>OX422219.1:21069187-21687864 GCA_949130495.1 Sambucus nigra | reverse complement strand
TGTGAACAGCCGACGAAAAGTACTTGCGGTCAAACCGCACCCAAAACTCCTGAATAGTGAGAGTATCCCTCTCCTCTACGGTGGTAATAGACTCCCACCACTGCAGTGCAGATCCTACTAGCTTAAAGGTATCTAGTATCTGCTTCTGGACATCTGTGCACTCATACATCCTCAGGTGTCACTGGATGTCCTTCCTCCACTAACTCGAAACTACTACATCGGAGCTACCTGCGAACTCCGGAGGGTGTGCTTTCTGAAAAGCATCACGTACACGTTCCCAAGCAGACGGGAATGCATGTGCCTGAACTGGCGCGGCTATCGGCGCCTGAGGTGGTGCCTGCTGAACTACTGCCAGTGCGGCATTTACCGCCTGGGCCACAATGGCGGCAACCTCGGCGGCATTCATCATGCCCTGAGCTGGTGCGGGCTGTGGTTCTGGCGTCGCATCCCTGGGAACCCTTCGTGCACGTCGTGGAGGCATCAGAAATAAGAATGAAGTTTATAAGTTCGCAGTTATAAACTTCAAATAGCTAAAGAACGTAGCATATACAAAAGAATACAACAGTCCTAAAGTATAGGGCTCTACATCAAAGGAAGCTCAGCGGAAACATAATAAGCCGTTCAGATCCTAAAGGACACTAGAACCTGATGCTCTGATACCACCTGTGACACCCCGACTAATTAAATTCCGGGTAGCTACTCCTTTATTAAATTGATTCAAAATGCCAAGTTGGTTCAGTTAATAGCATCACTGTCGAAAACATTTTAATAATTACTAACCACCTAGTATTTAAAAAGTAAGTGCCAAATTTTAAGTTATGTCTGATTAACATGCAATAAAAGAATGATGGAAGAACAACATAATCCATTCACCATACGAAGTAATGAAATAACCAACAATTAATAATAATAAGTCCGGAGGAAAAACTCCTCACAACAGTCCCACAACTAAAAATATAAGACAAGTCTGAATCCTGAATAATTACATGCCAAAAGTCTGAATAACTGAAATAAATGAAATGTCTCTAAAAGAGTGGGCGACATGCCCTACAACTGATAACTGCTGAATATAGAGTCAAAGTAGATAAAGCGTCTACAAGCAAAGTCCTGTAACTTCCACAAACAGCTACAGCTCATCACCCGAATGAGAATCCTATGCATGGTGTCCTTGTGGCTGGGCACCTAAAATGGTTTTTACGAAAATAGATTTGAAAGCAAATGGGTCAGAGCCCGAAAGTGGAAATCATTTTGAGAACAACAAGTGTTTTAATAACATTAAAACATTAAATGCAATATACATGTTAGGACGTGCACTCACATGAAATTCTCACCTCTCGACTACATGTGCAATCCTAACGTACCGTACCCATCTATAAGACATACATATCTAACCGAACTGTAATAAGTTCTACCCCTTACTATTCGATTCCCATAATACATTCTAGCGTTATCAAATAAATAGAGGGCTTTACTTAAACTCAGATTCCCAATATGTAATACATTTCACTATCGGTTAACCCGTTATGTTCTCTCACTACATTACCATAATTATGTTCACAATAACAACATGAAAGTTCCCATTAATGAAGTGTATATTATTCACGTCATAAATATACAATACAAGCACCCCGAGACTAGCTACGGTGCACACATACTCTACTATCCATCCCGGTACATCACGTACATAAGGATCACATATTCCGAATCTCTCAGGAATAGTTCCCAGATAACAGCATCACAAATAATGGAGGCGAACACAGTCACATCACATGGGTCACGCACATACCTGCGCTCCCACGATCAGCAGACTTATTAACATCCCAATAAGTCCTTCTCTGACCTATGTTCATCGAGGTAACCAGTCTAAATCCAGGCAACACAAGGATTAGAGGTCCCTAAGCGAACGCGAACCTCCCGTGATAGCAAGTATGGTAGGTATGTCATACACACAAAATCAATACATATATACTAAGTATGCACACGTCTTAGTAATCACCATAATATATTGGTACATATCTCTTCTCGTACTGACATATAATACTACACCATTTATATGTTCCCGGTTAATATAATTAATTTGGTCGTCAATAGCTCACATCGTAATAGACACTCACGTCCTACTTCATATTTTTCCTTAGGTTCAAACTACACTACTAGGTTTGACTCCTCATTCTATCCTAAACATCCCAAATATATCAATTAATCATCAAGGGAAGGTTATCTCTATGTATACACAAGGTTACGGGACACTCGGGATCAAAACAGGCTAAAAAGCCTAAACTTTCAACTCGTTCGAAGTCTCGTTCGAACGAGGCTGTTCGAACGAGAGTTCGTTCGAACGAACTGGGTCTTCTAACGAGATCTTGTTCGAACGAAAGTCTTTGAACGAACATCCCTCTCGTTAGAACCCAGACTGTCAACTCGTTAGAAGCTCGTTCGAACGACCTGGGTAGGTCTTCTAACGAGTGGCCAGAGTCGAGCCCAGAAATTCCTATTTCGTTTTCCCCCAATTCTCTTCACTTCTAATCTCCTCTAAATGTCATTCCAACAATTTTTCAAGGTATCTAATCCTTCCTAAACATGTTATAAACCGTATTACAACGTTTATATGGGTTCAAATCACCCTAAACTACATCAATTTATCAAATCTCCACCATTTTTCCCAAATTCTCAAGAACATGAACCCTAGAAAAATCAAGTCATTCAAAGACATAACTAAATCCGTTTTTATAATGTAAAAGATGTATTATCATCCCACTAATCATTCTATCAATGTTCTACATGCAATTTCCTCTATAGATTTATAAATCTCTACATCCAATTAAATGGGTTTTCATCATACTCCAAGAACAATACAATTTTAACCAATTCCTACGCATGGAAGAAGCATTCTATGAAATTAATTGGAATTAAACCACTTGCCTTATATGTATCTCTGATTTGATGATGAATTTGATGAATGGATCTCTCTCCTCTGCAGATTTCTCCTCTCCTCTCTCTCTACAAGCTTTCTTCTCCAAAGTTAATGGTGGCTAGGGTTTGTGCTTTAGAAATTCTTTTGGAACAGGTTTCAATAACTTCTGTAGCCTATTTGGGTATTAGTGGGCTTAGTGGGTTAATGCCAAATCAGATATTAATTCCCAATTTTCGTAGGTTTTAATTCCCCAAAATTCAAAATTACCAAACTACCCTTATACGTTGCCGTTATGGCCTAAAAATACCCCGGGACCCCAACCAAACCCCCGGCTAGTGTTTTCTAACTATTTTGACCCTTTCGGACTCGTTGGCGCACTCAAAACGACCATATGGATAATAAAAATAAAATTCACTTTTAAATTATCATAATTATATACCATGACGCGACTGTCACACGCGTCTCAACAAAATTTCCAAATTGCCGTATTTCAATCTCACGACAAATTTCATAATTCAAAATTCATATATAATCATATATGCACATATAATCAAATACCAACTCACATTTCGCTAGTATTTTTAATCCGGATTAATTTCTAATTTAATACGCATTTAATTTAATTAATCCCATAAAATAAATATCACAAAAATACGGGGTATTACACCTATCTCCACTATATATACACATGCACACATATCACAGGGAAAATAAAAGGAAAATAACAAAAATCCATGAGAGACCGAAAGGGCAGAATGGGTGCCTAGCACCTTCCTATTTCGTAACTTAGACTCTGGACCCTTCTTGAATCATTTTGGTTTCATATGCACCAGTATGTCTTTGGATGATGTCCTTTGGGATGGCTTCCTCTTTTCTTTTGTCTGTTTTGAGTAAAATAGACTGGCGACTCTAATCTCTCTACATCTTTCACCTCACCTCAAATGACACCTGCCGAAGCGCTCTTGAGAGGGACGCGTGGGACCCGAGGATCCTCCGTCGCGCGGCGAGGATCGGGGATGGCCACAAGAATCCTATTTTATTTTGATAAAGGATTGATCAGCCAAAATTAAAATACGCCGGGTATTACACCCTGTGCACTGAATAACATTCTTCAGGTATCTGTACTGGAGTAGTTGCATAGGAGTGTTTAGAGATATATCTTGAAGGTGCAGCTAGAGTTTATTTATTTTATGCTTAGTAGTTTAGTTTAGTTTCAATTCCTTTGCATTTTATATTGAGACTCAGTTTATGAATTTGGTGGGCCATTCAGTTCCATAGTTGTTACGATTTTTATTCAGATATTTATAGTTGGATCATTTTATTTGAGATTATATTTATTTGGAGTTGGATGTTTTTGGAGATTAGCATGGTGATGGATTTTTGTTATATGAATGATTAATATTATTGAATAAATCTCATAATTATCATGTGGAATGAAATATATATGTCTCATATCTGTCACATGCTAAGAATGATATTTTATTTAGTGACGCTCGACGTAATTTGGCGGGGACGGCTGGCCACCCCGTTGTCTCGATTGCATGAGGTATTAAAGATGGTATCCGAGCATGGTCTTAGGTCTCATAGGTTGTGAGTCCGTTTAGTTTCAACATTGCCATCTTTGATTCCTTTTGATGATTTGTACTCTTAGTTATTCCGAGTCTAATGTTATTTTTGTTCATGTCTTTTCAGATGGCGAACACTAAGAGGATTGGAGATAGGAAAGAGGGTTTAGTTTCCAGTTCTACAAATTAGGAGAGGCATAGGCAGTTTGTGTTGGATGCTGAGGAGTTAGAAATGATTTTGCGTGAGGCCATGATGGCTGGTATTGAAGTTGGTAGATAGAGATGGTTGACTTTAGAGGCACATCACCAGGGTACGCCCGCATTGACTTGGGATAGGGTGAGGGCTAGCTTCCACAAGGGCAACCCTCTCACCTTCGTAGGGGGATCTAACCTAGAGATTGCTCACCAATGGAGGAGATATATAGAGAGGCACTTGAGGATTGTGGACTGCACTAGTGTGCATAAGAAGATGTTGGTGACGTTCAAGATGGCTAGGGATGCATTATAGTGGTGGGAGAGTGTCACCACATTGGAGAACAGGGATCATTTGAATTATGGGGACTTCCTGATAAAGTTTAACAAAAAGTATTTTCCTTGTGCGATTCGTTGTGCAAAGAATTGAGAATTTCTGGACTTGGAGAAGGGATCAAAATCATCAGTTAAATATGAACAAGAGTTTACAAATTTATCGATGTTTGTATCGGAGGAGGTCGATACTGAGGCAAAGAAAATGGAGTGTTTTATCAATGGTTTTTCATGGTCTATTAGGCAGATGAAATTGGGGAATCAGGTGTACACTACCCACACTCAAGTGGTGGATGTCGCGATGTTGCTATGGCAGGAAAAGATGAATTATCAAAAGAAGTTGGGAAAGAGGCAAGAGTTCAATGGACAAGGAGGGGAGAACAAGGTTTGTAATGACCAGGCATGGAAGAGGTAGAGGACGGGTCAAGAGCAGTAAGTAAATTGTGCCTCACAAGGTCCTCAGGTGAAGGGGCAAGGACAGTTAGAGGAGAGAGCGCCAAACAGGAAGTACAGTCCATTTAAAGGCTCATGTTTCAGTTGTGGAGAAATAGGCCATCGAGCATCTAGGTGTCCAAAGTCGCAGGGCCAATAGAGACAAGGTGCACCGGGACAACTGGGTCAAGGGACACAGTCGCAGCAAGGCCAAAGACTTCCAGCACCGACAGTGACAGGTGCCCAAGGAGTGCCAATAGCATCAGCACCAATCAGAGTGGGTAGGTGCTATTTACTACGGCCTTAGGCTGAACTAGCTCAGTAGGATCCATGACGTGGCTAGTAGCACGGTTTGTATTACTTTATATATACTTATATATGTAGGTATTATATATATGGTGTATTTTATCATGGGATTACGTGCAGGTAGGATTGGGTGTATGGGCGCCTAATAATGGCATTTATGGGTAGGCATATATAAGCCTTATTTTATTTTTTCGCATTTACGCTTAGTCGAATTTTGAGGATGAAATATATGTGCTAGTGGGGAAGTACGTAACACCTCGTAATTTTCCAACTTTAAATAACGCATTGTAAATAAAAAAAGTCAAAAAAGGTATTATTTATTTTTAGTGAAATTAATTTTTTGACAAATAGGGTGGACTATTTAAATTAAAAGATTTTTGGTTGAAATTTGATTAATTATAAAATATTTTTATGGGGATTCAAAATTTTTTATGATTGAATAAATATTAATAGATTCTTAACCTTGTAAATTGGTAAATCCAAACATTTGATTTGTTGGCATGATTAAGAGATTGCCTCTTTGTAAATATTCTATTATTATTATTATTATTATTATTATTATTATTATTATTATTATTATTATTATTATTATTATTATTATTATTATTATTATTATTATTATTATTATTATTATTATTATTATATAAAAATAACATGTTGAAGGGAGAGAGAGAGTGACACATTGGAATGTTTTGCTACTTGGCATATGCACTTAATTGGGAGATGAGTCTTTTTTTTTCTTTATTAAGTTCATTAACCCTTTTTGTTGCCATGTGCCTCATGATGACAGGAGAGATTGGATGCCTCCATCTTGGGTGGGACGCACATGGGATAAGGGAGAGTTGATTGCTCCAAATATTTGGGGCTTGAAGGGGCCAATTGGGTGATTTTTCTTTTTATTAATCAATCTTTTAAGAGTTAACAATTGATGGGACTCTTTTATCTAGGCTTATATAAAGACCTTGACTAAAAAAGGGGTCACGCATTTTATTTCCAAGTTTTCTTTTCTCAACACAAAGCAGAATATTAATAGCGTTAATTCGAAATCTCCGTTAAACAAAACTTCAATAATATTTTGGGAGGTCTAAACTACATATTTTCAAGAAGGCACAAGAACGAAACTTTCTTATTTTCGCGAGACGAACACGAAGAGTGCGAGTCCGTTCAAATAATGAAGTTATTTAATTAAACACAGTTTTTACCAATCAATTCCTAAGCATGCATCTATATGATATTAAGTACGATGATGAAACATGAAAAAACACATATATGAGGAAAAATCCCTGCAGGGCAAAACCTTTTATTTTCACAATAATATTTGTAAGAGAACGGCTTACAACGGATTACAATGAAAATACAGTTACACAGAAATACCCTCGGGTGTCGGTTCTGTTATCGGCGGCTGGAACAATCCCTTTCCAGTAGGACAGCAGTGACGAAGAGAACGACTTCCTCACATAGTACTCCAGATGAGTAAAAGATCTTCTTGAAAGTTTAAAGATTCACACACATATATGGGAATGGTTTTGTGAATAAAAAAGGTTTAGAAAACCTTAAAAGGTGAAGTCTTATTCTGGGCAGTTTTTGCAGATTTTCGTGATTACAAAAAGACTTGAAAAAAGTGTAGAAGGAGATCAGATATTTATACAAAAATCGGGGCGGTGGCTCGTTCGAACGAGATGACATGTCGCTCGAACGAGATAGCATGTCACTCGAACGATATCGCGCGACATTCTATCTCGCGTGAACGACTTGCAAAGTCGCTCGAGCGAACTCGTCGATCGAGGCCACTCGCTTCTACACTTAGAAAAATTCTGCTTTTGATAAAAAATTAAACCAGACTTCAAAAATAATTTTCAAAAATATTTCCCAAATATTTATGCAAATATTTAAAACTCCAAAATAATATTTTACCGATAGAGAGTAGTGGAGTAGTGGGAATGAGCTGAGCAGCACGTTGCATGTAGCACGATGCACGTGAAGAAAGTGGATGCAATGAATTCGAATACAAGCCGTCGAGGATGTTCGTGTTGATGTGCCGAATGTAACGGTATCAGACATATGTACAGTGATCTAGTCGAAAATAGAAAAATCCTAGATTTTACCCCAGACATTTATAGAATTATGTCCTTACAAATCTCCCCCTATGTCTATGCCGGTACATACATAAAAATCCGAATTATGCACTCAAATGACATATAAGATAATATCCCCATTAAACCCTCAAACTGAGAATACTAAATGACATGTCTCCCAAATCTTCAGCTCTTCAGAAACTTTCAAAGCTTTTTCTCATCAGGGTGTGCAATCCAATAATGAACAATGATGTACCTACACACATGAGATAAAACAAATACCCGTGACAAGAAACCGTTTGAAATATAATGAAATGCAAAAATTGATCATCAATTAGGCTTAAGAAAATCATTCATAAATCAACCAAACACCAAAACAATTCTCCCCCATAATTCTTCTCCCCCTTTTTATGATGTCCCCAAATAGACAAATATGAGAAGTAGAAATGAATGCACATGGAGAATGACACACAGGAATTTTTTTTTATTGCACATAATATACAACAAATAATCACACCATGGAAGATCACAAAAACAACCAAGTCAATGATAGCGAAAATGAAGGGGTGTGAACAGATTCGATAGGAAAATCAATGCATACAAACATGACATATGTGCACGATGAATATTGGATACTCCTAACGAATGAACTCAAAGTCTTCCTTTGGTGTAAAAAAATGGAAATATAAGACATTGACTCAATTTAATCAACAAATCAAAGCTCAAAGTGATTTCCACACCAATAACGTCCAAAACTATTTCATGCTTTTTCAGGACTTTTAAGGAAGTGCAATCCCGTTTAAATTCTCCAACCAAACTCCCTCAGATATTAATTTTTAATAGAGGCTTTCTAAATTCTCAAACTTTGGAGAATTGATGGTGAAACCTAAGTGGCCCATATTTGGCATGAATTGCTTTTTATTGCCTTTAATTTTTTTTCGGGCTCTTTTAACCTCTTTGGACCCCGAATAATAAAATTCCTCCATTTTTTAGGTCCTTTTGAACGATGGCTTTTGCGCAAAGAAGAGAATAACATTTCACAGCCCCTCCCTGTTCTTAAATAATCACTCATTCTCATAAAAATAGTTTTTACATGCATTCCAATCTTGTCAAGTTTTATCGCATATTGCAAGTTGTATTGACAGAATTGAAATGGAAACACTCAAGCCAACATGTGATAGACAAGTGCAATAATCAAATAAAACCGTGCATGTGTGCAATAAAGGTGATAAGAGTCAAACATGTAGAAAGATATCACGAATCACATCTCAAAGACTCCAATCAAAGTAAAGCACATGGATGAAATGATGTAGCGTCTCAAATCTCTATCAAACAGTCATATGTATAAACGAAGTGAAATTGTGACTTGGCTATCTTAAATGTTCATCCATAAAAGGTGCATAAAAACAAAAATCTTTGTTGAGGCTAGAAATTCATGGTGCAAAATGCCTTGAGACGTATTACATAAGGTATTTAGAAAAAATAAATCCTCTTGCTTAATTCCTAGACTTTTAAAAGATGGATGATAGAAAATTCACGTCAATGAGTGAGAAGAAAGAAACTACTCAAAAATTTTAAAAATCAGGTTTTGAAAAAAAAATCAAAAGAGGTACGATTTTGATAAAAGTCCCCACCCCCAAATAAAAAGGAACATCGTCCTCGATGTTAAATAAATTGATTTTTAAAAGTGAGAGAAAAAGGGAGGAAAGATATTACCATAATCAACCGCTAATGAATTGAACATATGTAACCAAGATGAACTTGAATAAGTAATAAGAAAAAAATAATGTGTACAAGTCTATAAACATGTAAAGCATAGGGTGACGTGAAACATCACCCCCAAAGAGGATGAGACTTATACAAGAAATGGCAGGCTGCCTCCCAGTAGCGCTAAGTTTAATGTCTTCTTCCAGACTGAACCATTCTCACCCTAAAGATAAGATCTATGAAAGGGCGGGGTGATAAAAAACTAGGTGATGTGAATCACTCTCAAACAAGATTGAAGCGTCAGTCTTGTTGGATAAAGGCTAAAATGGTCATTGCACTTGTATGGCAAAGTGTATCACACAATGCAGAGCATCGATGGACCATGGGTGGGTGGGGATTAAGGTAAGTTTAAGAAAGAATAAGGTGAATAAGCATCGATCACGGGCCTTATTGAGCTGAAAGGTGAGGGCAACAAGGGCCATATAAGCATGGTGCTCAAGTTGGATGGTGAGGCAGAAGGGTGTACAAAGTGGAATGGGGTGGGGCTCATAGAAATCACACAACCGTTATATAAATGAATGATTATAATGGTCATGCCGTGACATGCTAGGGAGCTGATGGAAAGAAAAATCAACACCACAAGAGAGTGGCGGGTATAGAGTAACAAGCTCGGTGTCACGAAAGTGGAGAGTATCACCACATATACTCTCATAGATGGCTGAAGAGGGTTTGATATAAGGATCTAAAAATGTAGATGGAAACAAGAACTGTGTAAAATCAAGATCCAAACTAGGTAGTGGGGTGGAAAGGGTAACGGTTGGATTGGGTGGGATAAATGGTGGATCAGGTGGGACAAATGGGAGAGGAAGATGATCTATCTCTAGAGTAGGGGACACACATTCATTTGGAGGGACATAATGATCCTCAATATCCTACTGGAGAGGGAGTGTGGTATTAAATGATGGCGAGATCAACTTATCCACCAATGTATCACCATTCGATGTGGTGAAGGGTCTACCGAGGCATTAAGATCCGAGATAGATGAATCTACATCAATATTCGGCTCAAGGGGAGCCAAATATGATGGGGGTAGGATCCATATCAAGAGAGGTGGGAGCCATCTCTGATGCTATCTCAGGATATTGGTGAGCACTCGTAGTTAGATCTAACTTAAAAGCTAAGGGCATGTCAGAGACATATACAATTGGGGCATAAGGTAAAACCTCGGGAGTATTTTTGGATATAATGGGAGTGGAAATGTAAACATCAATAATGGGTTCATGTGGACATGGTGGGATTGGATTAGGCTCACTATCTTCGAATAAATCAACACAAGTGTAAACTTGAGGTCCGGACAATGGAATGGTCTCAACATAGAGATTCTCATGGTGGTAGGGTTGGTTAGACTCAAAATCAATGGCACAAGATGACTCATCATCACTCGACATTAGGGCAACAATGGGTTGACTTGGGGTGAAGTCTGACTCTCGCTCACACTCAATTTCATTTAATCTTTTTTCAAGCCATTGGAGGGCTTCATTTTGAATTTGAGTGGCTTGCTATTGATCGACGATGAATTATTGCAAAAGTGCCTCGAGATCGGATGTGCATGGTGGTGGTGAAGTGCCAGTGGGTGGAGGTGGTGGTTGAGGTGGACACAACTCACTAGTATCCTGACAAAATGTAGAATACTCGTATGAAGTGTGGGGAACGGGGTCAAGTGTGTCATACAGAGGATAGGCATCTCCGTGAGAGACAAAAGTCTTATAACCATAGGGTACATAGTGAGGGGACTGATTGGGGTAAGGTGCACTTGATTTCCATGACAACTGTTGAAATGTGTGAGGATCACCAACATCGGGTTGGGATACGTATTACGGGAAAGGGTGATCAGGCCTCCACGTATAGCTTGGGTACTCACACCACTCAGAATTGGATATATCATGACAATGGGCTGAGTTGGATTCCAGAACAGTGTCATATGGATACACATTTTCATGGTGGGTTTATAGGGATATGAAAAGTGATTAGGGATAAATTCTTCCAAATTTAGCCCTTTAATTTAGTTACTTTTAGCACCTCTAACAACGTAATTGATTTGATTTTATCTCATAATCTTGCTACTGACTTATTCTAACAAGTACCCCGAGTTTCTGGTATTTCGTACTAATTTTACAGGTATTTGATGTCACTAAAGAAACAAAGAAACCGAAAGAATAGAGAAAGAAAAGAAGGAAAGTCAAAAGGGAAAAGTTGTAATTTTTACCCAAAATTCGGATGAGGTATCTGAAGAAAAGTTGAAGATATCAAGTTTACAAGTACATAGGAAGAAACAGTACCTCAATCAGAGTCCCAGTGTGAATGTTATGAGAAGTCAAAGACAGAAGAAAAAGTAAAAGAAGAATCAGACCGATCCGAAATGCAAACTTCCAGTGAACCCCGAACGGAAGACGGATCGAAGCTGATGAAAAATAAATGAACCGATCCGTACCGAACCGATTCGTCTAGAAATTAAAAGAACTGATCCGGATCCCAGCCGAATCGAACCAAAGGAGTATCGGACTGGTCTGGCAATCGCAGTTTTTATTTTTCACTCTTCCTCCAATGGAGAGTCCAAGTTCAGCTAAAACTCCTGGAGTCTTTTAGGGTATCTAAACCCGATTTATTATCATTTTAAGGACGGAAAAATCATTTAATTTTTCCCTTTTCAGTTAAAAACCCTAGTTTGAAGATTTATTGCAATTTTAATTCCAAGATTGAAGTTTGTTCAGATTTCTATGATTACAAGTAATTTTAGTTGATGCTTTTAGTGATTTGGTAAGTAGTTTATTACTTTCTTCTATCTAATCTTCTTTCTACATCATTCTTCAATTCTCCCTTGGTTTAATCATGATTTCCTGCAATTCAACAATCATTTTCATTAATTTCACCATGTTAGGCTAGGTTTTTAAAGGTTGGGATGCATGAACTCAACCTGATGTGGTAATTGCATGCGTATAAAATTAATCCTCTAAATTTAATGGTTTATTATGACCGTATTGCGTAGAAGCGCGATAATTGTAGATCTTTGGATCTCGTTTACTTAAGGGTAACAGGGATGCTTTAGAATGCAATTCGAATGTGACTATCGCAATACCGATTTACTCGTCCTCTGATTAAGTATGGTGTGGGATTGAACCTCATATACGTAATGCTTGGGAGTACTGAATTCTGGGTCTAATTAATCACTTAAATTTACGATTAGTTTTATACCATCAATAAACTAGGGTTGAGGGATTGTATTCCCGTCCTGTTTTCTTCATCATATAGTTCGAGTTTTAAATCATTCATCGTTAGTATTTTAGGTAATTTAGAATAGTTGCATTTCTTTCATAATTTCAAAATTGCATTTAGTTGAAGCCAATTCTCAAAATGAATCATCTTTTCCTTTTCTTTAGAGTCAGAGTTAGGATTCACTCGTTTGTCCACGTCGTTACAACTCCATTGTCCTATTTCCTTGTGGATTCGATACCCAGACTCGCCCTATAATCCGCAAGAGTGTAGTTAAAGTTTATGTTTTTTTTGTATTGTGGTTGGAAGCCGATACCAACGACTAGCGTATTACATGGATGCTCGGTTTTCCACTCAATCAAAATGGCGCTGTTGCCAGGGAATTAGGTAGACTTAGGATTAGATCGATTCAATCTAAAACTTTGACCAAAAAATTTCCAAAAATCCAAAAACATAAAAAAAAATTTAAGCACAAAGATTCGCGACACCGACCGAAATTCGCAGTTTCTTGGGGTTGGCCGGTAATTATCGTCGCTTCATCAAGGGGTTCTCGAAAATTGCCGGACCGTTGACAAACTTGACTCGGAAGGGAGTGCCCTTCGTATGGAGTGACAATTGTCAGTTAGCATTTGATGAATTAAAGGACAAGTTGACATCAGCACCCGTTCTTGCCTTGCCTAGGAGCGGAGGGGAGTATCGAGTCTATACCGATGCGTCCTTACAAGGACTTGGGGGTGTGTTACATCAGGAGGAGAAGGCTATAGCTTATGCGTCCCGAAAGCTTAAGCCACATGAGAAGAATTACCCCACCCATGACCTCGATTTGACAGCGGTCATTTTTACATTGAGGACATGGAGGCACTATCTTCTGGGCGAGCAGTTCACTCTATTCACGGATCATAAGTCAATGCAGTACCTGTTCACTCAGAAGGATCTGAATATGAGGCAAAGAAGGTGGCTTGAATTCGTGAAGGACTACTAATTTGATATACAGTATCATCCTGGTAAGGCTAACGTGGTGGCAGATGCGTTAAGCAGAAGACCTACCGGGGAGCTGGAAAAAATTTGGAAGGCGAAGTGGAGTGAACTTTGACACGAGGATGAGATGGCGAGAGCATGCATGGCAGTTTTAGCTATCACTCCCGAGAGTGTTATGCGGGTAGTGAGGGCACATGCCGAAGACCCATTTTGCCAGGACGAAGCACGACAGTTACTGGCCGAGGGAGCAGAGTCCTACTCCATCACCTCAGAGGGAGGACTACGGTTTAATGGTAGACTGATAGTGCCCTAAGATGATGATTTGAGGCATGCCGTTATGACGGAGTTACACGGGTCGAAATTTTTGGTACATCCAGGTGGGGACAAAATGTACCAAGATATGCGATGATTATATTGGTGGGCAGGAATGAAACGAGATATTACCGAATTTGTCTCAAAGTGTGTTATGTGTCAGCTCGTAAAATTTGACCATCAGAGGCCTTCAGGGATGCTACAACCACTGGAGATCCCCGTGTGGAAGTGGGAGAGTATCTCGATGGATTTTATTACTGGGTTACCAACATCACAGAAGTGTCACGATTCCATATGGGTGATAGTGGATCGGTTGACTAAGATAGCTCATTTCTTACCGGTTCGTACGGATTATGATACGATGAGGTACGCGCAGCTATTTATTTCAGAGATTGTTAAGCTGTACGGAGTCCCTACTAATATTGTGTCGGACCCAGATAAAATATTTGTGTCACATCTCTGGCAGAGCTTTCAGGAGGCCATGGGCACCGACTTACGGTTGAGTATGGCATATCACCCACAGACGGACGGTCAGACTGAAAGGGTAAACCAGATGTTGGAGGATATGCTAAGGATGCGTGTCTTAGATTTTGGAGGAGGTTGGGAGCCATACCTTCCTTTGGTGGAGTTTTCATATAATAACTCTTACCAATTCACTATCGGCATGGCTCCATTGGAGGAACTTTACGGGAGGCCTTGTCGTTCGCCTGCCTGTTGGTTAGAGGTGGGGGATAACAAGCTATTTGGGCCAGAGATGATACAAGAGACTTCCTCCAAAATAGAGTTGTTTCGAGGACATATTCGAATAGCTCAGGATAGGCAGAAGAGTTATGCTGACGCCGGTAGGAGACACGTGGACCTAGATGTGGGCGACCAGGTGTTAATTCGGGTATCTCCTATGAAAGGAATTATGAGGTTCGGCAAGAAAGGGAAATTAGCACCGAGATATGTGGGACCGTTTCCTATCATTGAGAGGGTGGGACCGGTAGCTTACAGATTGGGACTCCCTGAGCATCTTCAGCGAATACACGATGTGTTCCATGTGGTATCGCTAAAGAAATACAAGAGGAGCGAAAGAGCCTTTTGGCACATTCCACTAGAGGAGATCGATTTGCAGCCACATGTCTCATATGAAGAAAGATCCATGGCTATTCTGGATTATAGTGAGCGCAAATTACGATCCAAGGTGGTAACCTTAGTGCGAGTACAGTGGGGACATCACAATATGGATGAGTCCACTTGGGAACGGGAGGAGGATATGCGAGAGCAATATCCAGAATTATTCACAGCAGGTATTTTCTAATTTCGAGGACGAAATTCCTTTTGTAAGAGGGGAAGTATGTAATACCCCGTAATTCTGCTTAATTAGGAAAGTACGTTTTATTTAAATTACGTGAGTAGATTAATTTAATGTGAATTTTATTTAAATTACGTGAGTAGAGTAATTTAATGTGACAAAATACGTTTTATTTAAATTACGTGAGTAGAGTAATTTAATGTGAGTTTTATTTAAATTACGTGAGTAGAGTAATTTAATGTGATAAAATACGTTTTATTTAAATTACGTGAGAAGAGTAATTTAATGTGATATAATGTTAATAAAGATGAATATGACGATTAAAAATTTACTAAATGTGAAGTAGTAAATTTTCAATGTTGATATGTACGGTCTAGTGACTATATGGACGTACTGGAGTTATCTCAACCGAGTGTCACGCGTAGGACAAAAATTAATAATGAGAGTCGAAAAAATATTTAAGAGACTCAAATGATAATTCTGAGTCCACAGATGATTCCGAAAGGGTTGAATTAGTCAAAATAGTGTACCCGGGGGTACAAGTTGAGCGCCGGGTCATTTTCGGGATAAACGAGGACCATTCGGGGGCATTTTGGTCTCTTTACAATTATGGGTAAGTAGACCTACGAATTTTGAAACCCTAGATCAGATTATAAGAGTTGAGGCTAGGGTTAGAAAGAAAGAAAATACACCATAGCCATTAGAGAAGAGAGAGAGACAATTTCCTAAGGCAAAAGAAGGAAGGAAAGAAAACTCTAAGGAGATTTCACCATAAAGTTGTTGGGAAGGAGGATTGAAGGATCAAAATCATCAACCATCATCAACAACCACGAAATCAGACCCTACAAATCAAAAGGCAAGTGGTTATTTGCAAAATAAATTGAGTTATAATACCCATATTTAAGCTTTATGAAGAACATAGTTTTTATGATATTTTTGGGAGAAAAACAATTGATTATGACCCATGATTGGTAGGGATTGCATGTAGGAAATTTTTGGATCTCCAAATATTCTGATATCATAGAAAACTAGATGATTATATCGAACTAAAAATCTGGAATTATGATGAAAGATGTAAAGAATGTATTTTTAGGGTTCTTGAATACTAGAAAGATTTTTAGTTGATTTAGCCAAGATTTGTAATTATTTTTGTTGTTTTAAATCGTTAGTAATCATCCCAGAACATGTAGGAATGATTAAAAATTGTTGGTTGCAAATATAGTGAATTATGATGAAATATAGATAGATAAAAATGATGAAACCCGCATGAAGAAGACGAACTGGGTCTGCCACTTCTTGATCGATCGATTGACCCTTGAATGTCGATCGATCGACCCTGGCTGGACTTCAGAAAATTTTATGAATAAATTTCCTTTAATTATCGTCGCTTGATGGGAACCTTAGTGATGATATTTTACCTATGAGGAGACTTCATAAATACCAGTAGGTGTTCCATTAGATTTCTTCATAAATGATTGAGTGGGAATTTTGGAGAAATGGACCGGCGGGAGAGCGATCGATAGTTGTATGTTGGGATTGTGAGAATTTGGCTACGGAAAGGGTGAGAGTAAATTTTTGGAATAATACCAGTAGGTTAAAGTTAACTTTACTACTGAATTAAGGGAGGGGTAACTAGGGCCTTAGAGTTGCGTGAATACTCGAATAAATACAATAGGGAAATAAATTGTAATTAATGAGTACGATGAATATAAGTAAAATATATTACGTCGGGCATGATTTGATAGGTCGGGTGTGTACCTACTAAATTATATAAAAGTTTGGGTTAAGAGAATTTTACCTAAATTAATTATGTTAGGGTCGATGTGACATTCCGAACAAACATAAAGTTATTATATGTTTGGGGTCGATGAGAAATGCCGAACCAAACCTTGAACTGGTGTCGCGATGAAAGAGTCTCGAACCAGAATATGTGTATATATATATATATATTTAAAAATAGTTGGGATCGATGGATAATTCCGAACCAACTCTCACTTGGGGTCGATGAATCATTCCGAACCAAGAGTCCTTTATGTGTAGTAAAAGGATATATTGTGATAACTAATATTCAATACATGAGTGTGTGATAAAATTTATTTTATGTGCATAATCTACAAACTGAGAATAGTAGATAATGAGATGAATCGTTGATATCTTAGTAATAATTTATAGCGTGATGTAATTATTACAAGAATAAGGATAACAAGCAGTAAATAATCTACCTACGCTTATGGGCAGTATAACTAGGTGAACTAAGTATCCTCATTAGACATGCGTTATAGACGAGAGGTGAGGAAGTTCAATGGACTGTGCGAATCCTTAATATGTGTAATCAATAACTCAATTGTGACAACTACTTGCAAAATATTTTCAAAATGTTTTGAGAACTAACTCTTGCTATGTAAATTTTTTAAAACCTTTTAGGTGCCCAGCCACAGGGACACCCAGCATGATTTCATTCCAGAGATTTGGAAGCTGCAGTACGTGTGGATGTTGCAGGGATTGTTTAAACGTTTCCTCTTTTTCAGTTCTAGTGTAAGATCTCAGTTTTAGTACTTTTAGTTGGGACATGTTGTCCTATCTTTACTGCTACAGTTTACTTTAGTTATGGATTTTTAGTTGTCCTTTACTGGCCGTGGTTTTCGGCAAGACTTTATCTGCATTCGGTTATTTATGCAAACTGTTTTTGTTATTACTTGAATTGTAATGTGTTGTATGGATTATTTTTTCTGCTTAAGAAATATAAAATTTGGCACTCGCTTAATTTCACTTAGGTGGTTAGTAACATAAAAAGTTTTCGGCAGTGATGCTAAGAATGAACCATTTAAGAAACCTGTTTAAATTAAATTTAGGCTTGATCACCGAAGGTTTAATTGGGCGGGGTGTCACAAATTTTGGGTTCCACCTCCCACACCATCACACTCAATCGCAAATAACACTCCATTTTCCCTCTTAGGACATACTTCAGAGCATTCCCCGAGCATACCAAGTGAGGACACTGAGTCGTTAAGAGAGAGAGACATGTCGCATCATGGTTGTGCATCCGTCGGTGAGTAAGAGGCCCCATACTGTTCGTTGAGAGAAATCTTATATCTAGAGCGCACTGTCACTCCGGGATGCATCTTACTCCCGTATAATGCAGGGCAATTTCATTTTAAAAATGGGATGATCCAGATGCTCCCCCACTAACATGGTATGGATTCTGAAAAGCCATATCTTCACATCAGGGAATTTGAGGATGTGTGTGAAACCCTTAATGATCAAACCCGCACACAAGAGGTAATCCGCCTCAAACTCTTCCCATTCTCTCTAAAAGATAAATCTAAGACCTGGCTATAGTCTTTACCTCCAAGCTCGATTGCATCCTGGAATGAGTTGCAATCTAAATTTCTCAAGAAATTTTTTCCTCCACATCGAACGATCTCCATCAAGGCTCAAATTCAAACTTTTTGACAATTAGAAAATGAGTCGTTCGATCGATGCTACGAGCGTTTCAACGAGTTAGTTACTTCATGCCCCCATCATGGATTTGATAAATTGCAAATCATTTCATTCATCCATAATGGGCTGAACATTAATTCCAAGTAACTCGTTGAAACCATGGGTAGTGGTCCGTTTGTCGAACTAGACACCCACGATGCTGAGCTTCACCTGAGGTATGTTGCCGAGACTACCCTATCCTGGGATACATCTGACCCTAATGATCAAAATCGAAATCGTCAAGTGACCACCACTCAATCGACATCTGGCCTACTTCACGTAGAAAATAATTCTATGATGGACAGTCGATTTGATGTACTTGAGAAAGGACTGTGAGACCTACGTGAGGTATATGGAAGAGGACCAACGGGACCCATCCCAAACCCTGTTGAAAAGGTGTGTGTGATTTATGAGGCGGGAAATTCAACTGAGGAATGCCCGACTATAACCGCCTACAAAGTGATGCTTCAAGAGCAAGTCAGTGGTATAGGAGGATTCAAGGGTGATTTCAATGCACCCCACGGGAATTCTTATAACCCTTCGTGGAAAAACCATCCTCGTTTTAGCTATGGGCAATAACATGTTGCGATCAATCCTTATTCTCATGCTGCCCCTCCTCCACCACAACACTTTCAACAAGCTCCACACATGAAAGGACATGTGCAAGCACCACAACCTCAAGGATCATATATCCCTCCAACTCGAAGAAGTCTTGAGGATACGACAAACCAATTTATCCATAACCAGAATGCAGCCAATGCTAGATACGATCGCATGATCAATGACATAAATGCAAATAGTTCAAAAATGCAATCATCGTGGAGTATCCAAGAGAAGGGCAAGTTTCCTGCCCAGGGCCAAAGACCTCCCCAAGGTCAAACTAGTGTTAGCTCCACACCCTATGACCATCCGGAGTAATGTAGAGCAACTACCACTCTTTGTAGTGGGAGATTCATTGATTTATCACCTCCCCCACACGACGCAACCGAAGACAAGGACATTTCACCCGGCACGAAAGAGGCCGAAGATGTCCCCTTGAATGAGAGTGATAAAGAAGGAACTACTGAGCCTGAGGTAGTAGTGAAACCACTCACCGCGGCACTGTTTCCTCAAAGGTTAATTCCTTCCCACAAAGGAAACCCCCGTGATGAAGTGCTAGACGTGCTAAAGCAAGTAAAATTAAATTTACCTTTCCTCGATGCCATTAAGAAAATTCCAGCTTATGAGAAAGTCATCAAGGACTTGTTAACAGTGAAGAGGAAGATGAAGGTAAAGAAAAATGTCTTTCTAGCACAGAACGTGAGCTCCATCCTACTCAATGATCTCCCTACAAAATTCAAAGATCCCGGTGCACCCACCATTTCCTGCATCATTGGAGAAAATAAAATTGAAAAAGCCTTACTTGACTTGGGAGCAAGTGTCAATATCCTCTCTTACGCCATCTATAAGCAACTTGATCTGGGCGACCTTAAGCCCATAAAGATCACTCTCCAGTTAGCGGATCGAATCGCGAAGATGCCACGATGTATAGAGGAAGTGATCATCCAAGTTGGAACTTTGTACTTCTCGGTATACTTTGTCATTTGGGAACGATACCCTCCTTCGCCTCGAGCAATCATGTTCCCATCATCCTCAGGCGCCCATTTTTAGCTACGGCTAACGCAATAATCAATACTTGAAATGGGCAGATGCAACTCACCTTTGGGAATATGACCTTAGAGACTAACATCTTCCATATATCCCAACATACAGGGGAAGAAGATGATCTTCACGTGGTGAGCCAAATCAATGAAATCGTAGAGGAGAACTTTGAGGAAAACTATTGTGGAGATGCCCTAGGGTCCTGCTTAGTGTCCAGCCACGAGAATGAGGGATCCCACAAGAGAGAGCCATTAGGGGTGTGCCTTATTTCAATAAGTAATAGAGGTAGTTGTGACGATGAGAGAAAAGCGGGGGGGGGGGGGGATGTGTGTAGTGACCACGATTGAGAGAGAGAGAGAGGGGTTAGAAGAGAGAAAAATAGTGGAGTTAGAGATCGAGAAAGTAAGGGAGGACATAGGAACTACTTGAGAGAGAGAGCGCTAGGGGACGTGAGCATGGAAGATTTTGAGAAAGAGTTTGGGCAGGTGAATGAAAGCCTTACTATTGAAGTCCAATCCCTATTAGACTCTTGTAGTCACTTAGACGAAAGTGAATGGAAAGAAAAAAATGATGAATTCCTTCTTTGTGACCATCCACTCATACCACTTGAGGTCCCGGAACCGATTGATGAGAAAAGTTGTGTTTCGTCCGACTTAGAGACCGACCCATGCCTCCTAAAAATTGAAAGAAACCTAGGTGTTCCCTCCGAGTCAGCACACGCAGGCCACGCTTTAAGTAAGCATCACGAGGATCCCTTTCCAATTAGTCACGATGAGTCTCCCGATCTGTCCTTTATCTATGGGAGAGGTCCCAACTGGTTCTGATTATTGGTTTACGTTATGAAGACGGGAGAGATGAGGAGAGAATTAAACCCCGTTCATGGGGTCGGGAGAGTTTCTGGAGAGATGAGAGGCCGTCTCACCCCCGACGCGTATGGGGTGATTTTTATTGTATTATGGAGTCATGTGTTAGGGTCATTTAGTGTCTTGCTGCATTTATGTTTTAATTTGTTTGTTTTATTTTATGCACTTTTCATTCGCTTTGAGTTAGATTTTAGTCCTTTATGCTTGAGGACAATACAAAAGTCTAAGTTAGGGGGGTCACAAGTGCGTATTTCTAAAACTTCACAAATTTTCAAAAATGGCCAAAAATTTTAAAAAAATTATAAAATTTTAAAAAATTCAAAAATATTTTTTCTTCAAAATAAATTAAAATTTGAATTCAAAATTTTTAAAAATATCATTAAAAGTCGGTTTAAAGTCTCAAATTGTAAAAATACAATACACAAAGCCGAAATTGACTAAAGGTGGAAATTGTACGAAAATTGACGACCTAACGAATAAGTGTGGAGATTAGCAACCCCGATAAGATTCGAACCTTTCATTTTTGTGAAATTTATAAATCAATCCGAGTTAATTGTTAACTCAAAGTTCTAATTTAGCATTTTAAATAAGTCATTGATGATGTCAATTCTTTGTTTTGATCGGTTATGGAAAATGGAATGTTGTCTCGAAATGCGCGCTACAAATCTCTAAACTAAATTAATCTCGAGACGCATATGGTAAAACAACTCGCATTTGGACAATGAAGTAGGTCATCATTTGTTACCCAAAAAGATTAGCCATAAAAAGTTGTGAACAATCATCCCTTTTGTAACCCATTTTGAGCCAAATAAAAGTTTTCCTTTCGTTTGACAACCCGAAAAATCCAAATCGCCCGAAATTGTGAAAAATAGAAAAAAATAGAAAAAGAAGAAAAAATGAGCAAAAGCCCGGAAACGCACTAACGCCTATCAATTATAAGAACACTTTCCAATTCCATTTTTCCCGTACCAACCTCATATTACCCAATACACCTTTAGCCTTAAAAAGTCCTAACCTAGTCCAAAAATTGCGAAGATGGTTACCGCATGGAGAGCTAAGTCACAAAAAGATAAGAAAAGAGATTAATCATTTGTGTAAGTGGCAATGTTCCCATTTTTCAATCCGTATTCTGTTGATGAGATCCAATCACTCTAAAATTTTCGTCTTCCTACTTGTGTGCGTGAACTTGGTTCCAATATATTTACTCTTTATATCAAGCACATCGAGATAATAACCACATTCCGAGTAATTCATTTGTGAGAGAATCATGTGAGATTTTGAAATCAAAGAGAATTTTTGGATAAGTAACGTAATGGTCAATCGGAGGAAATTCGCGGTTGAATTTTCTGGCTCCGCACACACGCACTATGATTTGAGACTCTTGAACATGACTTGATGATGATTATTTTCTAGGAAAGTTTGAATTATACAATTTTTGCATATTTTGAGTCGAATTTTGTGGGTATATTCGCTGCAAACCCTCACGAGACACCACTCGTCCTACTAGGGTAACCTTGGGGTTTAAAGGCTTGTTGCATACGCTAAATGCAATTTCTTGCCCACGAAAAAGGTATTCTATCCCAATAAAGTTTTTGAAGGGTCCTTAACTCATACTCTCATTCTTTTACATTGCTCGGGACGCGCAAAGTTCTAAGTTAGGGGATTTGATTAGGCATAAATTCTTCAAAATTTATCCCTTTAATTTAGTTACTTTTATCACCTCGAACAATGTAATTGATTTGATTTTATCTCATAATCTTGCTACTGACTTATTACAACAAGTACCCCGAGTTTCTGGTATCTCGTACTAATTTTATAGGTATTTGATGTCACTAAAGAAAGAAAGAAACCGAAATAATAGAGAAAGAAAAGAAGGAAAATCAAAAGGGAAAAGTTATAATTTTTACCCAAAATTCGGATGAGGCATCTAAAGAAAAGTTGAATATATCAAGTTTACAAGTACATAGGAAGAAATGGTACCTCAATCGGAGTCCCGGTGTGAAAGTTATGAGCAGTCAAAGATAGAAGAAAAAGTCAAAGAAGAATCGGACCGATTTGAAATGCAAACTTCCAGTGAACCCCGAACCGAAGACGGATTGAAGCTGATGAAAAATAAATGAACCGATTCATACCAGACCGATCCATTTATAAATTAAAAGAACCGGTCCAAATCCCAGCAGAACCGAACTGAAGGAGTACCAGACCGGTCCGGCTGTCGCAATTTTTGTTTTTCACTCTTCCTCCAATGGAGAGTCCTGGTTCAGCTAAAACTCTTGGAGTCTTGTAGGGTATTTAAACCCTATTTATTATCATTTTAAAGATGGAAAAATCATCTAATTTTTCCCTTATCAGTTAAAAACCCTAGTTTGAAGATTTATTACAATTTTGATTCCAAGATTGAAGTTTCTTCAGATTTCTGTGATTATAAGTAATTTTAGTTCTTTGGTCAGTAGTTGATTACTTTCTTCTATCTAATCTTCTTTCTACATCATTCTTCAATTCTCCCTTAGTTTAATCATGATTTCCTGCAATTCAATAATCGTTTTCATTAATTTCAACATGTTAGGCGAGGTTTTTAAAGGTTGGGATGCATGAACTCAACCTGATGTGGTAGTTGCATGCGCATAAAATTAATCTTCTAAATTTAATGGTTTATTACCGTATTGCGTAGAAGCGTGACAATCGTAGATCATTGGATCTCGTTTGCTTAAGGGTAACCGGGATGCTTTAGAATGCAATTCGAATGTGACTGTCGCAGTACCGATTTATTCATCCTCTGATTAAGTATGGTGCGGGCTTGAACCTCATATACGTAATGCTTGGGAATACTGAATTTTGGGTCTAATTAATCACTTAAATTTATGATTAGTTTTATACCATCAATACACTAGGGTTGAGGGATTGTATTCCCGTCCTGTTTTCTTCATCATATAGTTCGAGTTTTAAATCATTCATCGTTAGTATTTTAGGTAATTTAGAATAGTTACATTTCTTTCATAATTTCAAAATTGCATTTAGTTGTAGCCAATTCTCAAAACGAATCATCTTTTCCTTTTCTTTAGAGTTAGAGTTAAGATTCACTCGTTTGTCCACGTCGTTACCACTCCGTTGTCCTATTTCTCTATGGATTCGATACCCAGACTCGCTACTATACTCCTCAAGAGTGTAGTTAAAGTTTAGTTTTTTTTTGTATTATGGTTGGAAGCCGATAACAACAACTAGCGTATTACACGGATGCTCAGTTTTCCACTCAATCAAAATGGCGCCGTTGCCAAGGAATTAGGTAGACTTAGGATTAGATCGAGTCAATCTAAAACTTTGACCAAAAAATTTCCAAAAATCCAAAAAAAAAAAAAAAATTAAAAGCATAAAATATTCATTATCATCTCTCATAAGGCCGTTAATGCAAAATTCTGAACTCACTCCAACTCCCCATAATACTCCAATATGCATTCATGAAAATCCGATAGGAGAATACGACCCTGATAGCCCTCACACTCCTAACGATCCACAATTTTGGGTTCCATCTCCCACACCATCACACAAAATCGCAAATAACACTCCATTTTCCCTCTTAGGACACACTTCAGAGCACGCCCCGAGCATACCAAGTGAGGACACCGAGTCGTTAAGAGAGAGAGATATGTCGCAACATGGTAGTGCAGTCACCGGTGAGGAAGAGGCCCCATACCTCCCGTTGAGAGAAATCTTATATCCCGAGCGCACTGTCACTCCGGGATGCATCATACTCCCATAGAATGCAGGGCAATTTCGTTTTAAAAATGGGATGATCCAGATTCTCCCCCACTACCATGGTATGGATTCTGAAAAGCCATATCTCCACATCAGGGAATTTGAGGATGTATGTGAAACCCTTAATGATCAAACCTACACACAAGAGATAATTCGCCTCAAACTCTTCCCATTCTCGCTAAAAGATAAATCTAAGACCTGGCTATGGTCTTTACCTCCAAGCTCGATTGCATCCTGGAATGAGTTGTAATCTAAATTTCTCAAGAAATTTTTTCCTCCACATCGAACGATCTCCATCAAGGCTCAAATTCAAACTTTTCGACAATTAGAAAATGAGTCGTTCGATCGATGCTACGAGCATTTCAATGAGTTAGTTACTTCATGCCCCTATCATGGATTTGATAAACTGCAAATCATTTCATTCATCCATAATGGGATGAACATTAATTCCAAGCAACTCGTTGAAACCATGGGTAGTGGTCCGTTTGTCGAACTAGACGCCCACGATGCTGAGCTTCACCTGAGGTATGTTGCAGAGACTACCCAATCCTGGGATACATGGGTTTTTTTTATGAGGACCTCCCTCTCTTGCATTTGTGTTGTAAGTGGACTATTTTCATCTTCTTCCTCCTCTATTCATGCTTAATTATTATTTCCATGCGTAGATAATTAGTTTAATTTATTTATTTCTTATTTTAATTTTTAATTAGTTGTTTAATTAGTTTATTCATGTTGTGTGAGTAGTTAATTAGGGTTTGGATCGTGTGTCCGCCATTGATGGGCATCGAGCTCCAAAAATTAGGTTTTGTGTAAAATCACGTTTAATCGTAACCTCGCGTATTAAAATTGGTTTATTATGTGTTTAACTTCTTTGTCAGGCAACGTTAGTCTTTATAGTGATAACCCGAATTTAATCCGCGTGTGACCATTTTAAATGAAATGTTTTGTCTCGCAACTTTGAGTTAAATTTCTTCTTGTGTGATGTTTATGATTAATTAAAAATGCTCGGTTAAATGTTTTTGAACCAAAATTCTAATTATTAGTTGCTTAGCCGGGGAGGGAATGCGAACCCAAATCTCGTTTTAATTAACTGTAGTATAGTGTTAACCTTATCTTTCCTTTTCTCCTTTCATAACCTTTCACCTTTTGCATTTTTATTCGAGAAGAAATAAATCAATTAAAGTCTATCAAACATTCCCTGTGAATTTCTTACGTTGCTCGACTTAACGCTATACTTGTATCGTAAGTGTAGTTGTAGTTTAGGTTATTGTATTGAGTAGGAAAAATGAGAACAATGATTAGCATTTTAACGCAATGCGACTTTTCTCACTCGATCAAAATGGCGCCATTTCCGGGGGTGCATTTTAGATTGTAATTGTTTTAATATTTCGTAATGTTTCTTTCATTCATATTTGTATTCTTTATTTCCCCCCTTCCTTTTTACTTGTGCTAGATTGTTCCTAGAAATTGAAATTTTGGCGCTTATCGCTTTTGTTAAATTGGCTATTTCGAAATGTCTGGCTATAACGTTTTAGATAACCTTTATTGTTATGTGCATAGTTTTCGAAGTCATACTCCTAAAACAATTAGAGAATTCCTACAAAATTTTGAGAATGAACGGCTTGAGTGTGAAGTTCAAGAAGTTGTAAGTAGTCCCTCATTGCCTTAGGAATGTAATTTGGAAAGCGGGGATCCCGTTAGCTATGAGAAAACCTCACAAGAAGATGTTATGTCTTCTTTTTCGTTTGACTATGAGTTAATGATAAAGGAAATTAATGACCAATACGAGAGTTCTCAGGCTTGGTATGATGAAAATAACACCATGCTCGATGAAATAATTTCTTTAAAAAATCGGGTTGAGGTTAAAACTTGAATTTCACCTCCACCCTTTTTTGAGGAAGAAATCATTGAGAGTGATCCAAGCACTTTCGAATTTCAACCTCTTTTTAATTTTTCTGATTCTATTGAGGTTGATGGTATTTCCTTTCCTTTATTACCTACGATTCCCCCAAAATTAAATTTATTACAAGAATCGGTTGAATGTCTTGAAAGTTTTGACTCGATTCTTGAACGAGAATGTTATTTTGAGATACTTCATCTCATGGGCTATTCACTTTCACTAGCCCCACCTCCCCTTTCAATTGAAAAACAATGGGTATGTGATTTTAATTTTCCTGAGATAAATGTGGTCTTGTCACCGTTAGCATCCAAATCCCCTATCTTCCCTAAAAATTGATAATTGGCGACGGTTCATTTCCTAGGCCTTACACATGCTTTCCGTTGTTCAAACATAATTCATATCTTCCGGGAGGCATGTTTTCGTTGGAGGGTCCATCGTTGATCTTTCAAAGACAAATCCCATTTTGGGTGGATCCTCAATTATTTAGACTTCTAGTGTATAGTTAGTGTGAAGTCCAAATAGCAGGTTGTAAATAGTTAGTTTTCTTTATTATTTCTTTCTTTAATTATTAGTCTAGTGTAGTTAGTTATACTTTTTGTTATTGCCTTTTATTATGCTCAGTACTAACTTGTTTTGTAGATTCTTTGGACTCGTACTTATCGGAGATCGCTCCATTTTGGGTAATATCATTATTTCCCTATCTTTGTGTTGTGTTCTTAATACGCATTGAGGACAATGCAATATTTAAGTTAGGGGGTGTGGGATATTTTATCCATTTCTTTGTTTTGTACATGGATTTTATCACATGTTGGTTACTAAGTATTCTTTCTTTGAAATAATTAAAAAAAATCCAATTTTTTTTCTTCTTTTTCCTCTTTTGTTGGGTATTTTGCCTTATTTTCGATGATAAATTTCAATAATTTCCCAATCCATTAGATATTCAACAATGCATGTTCTCGATTTTAGAAGTTATTAGACTTTAGTCCTCAAATCATTAATATTATGAATAACTTCATGAATTAAACTTTATCCCATGAGCACATGCGCTTTTCTTGTTATATTGATTTGGTTTTATATTTTTATAACTCGATAATCTTTTGTTGCATTGTATATACTTACACAAAGTGACATTAGAGACTTACCTTCATTTGGGAGTGTATACATTATTCTTTCCTCTTTGAAAATGCTAAATTCGTCGGTAATCTCTCTATTCTTTCATTGATCATTCATTATTTTAGTTTATATCTTGAAATGTGTTACATGATCATGATATTCAAAATTTGTTTTAACTCAAGGATTGCATAAATTTTAGGAAATGATCATAGGCAATCTTTGTTATATCACCGATATTAGCCTTGACCTCAACTTAAATGTTTCCCTAGTCAACCCCTTTGAGCCAAAATATTAGCCTTTCATTTCATTACCCAAAATCCCATAACCAACTCCTCATTGGAGTATAAACCATACATATTACCTTCCATACCTTTGTTTGGAAGGATACTTGGGATTGAATGATGTTCGTGTTACGTGGTTGCAATTCAGCATGTGAGAGTGAAGTATTGAAGAAAAAAGTGTAGTGAAAAAGAAAACTTGAAAAACAAAGGAAAAAGTTAGAAAAAGAAGAAAAGAAAAAGAAAGAGAAAGTTTTTATATGTTGTATATAGTGTTCAATAAGCATTGATTACTCTCCTATTGTCATATTTAATTCTTATTAGGGAAATTATTTTTCAATTCTGAAATTGCCCACAATTTTCCATTATCCCGAGTTTTCATCCCCGAATACTTTGAATCCTTACATATTTCCTTAGTTTCATAACCTTAACCCAAAACCTACATTACAACCCTATAAAGTCCTATGTGATCCTGGGGTGAGTTTAATTTAAAAGTCATAATAGTTTTGATAATCTGTAAAAATGCATTTACCTCCTTTATTGAGAGGTATCTTTAATTGAGATTACATGTTTTTATTTACTATATAGATTTCTTCATTTGTGACATGTGCGCGGCATAGTTTCCATTTACATTTACTCTTTATGCCCGCATGTCCCGTGTATTACCTGCCCTTTCATAGTGATATCATTTGTTGAGTGTAATTCCCGATGAGGATTGATATATGAATGCTTTTATGTTTATTCGATTTATTTAAGTTTCTTTCCAAATCATTTTTTGCATGTGATCACTCCCCTCCCACTCTTAAGGTTTCAATTATATGAACTTCGTTCTATAATATTAATAAATAAGGACTTTTGTGTGAATTCATTCACTTTGCTATATAACATGTTTGAAATCTTTTTTGTTGTTGTTGAATTTGTCGCATGTTGATTGGGTTTATTTTGAGGAAACTATATGATGTTTGTGGGTTTCATCCCTGAAAACCCTCACAAGACGACACTCATCCACTAGGGTAACTTAGGGGCTTAACGGCTTATTGCATACGCTAAATGCAAGCGTTCGCTCGGGAAAGTGACTTTTATCGCTTTTGTATATATATCTCATTTCTTGTGATTTTCTTATAGTTTTCCTTTATTTAAACATCATTGCTAGGGACTAGCAATGTCTAAGTTAGGGGGTGTGATATGTCACGTTTTCGTGAACGGTGCTTGAATCGGATTCCGAACGAAGAAACCCCAGATCTTTAATCGGGGAAGAATTATAAGGAATTTATTTAATATTTTATTATATTATCTTTTAGATAATTCCCCATGTTACCCTTATCACTTTTATGCAGAAAACTTCCAATTCGAAAATGACGATTTTAGGAGATGGCTCGAGTTTGGCTCGGGTTTGGGTTTTTTCTGAAATTGGAGCATGATTTTTAATTGCACACACATAGGGGTCAGTTGTCTGAGGTTCTCGGGAGCTTAGAGTACCCATTTTTGGCATTTCCAAGTTTTGGCCATTAATGGAGATGGGTCTCCACAAGTAGCAGATCACACACGATTTTTTGTTCTCGGGTATTGGATGGAGCTCAAAGAGACCAAACCACTCAGGAGGATGCGGTGGTGATCAAAGATAGAGTACCTGCTCCTCAGTGAGGATAGACCAGTTCACCGGCAACGGCTCTGACGACATCCCCCTCTGTAGGGGCAGCCGCTCCGATAGTGATTCTGGTAGATTTAGCTCGGTCGCGGAGGGCAGCTTCGGAACAAGTTGTGACATAGTCAAGCTCATCATCAGGCAAGGGCATGAGTTTGGAGGAATCACCCTCCAAAGTTGTAACTAAGAAGGAGGTCATGAAGTTTATCTCCTCTTCTCTGAGGGATGGGATCCTCATTTGTATGAAGAGTTGCAGGACCTTGCCCACAAGACGTGAATGAGAAACCATGCCCAAAGGGGTATGTTCCACCTAAATTTTTCAAATTCATTGGCAAGCGAACCAATGCGTGAGGAACCTCTTACATCGTAAGGGATCAAAGTCGCACTTGAACTCGTAGGTAGTTAGGACATATCCGTCAAGGAACCCAGAGGTAGTTGAGACATAGCGGTCGAGGAACTCACAAATAAGGTGGGTCGCGAGAGATCCTTGGTTGTCATCACACTCCTCATGATAACCACAGTCGGCGTGGAACCCCAGAAGTATTAGTCATTCAAGTTGAAACTCCCTTTGTACGAGGGACTCTTAGTAGTGTTAACTATAGGCGAAGGGACCCTTGGTAGTGGGTCCCATAGTTGAAGCTCTGTTTGGCGAGAAACCTATAAGTCCTAAACCAGCCACGCATGAGGGACCCCCTATGTTCAAAACTTCGGACGAGGAACCCACATCTAAGAAGGGTCCAGACGAGGGTACCTCACGGTGAAAATTTTGGACGAGGAACCCCTCGATCCTAAATTAACCAATGAGGAACCCCTACCTATTTAAGGAACGGGAGAGGAACCCAAAGTCACAATTAAAGTAGTCGATAATCCCTCAGTTATGGAAGTAGTGAATGAGTGTCCTATAAAATTACATTGTGATGAGGGGCCTCTGTGCGAGGACTCCCGTCCATCTTATGCAGCGTCGAGGGACCCCTCGCGCTCAAGATGTTGACGATAAACTGGAAGCGAGAAGGAGATCCAGTAAAAATATCGACGATATACCCACATTCGAGACACCCCCATCTATGAGGATGACACACGAGGAACCACCAGCCGTCGACATCGCTGCTGACGAGGGACCGACGAATACGGGGATAGCCCGCGAGGGACCCTTAGTTAAATGGGTAGTCTGCACCACCATTCCTCCACGTGTCGAGACACCCATTTTTATTGAACCTGAAGATATCGAAACCCTCTACTCTTGAAATAAATAACTAGGGGTCGAGACCCCCTCTCTCCAAGAAAAATTCCAATAGTCAAGACACCCATTTCCGTAGAACCTGAAGACGTCGAGTCCCTCTCCTCTTGAAATAAGGAACTAGGGGTCAAGACCTCCCTCTCTTTAAGAAAAATTCCAATAATAGAGACACCCATTTCTATAGAATCTGAAGATGTCGAGACCCCCTCCTCTTGAAATAGAGAACTAAGGGTCGAGACCCCCCTCTCTCCAAGAAAAATTCCAACAGTCGAGACACCCCTCTAAAAAGAACTGCGAGGTACCCTCTTCTCCAGAACCAGTTCCACTAGATGAGGAACACTCAACAAAATATGAAGTCGAAGCACCTGCATCCAAAGAAAACCATAAGTTACTAGACCTACCACCTGTCGACGATGGTCCCAACGAGGAAGCCGTTCTGAGAAGTCACGCGTGAGGGACTGAGCGATGTCTCGCTAATAATGGGAAGAGATGAGGAACCCCTAATTAATGATGGTCGCGAGAAACCTCCTATGGTCATGACAACAAGCGAGTAACCCCTTGGGGTTAAAGTGCCAGACGAGATACTCGTCAAGTGAGAAGCTTTAGAAGAGGGACCCTTTGTGATCGGAGCAACATGAGGAAACCTATGTTGGTCGAGGAACCTATTTCCCTCATCAGAGGTACTGGTAAAGGTCCCTTCACAACTTCACCAGCGATCGAGGAACCCATAGTCTCAAAGGGTTGAGACGAGGAACTCCCCACATGCACAAACTTCGGGAAGGCGCCCTCGCGAGGAACCCCTAGTATACAAACTCTTGGGCTAGGAACCTGTAATAGCGCTCTCGTTCAAGGATTCCCTCAAATGAAAATTTATGGACGAATCCTCTCTCATTCAAAAGTCCTCGCACGAGGAACCCTTGACCACCATATCAAATATCAAGGAACCCTCGCCAATTTTTTTATAAATTGCAAGGAATCCGTACTCCCAAGGTTAAATGTGCTACTGACAGCAAATGATGAAATTGCGAGGAACCCGTGCTCCCTTGTAACCCTGATAGCAGATGATGAAATTGGCGAAGCCAAATTCCCTAGTAGCAGCGGTGCACAAGGAACCCTGGTTAGATATTTTGGTTGGTGAGGAACACTGGGATCCCAAACCCTCCACGACAGAAACATGCATTTGAAGATTAGTGCGCCAGGAACCCACAAATAGTGAGGAACCCTCATCGACAATTACTGAGGAAGAGGTGCCACTGATAATCGCAGAAAGCGATGAGTAATCCTCAAAAAGTGCCAGCCTCAACGTGCATTTCAACACACGTCAGGATGAAGAGACCGTCTCGGACAGTGGCCACAAAAGTGGCGATGGATGTGGAAATGGCGATAGAAAGGGAGTACATATCCCAAGCGAGGAACTCGAGATGGACAGAATCTTAGACAGAGAACTTCCCATGACTGATACCTAGAACGAGCAACTGCCTGAAGCTTTTAAACTAAAAAAAGAAAGTGGAAGCGGCCGGAATATAGACATAAAGGCCTAAAATTTCTCAACAAAAGGTACACCAGACTAATGTTTTCTCTTTCTTAATAATATAGTAGAACCTCTACTAGATTAGAAGAGGGACTATGATATAAGGAACTTTCCTCATTATACTTGGGGGTATATCCAACCCAAAAGTAAAAGTATAGTGAGTAAAGTCCCTACAGACACGACAAACCAACAGGAGGTTGTCCTTCAAGTAATAATAATAATAAAAAAAAATTATGTACATTTTTTATTATTTATTATTCCATACAAATTTTTAGCCTAGAGAATAAGTCCTAACCTCTGTCCTCTAGAAAATTTACTTGACCAGTTTTCAGAAAATAGGGAGAAGCAGGTCTACCCCCTCTCTAAACCTGTTACTTTTCCAAGAAAAAAAGGTTCCTAAGAAAAGTTTGGAACAAGGACCCTTCAGACCAAGGGAAAATTTTAGTATAAAGAAATAATTATTTCTTTACTTATAATATATGTGAAATTTTATGCAAAGTTTGTGGGAAGGAGAAGGGCTAACCCCATATCTTAGTTACTTCCCAAGAAATGAATATGCATAACAAAATACCCCAAAGTCACCTGGGGTTGCACTAAAAAGTACCGCACAGTCACACAGGGTTGCGCTAAAAAATATAACTTACTCAGCTATATGCAAGTACCCCACAGTTATAGGGGAAGTTCCAAAATAGTAATGTGCTCAACCTATATGCAAGTACCCAACTGTTAGAGGGGCAACTTCAAAATTTGCAGATGGTGAACCTATATGCAAGTAACCCGCAGTTAGAGGGGCAGCCTCCAAATTTTAACTTGCTCAATTATATGCAAGTACCTCGCAGCTAGAGGAGCAGCTTCCAATTTTTTAACTTTCTCAGTTATATGAAAGTACCCCACAGTTAAAGGGGCAGTTTTAAAATATTAACTTGCTTAGCCTATATGCAAGTACCCTGCAGTTATAGGGGAGGTTTTAGGATATTAACTTACTCAGTTATATGCAAGAACCCTGCAGTTAGAGGGGTAACATCAAAATGATAACTTGACCAGATTATAGGCAAAATAACCCACAAACTATGGGGCAATTCCATCTTGAAGTTCTCAGAGAAAATAGAGCAACTCACAGTTTTGAGTAAGTGTTAAGTACAAGTATCTGTGCGACAGTTTCGCACCTAAGGCTCCAAGGGCGCCGGAGTTCTCACAGTCTTGAGCAAAGGCCAAGTATAAACATAAGGTACAAGAGTTCAGTACCTAAGGTTCCAAGGGCAACGGAGCGCTCATCATATTGAGCAACTGCCAAATATAAATATAAGGTACGACAGTTTAGTACCTAAGGCTCCAAGGGCACCGGAGCGCTCACAGTATTGAGCAATTGCCAAGTAAAAACATAAGGTACAACAATTTAGTACCTAATGGTCCAAGGGTAACGGAGCGCTCATCATATTGAGCAACTGCCAAATATAAACGGTAAGACAGTTTAGTACCTAAGGCTCCAAGGGCACCGGAGTGCTCACAATATTGAGAAATTGCGAAGTATAATTATAAGGTGCGACTGTTTAGCACCTAAGGCTCCAAGGGCACCGGAGCGATCACAATATTGAGCAAGTGTAAAGTATAAATATAAGGTGTGCCATTTGAGCACCTAAGGCTCTAAGGGCACCGGAGCGCTCGTAGTCTTGAGAAAGTGTCAAGTATAAATATAGGGTACAACAGTTTAGTACCTAAGGATCTAAGGGCACCGAAGCACTCACAGTGTTGAGCAAGTGCCAAGTATAAATATAAGGTATGATAGTTTAGTACCTAAGTCTCCGAGGGCACCGGAGCGCTCACAGTATTGAGCAAGTGCCAAGCGTACATATAAGGTACGGCGGTTTAGTACCTAAGGCTCCGAGGGCACCTCGCTCACAGTCTGAAGCAAGTGTCAAGTATAAATACAAGGTGTGCCAGATCTCCAAGGGCACTGGAGCACTCACAGTCTTAAGCAAGTGCCACGTATAAACATAAGGTGCTCCAGATAAGAACCTAAGGCTCCAAGGGCACCGGAGCGCTTACAGTCTTGAACAACTGCCAAGTATAAATAAAAGGTACAAAAGTTTTGCGCACAAGTCTCTTGACATTACAAGACACTTCTGCACGAGGGGGATAATATTGAGAAGTCCTCAAGAAAGTGAATAAATAAGAAAATAGCTAGAGTATGGGGATCCACTTAGAGTGGCTTCACCTTCCCAAGATTACAAGTTTGACAGAACATAGCCTAGGGCGAGGGGATCCACCTTGAGTGACCCCTCTTCCCAAACTTGATGCTACAGAAAAGAATTAAGGGCGAGGGTCTCACCGCGAGCAACCCCTCTACCCAATATAGAAGGCCACAGAAGAAGGCCAAGGGTGAGGGGCCCACCGCGAGTAACCCTTACGCCCAAGATGAAAGGCCACAGAAAAAGGCAAAGGGCGAGGGGTCCACCGCGAGTAACCTCTTCGCCCAAGATGAAAGGCCAATAGAATAAGGCTAAGGTCGAGGGACTCATCGTGAGTAACCCCTCCGCCCAAGATAGAAGGCCACAGAAGAAGACCAATGGCGAGGGGCCCACTGCGAGTAACCCCTCTGCCCAAGATAGAAGGCCACAGAAGAAGGCCAAGGGAGAGAGGCCCACCGTGAGTAACCCCTCCGCCCAAGATTAAAGTCCATAGAAGGCTAAGGGCGAGGGGCTCACCGTAAGTAACCCCTCTGCCCAAGATTGAAGGCCACAGAAGATGGCCAAGGTCGAGGGGCCCACCGTGAGTAACCCTTCTGCCCAAGATAGAAGGCCACAGAAGAAGGCCAAGGGCGAGGGGACTCATAGCAAGCAACCCCCCTACTCAAGATAGAAGGCCACATAAAGAGGCCAAGGAATAGGGGCTCACCGCGAGCAACCCCTCTATCCGAGATGGAAGGCCACATAACAAAGGCTAAAGATGAAGGGCTCACTTTGAGCAACCCCTCTACCCAAGATAGAAGACCATAGAAAAAGGCCAAGGACGAGGGGCTCACCATGAGAAACCCCTCTAAATAGGATAGAAGGCCATAAAAGAAGTCCAAGGACGAGAAGCTCACTATGAGTAACCTCTCTAAACAAGATAGAAGTCCACATAAAAAGACCAAGGACGAGGGGCTCATCACGAGCGAACCCTCTGCCCAAGTTGAAACCCAGATGAGGAAGTGCACCTAAGTGGACTCATTTACAAAACTTGGGATGAGGTGACAGAACATTTAATGACGTTAAGGGGAATGATGAATGAACCCTAGAGTCCCTCAAAATTGAAAATTGAATTTATGGCGTACAAAGCCTTTTGGTATGCTCAACACAAAAGACTTTGCACGAGGGGCTAATGTAGAAGGGTGCTTCAAGCTTGACCATTATATTTTGGCGTGAGGGTACCTCAAATACCCCTTCCGTAGTCTTCAGGAAATATAAGGTTGAGGAACCCCTAGGGTCCCTCAAGAACAAAAAAATCATATTGAGAAGGAACCCCACCCAGGGTCCCGACAGAAACCCATATTGAGAAGGAACCCCACCCACAGTCCTGGAAGAAACTCATATTGAGAAGAAACTCCCATGAGTCCTGAAAGAAACTCATATTGAGAAGGACCCCCCCAGGGTCCCAGAAGAAACTCATATTGAGAAGGAACCTCCCCAGGGTCCCGATAGAAACTCATATTGAGAAGGAACCCCCAGGGTCCCGGCATAAACTCATATTGAGAAAGAACCCCACCCAGGGTCCCGACAGAAACTCATATTGAGAAGGAACCCCACCCAGGGTCCCGGTAGAAACCCATATTGAGAAGGAACCCCCGGGGTCCTGAAAGAAACTCATATTGAGAAGGAACGCACCAGGGTCCCAGAAGAAACTCATATTGAGAAGGAACCCCACCCAGGGTCCCGGTATAAACTTATATTGAGATAGAACCCCACCCAGGGTCCCGACAGAAACTCATATTGAGAAGGAACCCCACCCAGGGTCCCGGTAGAAACCCATATTGAGAAGGAACCCCCGGGGTCCCGGTCCCGAAAGAAACTCATATTGAGAAGGAACCCCACCGAGGGTCCCGACAAAAACCCATATTGAGAAGGAACCCTCCCAGGGTCCCAGCGGAAACTCATACTGAGAAGAAACCCCCCAAGGTCCCGACAGAAACTCATATTGAGAAGGAACCCCCCAGGGTCCCGAAAGAAACTCATATTGAGAAAGAACCCCACCCAGGGTCTCGGCAGTAACTTATATTGAGAAGGAACCCCCCGGGTCCGACAAAAACTCATATTGAGAAGGAACCCCACCTAGGGTCCCGCCAAAAACCCATATTGAGAAGGAACCCTACCAGGGTCTGGGCAGAAACTCATATTGAGAAGGAACCCCACCCAGGGACCCGACATAAGGGTGTTTCAAGAAGGAACCCCCTAGGGTCCCGGCAGAAACTCATATTGAGAAGGAACCCCACCCAGGGTCCCGACAGAAACTCATACTAAGCAGGAACCCCCAGGGTCCCGACAGAAACTCATATTGAGAAGGAACCTCCCTAGGGTCCCAACAGAAACTCATATTGAGAAGGAACAGAAACTCATATTGAGAAGGAACCCCCCAGGGTCTCGGCAGAAACTCATATTGAGAAAGAACCCCACCCAGGGTTTCATCAGAAACTCATATTGAGAAGGAACCCCACCCAAGGTCCCGGTAAAAACCTATATTGAGAAGGAACCCCCAGTGTCCCGATAGAAACTCATATTGATAAGGAACACCCCCACGGTCTCGGAAGAAACTCATATTGAGAAAGAACCCCACCCAGGGTCCTGACAGAAACTCATATTGATAAGGAACACCCCCACGGTCTCGAAAGAAACTCATATTGAGAAAGAACCCCACCGAGGGTCCCGACAGAAACTCATATTGATAAGGAACCCCACACAGGGTCCCGATAGAAACCCATATTGAGAAGGAACCCCCAGGGTCCTGACAGAAAATCATATTGAGAAGGAACCTCCCAAGGGTCCCTATAGAAATTCATATTGAGAAAGAACCTCACCCAAGGTCCCTACAGAAACTCATATTGAGAAGGAACCCTCAAGGTCCCTTAACAACAGAAAGTGTCGGGGCGAGGAGCAGTCAAGGTCCTCCCCCTCATCTTCCCGAAAAATAGTCCAGGATGAGGGAGTGGCTACCATGAGCAACTCCTCATCATGAAACGTCATTCTTTGAAAGAACAACTGTATTAACACTTTGATTTCTTGTACAGGTAGCCTAGTTGAGCAGGCAAGGCTCAAATAGGCCAGTTGGGATCTTTTAGGAGTTTTGGCTTGACGATTGAGGAACAAGGTATGTTGAGCAAGCTCAACCACTTAGCACTATAGGATTGAGAGAATACTAGTAGAAAGACCCTAAGGTCGCCCAATCCTCACACACCTCACACTTGGTCACAAGTGAAGTGAGCAGCCAAAGGGATGGCTTCTCACAAGAAAAGAGTTGTTTATAAAATGATTTTAAAGGAGAGGGTCCTCTAGACCCCTCTCAAGAAAAATGATTTCAGAAGGGGGTCCTCAAGACCCCCCTCAAGCTTACAAAGATTTTAGAGGAGGTGGTCCTCGAGAAACACCTCTAGTTTACAAAGTTTGTACCAAAAGTTACCATTTGAAAAGATATTTAGCAAATCAGATATTTTGTCTCCATTAGAAGACATATTTGCTTTTTGATTTTGGTTGGCACCAAGTGGCACCTGCCAGAAGGGACAGGCAGAGCTGCCTGCAGGTAGGGACAAATAGTACACTGCAGACTTTGTCCCTCACCAACCCTCTAAGTTTTGGCACCAAAAGTGCCAACCCAGCCCTAGTGCCCAAGTATAAATTGGACCCCTGGGAAAGGTCATGAGATAGAGAATAAACTCAATAGCAAAGTCACTCTGTCAAAATCACACCAGAACCTCTCTAGTATTCTCTCCCTGCTCTCTCTAAGTGCTAAGTTCCTTGTTCTTTCACTCCCCACTGACAACCATCACTCTCAGTAGCTCCTCTTGAGAAAATTACTATTATTGTTGTGGAAGTTCATCTTCTTCCAGGGAGGGAGTTCCAGCTTGATCTCCATTTTTACCAAAAGGTGAAGGTCTCATCCGAAGATGCTCCAGAAGTTATTGATAACCTTGCAGACAGCGTCCATGGGAGTGGGTCACACCTCACCCTTTCCAGTTATTCATAAACCCCAGTCTCAATACCTTCCTACACATTACTTTCATGTTTCTTATTACGCAGGTACGTGAATGGATGGAGTAATTTAATACTTGAATGAGATTCTCAGGATGTTCAGTTGGATTACCAAAAATAATTGGTGCGTTAACTCATGTTGGTTTATTAGTTTTGTTGCTTTATAATGAACTTTTATGAATTCATTGTGGGGATGCTCTACCTATGACCCATAAGTTTTTGATAAAATAGTTATATGGAAAAAAAATATATTCATAGTTTGTTTGTAGTTTTTACTAAATCGTCCATGTTTTTGTAATGTCGTGAACATTCACCCCATGTTTGATTAATTTTCTTACGGTTTCAATTGGTTTTGTATTTTATTTTGTACAATTTTAGGTTTTCCAACATTAGGTATTTTCTTTCATCTCTTAGGGGTTCTCATTCTATACTTATATCTCAACATTGAGGGCTTTTCTTTCATAAAAATTAGAAAAAACATGTTTTGAAAGTAATTTGGGGCTTTGGTTTTAGTATGGTGATCATTTTTTCATTATTATTGGGTTTACATATAGTCATTTGATGTTGGTTTATTTATATTTTACAATTTGAGACCCCAAGAATGTCTTTTAGGAGCATTTATATATTAGATATGCTTTGGTTCCTTCTGCTGAGTGAGAATTTCCTTCCAATTGGTGTTTTGCTAATTATGTTTGTGTGTGTGTGTGAATTTATTGATACATTTGGTTTGTAGGCTATTTATTCTCTAAATTATGCTAATCTATTGAGTTTTTTTTCTAAAGTCTATGTGGGAGTGAAAGTTAAATGTTGATAGTGGTTTATTACAAGAGTTGGAGTTTTTTATTTACATTCTACTTATTTTAATTAGTACTTATGTCTATTTTTTTATTAGTATAACAATAGTTTTTTTTTTTTTTTTATGAAATAGGGGTTTGTGTTATTATTTTTGTTGTAAATCTCATTGGATAAGATTGGAAGACCTTTCACCTCAATGGGTATGTAACATTGAACGAATTTCAAATATTTATTTGGTATTGTATTATGTTTTTCACAATCCATTTATATTTCATTTGTTAAAGAATGTTCGTAGAAAAATTTGGTATGCAAGGTTAAGTGCGATGTTCAGAGACATATGGATAGTAAGAGAGAGTAGATATTGAAAAATTGACTCACACTCATAAGAAATTGATTGCTCAATTCATCACAATCTTCATTGCTTTTTACTTTTTTGGGATTTTCTAGAGATACGGGTTCTAATATCCTTTGTTTCTTTCTAATTTTATATATTTATGTCATGGATTACTATGTTTTGTCTAACTATTTTATGGAATTTTAAAAACTGTCAATTAATGTGTCGAATATGATGGTGTTTTTAGCTATCGGATATAATGGTGTTTTTAGCTTTTGGGATAAAAATAGTAAACAAAGACTGAATATATCAGCTAACTTTTTTTAAGTACTTGAGTATTATTTTTATAGTTTATAGTTCTATATAATTCTCCCGAGTGCTCTTGAATCTTAAGGCTATCATAGTTTTTCTAAATGTATGCTTTTAAATATTATTTTGGGGATACATAACGAAAGTGGTAATGTCATAAAGTTATCACGAGTATCGAATTCGTGGAAAATTTTGATTTATCACGGAAGTGGGTTTGGTAATTTAGAAACCTATTATAACTCAATGATACAAACTGGTATAAGCATGATTCGCCCTTCTTGATTGGACTCAACTTTTAGCACTTAAGCTGAGCTTACATTGGACCTAGTTTATATTGTATAAGGAATTGATTCTTGAAATTAGGGAATAGGAATTAAAGTGGGTATTTTTTAGGTGAAATTCTATATATTTAACTTCTTTGTTTTTTTTAGTTTCCAAATTGATTACTTCAGTTTCGAATGTTGAATTCTATATATTTAGTTGTAACACCCCACGATTTTTGAGGCTGATAAATTAAATTTTGGGAAAATAAAGTTTAATTTAAATCGGAGAATTCTAAAATTTGGGAATTTAAGTCCAAAAATATAGGATGTTGTAAAGTATTCCGGATGATGATTTTGAGGGTACCATTGATCCCGGAAGGGTCGAGATAGTCAAAATGACTGTCATTGAGTTTTATTTCGGCTCCAGAATGTTTTTAAGTATGTTTGGCTCGAATTGGAGTAAACGAGTCATTTAAAGTGTGTATTAACATTTAAAATTGGGTTTATTGTTTTAAAGGATTTAAGGCTTACGGATGAAACCTTCTCCTTTGAGAAAAGAGAGAAAAAAGAAAGAAAAGAGAAAGAAGAAGAAAGAAAAGGAGAGAGGGAGAAAAGCTTGGGGATTTCCGGCCAAATCGTGACATCGAGGACGATCCAACCTCTACAAATATGAGGCAAGTGTTTAATCTTGCTAAATAGCTATTTGTGTATTTCATTTCATAATTTGTGGGTTAAAGAAATGGATTTTTGGGTATAAACATCAAAACCTAAATTTTGGTTCAAATCTTGAAATTGAAGATTTTAATTGGGTTTAAGGGATATACATTGATGAGGTTAAATTTAGGATGTGTTTTGATGTTGGAAATTATGTTGGGATTGAAGATTAAGGGTTGGAAGTAGTATAAATCGAATTTTTGGGAATTTTGGGTTATAGAAAAACAGCCATTTTCGTGGCTTTCTGAACTGGCCGAATCGATTCGCCCCCATCGAATCGATTCGCCACGTTGCAGAAGTCTCAGGTCTTTAGGACCGAATCGATTCGCTAGATTCGGAGGGTTGCAGAATCTCAGGTCCCTTGGACCAAATCGATTCGGATGGGACAAATCGATTCGCTGTTGGGCCGAATAGATTCGGAGAGGCCGAATCGATTCGAAAACAGAGCATTTTTTAGAAATTTTCTCTTTAGTGAATTCAAACCCTTTTTGGTTGGGTTTATTGATTTGGGGCTTTCTCTTATGAAGCAAGAGATATATTTTGGTGACTTATAGGGGGGTCTCTCACTTAGTATATGATAGTGGGGACTTCTTGGAATAATTGGATAAGAAATATCCGTGTATGTTGTGAAATTCCTAGGCCAACCTTTCTGTCAAATACTTATAAGGATAGGATATTGTTAATATACAATTTGGGGCCAAATGGAAGAGAGTGGTCGCATACTCTTAAAGAGTGAGGGGTTTCATATCCTTAGAAATGTTTAGACTGAGGAATAATTGATAACTCAATAGGAGTAAGGGTTCCTGAGATTTATTTGAACCATAAGTGAAATTGGGAATGATTGGGATCGTGCTATCGACTAGAATAAGGGGTAGCATAAATTCTAGTTAGGATAGTTTACACGTAATTGTGGGGATATGACCATTGAGATTCCAATACTTGAAACGAGGTTGGAATAATTTGAGGTTTTAGACTATTAAGTCATTGATGTGCCTATGGTTAAATAGTACTAAAGGAAAATGTGTACTTTAAAGATGGATGAAATGTGTAGTGATGGATTCCTACACAAACTCTTGGGTGATAACCCTAATGTTGAATATATATGTATAGATATATACATATGGTTTTGGGAGATTATTCATCACAGGAAAAAAAATGATTGAATATGTTTCAAGTGAGGGATTGTATTCACATATCAAGGTAAATGATATGAGTTTGTGGTGACGGCTTGTATATTGAGGATTTATGTATACTTATAGCCGGATTTGTATATCTTATACATATGAACGAGAACTAGTTTATATATATAGATATATGGATATGTGAATATGTGAATATGTGTATATATATATATATATATCTGTATGCATATAAATATATGGATATATTTATGTTGTGGACATACATGGTATGGATGTTTAAACCGTATATGATGGTTTACTATTTGATCATATGATGGGATCATATGGATGTATGTATATTGCGCATGTGAGCGATATATATACTTATGTGGTTAAGCATACCCCGCTCATGCTATCATTGGGAAGTTTCCGCGCAAAGGGTGAGCATCCTGGCATATAGAGCAGGGTGTGGATATTCCCCAGGTCATAGTCGTCCGGTGTGTTATTATACGATAGATATATTTTTGGGATGACACGTGGTGGGTATGTTTCGTCTCATTGCCAGTGGAGCTATGACCGCTTCCCGGGACGTCGTGTGTGTGAGTTATCACGAGGTGGGTGTCGTTGATCCCCACCAGGTGGTCCCCAGTTGCTACGTGAGCCGGGCATTGGGAAGATGATAGCATTGATGCAGTTTTATCGGCGATATATATAGTCGGGTGGATTATGTGCATGTCCATTATACATCAGATATGATACGTACACTTGGTCATGGGTATAGATGATTGGTATATGTATATATATGGTGAGCATAAAATACCTATATATATATATATATATATATATATATATATATATATATTTATATATCCTATAGATGAAAGGATATAGAATTCTGGTAGAGTACATCTTGGATGATTATGGTGTACTAGATTGATGGGGGTTGATGTATCGCATTTAAGGCATATTTCGGTTACATCATCCCAAGGATATGATTGGAGATGTTAGTTTAGTAGTAGTATTATATTGTATATATGGCATTATGGATCTCTAGGATCGACATTGTCAAGGAGTAGTGTAACGGGGTGGTTCCTTGTTTGGATTTCGCTTTGCGAGACACCCCACGCATGAAACGTAGTGCAGTGTTGAAATTGGAGAAAAGTTCTGCCAGTTATGGTATGCACGACATTATGAATCTCTATGATCGACATTGTCAAAGAGTAGTGTAACGGGGCGGTTCCTTGTTTGGATTTCGCTTTGCGAGACTCCCCACGCACGAAATGTAGTACATTGTTGAGAGTAGAGAGAAGTTCTATCGATATTTATGTGTGGCATAATGGATCTCCAGGATCGACGTTGACATGGAGTAGTGTAACGGGTTGGTTCCTTGTTTGGATTTCGCTTTGCGAGACACCCCACGCACGAAACGCAGCGCAATGTTGAAATTGGAGGGAAGTTGTGTCAATAATGATTTTTCATGCTTATTAATTAGAAATTTAAATAATATGTTTCAACCCAAATGCATATTGGGCAATTTATTAAATTATAATTGGTTAAAGTATAAACCAGAATCCACTAAGCCTAATAAGGCACATATGATTGAAAATAAATACTTAATTGTGTTTAGAAAAGGGGGTGGATTCTTGGGGTATGATAGGAAGGTAGATCTCGTGGGTATACGCTAGGCCTATGATAAGTTAGATTATCCTAATAAATAGGGGTAATTTAACTAATAAAATTGAGGATGCGAATAAGTGCGCGCCTTTAGATGAGAGGTGAGTTGGGGTTCCACGAGAGTGCGATTCCACTTTAATTATGAAAAATGTGCACCGATAATTATTATGCACGGTTAACACACTTGCTAAATATTTTTCACAATCGGGGCTCTGACCCGTTTACTTTTCTCTCCTGCCTGTATATATATATTATTACAGGTATCCTACCGCATGGATGCCGGATGACTTCCTATCAAGAGTCTTGGGAGCCGTGACAGGTGCGGACTGTTGCAGGATGTATCTGGTAGTCGCTTCCTACTTTCAAAATTCTAGGTAGGATTCATGTTGTATATCGGGCTTGTGCCCAAGGGATATTTATAGATGTTTATATTTATTCCATTCCAGTTGTTGTATTTGCTGTGACCCGACAGCTTATTCGGGTCTACTTTTTGTATCACATTCTGTTGTAGTTGATTATTTCATTTTATCATAGCATTTCGTTTATCTTAGCCCTTTCTGGCATCTTTCTCCTATTTATTAGTAGTTTTATGGTGTTGGTTTGTTAGTTGTTGCATGTTTTAAATTATTTAACATCTCGCTTATATGATATCGGGTAGTTAGTCCTATATTATATAGTACCGACAGTTAATGTTGAGACTGGACCATCTGAAATTCCTGATTTAATATAGTATAGGGCTGGCCACCCGTTATTATTTTAGGCGGGGTGTTACATTAGTTTCATGAAATATGAGGTTTCTCAATTGATTATTGTTGATTGGTTTTACTATTTTATTCTCATATATATAAAAGATCAGGATGTTTATCACTATAACATGTCTTGATACACTTTAATATTGTAATTTTTTTTAAATAACAACTCTCAAGTAGTGTAAGAGATTTGTAAGTTTGGTTTAACACTAAATCTAAAAGTATGGATTGTTTGCTAGATGATTTATGTTGAGTTGGTGGAGTATCATGTGACTCTCGATAAATGTTTGGAAGCGATTTTAAAAATGACCAATTGAAACTATTTTGAATGAAATAGTTTGTGTACTTCGTAACCATATATTACATGCACAATGTTATCCCCTTTGGTTCATAGTTCTTTTTCATTTTTAGCAATAATTTTACTAAATTGTATCATAGTTAACATTAATGTTATATTAACTCTTTAGTGAAACATACATTTTGTCTTAAGGTGCTAATAGTTTATTCTTTCTAATGTCTACTTTTCTTATTTAAGTTATTGAAATTATGAATGATGATTGATTTCCCTCTTTTTTGTTTTGTAGGTGAAGAAGTGGATAACTAGATGATATGTGATTCCGCATGATGGCATGTATCAAGTGTGTTACTCTTCATGGTTATTGGATAATTGATATATGTGTGATAGAATGTATCAAGTGTCTTACTATGAACATTTAGTTATATATGTATGCATGATGTATAATGAATTGCCTTTTCGACATGGGCAACTTGGAGTTCATTATTTTTTAAATATATTTTATTTATTTAAATGTGATAGCATTGATAGCCAATTGGTCTGAAATGAGACGACAAGGTGTATCCTCGTGTCATGCCTAAATTTCTTTATGTGTTATGACACATGCAAGGTGTGGAATCTCCACCTGTTGTATGTTTTATTTGGCCAAAATTTATCTCATCTGATAGGGGTATTGAGTAAGCTTCGGGACTGAGATAGACGTACAACCCAAATTGTATGCTTTATTTGGCCGAAATTTACGAGGATGGTAAATTTGTTATTAATAAGTTTTGAGCTACATCACCATCACCATACCCAAATTGTATGTTATATACCACACAAGTTCTTTTATTTATTTAGTATAAATTATTTGGTGTAAATATGTATTACATACACTTCACAAATGTAAGTTGTACATAAAATTATGGCACATATCAATGTATTAATTATTCATCAAAAAGTTCCTATCCCTAATTCATTATCTGCAATGATTCTAGCTTTTAAAATAGTAACTTGATGAATGTGAATGGTCCTGAAAATCATATCCTTATTTCCTGAAAATAATAACACCATGCCCAATTAAATATCAAGTGATCGGTCCTTTATCTTATTAAACAGGATTCCATTTCGTCCATTCTTAGCATCACTGTTGAAAATTTTATTAATCACCTATTACTTAATTGAGTCGGTGCCAAATTTTATCTTTTCATTTAACAGTTAACGTAATAAGAAACACTTATTTAAACCATTCATGCACTAATATAGATCAAACCATCATAGAATATGAATGAATAAATAAATATCCTGTCGAATAAACTATCGGCTCAATATCCAAATCCAAATAACAAGTCCAACAGCTAAATAAATAAAACTCCATACAAGCTGAAATAATAAAATGAATAAATATTGTAGGGGAAACACGCCCAAAGAGAAATAATAGAAATCATGAAATCCTAAACTATAATGAATCGACTAAGGTGTCTACTCCAATCCCTACATGCATCCAGACATGATGCAACATCGAATCCCTAGAATGGATCTTTAAACCTGGCGTCCCAGTGGCTGGACACCTAAAAAGATTTTTAAGAAAAGAAAATATTTTGCAAACGGGCCAGAGCCCAACTATTTAAAAATATTTAGCAAGCATTTTATTGCAATAAATGAAATGCGTAGTATATAGTGTTCATAATAGATTTCACGGTCACCCTTTATTGAAGAAACCCTCGCCCCTCTTCTACAATGCACACCTATCGCATTTATTTTATCCTATCTAGTCAATACTCGGCCCAACTAGACACGGCAGCTACCTACACTAGCTCGATAACCAACCCATTGCAAGTTAAAGACACTATAATAATTAGTATAATACATATAACCCTCGTCTATATTAATATACTAAATGTAACATTAATTCTGTCAATAAATAGTCACACATAATTTAGATATATACACATATCTCTCACTATTCATATATATAAATACATCACATCCTCATAGCTTGGTACTATTAGATTCATCCCTCATAAATGTTATTGGGTGCCAGGCACATCTCGTGTCACCTGTGGTCATCGGGTTGGAATCTCACCACCTATCCCAAATCGTAAACAAATAATGGAGGCGATTATAAATACATAGGCCTTAGGATTTCTATACACCTTCCTTAAAGACCTGCGTGATGCCCCCTCTCATCACGGTAGGAGTCACCCGAGCACTAAAACGTGAAGCACAATCGAAACCCCGTTGGAATCTCCAGGGTGGGACAACCCACTACGCGCAACCTCCTGGATAGCATTCTCGAGTAATAAATAAATAAACAGAATTTGCATTAAACTCATATGTATACATCTATATAATGAGGTGTAAAACTAATGTATGTCACAAGAGACACCTTATGATGTCATAAGATGATTTTTTTTGCACTTATATTGTCCTTGAAACTTTTGACTTCCCCCTCTTTTGACACCCTCTAAATTTTTTCCCCTTATCGTCAAAATTCAAAAAAGGGTATAATAGGAATTTTCATCATCCCTTCCCAACACATGGATCCTACTTTATTTGTTTCCAGGCTCGATTACCTCATTCCCATATCTTCTTCTATCATAAATGCGTCAATGTAAAAACCCATATATCTTCCTCTTAAATGACACTAGCTTTTGGACCAAAATGGTAGACGCGATGGATGAAGCCACGACTGAGTCTGTGCTCAGGCAAGTGAACTCAGGTGGACGTACTCCACCACTCGGTGAAATGTGTGTGCCCAAGCTCAAGTCTTCCATGGGAGGAGTTGTTTCTGGAGGAGACAGGCCTATGGCCGTACTTGAGTCTTAGAGGATAAGATAATTTTTTATTCTAATAATGAAAGATGGTTTTTTCTTCGAATCCATTTTCCCAACTACACTAATGTTTTGGATCTCGAAAAAGACATAAAATTTTGAAAAAGAAATGAAAAATCACCGTACATTTTATTATGTTTTTTAGTTTGGAAGATTGTATGGATGTTGTTTTTAACGTTGTTTGGGGTTTGTTTAAGATTTAATTTGTGCTCTGTGTTCTCTCTCTCTCTCTCTCTCTCTCTCTCTATCTCTCTCTCTATCTATCTATCTATCTATCTAACTATCTATCTATCTATCTATCTATCTCTCTACCTGTCTCTCTGTCTGTCTGTCTCTCTGTCTGTCTGTCTGTCTGTCTGTCTGTCTGTCTATCTGTCTATCTGTCTATCTATCTATCTATCTATCTATCTATCTATCTATCTATCTATCTATCTATCTATCTATCTATCTATCTATCTATCTATCTATCTATCTATCTATCTATCTATCTATCTATCTATCTATCTATCTATCTATCTATCTATCTATCTATCTATCTATCTATCTATCTATCTATCTATCTCTGTGTATGAAGGTTTTTTATGTCTTCTTCAACTATGATGTTCAGACCCGAGGTTTGTAAGTAAACATTTCCCCCACATCTCCATGTTTTAAACATGCATATCTTTATTCATACATACACACAAACATATATGAGGATTTTTTTTGGAGGGGGATTGGTTTTGATCTCATAGATCTGATGTCTGTATGTTGGATTATCACTGTTTACAACTTTACAGGTTGTTGTGGGAATTTGTGCAATTAAATTGGTCCTAGATCCTTATTTAAATTTTTTAATCTATATCAGTACCCATTTTTTTGTAACATATTTGTGTGTTTGTAAAAAATCTCACAAAAATTATTTTAACATAAAAAGTTTATAATTTAATCGACGAATCTAAAAATTATGTTAAATGTAATTTATGGAAGGCTAAATCTATTAATAGGTGCTCGACTAACTGATTGGATAGGGAAAAATAAAATTAGGGATCAAGTTTTTAAAATTTGTTGTTTGGGTTGACCTTTCAATTTGAGTTTTTTTTTATTTGTTATGGATTTCATATTTGTGACATTGAATACACCTCATGTATGCTCTTTAACTCTCTCTTTATACATGTCTATACAAATATGTATTATTTTTTTAAACTTTCAAGTGTTTTTTTTGTGTCTATATATTGTGTTTATGTTTGTTTTGAGGTGTTGATTTGTTATTTATGTTTTTCTTTAGGGATCAATATCTCTCAGACATGTTTTATTTTCTCTCTCAGACATAACAGACTAAAAACCATTTGGTCATACGTTTTATTTGGTAATTTTTGTCAGAGTTGAACTTTTACGCGAGATATATATGAAGTTTTGGGGCGAGGGTTTTTTATACTCCTCTCTGTCAACAACTTTCGACTAAAAATTGGGAAGCTTTTGTGACTTACTATCTATTTTACTGATGAATAACTTTTTCAGTTACTTGGGGGGCTATTACAAGATCAAAATAATATATTTTATTACCTTATGATATTTATTTTACATTCTTTGATTTGTTTTGGAGTTTAAAATTATCAGATAGTTAAATTTTAATGATGTCAATATTTATAACCTCAAATTAATAGAACTACTTTAACTTTAAAACTCTATGCCTTACAAGTCCAATCCATATAATTTCCATATCTTTATTTATTTTTTAATTGAATTCATGTCAATTAGTTAAAATTTATTTATTTATGGATTTATATATTACAAGTTTCATACATGGATTTTGTTCAAATATGAGCATTAATGTGTTATGTTATGAGATATGTAATTGTTGCATCTCAACCGTTTAGCAATTATTTATTGCAATATGGCATTAAAAATAACTAGCTACCAACACTGATTCGGGGGTAGTATTGATGATGGGTAATGGGCACCTGTTGCATTAGAAAATAACTAGCTACCAAATTCAAGTTTTTTATGTTATTAATGGCAAACATGTATACACAGAATACCTAAACTTTTATTTTTTGATTTGGAGTGGGTAGTTATAGGTCCATGCAGAAAGAAATTGGCAAGTATGTGTGGCTTATTAATGGATATGTTGCTTTGATTTTTATCTCACTTTGTATGTCATGAAATCAAAAAAGAGGATGTCAAATGAAGGATATAAGGTTGGTGTTTTTATTTTTAATGGAGTGGAATGTGATGATTCATGACTAATGTTTGATAAACACTTTATTTTCAAGTATTTGCTGGTTAGGATTGGAATAAGATTTACAAGCATTAGTTTATCATTAGCTCTTAGAAAATCATTACATTTGAATTACTTTTTCACGTTTCATAGTTTATTGTCGTTTGTTCATTAATCAACCCTTTAGTAATGTTCCATGTTTTATATCATGGCTTGCTTCATGTGTGCATCATGAACCCTTTTAGTAATAATTTCACTACTTGAGCAATAAAGTGTTTATGGACCTTGATTACTGATGAGTTTAAAAAGTGTCTAATCACATGTAAATTGTGTTCTTCAAGATTTCAAGTTTACTGACCCAAATCGTTTTAAGTTTTTTTTTGTCTTGAAGCAAAGCGAGAATGCAGGAATCTACTCAGATTTTTGTTTTAGGTGAAGGAAATAGTCACTAAAAGTGAACCGTTATTCTTTTCTGTTATGTAAATCATAATTTTGTACTACAAAAACAGTTAAGGGGCAGCGGTCATGGAGTTACGGCTGAATGGATGGATGCAAAATTGAATGATACAGGGTGGATTTATGAACAAATAAGTGGTGTCAGGTTGAAGGCATAGTGGTCGTGTACACATTTATGTGTTGTATAATAAATTCTATGATCACAAGTCTTTATCGATGTAGTTTTTGGCATTTGTAGTCGGTAAAACACTACTTTGGCACGTGGTGTATGTGTACCATTCATGTCATAAGAACGTGTATATTTTTTGCAAATTTTGAACCATTCCTTCAGGCACATGCATTATATAAATTTTTAATAGGAATCAAAGTCTTCAAAAGAGACCTTTGTATATGCTGGCAGATTCTTATGGAGAAAAACATGATGCTACAATTTAAGGTGTATACCCCCAACTGAGAATTATGTACACGTATATTTGAGGTTTTGATTGATAGAATATAACTTTTTCCCTTCATATACATATATAATTAATATTTCTGAATAACATGTGGTCTTTTAGTATATGAGTCATGTGTACAATTGTTTAAGAACATGTGCTCTTCTAGGATATTCTCATATAATTAGTGTAAATAATAACATTATAACAAAAATATGATATATATATGTTTTGTTGCGGAACTATACTTTTGCCATTTTTTGATTACGTACTTTTGAATTTTTTTATCGTTTTGTGATTACGCACTTTGGAAATTGTTGCCACGCCTTCAGGCATGGGTATCCAATATATATATATATATATATATATATATATATATATATATATTCCAAATATTTACGAGTTCGTACATAATTTCCATATCCCACTTTAATTGGCCACAACCCGCTATTTTTATTATCTATAGGATTATATTTCTCACCTCCCATATACTCGAATAGGTTCCTATTAGTCTCACAAGGTCCCTACAAATTTATGTTTCAATTTTGGTAAAGTTTTGTCACTCATTACATATTCACGGGTATTTTAGATCTTTCACATTTTATGTCTAAATAATAACACTCCTGGGATTACGTATTACTCTCAGATAGCTATGCGTGGCCGCGATCGACACGTAAATCCGAGTTCGTATGAGGAAGTTATCCCCTTTTAAAGATTTACACAAAAAAATAATAAAAATAAAACTATAATTTCGCCTCACCTTCCTCGTGTCTCGTGCCAAAGATGACCCCCAGTCGACCGGTCCCCCAAGGTTTCTAAATAATGCTACTGCATTTTGGGATTTCCCCAACTCCTACCATTTTCCCCATCAATTAAAAGCATGAACATACACATCCTTATTAGTCCCAACCGAATATCCTTCAGGGGGTCTCATGATCCGATTATTTCAACATTACTATCCCCTCCAAATTAAATTTTAACTTAACTTTTTAACCCAATGTCTCACAGGTTCTTAATTTCCACCATTAATAGTTTACTCATCATCTTCAAGGACCAGAATGATCTTTTCTCAAAAAGATCTTTTCTTACCCAGAATGATCTTGCCCAGAATGATCTTTTCTTCCCTCTTTCCTTCTTATTTTTTCTCCTTTCTCCCCTCTCTCAAACCTTTGTGTTTAGGAATGAATAACAGTTTTCCAACTCTCTTAAACATAGGTTAAAATTTCCTAATCCCGTAATTACGCCTATGGGCTAAATTAAATAGGCTTAAATAACCCCGTATAGGCTGAGTTATGTCTAAAAAGGCCACTTACTACCCTCGAGTACACTATTTTTACTATTTCGACCTCTTCGGACTCAACCGTGACCACAAAATTGCCATCTGAGTTAATCTATAAAATTCTCCAATTTCTACCTCAAAATACAACACACGTAAAATTTAAAAATAACCCAAATTAATTAAAAATCTAAATTGTCCAAATTAAATAAATTCCTCCAAATTTATAAAATTCTATTTTACCAAAATAATTAAATTTCATGTCCTCGGAATTATGGGGTGTTACAAAATTGTTTAGCTTCATGCAAATAACTTCGATAGTTTATTTTTATATTTGACCCGATCTCCATTTTCTACCCATTATTGAAATGTAATTTTTATGATTTTGTCCTATGCATCAACATAAAAAAAGTCCAGTCGGACTCCGTCTTGCATAACGTAAAGAGTTTTTGAGATGAAAATAAGAATGTTATCATTTTATCACCAAAGTCTTTACTAAAAATTAGGGCGGGACCACAACTTTGGTGACTAAATAGGTGCATTCATATATTATATTGAGATTTCTTTTCTTTTTTATTGCATTATATTAGCGTCTTAAGAATTTTCCTTTTACTCGGGTTCATCTATTTCCGAAATCGCACATGGATGTTAGGATGAAGAGTTGGTTTGGGAGGATGTGTGATCTTGATAGGTACACTCTCATACTATCTCTTTCTCCACATTTTATTTGATAATTTCTTCAATATGTTACCAACACTTTTCTTCATTTCTATCTCTCCATACAAATGCAGAGTTAGGAACATCATATAATGGTAGAGTTAACTACTGCAATCAATCCTAATTCTGGTGGACTTTATGCGGCTGAAGGGAAAGGCTGAAATCCTAAATCATGTTTTTTCTATCATATATTATGGTTACCCACTAACTTCACTATTCCTAAAAGATTTTATATTAAGTCAAATGAGCATTTGAGTAAAAATATTTCTAGATTAAAAAAATAATCAGTCGGGGTAGATCTAGATTTTACTTAGATATATTTATATCACCAATTCTTATTTTTGTATTTGGATGAAGATGTTTTCTATGGAGAAATGTTCTGGAAGTTGGATGATTTCCCTAAATTGTTCCCATCGTGATGTTAGCGAGCTCTTGGATCAACTTATTCACGAATAGTAAGTAAGAATTGATTGATTTTTATTACCTCTTTTATGGTGCATTATTTCTTTTTGGGGAGTAAATGAATATATATTGCAAGTTTTGTATCTAATAGTTTAGCATTATTACAAAGAAATTAGGTTTTTTCCGCCTTAAACAGGGTGGATAATCCTAATTTTAGTCTCTCTTTTTCAAGTACCTTTGCATTTCATTACTCTTGGAAACTCAATTAATAAGACAAGTTAGTGTTATTCACTTTTATTTGGTTTGTTATTCTTTACTGAAAATTTGAGGTTATTAGTTATTTTAATTCTCCCCTCAGTATACATCATCATATTATCATTATTATTCATTGATAATGTTCTTGGCTTTGGTATTTACATATCCACTAAAAAAAATTGTTCTTGGCTTTGTTAAAATAGGCCCCTCTCTCTCTCTTGCTTGGGTTTCAGATCTTATCATATATTTTTTGAACAGGTCCCTAATATTTTTGGTTTTTAAACTCTCTCCACAATAAACAAAGGAGACTATGTCCATTTTTTTAATTGATACTTTGTGTATTTGAGGCACAATGTGAATTCGGTTGATGAATATTGTATATTTCTTGCGTTATGTGAATTTGTTTGATTAATTTAGACTATTTGAGTGTTGTTGCACAATTTTTTATTTATTAACAAGGGTGGATAGTCCTCTAAACAAAGGAGATTATGCCCAATTTTATTTTACAATTACACCTTGTTTTGTTGGAGAATGACATTTTTTCCGTTTTGCAATTACATATTTTGGAAATTTTTGCTGTTTTGTGATTACGTACTTTTGAATTTTTTGTCGTGCGTTCATGCATGGGCATTCTGCTAGTGTGTGTGTGTGTCTCTCTCTCTCTCTCTCTCTATATATATATATATATATATATATATATATATATATATATATATATATATATATATACATATATATATGTATATATACATATATATATGTATATATATATGTATATACATATATATATGTATATACATATATATATACATATATATATACATATATATATATATATATATATATATATATATATATGTATATATATATATATATATAATCAGGGGTGGAGGCTGTAAGAACATATGGTGGGTAGCTGCCCGCCTTATCTTTTGGGTGAAAAAATTTTCCAAGGACAAATTTGTAAATTAAATTAGTAATATGTCAAAAGTTTTGGGTGTAAAGAGGTAAATGGCCACCTTATCAAAAGTATCTTATCTAGCCTTAACTCTACTACTAGTATACTACAAAGTAAGAGAGTAGTGTGATTTTGTAAAAAGAGAGTAGTGTCATGTTCTTGTCTAAGGTTGGTTCAGTTTGAATTAATTTTTCATATGTTACGGTTTCAGTTTAATCTGTTTTTTGGTGTAAAATTTCAATTTTTTGTGTAAATATATGAACTTGCTTTGTTTTTTTTTTCATTACAAAAGTATGGACTTGCTCTCATTTCATTATTTGTATGTTAAAATCTCAGTTTGCTTTATATTGTTTTGGGTCAAAATCTCATCTTGCTTTATTTTATTTTATTTTTCGGTAAAAATCTGAAGTTTATTTTTTTTGTTGTGTAAAAAATTGAACTTGCTTGCATTGATTTAATTATTATGTATGTTAAAATTTCGTTTTGATTTTTTTGGGGTAAAAATTTGATCTTGCTTTTATTAATTTTTTTGGTGTAAAAATCTTAACTATTGCTTTGTTTTTTTTTTTTGTGTAAAAATTTGAACTTCCTTTGATTTAATTATTCGTATTTTAAAAACTCACTTTGCTTTGTTTTTTTTTTGGTGTAAAATCTGATCTTGCTTTAATTTATTTTCTTCTAGTTGTGCTTTGGTGCGTCATAAATAATGTCTCGCCATGTCAACCTCGTGATCAGAAATTTATTCAAAGAGATCAATGAGTATTAAGGCGATTCAATCCTTTTTGGTTTGATGAATACCCAATTCGGTTAGAATATAGTACCTTTGGTTATTTTATTTTAGTTATGCGTAGGCACTACAAAAGAAATATCTCAATATTTTCTCCCCCTTCAAGTGATGAAGATGATTACGACCTTGATGTCACGTACCATGCATTTTCTACATTTTTCTTCCATAAAGGCTCCATACATACACCATAATTCTCTTAAACATTCTAGATTTGCCTAGTATATTATCTATTATTGTGTAGCATGTCATGAAATATTGTAGGAATTTAACATGCTTCCTTATAATTCTTGATTATTCCATGCATTATAAGTAAACTCTACATTATTCTAGACCTTATAGAATGTCCCCACAAGGACATGGGACCATTCTAGAGAATTAATGTAGACTATTCATGTATTTTGATCTCCACCATCCATTGAGGAGGTGGATGCCTACAAATAGGTGGGGAAGTCATTTGGCCAAACCATCTAAGCTAGGCATTGTAGTTTGTTGTCATGTAATACAATATGTGTTCCTTTGTGTTCAACTTGCTTCATTATTCTCCCTTCTCTAGCACTTGTGTATAACCTCGCTATATTTCTAGGGTTATTTAGTAACCCTTAAATTATTGGAGTGTTAAGTTATGCACGGAACAATAGTTAAAGTATATCCATGTGACATTGGAAAGGAGCTAGTTGAATGGTTTTCGCATTTATAGTCATTTTTTTGTCAATAAGCAATATTTCTTAAATTTATTCAAGTTTAATGCATGTTGGAAGTTTTTGTCCCATAGTAACCCCAGTTTCTCCTTCCATACACCAAGTTTAAAACATGTTGGAAGGAATAATACAATCTAATCAATTCCAAAAGAGTTTACTCCCAACCCCATTTCATGCATTACATAGAAATGATGAGTTTTCTCTCAATTATATTTTATATTGTCCATTTTCTATCAAATATTGTGTCAATATCATCGCCCTCACACACATTGTTTAAAGAGTGTCTTGCAGGAAAAAAAGAAGTTGAATGAAACTGCAAATTTTCACTATCTTCATTTAACTCCTCTATAGCTAAGCTGGGTGATAACAAACTGTCATACATAATACAAAATAAAACTGTACCAACATTAACCTATTGCTTACACACTTCTCTAGGTTTACTCATTAGCACAGTAAAACCTTACCATCTCCAGAGATGAAACCTTAAAGGGAAATATAAACCTGTTGAACAGTTATCCAAATCTTAAGGATTTTTGAGTAACTTTTTACAGGCAGTGTTGATTTCGATCCTCGATGGAACATGTCAGAAAAACTCAAGTTGACGTTCTAGCTCATTGCGATCAGTAAATATACTAGTTCTCTCTCACTCGAGAAAAAATACATGACTTTTAGTTATGGTCTTGCTTTATTTCCCTTCATCTTTCATACATTAACAACCCTTTTTTGTAATGTAGTACCCACCTCACCAGGCACAAAATGTGAAATATATGAAATATGCCATTCACGTTTCTATTAGTGCAAGAAATTTTGAGAGTCTTTGTATTGACAAGATCAACAACATTTTTAATTAGAAACATCTCGTATTGGCAGAGGTAACACATTCTCTGAGTAGCTAATTTCCAATTCTCTTTGGTTTCCCTCTTGAACTTCAAGTTTTGCATAAGAATTTGATAGAATGATGGATCATCGCAGTCTTTAACTAAAGACATGTGGAGATTTTTCAAAGACAATATCACTTCCTCTTGATCACTATTTGATTTTTTGAATTTCTTTTTACGACCCATGGTCTCAATTTTCCCCAGGGTTAAAAATAATCTTTATCATCAAGAAACCTTGGTCTACTCAAATCATATTTATAAACGAAAGTAAACACAACAAACTCCATCTCTTCAACCTCATCCCCAGGGTTTATGTTCCCAAACCACTCACACCAAATTCACCTAACCCCATCAAATATTCCATTCTTCTCACCCAATATAAGACCAATCTTGCTTAAACCCCTGAATATCCCTCTTAAATACATAATTCTATTCTTGGTTGAAAGACCCTGAACAACCAAATCCCAATTCGACTTTTTCCTTATTTTCTTCAAAGAAATAGTAACCATTATTAAACGGCTAGGTCTTTGGTTTCAAAAGCATTTTTTGGGCCCCAAGAAGTAACTGGAGATGAATTTTATCCTTTAAATGATTATATAACATACGATTGTTATCACATTCTTCAACACACAGTTTGCAGGGAAAACTAGTTTCCTCCCTTTTGTCCTGAGTTGGATCCCCTCACAATTAATATCCTCTAATTTTTTCAATTGTATTGCTTCAATGTAAAGTGCTGCTAAATCAAATAATCAAATGATGAGAAATTAGTTGAGTGAGAGAAATGGTAAAGAGAGATCAATCCATATATGTTATTAGAGCCTTATTCGCCCAATTTGTTGGAATTTAATAGTGTTTACTAAATTGTTATTTCGGTCAAACATTAGGATCAAATTAAGGGTGGTGATATTCTCATCCCAAAATATTCTTTAAAACACCACAAAATAAAAAATCACTTTTTATACCGTCAAACACCACAAATTTAACCTTTTTAGTTTTATAAAAAAAGTCTCTAATGCCCTTTCACATAATGACAAAACTGTAACCTTAAACTATTCCAATAGCAAAAATTTTAAAACACTAAACTAAACCCTCCATATCCTATCTGTGAAAAACCCATTTCCATGGCTCAACCCCTCTAAAACCAAACTTTTATTTTTCAATCCAACCTTGTTTCTATACTATAAATTATGTTTGGCAAAGTTTGTGTGGTTGTTTTTTACAGCTTAACACCAACAAGAATGACCATGGATGATAAAAAGCCCAAAGACACAAATGATGCTCAAAGTTTAGATTGCAGTCCTGTAATACCCCAAAATTTGAAGAATTTAATTAATCAATTTAACTAATTAGTAATAACCCAATTAAATTAAATATGAGCATCAAAATCATTATGGTAATTTTTTTTAAGAATTAAATTCATGTGATGAATTAAAAAAATTAAATTCATGTGATGAATTAAAAAAATTAAATTATTATTAAATTAAATTATGATTTTTTTATTCGTATAATTTGGTTTAGTGACCTCATAGTCATGAATGGGTAATTATAATGAAAATTTCAATTAGTAATAGATTTTAATAAATATAACTAGTTGAATGAGTTGTGTATTCATTTGAATTAGTGGATCTTTTCATTTGTATTAATGATATGAGTGGGTGGGATGGATTTTATACTTGACAAAAGGGAAAGGGTCAACAGGCTTAGAGGTAGGGTTTCTTTTTTTTTTACTAGCATGTAACCCGTGCAATGCGCGGGCTCATTATAATTATTTATAAAATATCAAAATAAAACATGTAAAGAATAATACATAAGAAACACTATTTACTAAGACCTTTTTTAGAATGGTGACAATTTCATATATGCTTGAAACCCCAATTTCATACCTCGAAAACTGGAATATTTTTAGTTTTAAATTGTTAAAATTGGAGATCTTGAACACATCCTTAATTTTCTTTGGGTGATACAATCTAAACCTAACACCTAATTAAATCATACAACAATAGAGATTTTGTTTATGTGGGGCAAAAATGAATAACCAAATAAAAATATACCCTTAAAAGGAATACAAATTATCATAACAAAACTTATGAAGAAAAACTTACTCCATAAATGCACAAACACTAACATATATGATTTTTATTTCTTTGTGGCAATTATCAAAATTATCTTAAAGATTTAAATTTCTCAACACATAAAGATTAAACATGGTATATATTTCGTGCAGTAAATTATTTGGATGTATCTTAATTCTTTCAAACCTTAATTTATTTCTAACTTTCATAACCACCATGTAATGGAAGCATGGAAAATTTTTACATCAAACTTTAATTATATACATCCAAGAGTTCAAAACAAGTACAAAACAACCACTTGCAACATAACTACACTTCATCTACTAAATACACAACCAAATAAAGGAAAAAATTGCATTTGGCTCTCCCATTTGATTTACCAAATATATCCAGATTTTAGAATTGATTTGGAAAATCTTTTATGTTCTTCTTCTCCTACTGGTGGCTCTCGTAATTTCTGGATGGATATGGGAAATCCGTTTTACTTATTTCTTTGTGAAAAAACTGTAGTTGGAATGGATCATTTTGTAATTTTCTACTCTTTTAGTGGGTGATAGTTTTTGGTGCAACATAACAACACAATTAGAAATTGGTGGGTTAGGGTTGTCCGTTATTTTAACACATACCTGATATTGATATGACCTACCAGCACGAATATGGTTAAAAATGCATTGGATGTCACACAATACTTTGAGTCTATCAAATAGTTTATCATGTTTTAGACCGTTAGTCAATATTTTGTCACATTTTAGACACTTTTTATCAAATGGCATTTTAGTTAGTTTTCTTTTTTCATCTTTCCCACCTAGTAGAAAAAATAATAATTTTAGGAGAACACAATCGAATTGCTACAATGATGACTTGCCTTTAGCACATTGGTCAATCAAATTTATTCGTAATGAGTATCCCACATTGGGGTGACAATTCGTATTTTTTGGTTGTTCTTTTGGGAACAATTTGGGAAGAAATACCCAACTTGGCCAGGTGTATTAATTGACCCTATATGGCAAGCTCCCGCAGATGTCTTGTCTTTCTGTCACTATTTGTGTCATGTTTTTGGGATTTTCTAAAAATAGTAAACAAAGGCGATCCCTCTCTCTCTCTCTCTCTCTCTCTCTCTCTCTCTATATATATATATATATATATATATATATATATATATATATATATATATATATATATATATATATATATATATGTATATATATATATATATATATATATATATATATATATATATATATATAGGCGATCCCTCTCTCTCTCTCTCTCTCTATATATATATATATATATATATATATATATATATATATAGTGTGGTTTGGTGACGGTGTTTGAGTTCTAAACTACTTCATTAGTCTTTGAAAGTCATTTTCACGCATACGTAGTAGAAAACTTGTATTTTTAAATTGTAGTGTAACATAAAAGTTTTGTTATACCATTTAAATTACAAACAAAACTGTTTCCAAATTTAGAAGTTAAGCATAATTTAGTTCATTGTCCCTCTTCTTATTTGACTCGGAATAAGTTAGTCAAGTAGTTATAATATGTGGAGATTTACCAAAAATGATGTTAATGTATGATAATATTGATGGTGGTATTTGGGAATCGATCAAACTATTTTAAAATTATTCTTACTTATCTATACCAATAGCACTATGTATATGGGCAATAGTTAGAGGCTATTGACATTCAATTGTAGTATTGTGACCATGCCCTTAGTTTTCCTTTCTTTACATATGAAAACTAATAATATTATTTATTTAAATATAAAAAAGATGTAGCAATAGCAAGAATTTCCTAATTCACCCACTCTAAAGATTTACTAATTATGTTTTTCTTTCCAATAACCGTGACAATAAAGAAATTAAGCAATCAATTTAACAGATCAAATAGCTAGTATATCAAGAAATTTAACAAATAATCTTCTAAACAAATTTAAAAATAAAGGAAGAAATAATGAACCCAAAATAAATTTTACCTTCTATTTGACATTTCATTGAACATGGAATGCACATCATATAAGACTTGTGAAAAAAGCCTTCTCCATTCGTACTTCATGTTGACAACAATTGACGGGGATATATGTAGAAGTCAAGGAAAATTGATGATGGCAATTTTGTTTGATATGTTAATGTAATCATTGTAAAACAGAAAAATAGAATTATATACCTTCTGGTTTCCTCCTATGGTGATTGAGTGTAGGGATCTTTCACTTTAGAGATTCATGTATTTACTGCAAACATTAAAATTCTAAGAGATCGGACAAAGAGAAGAGGAAGAGGGTGAAACCCAAATGACATAGGAGTAATAAAACACCAAAAAATGTTTTGGAGGGGGAGGTTAAGGGGTCTTCTATTTCAAAACTTCATATAATTTAGATTCATATTCATACCTCCTTAAAAAATGAAAAGAATCATAAGCACAATTCATAAGAAGTTATATATATATATATATATATATATATATATATATATATATATATATATATATATATATATATATATATATATATATATATATCAAGAGAGAGAGTACCTTTAGGTTTCATTTTGAATTGTAGTAGTCGCTTGAACAACTAACGTTATTCTCTTCAAACCTTTGAACCTGAAGTGTTAAAAGCCTTACTCTAAAATGAAAACATAAAAATCTATAAATAAAATTTAAATTGAAAATCATAATTTAAAAAAAAACATGTCTAAATCATAACCCCACATTGGACAGTCTCAGTTTCCAAAAAGTGGGTTGAGGATGTTTTTTATATAACAAAGATATGTGTTACAGAGGAAGAGATATGGGAGGAAGTTGTATTTCCATCGATTGAGATACACACATATTTCTAAGGAGAGGGAAGGGTGATGAAGGTATATACAGAGAGGATGGTAGGGCATTAATTAGGAATATAATCGTCATCTCAATGTCTTTTGTTCTTGATATCGAGGGAGAAGAGATGAATGCAAAGAGAGGCAAGGAAGGTTAATGTCATTCCGATATAGATTAAAGGGAAATACATGAACATTAAAAATATCTAAGAGAGATAGAAAGACACAATTGGAAATAAGGAATACGAAGAGATACACAGATAGAAAGATGAATTGCTTCAAAGATTACACGATTAAAAGATGTGAGAGAGAGAAATATAATAAAAACTAGCATGAAGGCCACGCGATGCGTGGCTGAATATAAAAGGTTACACAAAAGATGTAAAGAAAAAAAACAAAGATAAAAAAATATTTCTATTACTCTATCGGATACCTTATTGTTTATTCTCATTTTTACTACCCTTCACATTTGCTAGAGTACCCGACTTGCAACATTGTTTCGTATAAAGAGAAAGCGAGTCCTATTGACACTTCGAACACTAAATCATGCACAACAAAATTTCTCATATAAATTTTTTGCATATCATTCATATATAAAATCCAACATATGACTACGACTCAAAAACTACCACAAAGATAGGTAAACTCACATTAAAAATAGCCAAGGTGACATCAGTTTCTTTTTTGTATTTGTTGATACTTTTGTATCTTTACAAACTATATTATTGAAATTGTCTATGAATAAAAAAAGACAAAAGTATAAAAAATATGCGCACCTACAGAGAAGATAAAGGGATTTGCATAAATAGAACAATGAACACCCATCCTTGGAGATCAATGTTTGTGCAAATATAAAAGAAAAAAAAAAGAGAAGCGGTTGAGGAGAAAATAAGATTAGAAATTTACTACACACTTACACGTTAAACTGAAGGGTTGAAAGGGGAATGCCCTTTTCATTTTTTTAAATATTAAGACCCATAATTCAATTAAAATTAATTGAACCCAATTGGATCGATCAACTTTAATTCTGAAGATTAGTGATGTGCATTAGGTGGAGATGGTTATTGTTTGTGTGCTACACCCCATTTGCACAGGGAAGCAAATAGATTTCTTTGCCTAGAGTTAGTATCACATAATAGAAAACAGAACAATATATGTTCTCTTGTACAAACATTAGCAGAAAGTGACAACTTACAAAACAAATGACTTTTCTGGTGCTCCTTAAAAATGAACCTCGATGATCTTGGACTTTCACAAATTTGGGAGTTAGGTTCACTGGGAATCTCATATTTCCAGTTTTGAAAGGAAAATCTCTTATCCAATAGCATTTCTCTGTTAGTATTTCTGCTGCTCTCAAAATTCAAAATGGGGAATACCCATTTATGGTCCTCTTCTATGAGTCTTTTTCATGTTCTTATTTATAAACTGTCTCCTGAATAGAAATGAAAGGGTAGGAAGGAAGGGGAAAGGTTTCAAGAAAGGGAAACGTGGGAAGAAGTGTGTTTCCAATACATGATGTTTTCTCATTTCAAAACATGGGAAGAGGTTCGTTTTCAATACTCACGAATTTGGCCTACAAATAATTAAGTCATTCATTGGGATGTTAAAAGACAGTGTGCATGCATAAACTCACCTAGGTTAGAGGAATGGACTCATTTGGGGAGAGAAGGGGACTATATGATTAATGTCTGTTTTTCTCTCCTCTCTGTTTTGGAAAATGTTTGAATAAATATATTAATTAAGGTTTTACACGTGGAGCATTAGGAAGATTTTAATAGTGTGTAAGTTATAATAGCAAGCATTTATTATTGCCATGTGTCATCCTTAGATGATTTGGGTCTACAATTTTTATATAGTTATATAGATTAGGGTTATTTTGAGTTTTCCCCCCACTTTTATGATCAGTTTTGCAATACACCCCCATTTTTTTTTTAAAATTTGCAATATACACCCATTATGTTAACTTTCCATCCAAACCATTAATACTATTTGCATTTTGTATTCCCCCCCCCCCCCCCCACTTTTACGACCAGTTTTGTGAAAGACCCCTTTTAAAAAAATAAAAAAAACTCCAAAAAATTAAAATAAATGGAAAAAATAAATAAAAATTGGGAAAAACACAATTAACTGGGAAAAACTATTAAAATATTTTTTAAACAATAAAAAATTCATTAAAACCATTTCTTACATTTATGTACATTGAAAAACTCAATGCATTGCGCAGAGCAATGGTGTAATTGTCGATCGGATGAAGGGGAATATGCAGTTGGTGGTGGGGATGTGGCACAGTCACCGCAATGCTGGTAACCACGAAGTCCAGTGTTCTGAGCAAACGAATATTGATGATGCTCTGGATTGAACCCTCACTCGATTGTTGCATAAAACCCCAACTCTATAACCTTTGGTAGTTGACTTGGGTTTAATCATGGAGTAGTCAGCAGAATACATTCCTGGGAAAATATTGATGTATGTAATCTCTTCAACGATAGTAGAAACGCCACCACACTTACTCCTTTTGATAATACATCAACAAATTATTTTTAGTTTTGCAATTCATTATTAAATTCTTTAGCTGTATTAAATTATGCTTATGCCCTTCGAAATTCAAGAGGTCGGCTATGTAGTTGCTGATTGATTTTAATTGTATCTGTTTTACTGTCATCATTGATGCTAATGTTGCAGTGTAACTGGATGTCAATATAAGCACTATAATGACCTATATCATCATAACAAGTCCCATACAAGTAGGCTAGATAAGCCCCCTATACAAGTAGTGTAGATAAGCGCCCATCGTTTTGGACATCTTATCCAACACCACATGAGGAACAACAAAGGCCTATGAAAGAAAATAATAATGTGTTACGAATTAAGTCCCAAAGCAAGAATCGAAATAAAAAAGGTCTTCTTAAGATACCAAACATCCAAAAAAAGGTCTTCTTGTGATACCAAACATCCAAAAAAAGGTCTAATTGCTATTGAATTTACTTGATAGCATATATATACACTTATAACATATACTGTATATCCAGTAGCTATCCATATACTACTGATATGAACCGAACTAATATGAGATTGATGTTGCTACATACATCGAGATTGATAACTGCTACTTTAATTCAAACTTATTATTTATAATTGATAGTTTCTACTGAACTTCTATACCTGCCTTTAATTAGATACATGAACTGGTCTGCCTTATTGAACAATTACGTACTTGAATTTACTGAATTTACTGAATTTACGTGATACTTACTACTTGCTTCTTGAATTTACTTGATAGTAGATACATACTTATATGCGACTGATATGAACTGAACTAATATGGGTTAGATGTTTCTACTTTCTACTTGAGTTTAGTGTATTGGAAACATGAAATGGTGTACCTGCCCTTAATTATATAGGATTTAAGTATGCATACGTCCAAGCATGGTTTTGATAGCAACAAACTACTGAATTTATTGGATATAATTTTTTTCATTGGGATTGATAGTTGTATTTCTTAATTGATATGGTATTGATACATGAACTGGTATCAATCTCAATTTATAATTGATACATGAACTGGTATAACGGCCTTTAACTCTATAGGAGCTTCATTTTGAATATTGGTAGGTGCATTTAAATATTATATAGGAATTAGTATACCAAGTATTTTGAATATTGGCAGCTACCTTAAATTCTATTGGAACTGGTATACTAAGTATCGCTACTTGCTACTTGAATATTATGATCCAAGTATAGCTGCTATTGGTAGCTGCATTTTGAACTGGTACTTGAATATTATGATCAAAGTAAATGTGCTAAGGATCCATATCTTTATTTTGAAATGATTTTGAACTTTGATTTGATTAAAGAATAACTTTGATTTGATCCAAGTATAACTATGATTTTGAACTGATCCGTATCTTTATTTGTTGAACAACTATGGAGCATAGTTGAAATCGCGCCCCATTTCGGCCGCCAAAACCAACACAATTAATATGGAAAGACAATCTTCGCAATTTGAAGTGAACCAAAAGAAATCGCATTTGTGATGGAGTGAGCTAATGGACCAACTATCGTGCCTTCTGAGCCTAAACGAAGCAACATTGCCAAAATCGCCACAGGTACTTCCAAATAGAACTCGAAAACTAAATTGCAGAATACTTGATAGTACTCAAAACTAAATTTCAATTCTAATTATGGGATGAAAACCCTTTTGTTTATTTGTACACCTCTTTTCTAATTTTCCAACTTCTACTTTGATTTCATTTTTCAATCCATGGGCCATAGTATGATTTTAATAGGTTAGAATTGGGGCAGTCTTTGGTATAGCAGATGGAAATGCATAGAAACAATCTCTAAGTGTTAAATAGTTAAATCAGCTAGGTTTTTAGTGTTTGTTCTTATTTTATATTTATATAATCATGACATCTTTAAAGCTAGTTTTTGGATTGGGTTTTAAACAAGTATTGTCCAAGTATCTAAATCAAGTTAATGTTTCTTGACTTTTTCAGAACCATAGCTAATTGCGTTTTGTATCCCATTTATTGCAGGAAGTTTACTATCCAACGAGGACTTGTTATACGTTTACTTAAGCCTTTTACCGTTGGAGCTTTTTCATCTATTCTCTCGAACAAAGACCTTGTCTCTTAAGTCCTCTTTAGTCTTGCTCTCAACCACAAACAGGGGTGAGACATATTCAAGTTAAATTTGGTTCATTATGTTGTCCAACGATAAAAGGAATAGTAATGTGTATTTTTATTTATATTAGTTGTTTAGAAAGTTGTGGCTAAATCTGTCGTTGTTTTGAAGTTAATTTTTATGTTTAAACAGGTTGGTTTTCATGAATAAATAAAGGAGACTCTGTCGATTTTTTTAAAAAATATTAAGTATTTTTAAAAGTAAATAATACGAAGATATACAAATTTGATAAGGTTTTTAAAGATTGTCATCGATAGGAACTATTAAAAAATTACTTCATTGTTTAAGGTGACTGACACTTAATAAATTTATTACAAGTGAAAACCTGTTGTGGACAAGGCAAGATATTGGAGTCATTTTGCTGGAGGTCGTATGCTTGAAGATTGCGAGTTTACCTTGCGGACATCATTTTATGTTAGGGATAGATGGTTTTTTATGTATTTTTTCTAATGAGATGAGTGAAATTGTATAGAGAGATCTATGTTGGACACAATGTTTAAATTGTGTATATTTTCTTTGTATAAACTTTAATTATAATTGAATGGAAAATTATATGTTATATGTTAAAATGGGATGAAAATATGTCATATTGTTTTTAAGATGTTTTGTTTATAATTATATAGAGTATATTATGGACTGGATGAAATTATAATTTTGGTGCCAAAATTATTAAAGACTGCTTCTTTGCCGTCTCAAAAGGGTTCCCTAAATGGGGACTTTGAGACGGTTAAGTTATCATCTCAAAAAAATCTTTGGGGGCGTATGTTGTCTTCTCTAAAAATAACTTTAAAAGAAGGTTTTTTAGCCGTCTCAAAAGGGTCCTATAAGCAATGGCCTTTTGAGACGGCGCATTTCCCGTCTCAAATTTTTTTTTTGAGATGGCTTTTAAAACGGGGGTCTAATACTATGCCTATTTGCCGTCACAAAAGGTTTTTGAGACAGCTAAAGGACTTTTTGAGACGGCTGGAGCACCGTAGTAAAAAGCAGTTTTTTTTGTAGTGTTCCTCATGTTATCATCTATCTTTTAGTTTAGATTTGAGATGTCTAGTTGTATGTTGGACTAAGATGACTTGTAATATTTATAAACTCTTTGGGTGTTGTATTTACTGTATTACTATTGAGATAACATTATTTTTATAGTTTTGGTTATTGGACATTATGAGTTACAATGTTATCATCGGTTTTATCCATTTTTCATTTGATCTCTTCATGCTAAGAATGATATTATTTTATTTTTACTATCCCATATGATTTTATATTTAGACTTGATCAACCTAAGTGTTAAATTACATATGGTATTACAAGTCCCACATCGGGCTCATTTGAGGTACTAAACATTTACACACATTGTATTTAATTATTACACACCAAGAAATGTAAGAAATGAAATCCAAAAAAGGAAAAAAAAAATTGTTATCGCTACCCATGGTCACCTGTAACCAGAGAAGATGGTAACTCATGGTTTCAGTCAACTGTGGTATATCACAATCCATGGATTACCTTGGTTGTGGTTACCTTATCACGGCTAACCGCGAATGTGCTAACCTTACTACGATTTACCTTGGCCGTAGTTACCAATTTATGGTTCAACTTGGTCGTGGCTTGGCTAATCGTTTCACGTTTACCTTGGGTAAATTTTCACTTAATTTGTAAATATTTATTGTTTATATTTATCGATAATTTCAGCTTCATGACTCAATATTGAACTCAATTGATTGGGGGGAGATTGATAACCTTGTCATACCAAGTGCTAGTGTTACACAGATTGACGGATCATCACGTGGTACCACATTTGAGGGTTCATGGGTGAAGAACCGACAAGTGAGCAATCTACTTTTGAGCAATCTACTAATGAAGGACTTAACACAATCGATCATCGCTTGCGGAATGAATTTATAGACTTGACTATATCCACATTAATTTTCTACTAAAGATTTAAGATAACCAATGAATATTGCATAATGTGTTATAAATATTAAATATGTTCTTCAATGTAGGATGTATATATGGATAAGGGAAATTCTCAACTTACCATTTTGTTAAGATCATACCACCGAATCCACTATCGAAGAGTTTGGTTTTTTCTTATTCATTTATAAGTATGAGAGCTTAGTCATATACACCACATTGAGTAATTGTTTATTTGTAAACTTTACAGATATACGTGAATCGAAGTAAAATGGTGCAAGATGGTTAGGCTAAAAATGAATGCTATCGTCATTATACTCAAATTCGAGAAGGAAAAATTAGGAAGAAAGCCTCATATAATTTTTCCATGTGAAAGAAGCTCATTACACAAACAGGATAAGGAAGGGGAAACTAAAAAAGAAGAGAAAACGTAATATTGGCACCCGCAAGTGTGATTGTCCATAGACTTAAGGGTGCCCAGATGGAAGATGGTAAGTGGGGTGTGAAAGTGATGTGCGGTCGACATAATCACGAGATCTCCTATTCTTTAGTTGGCCACCCTTATATTGGATGGTTAAATGTGGAAGAATGGAATATCACAAGGGTGATGGTTTGTAATAATATTCATCCGGAGGAGGTGGTACACACATTAAAATAAAGTAATCCTTCCAATTTCTCATCAGTAAGAACTTGTAACACCCCATAGTTTTAATGATTTTTAAACGTGGGATTAATTAAATTAAATATGGGAAATTAATTCAAAATTAATCCGAATGAAAATAAATATTAACTAGCAAGACAAGGGATAATATTTATTAATGTGAATTATAATCAATAGTAATTAGTGAAAAAAGTAATATGTGATTATGAATATATTAAAATTATCGCAAGTGAAAATTACAACAGTTAAAATAATTTAGTCGGGAAGCGCGTGTCCGTCATATCGAGATTCAATTTAATGAAATAAAAAGTAATTTATTATTAAGTCACCTGTATGGTCATTTCGAGTGTGTCGAAGTGTCCGGACGGATCAAAATAGTCAGAGAAGTGTACTCGGTGGTTTTATTTGGGTCTTGGATCAATTTTAGGCCAAACTGACACTAAGAAAGGGTATTTTAGTCTTTTGAATATTTGAAGAAATTGGACCTACGAAAATTGGAGATTTAATATATCTGATATGAAAAGGAATTTAGGTTTATCAGCTACCATAAAGGAGAGAGTCCACAGGAGGAAGGAGGAGAGGTATTCCTAAGGTCAAGGCTAAGAGCCACCTTTTACACCACAAATACCGCCATCGTGTATATTGGGGGAAGAGAAACGTAGCCATACCTTTCTTCTATAACGAATCATACCTGCAATAGGAGGCAAGTGTCTATCTTACTCAATCTAAGAAGGATATAACATCCATGTTAGAATAGGATGAATTTTATATGAATATCACATGTTTTGGATTAATTTGGAGCATGAGAAAAATGTTCTTGGGTAGGATCTTACAAGTAGATTTGACTGGTTTATGTACAGATCACAAAATTAATAATTGGGTCATGATTTATATGGGAGAAATCTGGGTTTTAATGGTTAGGATTGAATTGTAGAACAACTTCTTGAATTTGAAGAAGTCTATGAAATTGGGTAAATTAAACTGTCATTTTAAAAACTGTTTTGCACCTTTTTGGTTCCAAAAATGGCTATTCTATTCGCAGTGTCTCGTAGAAAATCTTCTGCATTTTATTCTTTGATACATTTTCTCCAAAAATGACTCGAAAATGCCTCAAAACTGCATTTTAAAAATCTGGATAGATTTGTGGGGAAAATTTTAAGAAATGTTATTTTTAGTTGTTATTCCATTAGACGTTGCCAAGATTGATTGATTGTGATTTTTTTCTATAATAGGGACATTAGGCCTAAAGTGGATATTAGTTTTACATAAAATGAGATGAGTACGTATTGGGATAATTGAGAAAATATCCGTAATTGATAAATGAATGAAATTTGAGAAGGGTGACTTAGTGACGAGTGAACCTATGTTTATGACCAATAGTGATGATGGGAATAACTACTGAAAAATAATGAAGGGGTAACTAGGGCCCTTAGAGTTGTGTTTTAATTCATATAAATACGATAGTGAGTAAAAATCGTAAGTAATAAGTACGGTGTGTATTCGAGGAAAACATACTACGTACGAATGATAATATCTAGGTTGTGTGTATACCTACTTATTTTTATAGGTGTTAATAATACCTATTATATGATTCTTATATGTATTGACATACCTACGATACTTTCTATCACGGGAGGTTTCGCATTTTCGTCAGTCTTATTCTGAGGAGCCCATTTGGGGGATATTGACTTTTACCTCAGGATATAGAACTTTGGGTAATGCACACTACGTGATTTAGGGTGTGCTCGTTCAATTGGGTGCGTAGGTATGTGCGTATCCCAAAGGATTAGGATTATGCTTGCCTCCAATATGTGTGATTTATTTTTATGGTTCTTGAGTGATTCTGAAGCGGCAACCCTTTATTTTGTATGTGATGTACTAGGATTTAATGGAAGAGTATACCGCACAACAACTTAGCCTCGGGGTGCCATATTAATATATATAACATAGAGTGATAAATATATATATATATTTGTGATATATTCATGCACCACAGCTCGGTCTAGGGGTGCCGCACCACATCTTAGCCTCGGGGTATCGTATTTGTGTGTGTGTGTGTATATATATACGTGTGAAATATTCTGCTGCGTGTTTAGTAGATGAGAAAGATAGTGACATCTTAAATAATTTAGTATATGGAGAGCTAAACATATATTAAGAATTTCATAATTCGCTAATTGATGTAAAGAATTTACTAACGTATAGTATGGGAGAAACGAGTAAACACAACATGTTAGCGTATAAAGAAATATTAATAGTTGTTCAGAATAGTTAGGCGGGGTAGCATAATTAGTTTGAGTGGTACAAACGTACGTTAGGTGTGAACATTAGTTGAGATGTGAGGATCTCAAAGAGGGCACGTAAACCTAACATGTATATAATATCTGCTGATTTTGCATTTTAAATCACTTGCTATTTTTTTAATCTATTTTCACTCGGGCTCTGACTCGTTGCAAATCTCTTGTCTTTATTTTTGTAAAACCATTTTTAAGTGCCTAGCCACAGGGACACCAAGCATATGAGTTCCTTTCCTTTGACGTGTTGCAGCTACTGTGAAAGTTGGAGGACCTCAGTAGTAGACACCTCCACATTTATCATCTCTTCTTTATGAGTATTTATTTCAGTTAGGGCATGTCTCCCACTCTTATTGAGATAGTATTTTAGACACAATGTGTTTATATTTGGTTTTTAGTTTATTGGTACTTGTCATATTTACTTCATTATCGATTTGATTATTACGGATGTTTAACTGGAATGTTTATCTAGTCATTTTATTTATTTAGGTAGTTCATTACTTATTATCTGATGTGTTGAATGGTGAATGTTTCTCATAAGTTTAAATTGATGAATGTTAATAAGAAATATAAAATTTGACACAACCTTTTTAAATACTAGGTGACTAGTAAGTTTTAAAAGTTTTCGACAATGATGCAAAGAATGAAACCACTAATGTGAGACACCCCGCCCAATTAAATATCGGGTGATCAGTCCTTTATAAAATTTAAAACAGAATGTTCGGTTGGTTCATTCTTAGCATCACTATCGAAAACATAATAAACTTATTAACCACCTAATAATTAATTAAGCTAGTGTCAAAATTTTTTCCTTTTTAAATAAAATCATTCAGTTATTAATCCAAGAATTTAAATATAATCCATCCACACATAACTAATTAAATATAAATACTGAATCAGAATCACATGCTGAAATAACTAAGACTGGATCAAACATTCCAGTTCAAAACTCTAAACTAAGAACTATAGTAACAATATATCCAAATGAAATTGAACGGAAAGTAACTGAACATAATCTCTGGAAAAATGTCTAAGGAATGGACAACACATGCCCTAAACATAAAGTCTATATAGAATGGAGATGAAATGATGGAGGCGTCTAATGTGAAGACCTATAGCTTCCATAATAGCTGGAGCACGCCAAGCAATCCAAATATCTAAGGCTGGTGTCCCTGTGGCTGAGCACCTGATATAATACATATAAATAGCAAGAGAGGGAAGAGATGTAAGAAACGGGTCAGGGCCCGATGGGTAAAAATATTTGTTTTAGCAAGTATTTAAAATTTACAATAAAGCAAGTATAAAATGCATGTTAGTTCGAACTCTCAAATGAGATTCTCACCTCTCGTCTATTGTGCATGCCGAATGTACATCTATTTTCACCTAGTCATCCGTAACACTTCTAACTAGATAAAGACTTATGCTCCATGATATACCTCGTGGTAGCAACCCAAATCCCCAGTTTTCCACTTTATTAATATCATCATTTATAAAATCGGTTAAGTGTTATCACACTAATTTAAGTATTCACAGCTTACGTCCCTTAAGATGTTACTACCCCAATAACCTATAATTATCTCACAGTAGGAATAACACAAGTATACATATATATACATATATTTATATATTCTCCACTATTATATACATATACTAATATAGCACCCCAAGGCTAAACTTGTAGTGCATTGCATACTCTGCTATCATGTCCCGGTACATCTCATACTCAAATTAGGACTATCGGTTCGGAAGTCTCCCACGAACCATATACACAAAATACACATAGTGGCGGTGAACATAGTTCACATACCTATGGGTCACGCACATACCTACGCTCTCATAGTTAGCTGACTTATCAACTCTTAAATAAGTCTTCACAGTACTATGTTCTGAGATACAAGTCAAATATCCCCCCAAAGGTCACCCAGGATAAGACTGTCTCTACACAACCCCCCCCCCCCCCCCCCCCAGAGAATAGCAAGAAGCTAGGTATGTCATACACATAATATTAAATAAGTAATAGGTATCCACACATCCTATTAATATTTATGGGTATTCTCCCAACCTTCTTGTATATTTACCATACGTATTTCATCCTCATTATTACGTATTTTATAATATTACTAAATTACCACAACACTTTAGTAATTACCAAATTACCTCTTCTTTCCGGATTAATTAAAGTATAAAACTCACATACTTTCTCGTAGACCTGCCTCATTTCAAATCTGTTAACTGGTAATTTTCTCTAACTTGTAAAGACTGGAAAATTCTAAAAATGCCCTTAAGAAGTTTCTCAGAAATTCACCCTGTCGCTCGAACCAGATGGCATGTCGTTTGAACGACTGCCACGTGTCACTCGAGCGACTTCATGCGAGATGCAATTTTGCTTGAATGACTTCGCGCGAGACCTACTGTTTCATCTTCTACCTAGAATTTCAGCATTTTTCCACCATTTTTAACTCTAAAACCTCTAAATCAACATCCCAAACTCCAATCAAACAGTTCCAAATCGAATCCTAACAATTACATATGGATTCTAACATCCTAAAATCATTAAATCATTCTGAATCATCAAATAAATATGAAATCCCCAAATTTATTTACTAAAACCCTAGTTCTTCAAATTCTTATTCAAGAACACATGATTTCCAAGTTCGTTCTTCACATAATTTCATCAAAACGTGATTTCTATTCTACATACATGGAGGGTTCAATCTAATTAATCTCATATTAAAATCATACATCATAAATCTCCACTTTTCATCACTTTTAGGAACAAAACATGTTTATATCAACCCTATATAACATGAATATGATTAACTGCTAAAGGGAAGCAAGTAATAAACACTTGCCTCGAATTAGTCCTCTGCTTTCTTGACGTTATTGGTATGGGCTTGTTCCCCTCGTCCCGATCTACACGGTGGTGGTGGTGGTTGTGCAAGGTGGTGCTAATTAGGACTTCCCTCTTGGAATTTGGTTCTCCCTCACACCCTCTTTGGCCGTTCTTTACTTTTTGTATCTCTCAACCCTAATGGACTTTTCTTGGCTGATAAAATAACTACTAATTTTCGTACATTAATTAAACCCAAAAATACAATTTTCCATAATGCCCTCTCGGGGTGCCGGTTAGGCATAAAATTGCCCCGGGACCCAAACTAAACACCCAGGTATACTATTCTGACTATCTCGACCCTTACGGACTCAACGACGCACTCAAAATAACCATACGAGTTACCAAAAATAATTAATCTTTATATTTCATTAAATTAGTCCTGACACGACTCACACGCGCATCTGACTTAATTTACTAAACTGTCGTATTTCTTATTCTTCACAATTATCGAAGTGTATAGTTCCATATTACATGATGCACAGTAATATTCAATCAATAAGTATTAAATGTTAACACGTTTGTTAATATTTATTTTAAATCCGAATTAATTAACGATTAAATTCTCACATTTTAATTCAATTAATCCCACACTAATAATTAATCCCATAATTATTTAAATCATAAAAATATGGGGTATTACATATTCCCCCCTAATAACGGAATTTCATCCCAAAATTCAGAAAATAAGGTATACCTGGTACGAATAAATCTGGATATTTCTCACTCATATTTGCCTCACGCTCCCAAGTAGACTCCTCCACATTGTGATGTTCCATTGCACCCTAACAAGTGGAACTACCTTTGACCTCAGCCTCCTCTCACTATGATCAAGGACATCCACAAGTCTCTCCTCATATGAACTGTCTGGTTGTAACTCAATCTCCTTAATCGGGATGTGAGTGTGTGCCAACTCATCCCGAAGATACTGCCTCAGTGACGAAATGTGGAACACATCATGGATATGGTGCAAGTGCTCCGACAACCCAAATATGTAACCAACTGGTCCGACCCTTTCTATAATAGGGAATGGTCCTATGTATCTTGGAGCCAATTTCCCTTTCTTCCCAAATCTTATTACTCCCTTCATCGGAGATACTCTCAACAAAACCTGGTCCCCCACTGCGAACTCTCGGAAGAACCTCTTATCATCGGCGTAGCTTTTCTATATGTCCTAGGCTACCCGTATACGATCCCGAATCATCTTAATCCTGCTTGATGTATCCTGAATTACCTCTGGTCAGAGTAGCTTATTGTCCCCTACTTCTAGCCAACAAGATGGAGAACGACAAGGTCTATCATATAATGCCTCGAATGAGGCCATGCCAATCGTAAACTAATAGGAGTTGTTATAAGAAAACTCCACCAATGGAAGATACTACTCCCAACCTCCTCCAAAGTCAAGGATACACATGCGCAACATGTCCTTGAGCATCTGATTAGTGCCCTCAATCTGCCCATCGGTTTGCTGGATATACATTGTACTCAACCGTAACTCGGTACCCATAGCCTCCTGGAAACTCTCCCAAAAATGAGATACAAACGTCTTATCTCTATCCTATATGATATTAAGAGGCACACCATGCAGTCTCACTATCTCTACAATAAATAGTTGAGCATACAGTCTCGCTGTATAGTCTGTCCTGACTGGCAGAAAATGGGCTACTTTCGTCAACCGGTCCATAAGAACCCATATAGAGTCGTGTCCCCTCTGTAAAGTAGGCAATTCGGTAATGAAGTCCATGGAAACGCCCTCCCATTTCCATGTATGGATCTCTAACGGTTGAAGTAAACCTGGTGCCTTCTGGTGGTCCACTTTCACTAGCTAACAAGTGATACACTTGGAGATGAACTCCGTAATGTCTCTCTTCATTCCGCTCCACCAGTACTGTCGCCTCATATCCTGCTACATTTTGTCCCCACTGGGATGTACCACAAATCTTGAACCATGCGATTCCTTCATCACTGCATGTCGAAGGTCCTCCCCCTCTGGAACAACGAGTCTCCCATTGAAGCATAAACCGCCCTCGGAGCTCACTGAATAGACTTGGCTCCATCGTCTAAAAGCTGCCTAATCCGATCTTGACAGAACAAATCCGCTACATGTGCCTGTACTACTCTCGTAACAATCTGAGGCGTAATTGTCATCGCAGGCATAAATGATCGGGCCACGGTATCCTGGTATCCCAATTCCTTCCATTTCACTTTCCACACCTCGGCCCTCTCGTCCACTGACCTATAGCTCAACGTATTTGCTACCACGTTAGCCTTTACTGGGTGGTATTGGATATCAAACTGATAATCCTTCACGAATTCGAGCCATCGACGTTGATGCATATTTAGCTATTTCTGCATGAAGAGGTACTGTAGTGACTTGTGATCCATGAATAAGAAAAATTTCTCCCCCAGGAGATAATGACTCCATATTCGAAGCGCAAACACGACTACTGCTAACTCCAAGTCTTGGGTGGGGTAGTTCCTCTCACGAGGCTTAAGCTTACGGGAAGCATAAGCTATAACCTAATCCTCCTGTTGAAGAACACCCCCAAGTCCCAGTAAGGACACATCTGTGTAGACTAGATACTCCACTCCTGGCCTAGGCAGTGCTAACACCGGTGTTGAAGTCAACTTGTCTTTCAGCTCATCGAAAGCTAACTGACTGGCATCGTCCCAGATAAATGGCACTCCTTTGCGAGTTAAATGAGTTAATGGACCCGCTATCTTAGTGAATCCCCAAATAAATCTCGTGTAGTATCCTGCTAGGTCCAAGAACTACGTATCTCTATCGGCGTCGTGGGCTATCCCCACTCCCTAACCGCTGACACCTTCCCCGGGTCTACGGATATCCCTCTATCCGTAATAATGTGCCCTAAAAATTGAACCTCTATCCGTAATGATCCATCTCTCTTCTTAACGAACAACACAGGGGCACCCCAAGGTGAAGTACTCCTATGAATAAATCTCTGGACCAACAGCTACTCTATCTGATCCTGAAGCTCTCTCATTTTCGTTGGGGCCATACGGTACGGTGAGCGGGCTATCGGTCAGGTGCCTGATGTCAAATCAATAATAAAGTCTATCTCCCTACTAGGTGGCAATCCCGGAATATCCTGGAACACATCAGTGAATTCCCTCACCACCGGTATCGAATCAAGCGGTATCACTACCTCCTTAGAAGTCTCCTCCTCTATATAATACAAATGAGTGGACGATACTCCCTATGGACGAGGCATTGCCACTAGAAACATCTCCTGATCAGGTAAAGAAAAAATAATAGTCCTACTAAAATAATCGATAATGGCCCTATACGTAACAAGACAATCCATACCGATGATCGCATCATATTCGGACATCTCTAATACAAGCATGTCGGTCGGTAAGGTAAGTCTCCCAATCTCTATACCCACCCATCGACATATAAAGTGAATCAGTGAACCACTACCCAAGGGTGAATCTACAGAAGTAACAGTACTCTCTGCTGTAACTAATAGCCCCAAAGCACGTGCAAACCTCGTGGTAATAAAAAAATGTGTGGCCCCCTTATCAAATAAAATACGTCACATAGTCCCCTGGATAGAAAACATACCCACAATCGCTGGTGGAGCCTGTGGGGCTGCGGCCTGATGGAGGTTATAAACCCGTCCATACTGAAGTTGTCCCTGCTGGAATGGCTGGCAGCACTGGCATCTGAGGCGGTGCTGGGAGGGCGACGGGAAAAATTGGTCTCTGGGGCTCCTGTTGAGCGCCCTACCCCTCTCGGGACAGTCATGTCGCTTGTGTCCAATCTTACCACATATAGAAAACTTCCCACCAAAGTTTCCCCTTCTCTGCCTGCAACAATTCGCTCACCAAAATAAGGGTTGGCCAGCCCGATACTCTAATATAACAAGAATCATGGGTGGAATTATTCTAAGCATCGTAACAATATAATGAGTATACGGGATAACCACTCAATATTTCAGAAAATGGGTCGTCAAAAAATTTATTTTATAAGTTAGAGAAAAGATTTAAACAACTAAATTTTTGAAAAAAAAGTGGAAACCCCAAGAACATATATTACAACAACAACAAGTATACAATATGGGGACCGAACATGCTGTCGGTCAACAGGTACATACCAAGTATAACAAGTTCATTAAGTTACATATTACATCCATTAGACAGTTACAAAAGTTTGGGCCACACACCCGAATAAAAGACCCGATCATAACTAGAGTACAAAAATGAAAGCGTCTATACAAAGCATCTTGTAATATCCGCAAAATATCACGGTTCCCCAAAAGTCATCGGAATGGGAAAGTTAGTACGGGCGTCCTTGCGGTGGAGCACCTGAGCGGATACAAGATTCATGCACAACAAGAAATATGAACGGGTCAGGGCTCAGTTTTATATGATCACCAGATGAATAAAGGGTATGACAGTTATGAACAGATAAACATGATAGATGAAGATAAGAATCTACCTACACAATTCAAAGCACACGCTAAGGAAATTTAAATAATCATAAATTAAATTCAGTTATGCAGGAAGATAAGAATAACTAACATTATTAAAAACTTTTTCCTTTTTATTCCGTTCATTTACCGTTCCGTTCCTTACCAGGAAACATAATCACAATCATATGCTCTTTGTGGCATTTATCTCAATTATATGCTCTTTATGGAATTTAATTATGCTCTTTATGGCATTTATAATCCATCAAGTCCCACTTGATTAAGAATAGTTATAATCATATATATATATATAACGATTCTAAGACCCCCCGTTCGGGTTTCCCCACCGTGCGCGCTCCTAAATAACCATCATCTTCCAGGGCCTATCAACCAAGACCACCTATGTACCTATAATGCAAGACGTCGGGAAGTGGCCAAATGCCAGTGGGATAGTCATAACCACACCTGGAATTACCTCACCATCGCAGAAAATATACAACAAGCGCTCATATGGCCTAGGACTATATCCACCCTGCATTCACTAGCCAGGGGGCTTCACCTCAAACGCGAACTTCCCTTATGATGGCATTTAGAGAGGGTGTGTTTAAGACATTTATCATTTGCCATATCATGATTAAGTAAATTATCATTTACTCTATTCATTTCCGATTCCATTTCCATTTTAACAAATGCATCATAGTTATCCGGAGCTATACGTAGTTCATGTTATCACTACAATCTCGATGAATAAATAAACTCCCAATTTATTCTTCAAACCTTTTTAGGGTTTTATAATAAACCACAAAGACTATTATATCTCAAATTAGCCTCTAAAGTCTCCAAATACGACCTTACAATCTCCTAGACTCCTATTAATTAAGTAAAGGAAAGAAACGCCCTAACATCAATTTGCATACCCCCGGAATAACCCCCACATAACCCATTTCTAATGTAGGGTAGTCAACTAACTCATCTAGAACTCTAAGTTTACTTCATACAATAAGGTTCCTAAGTCCCTATCTTAAGAGAAAGACACTATAAGAGATTTAGAATTCTAAGGGTGAAAAACAGGGGACCGGTCGATCGGTCAAAAATTCGCGGTCGACCGCGCCTCCAAATTTTGCCTAAGAAGAAAAGCAGAAAACTAAGTTCGGAGGGGTCGGTCGACCGATCAGGGGGCCACGGTCGACCGCTGCCGAAATTTTATACTTATGTGGAAAAGCAGTGGGCTCTCCCTCGATGGCCCGGTCGACCGGTCCTGGGACCGCGGTCGATCGCGCTTAGTAGACCTAGAATTCCTTTCTATTTTACAAAGCTAAAACTAAAGCCTAACCTCATATTCTTTCCTCCCCTCCCTTGACCCACATCCATAACATAACCACAACAATTCTAAACTTCAACAACCCAATAAAATCCAAATCAACCTTAAAGGGTTCAAAACCTACAATTTCATTTAAAACCCTAAAATTATTAAACCATAATCAATCCACAACAATCAATACACATTATTCATCTTAGATTACATATTAGCAAGTATAACACTTGCCTCGAGCTTGCAAATCCAGATTTCTTTGTGGTGGAAGCAATCCCAACTTCAATCTCCAATTTTCTTCTTTTCTCTCCTCTTTTCTCCCAAGTTCTCTTCTTCTCTATATCTCTCTAGGTTTAGTAATACACAAATAAGAAATGAAATGAGGTGCAAGACTTAAATCGTGGCTTAAGTCTAAATTCCCAACTTAAGTGGTTAATACCACATTAAAATGACTCGCAACTACACATTTAAGTTAAAACCAACCAAAGTGCCTAAAACATAAAAATACAATATGGCACTTATTTTGACTATCTTGCACATTTAGGGACTAACTACGTCCTCCAAATTATCATTTGGAAATTTTATAACTCATTTCAAGTTTCGGTCTCATTTTAAACCATAAATGTTATTTTAAAACATATGACACTATAAAACGCACATGATGATATTTACACACACATACGGTAAATATGCAACAATTTAGTAAATATTAACTTTTATCTCATTAAATTAATATTTACTTCATATTCTGATATTTTATCTAATTATGTCATGTAGTAGATAAAATCATTTCTCAAAAGTGAGGGTTGTTACACTGCCCCTGCTGCCCTCGGCCCTGCTGGACATTTCCACCTCCCCCTTGGCCCTGCCTAAACTGCTGCCGTCCCTGATGTCCCTGTTGGGCCTGGTGGCCATGCTAAACCTACTGGCCAGGCCTAAAACCTCCCTGACCCTTTCAGAAACCCCTTGATCTGAATCGCTTAGAATCCCCCTACTGGGAACTCTTATCAACCTGCCTCTGCTGACCCTGAGCTGGCTATGCCCCGCTGGCACCATTACCTCCTGTCCTGTCCTACTGGCTGGAATCCCCCGCTCATTTTCTACCATTCATATGGAAGCGATGGTCCTGGAAATGCAGTAGTGCTGCATTAAGCACATCAGTATAGGTCTATAATGAGAGGTTACCCTGAAGATGCTGCCTGATCCTCCAGGTGAAGCCATCCATGAACATCTGTATCTTCTTCTCCTCTGTAGGTACCTCTATTGGTACCAGATTAACTAGCCTGGTAAACTCTTTTTCATAATCTGCTACGGTCTTCCCTTCTTGGGTGAGGTTTAGTAGATTTTGCATCATCTGAGTCTGAATGGCAGAAGGAAAGTACTTGCGATCAAACCGGACCCAGAAGTCACCAATCATCAATAGATCTCTCTCCTCTGTAGTAGTAGTGGACTCCCACCACTGTAAGGCTGCCCATGTCATCTTAAAGGTAACCAAAACCTACCTCTGCACCTCGGTGCACTCATACATATGAAGGTGTCGATGTATGTCCTTCTTCCATTGGCTAGCTATCACCACGTCAGAACCACCCGCGAACTCTGGAAGGTGCACCTTCTGAAAGGCATCCCTAACCCTATCACATGCAGTAAGGAAGGTGTGGGAAGGTGCTGGCACCACTACTGGTGCCCATGGTGGTGCCTGCTGTACCACTGCCAATGCTACGTTAACTGCCCGTGCAACGATGGTAGAAACTTCCGTAGCGTTCATCATGCACTGAGATAGAACAGGCAGTGGCTCTGGCTGGGCATTCCTGTCCTTATGTGCACGTCGAGGAGGAATCTGAGATGAGAAAGAATTTTTTTAGTCCACAGTTATGTTTAAATCTTAAATAGCTGAAGACGTAAACATACAATTAAGAATACAACAATCCTAAAAATAAGGCTTTATATCAAAGAATGTTGAGCTGAAAGCATGTTAAGCCGTACAGATCCTAAAGGACTCTAGAACCTAATGCTCTGATACCACCTGAGACACCCTGCCCAATTAAATATCGGATGATCAGTCCTTTATAAAATTTAAAACAAAATGTTCGGTTGGTTCATTCCTAGCATCACTGTAAAAAACATAATAAACTTATTAACCACTTAATAATTAATTAAGCTAATGTCAAAATATTTCCTTTTTAAATAAAATCATTCAGTTATTAATCCAAGAATTTAAATATAATCCATCCATGCATAACTAATTAATATATTGAATGAGAATCAAATGCTGAAATAAGTAAGACTGGATAAAATATTCCAGTTCAAAACTCTAAACTAAAAACCATAGTAATAATAAATCCAAATGAAAATGAACGGAGAGTAACTGAACATAATCGCTGGAAAATGTCTAAGGAATGGGCGACACATTCCCTAAATAGAAAGTCTTTATAGAATGGAAATGAAATGATGGAGGCGTCTAATGCGAAGACCTACAGCTTCCACAACATCTGCAGCACGCCAAGTAATCCAAATATCTAAGGCTGGTGTCCCTGTGGCTAAGCACCTGATATAATACATATATATAGCAAGAGAGGTAAGAGATGCAAGAAACGGGTCAGGGCCCGATGTGTAAGAATATTTGTTTTAGCAAGTATTTAAAATTTGCAATAATGCAAGTATCAAATGCATGTTAGTTCGAACTCTCACATGAGATTCTCACCTCTCGTCTATTGTGCATGCCTAATGTACATCTATTTTCACCTAGTCATCCGTAACACTTCTAACTAGATAAAGACTTATGCTCCTAGTTATACCTCGTGGTAGCAACCCGAAATCCCAACTTTTCCACTTTATTAATAACATCATTTATAAATTCGGTTAAGTGTTATCGCACTAAGTTAAGTATTCACAGCTTACGTCCCTTAAGATGTTACTATCCCAATAACCTATAATTATCTCACAGTAGGAATAACACAAGTATACATATATATATATTCTCCACTATTATATACATATACTAATACAACACCCAAGGCTAAACCTGTAGTGCATTGCATACTCTGGTATCATGTCCCGGAACATCTCGTACTGAAATAATGACTATCGGTTCGAAAGTCTCCCACGAACCATATACACAAAACACACGTAGTGGCGATGAACATAGTTCACATACCTATGGGTCACGCACATACCTACGCTCCCATAGTCAGCTGACTTATCGACTCACAAATAAGTCTTCACAGTACTATGTTCTGAGATACAAGTCAAATATCCCCCCGAAGGTCATCCAGGATAAGACTGTCTCTACACCCCCCCCCCCCCGAAAGCAAGCAGCTAGGTATGTCATACACATAACATTAAATAAGTAATAGGTATCCACACATCCTATTAATATTTATGGGTATTCTCCCAACCTTCTTGTATATATACCATACGTATTTCATCCTCATTATTACGTATTTTATAATATTACTAAATTACCACAACTCTTTAGTAATTACCAAAGTACCTCTTCTTTTTGGATTAATTAATGTATAAAACTCACATACTATCTCGTAGACCTGCCTTGTTTCAAATCTGTTAACTAGTAATTTTCTCTCACTCATAAAGACTGGAAAATTCCAAAACTACCCTAAGAAGTTTCCCGAAAATTCACCCTGTCGCTCGAACCAGATGGCATGTTGTTTGAACGACTGCCATGTATCTCTCAAGCGAATTTGCGTGAGATGCTATTTCGCTTGAACGACTTCGCGCGACTTCGTGCGAGACCTACTGTTTCGTCTTCTACCCAGAATTTCAGCATTTTTCCACCATTTTAACCCTAAAACCTCTAAATCAACATCCCAAACTCCAATCAAATAGTTCCAAATCGAATCCTAACAATTACATATGGATTCTAACATCCTAGAATCATTAAATCATTCCGAATCGTCAAATAAATATGAGATCCCCAAATTTATTTACTAAAACCCTAGTTCTTTAAATTCTTATTCAAGAACACATGATTTGCAGATTCGTTCTTCACATAAGTTCATCAAAATGTGATTTCTATTCTACATACATGGATGGTTTGATCTAATTAATCTCAGATTAAAATCATACATCCTAAATCTCCAATGTTTATCACTTTTAGGAACAAAACATGTTTATATCAACCCTATACTAACATGAAAATGATTAAATGCTAAAGGAAAGCAAGCAATAAACACTTGTCTCGAATTAGTCATCTGCTTTCTTGACATTTTTGGTATGGGCGTGTTCCCCTCGTCCCGATCTACACGGCGGTGGTGGTGGTTGTGTAAGGTGGTGCTAATTTGGCCTTCCCTCTTAGAATTTGATTCTCCCTCACACCCTCTATGGCCGTTCTTTACTTTCTGTATCTCTCAACCCTAATGGACTTTTCTTGGGTGATAAAATAACTACTAATTTTCGTCCATTAATTAAATCCAAAAGTACAATTTACCATAATGCCCTCTCGGGGTGCCGATTAAGCCTAAAATTGCCCAGAGACTTAAACTAAACACCCGAGTATACTATTATGACTATCTCGACCCTTCCAAACTCAACGACGCACTCTAAATGACCATAGGAGTTACCAAAAATAATTAATCTTTTTATTCCGTTAAATTAGTCCCGACACGACTCACACGCGCATCTGACTTAATTTACTAAACTGTCATATTTCTTATTCTTGACAATTTATCGAAGTGTATAGTTCCATATTACATGACACACAGTAATATTCAATCAATAAGTATTAACCCTTGACACGTTAGTTAATATTTATTTTAAATTCAGATTAATTAACGATTAAATTCTCACATTTTAATTCAACTAATCCCATAATAATAATTAATCCCATAATTATTTAAATCATAAGAATATGGGGTATTACATAATGATTCATGTTTAATTTAGTAATGGACTGATCACCCAGGATTTAATTAGGGGGGGGGGGGGGTGTCACAACTGGTATCAGCGCATCAGATTCTAGTGTCCTTAGGATTTGTGAGGCGTTCTACTTTTTAGTGTAGCGTTCTTTGATATAGAGTCCTATCATTAGGATTATTATATTCCTCTGCGTATTACGACTTACATTCTCGTTCTATTAGGCGTAACATATGAGCTTCATATACGAGTTCGGTTTCACTTTGTATGTCGAAGATTTTTGAACGACTAGTGAGGTCCATAAAAAGGATTGTAGGAGGAGAGGCTCAAATGGAGACTTAGTGTATTCTGGAAATAGTGATCGTGGTAATATTCACCATGATTATTGTTCAGCTTGACGACAATAGAATAATTGCTCTGGAATAGTAGTTACCCTAAGCACTATAATAGATAACGGTGGTGCAAATCTCAAATACACCCAGCAGAGTTGGCAACGGGTAGGAGAGTCAGAATAACTCTTTTGAAAAGCCATGTATAAGATGCGGGGAAGGAATAAGAGTAACCGTAAGATTGAAGTAGGGAATCCAATGGAAATTGTGTAGGGTGGAGTGTAGTGATACCAAGGAGTAAATTTAGGGAAATTTTTTTAGCTTAAGGGGAGAAATATAAAGTGATGAGAGTCATTCACCACATACAATGAGGTATATATGGAATTAAACGGGAAATTTGGTTGCGAATTGATCGTAAGGTCTTCCATCTTCTGTTCAGATAGAGTCATAAATGAGGTTTCAAAAATTATCAATACGGGTCTGAAAGAGGAGTCCACTTACTTAATGAATCTTCAACCTAATGAAGGAAGGGTACTTATGATATAAAAGGCCTATATTTGATAAGGTAATCTTGAGTAGAATACACAAGTGTGAATGGGAAATCAGGATAAAATGACTAGTGTCACTGTCGTCAAGGTTGTACATTTACATGTTAAGTCAACGCTTTCAGAAGAAGGGAGCAGGAGGATTGGAAAACCTAGCGAAGGGTCAAGATGGGATTTATAGGTATTAGAAAAACACCATATGAGTGAATACCCCATAGGAGACACATCTAAATAATTCAAATGAAGTCCTACCAAGTTAAGATGGATTCACTCAAGAACATTGAGGTCGACATTGAGTTCCATAGGGCCAGTGGAGCCAAAGGGACAACAAGAGTAGAAATTGGGACTAAGACTATCAAGTCTGAGAGAAGGATACCCCGAAATGGTCAGTAGGACTAGAGATAGGGAATGGCATAGAAAGAAATTCTATGCATAAAGCGTATTACCACTTTGTACTGAACTTGTTCGCACCGAGAAAGCAAGACCAATCAGACGGGAAAGGAAAATGGGAATGGTCCTAGTGGGGCAAAACAGCAGGAGAAGTGAGATTTCTAGAAAAAGGAATTGGACTAAAAGTTAGGCCCAAAGATTATCAACCGAGAATGATGGGTTCAGGCAGGACCAGTGGGGCCCTCAGTAACAGTATCCTTCCGCCCCTCAGGACCATCGGGGCTAAGGAAACAATGGGGGAGGTCAGCAAGGCCATGATTAGAGGCCTAGATAATTCTGGGCCAATATTTCAAAGATGGGCGCATATGCCATAAAAGGAAGAATGGATAACATCAAGGCATGGGGAAACTACGAGATGAGATCCTAGATGTACAACTATCACAAATGATCATGGGTCGGTTTGGCCGTGAGAGTTATGTGCAGGGACCCGATGATCAGGTGAGGTAGATGCCCCATAGAGATAAAGTTTTGTTTCATCCTTGTGAGTATGGGATTAATTTGAGTGACATGGGTGTCTCACAACATATATGATTTGTTAACACTAAAATTCGAGTGAGATTTGAGTTTAGTGGGTGTGTTGGCTATAATAATTTGGTTATAAACATATTTACCGCGGGTAATGGGGATTTTTGATGTCGCCCGTAAATGAATCGGGTGGGCACTATGAGAATTTTACGTTATGATTTTCTACTTTGGGAGTTAAGAAAGTAGGGCTTATTATATTGTGTAGTGACTAAATACCGAGGGTGTGACCGTAGCATATTGCGTGATGAATTATCGTCCTTGATATTTCAGAGTGAGATATGTTATTTTGTGAGGCATCACCTGAAAGAGGCTTGATCCTATATATATGTATGAACAGTTCATTGTATCATAGACTTCAACGAGCATGTTGTCTTATTATATTTGATCTCGGTGTGTAGGAACTTGTTACTGATGTGATTCAGGGAGCTTTGTTTTCATTGTCCAGTAGAGAGATATAACTCGTTATTTACATATAGCACTGAGAACTCGTGATATTGAGAGCACCATGTTTTATGTCATCTTTAAGGGATAGGAGAATGTACGAGTAGACTTTTTATGTCAACGGACGGGAATTTTGGGGGGGGGTACAAATTATGGAGTAAGGGCCTTACGAATCTCGATAAGCGACAATGTTATGTAGTAGTGTGGGGGTCCTTATTTGCATTTCTCTTGCTAGAAATCCCATGCATGAAACTACTGAACATTGGGAGATGAGAAAATTTTTGGTCTTTAGGATATGAGTTTAGTACCTTAATTATTTTGTATACGCGTGACTATAACTGAGTGTTGATCGTTATATTATATACTAAAATCAGTATAGCTATATAGTTTTAATGCAAAAACTAGTGTAGAATGCTTACACTATGAGTACATCGGTTAAACAACTCAGGGAAATATTAAATTATGACAAGTGGAGTGGTCGACTAAAACCTTACTCTACAATCATGCCAAGTGCACGAGAATTAGTTTAAGACAAGTATATTACATCCATTTAATTTGTACAGTAATGCATGGGAAATAAGGTGTATGGGCGCCCTAGATAGTTGGATTTTTAGTATCATCCACATTTGAAAAGAGTAAAATGGTATATATTATAAGGGTGAATGGATATGGAAGCCAAAACATCAAGATTCAGTTGAAAGATCATTCATGTTAGTTATGAACATCACACCCAGATTGTCACGAGTGTGGTACAGGCACAAGCAGAAATTCTCATTATCAGGATCGAATTAGACAACTCCTAGCTAGGGGAGCCGAGTCATATTTTATGAGTTTTGAGGGAGGTCTACGATTTAAGGGGAGGTTGGTTGTCTCGGAGGGAGAGGACTTATGACACGCAGTGATGACAGAGTCACACGGGTCACGGTTCATGGTACATCTCAGAGGGGATAAGATGTACCAGGATATGAGACGATAATACTGGTAGAAGGGGATGAAGAGAGGCATCGCTGAGTTCGTATCAAAATAAGCCACTTGTCAGCTCATAAAGGTGGACCATAAAAAATCGACAGGGTTTCTTCAACCGTTAGATATTTCTATGTGGAAATGGGAGAGCATTTCCGTGGATTTCATTATTGGGTTGCCTACTTCATAGAGGGGTCATGTATCTATATGGGTGATTGTAGATCAGTTCAACAAGGTAGCTCACTTTCTGCCAGTGCGGACTGATTATACTACGGGATATTATTCCTAGATCTTTGTAGATAAGATAGTGATATTACATGGGTTGCCATTTGATATTATGTTTGATAGGGAAAAGATCTTTGTGTCTCAATTTTGGGAGAGTTTCCAGGTGGCCATGGGTACCGAGTTTCGATTGAGTACGACTTGTCACCCACAAACAGATGATCAGATGAAGAGGAAAAATCATATGTTGGAAGAGATGTTATGGGTGTGCATCCATAATTTTGAGGGGCTTGGGAGCAGTATCCTCCACTAGCCGAGTTTTGTAAAATAAATCGTATCAGCTTACGATTGGCATGGCACCATTCGAGGCATTATACGGGAGACCTTGTCATTCATGAACTTGTTGGTCAGAGGTGGAGAACAACAAACTTCTTGGACCAGAGTTAATCCAGGATATTACGGTCAGGATCGGACCTATTCATAATAGGATAAATATAACTCAAGACTGGCAAAAGGTTATACTGATTCTAAGTCCTTCTTCCTGGAGTTTAATGTGGGGAGGCCAGGTGCTACTACGAATATCCCCTATAAAGGGGGTAATGAGATTTGGGAAGAAGAGGAAGTTGGCGTCGAGGTACGTGGGGACATTTCCTATCATTGAGAGGATTGGACAGGTGGCATATAGACTTCAGTTTTCAGAGAACTTGCATCGTATTCATGATGTCTTCCATATTTCTTCACTGAGGCGATATCTCCAGGATGAGTTGACTCACACTCACATTGCGTTGGAGGAGATAAATTTATAACCTGACGGTTCCTATGAGGAGAGAATGATGGCTATCTTAGATCATAGTGAGAGGAGATTAAGGTCAAAGGTAGTTCCACTTGAGCATGTCCAGTGGGAGCATCATAGTGTCCAGGAGTCTACTTGGGAGCACGATGATAAGATGCACGAAAAATATTCAGATTTGTTCTTACCAGGTATACTTTTCTTTCTGAATTTCAGGGCAAAATTTAGTTATTGGGGGGGGGGGGGGGGGGGGGGTAAGTATGTAACACCTCGTATTTTTAATGATTTTTAAATGTGGGATGAATTAAATTAAATATGGGAAATTAATTAGAAATTAATCCGAATTAAAATAAATATTAACTAGGGAGACAAGGGCTAGTATTTATTAATACGAATTGTAATGAATATTACTTAGTGAATAAAGTAATATGTGATTATGAATATATTAAAATTGTCGCGAGTGAAAAATACGACAGTTAAAATAATTTAGTCGGGAGGCGCGTGTTAGTCGTGTGGGGATTCAATTTAATGAAATAAAAATTAATTTATTTTTAAGTCATCTATATGGTCATTTCAAGTGCTTCAAAGTGTCCGTAAGGGTCAAAATAGTAAGAAAAGTGCACTCGGTGATTTTATTTGGGTCCCAGATCAATTTTAGGCCAAACGAACACTACGGAGGGGTATTTTAGTCATTTGAAATTTTCAAGAAATTAGAGAGTTAATATATCTGATATGAAAAGGAATTTACATTTATCAGTTGCCAAAAAGGAGAGAGGCCACAAGAGGAAGGAGGAGAAGTATTCCTAAGGGTTCCAAGGCCAAGAACCACCTTTTGCACCACAAACACCAACATCGTGTAGATTGGGGGAAGAGAAATGCAACCATACCTTTCTTCTAAAACGGATCAGACCTAAAATAAGAGGCAGGCGTTTATCTTACTCAATCTAATAAGGATATAACATCCATGTTAGAATAGGATGAATTTTATATGAATATCACATGTTTTGGATTAATATGGAGAATGAGAAAATGTTCTTGGGTAGGATCTTGCATGTAGATTAAATTTGTTTATGTGGAGATCAAGAAATCGATAATTGGGTCATGATTTATATGGGAGAAATTCGGGTTTTTATGGGTAGGATTTAATTGTAGAAAAACTTCTTAAATTTGAAGAAGTCTATGAAATTTTGTAAATTAAACCGTCATTTTAGAAACTATTTTGTGCCGTTTCGGTTTCGAAAATGGCTATTCTGTCCACGAAGCCTCGTATAAAATCCTATTTTCTACATTTTCTTCTCCGATATGTTTTCTCCAAAACGGCTCTGAAATGCGTCAAAATTGCATTTTAAAAATCTGGACAGATTCGTGGGGCAAATTTTAAGGAATGTTATTTTTAGTTGTTATTCCATTGGAGGTTGCCTAGATTGATTGATTGTGATTGTTGCTATATAATAAGGATTGTTGATGCATGAAACTAGACTAACCTAATTAATTGATCATAAATAAAAATAAGTAAAAGAGACAAAGGATTTTTAAAGCGGTTCGGCTTAAAAAAAGTCCTACGTCCACTGTTGTGTATTGTTTTGTTCAAGTGCCTCTTGTCTCATTGTTCATGTTCCCTAGGTGTAGGGTTTACAATGTATTTATATCCCTTTGAGTGGTGTACTAGGGTTGGAGTATGAAAGGATGGAATGCCTTTATAATGTAGCCATTTACATCTGTACGATGTTCATGTATAGAAATGTTGACGATATACTGTCATTGTTGGTCGGTCTTCCTAGTGTTGGTTAGGATTATTTAACCTGTTGGTTGACATTCCTTTAGTTGATCAATGACTCGCCCTTGCTGACTTGGATTAATACCCATATGGATGACACGTGTTCATTCACGAATGGTCCACATAGCAGGATAATTTTTGGTATCAACAGTAGCCCCTAATGTTTCATGCTTGAGGTTTTTACAAGAGTATGGAACATTTAGCTCTTTAAAGTTGCTCGAGCAACAATTTTGATACTTCTTCGGTTACCGACTTCCCATACATGTAAATTTAATGACTTTAACTATCAATGCATAATGTGGATGGTATTTTTGTAATTATCCACAACTTGAGCGAATCGTTTTTGGGTAAATATGTATTTTCTGTCTTTAGCCGCCAACAGTTCAATTGATGTCTCCTTTTAATCATTAATTTTTCAATTTTCGAGGCAACCTATAAAGGCGTGAAAAGTCACGATCGTATCTTACCTCAAACTTTCTGAGTTTTTTCATGTCGTTGTGTCTTCAAGCTTTCTCTCTCTCTTATGCGATCGATCTTTGTTCATTAGTTCTTACTGAATCCTTAAGTTCTGTAAGAATATTTTTCCTTTCTTTTTTTCTTATTCATTAATCATGGTTTATCTTGTTACTTCTCTTGATGAGTTCATAAATTAATGGAATATTCCTTCATGGGTAGAACTAGAATATCCCAGTTTGTCCGGTGATCTTTTTTCATTAGCTAAGGGTCACTGGTTTCCCTCCATTTTTATTGTTGAATGTGGGTTTACCTTTCCCCCAAACCCATTTTGTCTTTAATTTTACAAGTATTTTGATATCGTCCTAGCTAGAGTAGCACCCAATACCTAGATGGTAGTTAATGGAGTATATAGATTAAACCAACTCCATGGGACTCATCTAGGGATCCCAAAAATGATGTTATGTTATAAGTGGGTAACTAGTGATACCACTTTCTATTTGAAAACTAGGGCTGTGAACAAAGCATTAGTAGTTAACCTTCCTAACTCCAATAGAGATTAATTCGAACATGGAGTAGTTTTTAAAAATTGGCAACATCTCCTTTGATTGGGAATTTTGAGTACTAGGATCCTAAGTTCCCACCAAGTGGTAATGCGATAAGTTGCATTTGTTTACTTGTCTTTCTTTGCATAATATGCTAACTGCTAATACTGATGTATATTTTGTTGACTTTTACTTGCAGTTGATCGAAAGAGAAAATGTCCCAAGAAGAGTGACATCAACCTTATAGAGTTGAAGTTCATATGGGGCATTCATAAAAAAATTGGTGAAGAGCATACTACATCAGCTCCATACATGATGCAGTATAGAAATACCATCACCTCTTTTGTTGCTCACCCAATTATTACTGCAGCTTCTCTTTTAATCTACCTTGACAAATACCCCATCGCCACATCCTCTTCCATTGCATCTGGTAGTGGTGAACCTGTAAATATTTCTTCTTCTTTAGATTCATACCTTCCACTTACTGCCGCCATGGGGAAGATAAAGTTTCCTAATAATTTAGGTGACATAGCTAGTACTAGCTCCTACAAATAAGCTGCTGATGGAGCCAAGAATAAAGAGGATGCTGGGAAGAAGCCCCTATCCAATAAGGAGGACCTTGTTAAGAAGCCCCCATATAATAAGGGGGTGTTGGGAAGAAACCTCCTGCTGAGAAAGTTGATGAAAGTCAGCTCAAGAGGTTGAAAAGAGGGCTCCCTTCTAGGCTGGCATAAAGGGTCTTCATCCAACGCCGATCAATAAGAAATGGTTGATTTATCTGTTTCTAGTTCACTAGTGGCACTAGGCCCTGGTTTGGCTAGACAATTAATAAAGTCTGGTACTTTGCCAGACCAAAGGGGTTCTGCAGCTGCATTGCCCTGATAAAGGAGTTCTGAAAGGGCTACTCAAAGCCTAGTTCTGGTAATTTTCTTTTCCTTCTTTATCTCTTTGTTTGATATTTTTTATATTAACTTTCTTTCACTACACCAAAATGGTCTTTAACCGGCTAGCCTTGTCACGGTCAATGATCGTGATAAAAAAACACACATTTTTTGTCATGGTCATTGACTGTGACAAGGCCTTGAAAAAGGCATGTCACGGTCAATAACCGTGACAAGACCGTGACAACTGTAATTGTCATGGTTATTGACCATGACAACCTTATAAATTTGTCACGGTAAATAATCGTGACAGGTCCGTGACAACTTTGCCAGAAAAAAACCCTCCCTCTTATTTTCTCCCATTATTTTCGATTCCCTCCATTTCTCTCTCTCTAAGAGACTGCACTCTCTCTCTCTCTCTCTACAATTTTGGTACGTTTTCTCTATCTATTTCTCTTCCATTTGAATATATGTGTGTGTATATGTGCGTGTGTATATATGTGTGTGCAAATGTGCGCTCACGCACGTGTGTGCGTGGTGGGGGGAGGGGGCATGGCTGGGGATGGGGATGGGGGTGGGGAGGGGCGTGTATATGCGTGTGTGTATATATGTGTGTGTGTGTGGGCGCGTGTGTGGTGGGAAGTGGCAGTGGGGGGTAAGGGGAAGGGCTGGGGGGTGGGTCGGGGGAGGGGGAAGGGGTGGGGCTATGTGTGTGTGTGTGTGTGCATGTGTGTGGTGGGGGGAAGGGGGTGGGGCAGGGGGAAATGGGGGGTTGTTTTTTTTTTTATTAAATTTTGATTGGTTTATTAGATATTTCCCCTCATATGCAAGTAGTACCCCTTGTAAAGGAATTGATTGATTAAATATTGATTGATTATTAATTTTTTTAGTAAATTAATAATTAGTGCCCCTTTCATATGCAAGTAGGATTGCCCCTCATTGTAAATTAGTAAATTAATTATTATATACTTTAACTGTTAGTTTAATTGATGAAATGAATTAATTGAGTAGATGAATTAGAAGGAGTACGGGATACACATTTTTTGTTGCTATTGCGGTTGGATTATAATGGATCGATGTTCGGTTGGTTATTTTAGAAGTGGCATGACCACTGGATTGTTGTCCATATGGGGGTGTGATTTTTCAACTTTTTTAAAAATTACTTTGTATCACGAACAATACATATATAGTATGATAATTAAATGAAACATACTTGAAATTACATATAGTGCGCATAGATACTAGCCTTCTAGTTCTTATGCGTACGCATTCAATAGCCCTCAGACCCGTTCGAGAGTCATTACCCCTGTAATGAGATCTCTTGAATTGTCCCATTTGGACAGTTTGGGACTGCATAATTTCGGTATAATAATAGGGAAAATTGGGGATGGCACTCGAGAACAAGACGGGGATATTAGCAAGATCCCTTGAGCTGGTAAAAAGGATCATCGGCCCGAGGTACACTAGTTGGAGGGAGGTGCCAAATGAGCTCAAGTTAGCTATTTGGGCGGCACTACAGGTAATGTATTTATATTTACATTCATATGAATATTTCAATTTCAATTTCAATATATATTTATATTTATTCGCAACTAACATTGTATTTGTTGGACAGGAACAATTCAATCTGGCCCTAGAACTACGCGATTCCATCTTAGAGCAGTTGAGGGAGAAAAATAAGACGTGGAAGAAAAAATTATGGAGCTAGTACTTTGGGAAGACCCGAGACTCCATTATCCGAATGTGTGACTCTGTCCCGCCGAAGGAGCAGATCTAATTGGCACAATGGCAAAAGTTCATTGACAATAAGATCGACAAGCGACAATTGGCATCTCGCCAATTGGGGAGAGGAAATCGAGCAAAAAATACAGACGTGCACTACTCCGACCGGACCTCTTATGCCGAGGTGGAGTATAGGATGATGGTAAGATTTTATTTTTCTATAATTACAGAAATATGTTATTCTACATTATTTTCCTTTGTGGGGACGATACTAATTTTGCATTATTTTATTTCAGGGGACGGGGAGTGACCCTGGGGGTAGGCCACATAGGCTCGATTCTTATGAGGCTATTCGGACGAAGAAGGGGAAGGATAAGGAGGTGTCCCCAGTTATCGCGTCAAAGATTGTAAGTAATCCGATAGTTTACTTTTTGTTACTTACGTTATAATTTTTTTTATTTACTTATTTAACTAATCATGTGCTTTTTGTCATTTTAGGGAAATCTTAAGGAAGTTCATGAATTGTAGTCTGATGCCGACAAGGCATCTTTGTCCACGGACGCACTCAGCCATGTGCTTGGCGCTAATCACAATGGGAGGACAAGGGGGGAAGCTCGCGGGTGGCCAAATCTAGGATCATTGGATTAGAGATGAGTAGAATTGGGTTGGCTCAAACGGTGGACTCGCATGACGCAAATTTGTCCCGTTTGGAGGCGACGGTCCAAGATATGTTCTCATTCATGAAGTGTTCATTGGGAAAAAAACGTAAGGGGAAAGGGAAGGAGAAGGTGGTGGAGGAAGAGGACGTGGACATCGCTTCTTCATCACCGACACGTGCGAACTCTGATGAATTAGTCCCCTATTTGGCTCCCTTCGATCGACCTATGACGACAATTGGTTGGCTGAGCGTGTTTATCCAGCACATATTTAATGGCGAACGGATAAGGAGGGGGTTGAGGGACCCGAATATCGTCCAGTGTATGCTAGTTCATGGACGTGCGAGGCCAAGGTGCTCGTCACGCATGTGATACCCGGGAAGGAGAACTCCCCATTGTGGTTGCGTGAACAAGGAGGCCCGATGCATATTCAAGGGTGTATCAATTCGTATATCGTGTGCCCTATCCACCTCCTCAAACTTACCCCAGACATGTAGTGACTTTTTTTAACTAAATTGTTTTAAGTTGTTATATTTGAATTATATTTGGATTATATCGTGATGCATATTGTTTTGAATGTATATTTTCATTATCTCCATTTTATTTGGATATATGATGTTTGAACAGGTACAACATTGCTATAACAGGTACAAATATACTGCTGGACAGTGGCAGTGGCCATACTACCCAACAGATTTTTTTTTCAATTTTACCCAGAATTGTTATAGTCATTGACCGTGACAATTTTTTTAAAAATGCCACAGGGTTGTCACAATATTTGATCGTGACAAAGGTTGTCAAGGTCAAAGACCGTGACATAACCATGACAAGTATAATGAACTTATCATAGTCAACGACCGTGACAAGTCCATGATAACAAACGTTGTCAACCCCAGACTTATCAGGGTCATTGACCTTGACAAGTTGGACTTGTCACGATCAATGACCGTGATAATCTGACAAATTTGGTGTAGTGCTTGTTTTCTTTTTGCAGTTTCTTGTTGACTTCAACAACATGCTGGAGAAGGATGATGCTTTGTGTTCTTCTTCTCATGAAGTTGAAGAAGATTTTGATGAGATCAATAATTCATTGATTGACTCTCAACACGCATTGGCCAATGAACAAAAGAAATGGAAGGAAAAAATAAAAGTTGCATAAAAATATGTAGTGTCTTATCGGGGCCAGGTTACTGATCTACAAAAAGACTTGGATGCTGAAAAAGCTAAGATCACCAAGCTGCAGAAAGATTTGGACGTCTAGAAGGATCTATTTGTTGCTGAGAAGGAAAAAAGGCTTAGGCTAGGGAGGTCGTCTTAAACAAGGGCTGGAACGAAGCCATTGGGGCTACTTCTTCACAAATTGAATTTACGAAGAAAAAATGCTTCAAAGATGGTTAATTGGCAGCCTTGGTGGAGGTCGACACCCCCCAAGATTCTGAACTCTTTATCAAACATGATCCAGGAGATCCTCCTAACGAGGATGAGGAAATTGACGATCATGGGGGTTCAAGTGAATCCCTATTAGTATTTGATTTTTTCGATCAACACCAAGATGTTGACTCTTCTGCTCCTCTATTTGACAACCATCCATCTCTGCCTACTCCTACTTGTACTTTTGCTGAGCCTGCACCAGATATGAAGAAGGTGTAGATTTGTCTGAGCAGCTTTTGTTTTTATTTTCTTCTGTACTTGTAATTTTTCCTTTCTTTTTGTTGATGCATTTGTACTTAATAACTTATCAATGAAAAGAGCTTTTCTTCCTCTTTTGCTTGTCTTTTCTCCATACTTTATACTCTGTTGTTGATTGGATATTCTTCTTAATTTTAATAGTTCATGGATAACCTAGAACACTTCTTTTCTAATGACACCAAGATACTCTAAAGATGCAACGAACTTTTTAAAGCTGGTCATTCATCTCTGACTGAGAAAGATCTACTGAAGTTATTCGGGGAATGTGTGTCTGAGCAAGCCAAGGAACCCTATCTTCATCTGAAATGCCTTATTCATCGGGCATTGGCCAATAATGTTTACTACTACGAAATGATTGAAGAGCTACAGAAGGACCATAAAAAGGTCAAGGATTTTTGCATGCGGACTATGAGAAAAGATACAAGGCTTTGAGTGAAGGCTGGTGATTCGAATAGAAGTTGAAGAAATTTTCTTCTCATATTTGAAGAAAATAATTTCTGCTCAACCATAAAGTAGAGGAAGCCAGAGCCATCAACAATCTATTGGAGGAGGAGAATAACAATTTAAGAGATTAGCTAAATAATTTGAAGTCTTCTTCTACTATTGTTGCTACCACCGATGAAGGTCATTCTTTCTTGGAAGTTGAAAATGCTAGATTAATGAAAGAATTGGAGGCATTAAAAAGGACCAAGTCTACCTCTTTTTCCCGACCAAGAAATAGACATAGGCGAGGAACCACATATAAGGTTAGGACTCAGCAAAATCTTTCTAACCAAGCTACCTAATTGAGGTACAAAAACCAAGCCCTTGCTGAGATGTCCCAAAAGCTTCAAACTCAATCCAAGAAACTCGCCACTCAGTCCTCTCAACTGCAAGCTAAGGATTGAGTGCTAAAGAAGTTACATCATCAAGTTGAGAGGCTGGCCTTCTAATTTCACAAGCAACCTAGAGAGATCTGGATGGAAGGGTATAATGGAGATTTGGGGAATTTTGATGTTAGGTTTAAATAGGCCCAAAATGAAGGCTACAAATGGCGTTGGACCAATTGTCTGAGAGTGTTAAAAGTTAAAGAAAGTAGTCTTTCTGGAAATGGTATGATCCTGGGTCGTTAGACCTTGAAGAATCTCCTTTAAGACTAGATGTTAACTGGATTCTTGTCAACACAATACCCCAGGGCCTAATTTCTAAATATCTGGGAGACTATGAGCTGTATGACGAGATGGAATCATTTGACCTCCTCATCTGTTAGATCGGCCAAGAAGCAGTAATAGGATAATGCTTGAAGACTTTAATTTTATTAATTCTCCTTATACTTTAGATGATCCTCCAACTGGCATGGATCCTGTTTCCAAAGCTGAGGGGAAACACCCTTTAGAATAATGTCATGTATTTCTTTTGTGAACACAATTATGTAATCATTATTTAAATGAATAAAAAATCATTTGATTAACTTATCTTCTTGGTCTATTAATGTGACCGTTTTCTGGATGTGAACGATTTCTTCTTTTTCATTAGTTCTATTGACACACTAAGATTAAAATCTAAATTTAGTATCAATTACCAATGAATACATAGGTTCTACTAGCATACTTAGATTAAAATCTAAATTTGGAGCTAGTTACCCATGTGTCTGTAAAGGTTTTACTAGCAAACTTAAGTACTTAGGTTTTTTGTATTAGTTACTAATGGTGTGACCAGGCGTATGTGGAATATGTGCCTACATTCCTCTTGATGAATCTTCGCAATGTTCTTCCTGCACTTTGCCCGATAGGATAAAGATCTTATTTTATCTTTATACTTGTTGACCATCTTGAGGTCATAATAACATGTTTGGTGTGCAACTTATTGCTTATGTTGATCAAGTTTTGCTTGTGCCGAACAAGTGTCTTTGAGAAGAAACATTTTAAAGTTTTTCTGGAAACTTTTAAGCTTAAGTATATAGTATAGGTAGTGCATAACACTAGTACTCTGAACAAATATGGAAAAATAGAAATTGGAGTAAAGATCATTTTATTGATACTAGAAATTGATATTGAACTGAGTACACTTGATTACATTACTTGTAATATTTTCTAAGATGCTCAGCGTGCCATGGATTCTTGAATTCTTCCCCCTCCAAAGTCTTAATCCTATAAGTTCCAAGTCAGATGACTGTAGAAATACGATAGGGCCCATGCCATTTGGTTTCAGGATTATTATTTTTCTGGAGCACCTTATTTAGCAGATAATCTCCCTCCTTTTCATTGGTTGGCGACATCCTTTTATTGTAAAATCGAGTTGTTCGCTGCAGGTAAGCTACATTTCTCAGAGCAACGTCTTTTCACACCTCTTCTAGCATATACAAATCCAACCTTCACATTATATCACTCACAAGAGAGTTAAAAGTTAAAACTCTATGGGATGGAAGAACTAACTCAGTAGGTATGACTTCCTCAGTCCCAAATGTTAACATGTATGGGAATTATCTAGTTTCAGTCCTCGGGGTTGTTCGATGTGACCATAAAATAGGATGTAGCTCATTGATCTAGTTTCCCTTTGCATCGTGAAGCCTTTTCTTCAACCCATTTAGCATGGTTCTATTTGTAACTTCAGTTTGTCGATTACTCTGAGGGTGTCCTAGAGCAGAATGTAATTTTTGGATGTTAGATTGAGCACTATAAGCTACGAAATCTTCGTTGTCAAATTGTGTTCCATGGTCGGTGATGAAGGCATAAGGCAACCCATACTTGCTAATGATGTTCTTCCAAATTAATTGGTCGACCTTTTCATAAGGCATGTCTATCAATGGCTCTGCCTCAACCCAATTTGTAAAGTAGTCAACTGCAATAACTAAGTACTTGAATCTTCCTCGGGTGGTTAGCAATGGCCTGACCAATTCTATTTCCGATATGGCAAATGGCCAAGGTGAAGTGATGGGGGTGAGATCAACCTATGGAGTCTTGCGAATGTTGTAATACCTTTGGCATTTGTCACACTTTTTAGCAAAAGCTGCACAATCTGCTCGCATAGTTGGCCAGTAGTATCCTTGCACACTTATTCACTGTAGAAGTGTTCTTCCTACTATGCGAGCTCTACAAGATCCTTTATATACTTCTTGAACTATGTCTGGAACCTCTACTAGATGCACGCAATGCTGCAAATTGACTGTCAGTCCTCTCCTGTATAAAACTCCTTTGTCTAGCACATATCTGGCAGCTTTATACTTCACCTTTTTAGCTTCAACTATGGTTACTGGCAAAGCTCCTTCTTTAATATATGCTCTAATGGGATCCATCTAAGATGGCCCCATGTCTATAGTAATAAAATTTTTCATCAAGTCTTTATTTATACTTCTGTTGTCCAAAATGTCAATAGGAAGATCAACTTTGCTTGCTGAGGCTAGTCGAGCAAGAGCATCTGCTCAGGCATTTTCCACTCTTGGAATTCTATTCATCCGAACAGCTAGTAATTTTGTTATGACCTCCATTGCTTTGAACAAGTATCTAGTTGTCACTTTGCCTTTATGTCCATATACGCTCAAGATCTGATTTACTACAAACTAGGAATCACTATGTGTTACAACTTGCTCGACATTCAGTGATTGGGCTAGACTCAAGACCAAAATAAGAGCTTCATCTGCTTCATTATTTTAGGCTTGAAATTGAAATCACAAAGCATATTCAATATCAATATTACCAGGAGTGTTAAGTATTATACATGCTCCACTACTTGTTGTAAAAGATGACCCATCAACGTACAAGTTCCATATTAGGAGATCGTCGTCAAATGCTTGGCCTGTCAAATTCCCATAATGGAATGTTTTTCTCCTTGCTTCCTCACACTTTAGTGACATTTCCTTTGTTTGGGAAGAGGAATCTAGTTTGTCGTCAATGGCCTATTCTGGTAAAAGTACCTTGGGAGCTTGACTCTCAACAACTTCTTTCAGTTTATTTTCTCCTGACCCTTGCTCAGCATGCGGATTTTGTTGCTCAAGAACTTTGGGTTAAGTGAATTTAGCTATGAAATCTACTATTGCTTGGTATTTTAGAGAATACCTTGGTTCATAGATAATGTCATACTCCACTGCCCAATACATAAATCTGCATGACTTCTCTGGCTTGTGTAAAGCCTGCCTTAGTGGAATATTAGTGTAAACTACTATTGTACTGGCTTGAAAATATGGCTTCATGCGTCTAGATGCTTCAATAAGCGCCAGTGCCAATTTTTCTAGGCGAGGTTACCTGATTTTTGTTCCTCAAAAAGCTATACTAGTGTAGTAAAAAACCTTCTGAACTCCATTATCCTCTCTAATCAAAGAAAAGCTCACATGATGATTCAGAAACAACTAAATACAGGTTCAAACTTTCCCTCATAATTGGCCGGGAAAGTAATGGAGGTGACCCCAAATACTTCTTCAATTCCATAAAATATTTCTCATATTTTTTATTCCACTCAAAACTCTTTCTGAGTACTTTGAAAAATGGTAGGCACATATCTGTAGCTCGGGACACAAACCTATTTACAGTTGCTACTCTCCCGGTTAGCCTTTACACATCCTTTTTACAATTTGGGGACTGCATTTCAAGTAATGCTTTGATCTTATCTGGGTTTGCTTCAATTCCCCTCTGATTTACTATATACCCGAGGAACATTCATTCATGTACTCTAAAGACGTACTTGGTCAGGTTTAATATCATTTGGTTCTTCTCAAGTTGATCAAAAGTCTGACTGAGGTCGGCAATATAGTCAGACCTTTTTTTCTCTTTGTAAGCATATCATCCATGTATACTTCCATGTTTTTGACTATTTGCTCCTCAAAGAACTTTTTCACTAACCTTTGATACGTAGCACCTGCATTTTTCATAACAAAAGGCATAACATTATAACAGTAAGTTCCTCGAGGAGTAATGAAACAATTGCTCTCCCTGTCATCATGCTCCATTTTGATCTGATTGGAAACAGGGTAAGCATCCATAAAACTAAGTAACTCGTTCCTGAGGTAGCATCCATGAGCTGATAAATTCGGGACAAAGGAAAGTGATCCTTTGGAGACGCTTTGTTAAGATCTATGAAGTCTACACACATCCTCCACTTGTTATTTTTCTTTTTGACAATAATTACATTGACTAACCAATCTAGATATTTCATCTCGTCAATGAAGGCTACTTTCTGAAGATTTTCAACTTCCTCTTGTATGGCTTGGTTCTTCTTGGGGCTAAATACTCTTCGCTTTCGCTTTACTGTCTTGATTTCTTTATTAATATTAAGCTCATGGCAAAGGAAATTAGGATCAATCCCAGGCATATCTTCATGACTCTAGGCGAACACGTGTTTTCTCTATCTAAGGAAGCTCACTAGTTCTCGTTTAAGAACAGGATCCAACGTTGTTCCATCCTGAGTAATGCACTCTAGTTTGTGGTCATCTAACACAATGCTTTTTGTTGTCTCTATAATATGACCTTTTACCAGCTTTATCTCCTCCCTTGGATCTAAGGTTTCAACCTCAGATTCTTCATTTGATTCAGAGGTATCTACTTGGTAAGTAGTGGTTTTCCTATTTATTTCTTCCAAATCCTCCTGCTCGGCAAATAAGTAGTAGCATTCCCGAGATACTTTCTGATCACCCTTTACAACTCCTATAAACCAAATTTGGTTGGGAATTTTAAGCATTGATGAACAGTAGAGGGCACTACCTCAAACTTCTTCAGTCCAACTCTTCCCATAATTATATTGTATGCTGAATGGACATTTTTATCCATTACAAAGAAATGGATTTTCTCTGTTTGGCTGGCTGTCCATGTACCAATCATCACTTCCATCTTGATGGTTCCCAAAAGGGAAAACTTTCTCACCTGCAAAACCTATTAGCGGTCGATGATAGGGGCCTAACTGGTTGAGCAAGCTGTTGAAACGGGGATAGAACATGATATCTGCCATGCTGCCATTATCTACTAACACTCTAGAGGCTATCATATCTTCCTTTCTGATTTTAATTACCAGAGGATCATTATGGGGGTATAGTACTCCTGATAGATCATTTTTAGAAAAGCCTATTACCATTTTGTCTTTATTAACCTTCCTTGGTCTATCTTCCTCGACAAGATTAATCCTTTGTATATATGACCAAACATGAGCCTCATTGAGGTAAGATTTTTTCTCTGTTGTATGATATTTTCCTCCTGCATCTCCACCTGTAATCATTTGGCAATTAAAAGAACCAAAATTGAGTGTGAATACCTCGCGTTCTGGTTGTCGGGGATTTTTAGGTAATTAGGGACCATCATCCTGATCATATTTACGGGCCCTCTTCTTCTCCCCTCTAGGTCTACAAGGAGATTTTGATATGCTCCAAGATCCTTTATTATTCTGTCGATGAACAAACTGATTCAATTTTCCTCTTCAGATGAGAGTTTTAATCTCATTTTAAAGGGTAATGCAATGATCCATCGTGTGACTATGGTCTCTATGTAACTGACAGTACTTAGTTTTGTCCCTCTTAGTAGGGGAACTCCTCAACTTATCAGGCCAATGCACATCTTTGTTATGTTTGATCTCCTCTAAGAAATGATGAATGCCCATGGTGAGTGGACTGTAGTTGTGATACTTTTTGAGATTTTCTATAATTGCTTTCTATTTTGACTCCCTGTGCTCCTTGGAATCTTTGTGATCCTTCTTGTCATTTTTTCCCTCAACTTTTAATCCCGATCTCCTCTTGGCTACCATTGCTTCATAGGCATTCATGATTTTGGATGCTTTGGCCATAAATTCTACCATCGTCTTTGGGGGATCTTTAAAAAGTGTATAATAGAGTTTCTTGGGGGAGAAAACCACTCATAAGAGCTATTATAGCAGTTTTTTCTTCATAATCCACGACCTCGAGTTTTTCATTATTGAAACGAGTGATGCAGTCCCTAGTGATCTCTCTCTCCTTCTTTCGTACGCTAAGCAAATGCGCTACCCTTTTTATAGGCTTGGCTCAAAAACAAAAGTTACTAATAAATAGCTCAGTCAACTAGTGGAAGCTAGAAATCTATCCTCGAGGAAGGCTATTGTACCAGATATAGGCAGATCCAGTAATTATTCCAGAGAATGCTCTACACCTCATTTCATCGAGAACTACATAAATATCAGTTGTTTCTTAGTATTGTTCTATAAGGAGGACTTGATCAATTTTACCATTGTATTTGGGTGTAACCGCTGGAGCTTTAAACTTTGCTAGAGTGGGGAAATCCACAATTGCTTGAACAAAGGGAGATCCTTTTACAAAACTTCTTTGTAGTGGGTTTTTGGCCTTAGCCATCTCTCCTAGCATGTCCTCTAATCTCTGGATAGAATCTTTCCAAGCGTTGTTACCAGTATCAGACTTATACTTTGTTATTTTATTGTTTGCTGAACTCTCCTCTTGGATTATTGCTCGGCTTGAGCAGCAAATCGGGCATCTGATCTAGACTAAGCAGAGCCTTCCCTTAGATCAGATGGTCGTCGACTGTTTCCTGACATTGCCCTAAGAACATTTCCGTTCCCTCTGGATCCTAAACAATCAAAGGGAGAAGCACGAATTAGCCTCTCTGGAGAGTAGGACTATGTATTGAAAGATTCTAACGCCCTCGACAGTGAATTTGATCCTGGACGATAGGATTTATCCCCTCTATTCTTAAAGAGATTGCATAATTTTCCTGATAGTGTCCTGCATAGCTTCTCAGCCTTAAGCAAGACTGAACATAATTCTTGTAAATTCATTCGACGTTGGTGGGGCAGAAGAGACAAGTAGAATGCCATGGTTCCTGAGACTTGATTTAGGAATATCAGCCATTTAGGTGTTTTAATGAACGATAATAATTAGAAATACGTTCCCATAGAAGGCGCCAATCTGTTGAGGCAAAAAAGTAGACTAACCTAATTAATTGATCACAGATAAAAATAATTAAAAGAGATAAAGTATTTTCAAAGTGGTTCGTCTTAAAGAAAGGCCTACATCCACTATTGTGTATTGTTTTGTTCAAGTGTCTCTTGTCTCGCTGTTCATGTCCCCTGGGTGTAAGGTTTACAATGTATTTATATCCCTTTGAGGGGTGTACTAGGTTTGGAATATAAAAGTATGGAATGCCTTTATAACGTAGGCATTTACAACTGTACAATGTTAATGTATACAACTGTTGATGATTTACTGTCATTGTTGGTCGGTCTTCCTGGTACTCGTTGGGCTTCTTTAACCTGTTGGTCGACATTCCTTCAGTTGATCAGTGACTCTCCCTTACTGACTTGGATTAATACCCAGATGGATGACACATGTTCATACATGATTGGTCCATGAAGCATGATAATTTTTTGTATCAATAAGGACATTAGGCTTAAAGTGGAGGTTAGTCTTACATAAAGTGAGACGAGTAAGTATTAATATAATTGAGAATATATACGTAATTGATAAATGAATGAAATTCGACAAGGGTGACATAGTGATGAGTGAACCTATGTTTAACTAGGGCCCTTAGAGTTGTGTGAAAATTCATATAAATGCCATAGTGAGTAAAAATTCTAAGTAATAAGGACGGTGAGTATTCGAGAAAAACATACTGTGTACGAATGATAATATTTAGGTTGTGTGTATACTACTGATTTTTACCGGTGGTAAGAATACCTATTATATTATTCTTATGTGTATTGACATACCTACGCTACTTGCTATCACGGGAGGTTTCGAATTGTGGTCAGTCTTATTCTAAAAAGCCCAATTGGGGGGATATTGACTTGTATCTCAGGACATATAACTTTGAGTAATGCACACTACGGTGATTTAGGGTGTGCTTGTTCATTTGAGTGTGTTAGTTTGTGCGTATCCCAAAGGCTTAGGATTATGTTCACCTCTAATATGTGTGATTTGTTTTTATGGTTCAAGAGTGATTCTGAACTGTTAGTCTTTTATTTTGTACGCGATGTACCGAAATTTGATAGCAGAGTATGCCGCACCGTAGGTTAGCCTCGGGGTGATGTATTAATATATAAAATATAGAGTGATAAATATATATACTTATGATATATGCATGCACCGCAGCTGGGCCTAGGGGTGTCGCACCGTAGCTTAGCCTCATGGTACTATATTTGTATATATATTATATAGAGTGATAAATATATATACATGTGAAATATTCTGCTGCGTGCTTAGTAGATGAGAAAGATAGTGACATCTTAAATAATTTAGTATATGGAGAGCTAAACATATATTAAGAATTTCATAATTCGCTAATTGATGTAAAGAATTTACTAACGTATAGTATGGGCGAAACGAGTAAACACAACATGTTAGCGTATAAAGAAATATTAATAGTTGTTCAGAATAGTTAGGCGGGGTAGCATAATTAGTTTGAGTGGTACAAACTTACGTTAGGTGTGAACATTAGTTGAGACGTGAGGATCTCAAAGAGGGCACGTAAACCTAACATGTATATAATATCTGCTGATTTTGCATTTTAAATCACTTGGTTTTTTTATTTAATCTATTTTCACTCGGGCTCTGACTCGTTGCAAATCTCTTGTCTTTATTTTTGTAAAACCATTTTTAAGTGACTAGCCACAGGTACACCAAGCATATGAGTTCCTTTCCTTTGACGTGTTGCAGCTACTGTGAAAGTTGGAAGACCTCAGTAGTAGACACCTCCACATTTATCATCTCTTCCTTATGAGTATTAATTTCAGTTAGGGCATGTCTCCCACTCTTATTGAGATAGTATTTCAGACACAATGTGTTTATATTTGGTTTTTAGTTTATTGGTACTTGTCATATTTACTTCATTATGGATTTGATTATTACGGATGTTTAACTGGAATGTTTATCTAGTCATTTTATTTATTTAGTTGGTTCATTACTTATTATCTGATGTGTTGAATGGTGAATGTTTCTCATAAGTTTAAATTGATGAATGTTAATAAGAAATATAAAATTTGACACAACCTTTTTAAATACTAGGTGACTAGTAAGTTTTAAAAGTTTTCGACAATGATGCAAAGAATGAAACCACTAATGTGAGACACCCCGCCCAATTAAATATCGGGTGATCAGTCCTTTATAAAATTTAAAACAGAATGTTCGGTTGGTTCATTCTTAGCATCACTGTCGAAAACATAATAAACTTATTAACCACCTCATAATTAATTAAGCTAGTGTCAAAATATTTTCCTTTTTAAATAAAATCATTCAGTTATTAATCCAAGAATTTAAATATAATCCATCCACGCATAACTAATTAAATATAAATACTGAATCAGAATCACATGCTGAAATAACTAAGACTGGATCAAACATTCCAGTTCAAAACTCTAAACTAAGAACTATAGTAACAATATATCCAAATGAAATTGAACGAAAAGTAACTGAACATAATCTCTGGAAAAATGTCTAAGGAATGGGCGACACATGCCCTAAATATAAAATCTATATAGAATGGAAATGAAATGATGGAGGCGTCTAATGTGAAGACCTATAGCTTCCATAATAGCTGGAGCACGCCAAGAAATCCAAATATATAAGGCTGGTGTCCCTGTGGTTGAGCACCTGATATAATACATATATATAGCAAGAGAGGGAAGAGATGCAAGAAACGGGTCAGGGCCCGATGGGTAAAAATATTTGTTTTAGCAAGTATTTAAAATTTACAATAAAGCAAGTATAAAATGCATGTTAGTTCGAACTCTCAAATGAGATTCTCACCTCTCGTCTATTGTGCATGCCGAATGTACATCTATTTTCACCTAGTCATCCATAACACTTCTAACTAGATAAAGACTTATGCTCCATGATATACCTCGTGGTAGCAACCCAAAATCCCCAGTTTTCCACTTCATTAATATCATCATTTATAAATTCGGTTAAGTGTTATCACACTAATTTAAGTATTCACAGCTTACGTCCCTTAAGATGTTACTACCCCAATAACCTATAATTATCTCATAGTAGGAATAACACAAGTATATATATATATTCTACACTATTATATACATATACTAATATAGCACCCCCAAGGCTAAACTTGTAGTGCATTGCATACTCTGCTATCATGTCCCGGTACATCTCATACTCAAATAAGGAATATCGGTTCGGAAGTCTCCCACGAACCATATACACAAAATACACATAATGGCGGAGAACATAGTTCACATACCTATGGGTCACGCACATACCTACGCTCCCATAGTTAGCTTACTTATCAACTCTTAAATAAGTCTTCACAGTACTATGTTCTGAGATACACATCCGACATCCATATTACTTTCCAAGTGTTTTCATTTTATTCTTGTGATAGATTGCAGTTACAAAACAAATATATACAACATGCCTTTGTTTGAGATGATTGGGATCCCCTCTAATGGTCAATCATTCTTTATTGCATTTTAATTTTTGAAGTGTGAAAAGGAGGAGAATAATCTTTAGAAGTTGAGACATTTGAGATATCTATATTAGGCAGAAGATTTTTCGGAGGTCATCATGTCCAATAGACAAATGTCATATATGAATGCCATGAGACAAATATTTTTTAGCGCCAAGCTTCTAGTATCTTTATTCCATGTGTAGAAGAATATTGAAGCAGCCAGTTTGAAAGCTGGATTAAAAGACCTGGATAAAAACTCCTTTATGTCTGGATAAATCAGTGTGGTCGAGTCCGAAACTCATGCGGAATATGACTGAGCATGATCATTCTTTCTTTAATCTTGGAAGTAATAATGCCCTAGTATGATTTCATATCTTGTTAGTAGTTGGTTGCCGTACCATTTTATGTAGGCCCATACAAGGATGAATAAGATTCAGCATCGCTGGAACCGAACCACTAATAGGGCCGAGGGAACCCATGCACATTTGAAAAAGTATTTTCTTAACGCTAGGGGTACATTTTCCACGGTATAAAAAGGGATGGACTACTTGAATTTCAAGAGACTCAAATTAGATTGGAAAGTGGAAAGCCTTTCCAATCAACAAAGAACATTCATAACGAACCATTGCTATGATAGATACGTGGGCGACCCTCCCACCTTACTCTAGATTTGATACTAGAGGAGATAGACTGTAGGAGGATGGTTTAATCTGAATTTGGGGCTAACACTCAATTAAGGGATACTGCAAGCAGGCACAAAATTCGTACAATCTATGGCCTTCTGTGTACTTGTGAATGGATGAATAAGAGATGTGTGACACCCCAGTTATAATAATAACGGGTGGACAACCCTATACTAAGATAAAATAGGAATCTCAAGTGGATCATTCTCACCATCAACTTACGAAAAGACTCAAAAGTAACTAACCACCCAATACTAGAATAAGCGGATGCCAATTTTTTTTAAAAACATAGAGAACAATCAGAACATATATAACAATGGAAAGTTAATATAGTTATACATCATGTACAACAAAGAATATATATACCTAATAAGTTGTCGGGCAGCAGGTTATACAATGTAACAAGTATCAGAAATATAAGATATATCCATAATTACAACCCATGGGTACACACACCCGAGTTAAAATTTTGAATCCTTAACTAGATTTACAAAACCGAGAAGTGCCTATAACCAAAACTCTGCAACAGTCAGCTCTGTAGACACTAGAACGGATAAACATCATTGGCGCCCTTGCGGTGGGACACCTACATAATAATAAATAAAGCAAGAGGAGATATAAACGTGTCAGAGCCCGAGGTTTAAAAATTGTTCAACAAGTGAATTAAAATTCATAATAATTATGAATGCACAATTTCATAATATAAAGTGGTGCCTCACTCCTTTGAGACTCAACCTTACCCCTCAACTATCGTGAGCACCTAAACGTATGCATTTTAATCTTAAACAAGCTACACAACTCATCTAAGCATAACTCCACGTCAAATTTACGCATTTACCCCACTCGCATATTTAGTTTACCCAAAACATAATCAATTAACCTCATCCTAAATGATTATACGACAATTCATTACTTAATAACTTTCACTAGTTATTTTTATAACATATTACACATTATTTCCAAGTATGTATAATATTAGGCTCACAATTATGCACGGTAAATCATTGCTACTAAGTACACGTACATAACACACATAACATATGGATACTAACCATCCCTCAGAGTTTTAACTCAATGGATGTAGTCTCTACTATGCTATCATCTTCCAGGGAATTTCTCACATAACATCCTGGGTTACTAGCTGTTGGACTCTCACACCGACTTAGTATAAAACAAATCACAAACGCGGGGGAAGCGGCCATAGTTCATCATCGGAAATAAGATGAATCATACCCAAGACATCGTACCACTGATAAATGCCACATAATAAATAAATGGACGCTATGACCTGTGGACTATACACTCCCTCCTCCTCAAGCCAGGGGCCTCGGCCACATCGTGCAGCTTCCCATGATAGAACTAGAGGGGTATTCCAAACAATAGATATATATCATATACACAAGATATATATACACATCATATATACAAACCATCTCATATCCGAATGTATATATCATAAATCCCGATTACATGTATATACACACCTTACACTAGCCGATAATCCACATAATTATTCCCAATTCATTTTATGATTCAATCGCTTACTTGAACCTTTATCATCTGTCACACATATGACATATATAGTTACCAATTCAACACCTATTAGGACACACGACCTCTCTCTACTAGCCCGTATCCATCCTTAAGAAGATTCCTGTCACTAGGATAATTTACGAATGAAATGGGCATAAAAAACTCCAAATATGGCTCAATAATTGACCCGATGTCTCCCACACCATCGTGTCATAACATTATCCTACCTTTTAACTCATAAACATGTTTATCGTATTATTTTAAAGGGTTTCCAAGCAACAAACCCAAATGGAAAGGAGTTATAGAAAAGTTAGAAGTTTAACACGACCAAATCGAACCGCATCTTTCCAAAGTGAACCGATCTGCTACACTGAAAAAGGGCGAACCGAAATAATGATCTTTAAAAACGAACCGGTCCGCCGCTAAAACAATCGGATCCGAGGTCTGCAACCAAACTGATCGGGCCTGTTTAGATTCTATTCCTACGAGATTTTTTTTACATCTCAAAACCCCTTTTCTACCCAATTTTAACATCATAGATCAACCTAAATATATTCCCAACCATTTTTACACCATCAAACCCATACATACTCATCAAATGTTAAATTTCAACACAAAAATTTAGGGTTTATCATATCTATACAATATCACCATAATTTGTCCACAAATTATGAAATAATTCACACACATAAACATTTAGCAAATTTAATCACTTGCCTCAAAGATGTAGAGTCTGAATCTTCCTCAAAATCACAAATTTGCTCGGGATTCCCAAAGCTCCAAGGTTCTCTCTTCTTCCTTGCATTTTCTCTCAAATGGGCTTTCTCTCAAAATGAGATTAATTAACTTTCTTTTAATCCTAATAACCCAGATTACTATTAATCCCCACTTTAAATGGTAATACACATATAAAATGACTTGTGTACCCCTATTCGAGTTCAATTAGCCAAAAAGACCCTAGAACCCAAATAAAAACCTCGGGAAGTCATTTTGACGTTCTTAGCCCTTTCGATATCAACCGTGCACTAAAATTTATCATCCGAAACTCCGAATATAAAAATCACCTCCTAACCTTATATAATTCACTCAAATATGCCCCGGTTGAGAAATAACTAACTCCCGCCGCTAATACACACATACGACGTAATTGCATGCAAAAAGATTATATTTACCATATCACACTAGTAAATATAGAATTCGCATAAATATTAACTATTCTACCCAAATAAATATTTATGTTAAGTTGCCATTTTAATTCTCAATTATATTTGATCACACACACACACACGCGCGCGCGATAATTTAATATAAAATAAATACACGAAAGTAAGGGGTATTATAAGAAGACGGGTGACACCATTCAAATATGGACCTGAGATGATTTTACTAAAGAAGATTTGGAATGAAGCAGGGGAGGCCGAATGATAAATGATGCAAGATAAACCAATGGATATTTATCAACCATCTTACACACTGTTGATGGATATCACTTTAGTTAAGGCAAAGTGGAGACCAAATGTCTTGGAAAAAATACATGTACCAAGAGAACCCCATGTGCATGGGAAAAGGATGCCCCTAATATGAGTGAACTTTGTGGCAAGAAGTTAGAGGTTAGGGCACGTTATATAGCTAAGAAACTAAATTTGTGGTCTACTTACAAGAAGTTATATGAAGCACGTATCAAATTTCTTCCAATAATTTATGGAGAACATGTATAAATTAAGGTCAGATGGTAATTCTGGTTCACTTCCCTGACGTAAAGGGTGGGTGTTAGAGAATCACTTAATCACTCTGATGCTATGCGTAGTCAAATGATGATTGAGCTACATAGGGAAAAGGAAGTTTATCCTCCTATCATGACATTATATAAGATTGATGACGATGAAGGTAAATTGGACATTTTCAAGCATTCCGTCAAGAGCGATCATTAGTTCATAATGCCTAAGTTTGGATATCTAGCAGTGAATGCTCTAAAAGTAATGGTAGTGTTAATATTGAAGCTCCAATGCCTAACTTTTTTCGTGGTTGATGAGGGTTCAAAACCAATTCAAGGGGATAATATAATAGTTTACTTATTAGACATATCCAATTTCCATTGGGTGACCATGAAGTGAACCAAATTTTGTCCCACACCCCCAATTGCTTCTAATTGAAAGTTAAAGGCATCGATCGATGCAATGGGTTGGGAATATCTATTCAAACAACATATGTTTATATTTAAGGAAATTTTTCCGAAAGAAATAGCTAAAAGGGACCAACCGATTTTGATTGAATCGAATAACGAAGTTGATTTGACCAAATCATGATTGATTAGTGGGTAACTGTATTTTTTTGTAACATAACATGTAAAGCATTTGGTGGGTTGGAAATTTATCTTTTGTGAATGATTATGAGAAATAATCATGTTGGATATAAAATGATGAAAAGTTCAATTAATGTTTTTATTTATATATTGGATATAACTATATTGAACAGTTTTAATCATGTTGGATATAACTATATTTACCAATTTTTATCATATTTGATATGAATGTTTAATAATCATGTTGGATATGAATGTTTGATATAATTGTTGGATACAACTATGTTTAACATTTTTAATCATGTTGAATATGAATGTTTGAGACAGGCGAGGTTTTCACCTAGTGAATTTGAGAAAAAATACAAAGGTTTTCTACGATCTGGAAAGGCCATGGTAATGCATACAACAATTTGGGTTGGTCATGGGGGCATTACCATGGTTGGAGTCAGTCGTGGAATTCATGCAAGTAATTTATGAAAAAATCTAGGGGTTTCATATGGTCTGCCATGGCCGTGGTAATGCATGCCACGATTTGGGTTAGCCGTAGGTTCATTACCACAATTTGAGACAATCGTGGTTTTCATTCAATTAATTTTTCATGAAGTCCAAGGGTTTACTACAATCTGTCATAGCTGCAGTAATGCATACAAAGGGGGAGAAATAATTGAGGGGGATTCCATTATTCATTTTTGATATTCTAATACTTTGTCTATTATGGACAAAAAGGGGTTAGAACAAATTGAAGGGGATTTTAGTTTTACTTTAAAATCATATACTTCACGATATTTCTTTTACTTCATATGTGTAGGTATCTTTCACATTGATGATAATTTCATGAACTACTCAAGATGAAGACTAAATTGACTTAGGGGAGAACAAATTCAGTTGAAGACAAAGTTTCAATTGTCGTTCCATTTTTGGGTTTGGAAGGACATTATGATCATTGTCTTAGGGGTTTTAATTTTAATTTGGTCTTTAGTTTTAGTTTTTTACTGGAATAGCCAAAGGGGGAGATTTATGAGAGCATGATTTTGTAATTTCTCATAACTTAGGAAATTTTGTATTTTAGCTTATCCCATCAAACACTATGTATACATTTCTTCCACAATCATTTGAAGACATTTAGAGACCGAGCATGGTTTTCGTATTACAAGCTGTTGGATTTTTTACTGGCACTTTTTGGAGTTATACGACTTGTGTTTTTTATTTCTCATTCGAATTATATTATGGGATGCTTATTTTTTGAAATGAGTCTTATTGTTAAAAAGGTTTTTAAAAATTATTTTTTATTAAATCTCGTTCGAATGAGATTAATATCTCATTAGAACGAAAAGTCCTTTTTGCTAGAACGATCTTTGAAAGGCATTAAACAACAACCCATTGTTTAAAATACCCAATGTCATTGGAAGGTCATTATAAGCTTGTTCGAATCATAATGGGTTATCATTAAATGAGAATTGATCTCGGTAAAATGAAACTAGTAGTTTCATTCTAACGAGATGCCATTTTCATTCGAACGAGATCGCTGCCTTGAAATTCGTGTTCTTTTCAATAAAATCTATTTTTTTCATTGTTTCTCATGATTTTTAGCAAAAATATATTTCCAATAGCCGAACAAAAAGTTCTCATCATTGTGTTTTTGAAAAAAAAAATTCTTTTCCAAATCATTCATCACATGTATGATTTGTTGAGTTTTCACAAACCCAAGTTTCCAAACACGTGTATTAAATCCTTGTAGAATTTTTTCTACTGCTGAAGAAAATAAGATCGTGCATCCTAAGGATGATCGTTGAATACCGAGGGAAGATTGTTTCTTGTGGATGGTGCTGGATTGTGCCGTAGTTGTTGAAGGGTGGAATACTAGGCAATATACATAGTGTGCTCTATGTTGTCTTTAAGTCATTAAGTCTGTCAATTTCTTAATAGTGCTGAAATCTAGGTTTTTACCGAAAAGGATTATTCTTCAATCTTCTTTGTGTGTTTGTTTGGTTTGATTACATGCATGATTTGGAATATTAATTTCAACATTATATTGAATGCACCCCTATTTGGTAATAAAGATAAAATTTGATTAAAATTTTTATTTGTGAGTACATAACCTAATATACGGAGTATCCATACATTCCTTCTTTCTCAAAATTTGTTCAATTGACCGTATAAATTTATCAAACTAAGATTTTGACTCAAATGAGCTCTATAAACAAACAAGTACAATGGAAACAAGCTTATAAATTTGATGATTCTATAAATCAATAGCATCAAGACAAAATAAGCATACTTAGACTTTATTGTGCAAACCCATTGATCTTCAACTTAAACACCCTCAAAAGATAAACAAATATATCTATTTTGTTTTAACTAATTCTTTCGAAGCTGTCACTTTAAAAAATATAGAAACAAAACATGTAGGCCTTGGTAATTTTTCTATTTTGATTGCCTCTAATCTTTTTTGTTAAGCTCTTGCCAACGGTGGCCTTCCTATAAAGGAGATTTTCTCCTTTTGTAGCCCTTTTCCACGAACCCTCATATTTTTCAATAAAATACAAACATAATATCATAGGAAACTGTTCTTAAACGCCCATTATTAAAATTTAATGAGGGATATAGTAAATTCTAGTAAGCATACGGTGGGTTGATGTTTCCCCAATGAAGAAGGTCTCCCCAAAATTTATTTGTTGATTTAGGGCATAAAAAATTTGGCTGAAACTCGACAGCCGAATCGATTCGGTCATTAGGCCGAATCGATTCGCACCTGACAGTTTCGTCTTCTTCATTTAACTAATACTATTTTCACTATTTTTAACCCTCTAAACCTTTATAATACAATCCCGAACTCCCAACCAAGTATGCCAAGCCCTATAATAACATATATAGATGATTCCTAACATAACCAAGTCATTAAATCATCAAGGGGAATCATTTAAACTGGATTAATCCTACACTTTAATCCCAAAAACCTAAATTATTCTTTCTTTGTTCAAGAACATTAACAAACCCATATGTCTCCACATTCTCATGTTAATAAATTATCAGATTCTTGCTACATACATAAGTGGATTATATCTATGATGATTTCTACCCAAGAACATGGATTTAATCTCCAATATAAAGTCAATAATCATATATTCATGAAAATATTCAATCCTACATTAGCATGTATAGTATATGCACTTAAATTGTTTCAAGATAAACACTTGCCTTGAGTTTGTAGGTCTGATTTTTACAGAAAAATGGTGGAGTTATCTTCCTATCCTTCCAATATAAACTCCGGTGGTGGTGCAAAAGTGGTGTTGGGACCTTTGGAATCCTTCACCTTCCTCCTCTAATGGCCTCTCTCTGTTTTTAAAACTTCTAACCCCAGCACCCTTAACACACATGCTGATATAACCCTAGTAAATTCGTTGTTCCTGTTACTCTAAAAAGTCAAAGACCAAAATACCCTTCTGGGGTGCCGGTTTGGCTTAAAAATGCCCCGGGACCCAATCCAAACCCCCGAGTACACTTTTATGACTATCTTGACTCCTCTGGACATACTGGCGCACTCTAAATGACCATTTGTATGACCTATAAATAAATCACATTTTATTTCATAAATTTAAGTCCTAACACGTGCGTCCCAACTAAATTACCGTAACTTTCGTATTTCTCACTCACGACAATCATAATGCATTCTTGCTAATTTATTACTCGTTCACTAAGTAATACTCAATATAATTCATACAAATAAATATTAACCCTTGTCTCGCTACTTAATATTTATTTTATTCCGGATTAATTTCCCATTTTAATTTAATTAATCCCAATATAAAAATTATTAAAAATATAGGGTGTTACAATATATACTAAGAGGAATAAATTAATGAAGTCTTTATGGGCTTCAAAGGAAACCTGTGCATTGAGCAATTCTCTAGAAGGCACTAGGCAGAAGGCGAGCTGCTGGTGGCCACACATGCATTCTATAATTTATATTTAAATACAGTAAACCTCATAAAATCAACTAATAGCGTACAATTAACAATTAAAAAAAATTGAGTGGACAAATTAATGTAGCAATACCAGTACATACACCAAAACAGTTGACAAAAATATTTTTGGGAACAAGGAAAGGTAGCAGAGCACCACCTGGCACCTAGGCTTGGCTTACGCGGGATATTCGGCACAATGACATTAACAATTATATATTTTATAGGTATCAATATGAAACCAATCTTTTACGGGATGTGGAATAAGTCACTTCTATATTTGATTCAATTCTATGTGAAGTCCTATAATTGATATTAAGAGTTTTAATCACCGGTTGTCAATTACTTTCTAATCCTATAACTTCATATGAGACTTTTCCAATTTAGAATTTAATAAAGCACAAATATTGGAACAATTAGAAAAAAAAGGTGCTTTACATTATGGCTACTAGATCAATTAGAGAAATTTCTATTGACAAAGGTAAGAATTAAAGAAGGATGCAACAACAGAGCCAAGGTGATTTCCACCTCCATGATCCACATCAATTTCAATCTAAGTAAAACAGTTACCTATTTGTGATTAAATCCACATCATTCCGTAGGGTTTGGGTTAGTAAAAACATTGGATAGATCTAGCTAAGCATAGGCATGTGCGGTGACACATTAACAATCTAAACGTGGAGTTAACATTCATATAAGAATAGCACAAATTTAATAAATGTGGCAAAAACATCCTTGCCCTGAAATCTGTAGAAGGAATTTTCTAGAAACTCCCTTGATTTTGTCATTTGTTCTTACCCCTTTTTCCTTTTTTGGTATTTCTCCTTTTTCTCTCCCGTGACTACTAATCTAGGTTTTCTATAATGGTGTTTTTGTTTAAACCCCCTTTTCCTTTCAACAACCCCTAATAAACATACCCCCCTTTAGTTGGGGTTATAAACTTTCAACATCCCCACATTTGTGGTTTGCCAAAAAAAATAACAAAATGGGCATGAGAACTCCTTTCAAACATCACCCATTATCTCTGTCATTCAATACATACGTTACCCATCTCTCTCTCATCCGATACCCAACATTTTCATCAAGAACCGTCATCTGTCTCTAATATGAAGCAAGCCATTTTTGGAAAAGGATGATCGGAGATTGAGCATATACAATCTAAAATCTCAGCAATAAATAGAGGTGTATATATATATATATATATATATATATATATATATATATATGGAATTCATGACGGTAAAAAAATGGTTGATTGACCAGGTTTTCATGGAGCAAAGAAATCTCAGAAATCAACCATTTTTTTGCTCTATTTCTTTTATGACAGCAATCACCCATTATGCTCTCAGTTGATGACATCATCTCTCTTTATTTCTTTTATGCTCCAGGTTTTCAATGGAATCGATACAAAATACATTTTAGGAATTGTACATTTAGGCGTTTAAGCAAGTATATTTACCTCTTATTTTAACTTAAAAGTTTTGTTTTTAATTGACAAAAACACATGTGTATGTGGTTGTTTCCACGTAAGTCTGTTGTACATTAGGATGTATTATATATTTATAAAATGACTTTGTTAATTGTGTCATCTCAAATTAACTTGCAATGGAATGGAGTTAATTTTTAATGTATTATATCATAAATGCGTTTGAAATCAAACTGTAGTTGACGAGCGATCCCAAAAAATGATAAATAAAAACAGTCCCAAATAGGATCATATCAAATCGATCTATCCAAAAATCGAAGAATAAAAGGAGTATCAAATCGATCTCTCCTGTGAAATTCCATGTATTGTTTAGTATCCAATATGGGAATCAACTGTTGCATTTCTGTTTTTCCTTGCTTCTCAATAATTTGGTTCTTTGCTTTAAAATTGTATATTGTTTCAACAGTTGATGCACTATCACTCTCATATGATTGGATGAGGGATAACGAATTCGCAACAATATTTTGACTTGCATTTTTTTCCTGTAAACTAAATTAAATTTAAATTAATATTTTGTCGATAGCCAAAAATAATTTATATTCGATTGTACTTACCTTTCGCTTCGATTTGTGGTCTTCCATTACAGGTTCTTCCATTTTTGAGATTGCACGCAGCACTAAATGAGTTGAAATTGTGTGAGATTTTTTAACAGATTGTATTAACATATTTAATAATTTAAATGAATGAAATATGCTATAATTCACAAATAAAATGTATTATTCCCTGAGTTCAAATGGTTGTAACTGTTACTTTTATCCTGCTGCTTTATTTTTCCGAACCCTGCTGCTTTGATATCTCCAAACTAATGGAGAAAAAATGTCCAGTTAGTTTGTTTTGTTTGCACATCTTATAGAGAAAGTGATGTATAAAACAAAAGGAGGTATTTGTGTTGACTTCGTTTTTTTTAAACAAAGTTCCTTTCGTATGATGATGTTTCGTATCACAACATGACAGTTTTTTTAACACAATTTAAGGGCATTAACAGGGGTATTATTGGTTTTTAACTATTTTTTTTAACAACTTAAACAAGGATATGGGGTTGTTAACAGAAAATACGGGTTTAAACAAAAACACCATTTCTCTAATGATAATGGGGGAGTGGTTTACCCCCCACTTAAACACTTAATTAGTGTTAATCCCGAGTGGGCTTTAAGCCTCAACTTTGAACCCCCAAATGAGCCCAAATACATAATCTAAATAGCCCGATAACTATCCAACTCATATATATATATATACCTCGGGACCATTCTTAAAGGTCTAAAATACCCAAATGAGCCTGTAATGCCTCTCAAAGTGCGTTCTAAATATTTTTATCCCAAATATATATTTAATTTTGACGTGATACACCCCAATACTTTTAAAAAAATTTAAATCCCTTTTTAATTTATTCTCAAATCATTAAAGTCCAATTATAAATTTATAAATAATACTTAGTCCAATTACTCACAACCCGGGTTAACTAATTTCGCAAAATTAATTTAATCCTTATTAAGTTTTATTTTATTCCAAAATTATACGGGGGATTACATTCTCCCCCCCCCCCCCCTCCCTACAACGAAATTTCGTCCTCGAAATTCAAGGTAGCATAAAGCCATATATCATTTGCACCATTCAATTATGTTTATACCCAATTTGTCCATAATCATATCCTATGAGATAAATGAAAAGGCTCATCTATGCCTATCATAACATCACTGAGGTGCCCATATATTTCTCATTACATACATGCACACACATACCATTAACATATTAATGCCACATATACATCCAATATGTACCATTAATACCAATCATATCAATACCACAAGTATATCACTACATATGTCCATAAAATAATCATCCTACTGACTTCCCTCAACTCCCGACGTTTGCCGATTTCATGCATGGGATGTCTCGCAATCGAAATCCAAACAAGAAACCCTCCCGATACATTACTACCCCGCTTAGTCAGTTATCAAGGTCCATCGTCCCAAGGCAAAGGGAAATAAAAATAACCATTTGTGCTAATCATACAAATTTCAATATTTGTTATTTTCTAAACCAACCACTTATCCCGTTATAAGAGTTATACCAAACTCCTTTAGAGTCAACCGCTTTACTATGATCGATATCGCAATTACTACAATCTAGGTAGGACATTCTTTGCTCGTATTTATTTTATAAGGCACTTAGTCAATTCTAAGTCTCTAAAGGCATATTCATTCTACTTAGGTCTACCATTACCACTATAACGATAACGTCACTATACCAACATTACACATGGCCATATATAATCTCAATAACAGAAGCTATCACTAGTCTTACTTCTACTTTGTTGCCTATACTTGCTAAGGAAATACTTTACCAAATCATACCATCGCGTCATCTCGCAAACTATTTTCCCCCACATAAATGACCTTGCTCCCACTTGAGCATTACCCGATTTATCCCAAAAATTTTGAGCTTATTCACAAACATTTACCTCCTTCAGTTATTTAAAATTTTTAAACCATACTCACATGTTGTTCCCAAAGAATACTCAAATTTCTAAAAGTTCTTACACGACCTAATTTCGCATTGAAATTCATTGCTTCCAAACTAGGCTTACACATAAAATTTTTCACTATAATCCTCATGACTACAGTGAACACCAATTCTAATCAATCTTGTCTTTCAGACATTATCACAACTCATAGCAGTCCACATAAAATTAACATATCCCAAGTAACTATAATTCCATTCTCAGGAAAAATATTATACTCTGAAATAGCTAACGAATAAGCCTAAAATAAATGTAAGTCTCTAAGTTTACATGTTTGTGTATCCATACACCAACGAAACAATATTCCTTCTCACCCATGACGGTCAAGGTACAGTATTATCCCCAAATACAAAGTCTATCATTTCCAAGGTATTAATAAAACCCAAGTGAGCACTAAGTCCCAATATCAAACGAAACCTATCCAGATACTCTAAATTAGGGAAAACACCTTATTTACCACGGATACTATCACTAGTTTCTTTTTCCCCAATAATTTTATCTATAACTTGATGCCCAAATCTCCCTGTAGGTCATAGTTTACACGAACTAACCTATGCTTATGTATTAGTGTACATTACCATATCCTAAAATTTTCTAAATGTCTTCCTTTATTTTAGTATGCACCATATTGCCTAAATTCTCGCAATTCGAGCAAGTGGCCCACACAAAGGTCTTTATGGCTCTATCTTCAAAACTAACCCTTAACCTGGACGGTTAGTAACCAACCGAAAAGAATACAATGATTCCTAATCATAGGGCTCTACATCAAAGGATGCAATGTAGAATGTGACAATATTGGACATATATCCTTAGGACACTAGAACCGTGCTCTGATACCAACTGTAATAACCCCCCATTTTCTCACGTAAAGGTTGTCTAGGCAAGATACATCGAATATGGGGCTCATCAACAATTTATACCATTCTTATCACTTAAGGAAATAAAAATTCTTTCATTTTATATTAAAATCCATAATGAATAAAAACACTAAACAAAGTTTCTTTTACATGGATAATAAAAACTGTGTCATCGTACAATATCCATAATGTAAAACTAGATACATCTAATATAAATAAACACTTGGAATTATGACCGTACAAATCCCAGTATGAAATAAAATCACAAAAGATGAAGTACAACCTATTCTAGAAGAAATGGATCAAAATTCGCTACGTTTAATGCAACTGCAAGTCTGATCCATCATCAGTCTTGTTATCTCTGTCATTAAGAATACCAGGGAAAAAAACATTTATAATTTGGTTCAGAGCCCAAGGTGTGCAAGAATTCTTCACCGGTAAATATCTAATATGTTACTAACCCATACTTCACGTATTCCCATCGACGCTCGCATATAACGAGTACCTCACCTCTTATCTAAAAGTAGTCCTACTCGTATCCCCAAATAATCACCAATTGTAACTTCCATTATTTAATCATCCATGTAAAGAATAAACCATTACCATTTCGAGGTTACTACAAGTGGGTCCTCATGTCTGACACTAAAATCCCCGAATAGATTTTAAAATATAATTATCATAATTTACATAAGCTAAGTGCAAAATCTTATGTCATTTTATCTTATAACCCTTATTATATTCTCTATCGTCCACCCCATTAGACTATAAGTTTCACTCTCTTAGATTACCACAATTATTGTTCTCTCTTAATAATTGGCTACATCGTTCTCTCATTCTATTTAATGTTTGTCTACTCTTTTAGACTATCCAATGATTATCCTTATTAATAATTTCGTGTCGCATTATTCATTAGGACTTCTCCTCGTCCTTAATTAACCACATCATTTTACTATCACAATTTTATCATCAATTAAACAGTGTCTACATCGTTAGACAAAAAGGAGTACTATCCCATAAGGTATACCGAAATGTGTAAACGGGTAAATATAAATGATTATTTTGATATTCAATTAATTCATATGAAGTCCTTCCATTTAAATTGTCAACTTACATTTATTCCAATCACATCCGTATCAAGTATAGGGCATAAACATCTATTATGTATTATAGGGTTATAATAATATCTATTGTCCACATCCTTATACAGTTTAATTTATTTTAGTAGTATCCGGGTAATTAATAATATATGTCCTTCCATATAATTGATACACAAGGGCATCTACCATTGGTGTCTAATTCGTGCTCTATCGATAAGTCTGGAAGAATCCCTACATCCTGAGTGGACAGTCCAAAAGTATCATGACATCCTAAGAGGACACCACAAAACACACATAAATTAGGGGCGGTCCCAACGCAGGGCACCTGTATACGACCCATATCCAGCGGTGATACAGGAAGGGTCAGCGCCACACCTAGCCATCTAGGGGGGAGACTTTATGTAGTAGCTATATGGCCTACACATCGTTAAGCCCACCTGTGCCGACGTATGGTCTACGGCCCGAACGCGTGAACCCCCGAGCCGATAGGACGGTCGACTTGTATGTCCACACAAAATGCATAATAGTACATATTATTATCCCATATAATATGTATAAGTAGTTACTATATAACAACTTTAATTCAAGGATATCCCAATCCATATAAATTATAGCCTCATTTGTTTAACCATAACATTTTATTCCATTATTCTATAATTCATTTTAAGTCGTTATCTTACTACTATTTTTCGATTAAATATTAAGTCTCATAAAATCCTCCTTGGACTTGAATCACGCTTACATCATAATTTATTACTCTTTAAAGACCTAGGAATAGTTATTTTCCCAACTAACCTTTCAAAAAAAATATAGGTATAGTTATTCCCAAACTAACCTTGCCAACACATTTAATAATCTTAGCATATTGTCCTCTTAACTCAAACTTTAATCATTCTAGAGTATTAATAATTATTCACTTCTTGATACCTTTTCAATAAGGTTTATATGTATATATATAAGGAATTAACTAACGAGAAAAGGGTTATATGTACATATATAAGAAATCCTCTAATAAGGCTAAGTAGTATCGCCTCACCTACCATATCCAGATTCACTCATTCGGTCCGTGTCTAAATCCTTCAGAATTTATTGCACAAAAACCCGACTATTAGATCAAACACCCTTTAATAAATTCTATATTAAATAATTCATTATATATATATAAATTAAACCAGTTACCCCGAGCTTAACTGTCGTAGCACTAGCCCTATTATTCGAGTCAATTTTTCTCGAGTCAAATTTAATTTATTACACATTAATTAATTTATTAGCATGGTGTCACCTAACTAAAATGCCCAGACTCACTCATTTGGCCTGTAATACAACCCCCTAAGAATTTTATCACTCAAATTCCCGAAAAATAAGTTCACACTTATAAATTTCCTAAATTATTAACTTCATTCCATGAATAATTAGTCAACTATCTAGTTATTCGTGATTATTATTAAGTGGTAAAGGGTATAATATCGCTCCATCAATTTACCTTCCTTAACCTTTATTCCCTTACTATACATAAACCAAATAGAAATCAGTAAACCAAGCTCAAAACCAAAACCACAGCAAAAAGGGACGAGGAAAGAGGAAATCCCAATGTTGCCCGAACGACTGGGTCCCCCTCTTCGTGCGACATAATGCGTCACTCGAACGACATGTGTAGTCGTTTGAATGACCCCTGCTTTTTCCTCCTTTTTTCAATGCTTGTTGACAGTTCGCCCTACCATGAAAAATTCAAAACCCAGAATATATTCCTACCCATAATTTCATTCTAGCAAGCCTACGTAATTTCCCATGTGTTAACTATTAATGGCTTGAACCTTCGAATTGCTTTCCCACATTAACTCATGATAAATTCGTTAAGAAAGGGTAATAATTTAAGGGGCCATTATCCATATTTCAGTACATAACCTCACAATAACAATATCTCCATTGTTTATTCAATTCTTCCTAAACAGTCATTAATAACTTAAGGAAAACTAACATTCAATTTCAAATTTGTCAATACCAAATTTCTGGGACAGATTTTACTTATAAGTCATCCCTCTACATGAGTTATTCATCATCAATTACAATACAATCAAATTTCCAGAAATCTCAAAACATGATTCAACCTTAAATCTAAACATGGAGTTAACATTTATATAATAATTATCACAAATTGAATAAATATGGCAAGAGAATCCGTGCCTTAAAATTTGTATAAGGAATTCTCTTGAACATCCCTTGATTTTCTCCTTTGTTCTTACCCCTCTTCTCCTCTTTTGGTATTTATCCTTTTTCTCTCTCGTGGCTGCTAATCTAGGTTTTATCTAATGATAGTGGGGGAGTGGTTTACCACCACTTAAACACTTAATTAGTGCTCATATCGAGTTGGGCTTTAGGCCCCAACTTTGGACACCCAAATGAGCACAAATATGTAATCTAAATAGCCCGATAACTATCCAACTCATATATATATAACCCATGACCATTCTTAAGGGTCTAAAATACCCAAACAAGCCCGTAATGCCTCTCAAAGTGCGTTCTAAAAATTTTATCCTAAAAATGTATTTAATTTTGACGTGATGCACCCCCATACTTTTAAAAATTTATAAATCCCTTTTTAATTTATTCTCAAATCATGAAAGCCCAATTCTAAAATTTATAAATAATACTGAGTCTAATTACTCACACCCGGATTAACTAATTTCACCAAATTAATTTAATCCTTATTAAGTTTTATTTTATTCCAAAAATATACGGGGTATTACACAAGCGAGTACCTCTCAACTATAATTGAAGAAAATTTTAAAAGAATCTAAAACTTTGGTGTTCAAGAAAACTCTTAATTTTTGAGTTGTGACTTAAAAATAAAAGCTTTCTTCTGCTAGCTATTAAAAAGGATTCCAAAAATCCTTAGAGAAGTCATGTAAAAAATAATTGCTTGAATTCCTTGGAATGAACTAGAAATTAGTTTATAATTAACATATCTTATAACTTTACGATAATGATATGTATACACGTCCTTTGAGGGAATATTGAGACAATTGCCATTTATAAATATTAGATATGTTTAATAGCTAAGAATTATCAGTAGTATGTGTGACACCCCGCCTATTTTAACCACGGGTAACCAGTCCTTCATTAAAAGAAATAAGAATCTCATCTGGTTTATTCTTAGCATCACTGTCGAAATCTTTTTAATTATTAACCACCTTTGTTAATTTAAGCCGGTGCCAAATTTTATCTTTCATTATCACTACCACATGTGTAAATAAATGAATAAACAAACTTAACTAAACCATCCACACAATAATAATCTGACCAATCATACGACATATATATAAATAAATAAGACCAAATAAACCATCGATTCCCAAATCAAATCTAAATATAAGTTTGGCATAATAAAACTAAATCTAAATATAGTGTGATGAATAAACTAAAGAAATAAATAGTGTGATGGGGCAACATGCCCAAATGAAATACTGAAAAAATCCTATCTAGAAGTGAATGAGCTGAAGCGTCTAAGGCCACTCCTACAAGCCTCCACAAGTGTTGAAGCTACGCATCCCTGGATAGAATCATCAAGCTTGGCGTCCCAGTGGTTGGACACCTAAAAGGTTTTAAAAATATTTTGACATGGGTCAGAGTCTAAGAAAATAGTTTGAAAATATTTTGCAAGTGCTTAAATTACAAATTTAATCAGTTATTTATTACACATGTAATTCCCACCTACAGTCTCTTAAGATCCTCACCTTTCAACTAACGTGCATGCCTAATGTATCCTATCTAGATATGCTACCCATCTCGACAAGATAGCGTATCTAAATAACCTCAACAAGTCTATATCTCTCGTAATATCAGTACGCCATGTTACCACAATATCAATAAGTAATATTTCCCATGTTTTATTATTGATTCATTCAATTAAGTTTCTCTAATTAATTACTTTTAGATGTACACAATCTATTAGTTCTACTATCACACATAATTAGATATATCATACTTGTATATATTCATCACATACAATATATACATCTATACCATCCCTAAAATGGCCCATCATGATGCTAGCATACTCTCCTATCAAGTCCATGTACCTCTCATACCAAATCAAGGACCAATGGTTCGACAAGTCTCCTCGAACCTAAAATCAATCAACATACAGTGAAGGCAAACATGGTTCTAGTCTTTGGGATATGCACATACCTAACGTACCCAAACGACATGTTAATCCCACTAATACACACACACATAGTGAGCCGCCTTAAGTTCCATGTTCTCGGTCACTAATCCAGACCTCACTGGAATCATCAAGGTCGGATCATCCACTGCGCAAAAACCTTTGGATAGCAGGCGGCGTAGGTATGTTCACACACATAATCAAATTATGACAATAGGTATTCACACAACCAATATACACTTTTTATTCAGTAGGTATGCACACAACCCAATTATATAAGTCCATACGTAGTATATATCTCTCTTATACTCAACGTACTAATATAATTCTTACATATTATTGATTTCATGAAATATCTAGTCATTATACACTATATAAACGGTCCCACCTATCCCTTATGTAAATTCATTAATGGTACATCTCCAAACTACTAATTTATATTCTAGGCTATCATTTTTCCCTTCCCGTAACCAAAATCAAACTTTCCAATTCAACCCTCACTCAGCTACGCATTATCGGTTCACATCTTAATTTATTCTTATTAAGGATCACTGAATCTAAATTTTGTACCTATTGACCGTCCTTAGTCTTTGTACAATCATTAACCTTACCCCCAAAGTTTCCCATAATTATTTTTCTTAAAATTTTACACAACAAAATTTCTGGAAATGACAGGTACCCCCAAACCGGTTCAAGGGTACTGTCAAACTGGTTTGGAGGATAAATCAGTTCTAGGTGGTCACCAAATCAATTCGAACCACTTATTTCTCCTTCTTATTCACCGTTACGGCTTTCACCATTTTTAACCCACAGTTCCTTCATGTAATCATCCCAAGATCCACTATAACTTATCCCAACATTATATAAGAGTATATACATCAATTATAACGCATCTTTACCATCAAAACATCATTTAATCCCAAAATTCTCAAGATTTCTTTAAGGTCTTTCTACCCAAAACCCTAGTTTATGTTCTTCATGTAATATCAACATTTTCCCCATATTTCTTCCACAAGATTTACACATATAATCTGATTTTGTGTCCTCTACATATGTGGATCCGTTCTATATGCATTTTGATATTAATTCATGAGTTTTATTCATTTAAACCTCAAGAACAGAATTAAAATCATGATATTATAATTCCTACACTACATGTGATTCATAACTAAATCAAAAACATGCAAGATAAACATTTTCCTTTGATTTACATGTCTAATTTCGTTTCTAATGTGATGAAAGTTCTCCTCCCTTGCTTCCGATCATGAATCCGACAACAATTGAGGTTGAATCAAGACTTTGCACTTCCAAACTCTCTTATCTTCCTCCCTTGTGGCATCCACTCTCTAAATATTGATATAACCCTAGACGTACACTCCTATGGGTTGTTATACTCTATTAATTTTGGGAGTTTCCTTTACCACAAACTCCCGAATGACCAAAATGCCCTCTCGTGGTGCCGATTTGGTCTAAAATCACCCAAATACTACCCCCATGCATACTATTAAGACTATTTCGAACCTTTCGAAATCAACCGTGACCTCAAAATCACCATCCGAGTTACTCTAAAATAATTTCCTATCTCGATCTCAAATAATCCACACTCGACACCCGGTTTAGATATACCACTATCACGTCACTGTGACGTAAACATAATTAATTACTATTCACTTAGTAATTATGTTTGATAATATTAATCACTTTCTCTATGATTAATAGTTTAATCACCACATAATATTTTATTTCATTAAATTACGTCACACGTGTAATTTAAATTAACCCAATTAATTCAATTTTAAATACTAAAAAATACGGGGTGTTATAGACTTCTCTCCTTACAAAGGTATATCGCCCTCGAAATTAGGATATACCTGAGGTAAATAACTATGGATACTGCTCATGCATGTCATTGTCCCGCTCCCACGTCGACTCATCAACATTATGGTGCCCCCAGTGAGCTCTAACCAAGGGTACTACCTTAGACCGCAGCTTATGCTCACTACGATCAAGTATCTCCATCGATCTCTCTTCATATGAGATGTCTGGATACAAGTCGATCTCCTCTAATGGAACATGCCAAAAGGCTCGCTCACTCCTCTGGTACTTTTTTAGCAATGACACGTGGAATATATCATGGATCTGTTGTAGATAGAGCTGGAAATTTTTGACACGATAACCCATTTATGTTAATAACCCGAAATAACCCGAACTTGACACGATTAGCTTGTATAGATTTAAAAGTACCAAAAACTTATACTCAAATAAAAATCAACGTGACTCAAAAATGACACGACTAACCCGATTTTCCACCCCTAGTTGTAGATGTTCTGATAGTCCTAGCATATATGCCACTGGTCCCACCCTCTCGATAATCGAGAACGGTCCCACATACCTCAGTCCTAGCTTTCCTTTCTTTCTCAACCTCATCACCCCCTTCATAGGAGACACATGCACCAACACCTGGTCACAAACCTCAAGATCCATGTGCCTCTTATCTGCATTGTCTTAACTCTCCTCCATGTCTTGAGCTATACCAATGTGCCCTCGAATCAGCTTAATCTTGACTGTGGTGTCCTGAATCATTTCTGTCCCCAATAACTTATTTTCCCCCACCTCTAACCAGTAAGTGATCGAATGACAAGGTTGACCGTACAATGCTTCAAATGATGCCATGCCAATGGAGAACTATTAGGAGTTGTTATACGCAAACTCCACCAAAGGAAGATATTGCTCCTATCCTCCCCCGAAGTCAAGTATGCATATCCGCAACATATCCTCAAGAATCTGATTAACCCTCTTTGTCTTCCCTTTTGTCTGTTGGTGATAGATTGTACTCAACCGTAAATCAATGTCCATCACCTCTTGAAAGCTATGTCAGAAATGGGACACAAAAATCTTGTCCCGATCGGACACAATACTAATCAAAACTTCGTGTAACAGTATTATCTCTGCAATGAACAACTGTGCATACTGCCTCGTCTCAAAGTCCGTGTGAACCAAAAGAAAATGGGCAACCTTAGTTAATCGATCCACTATCACCCATATAGAGTCATGACCTCACTATGATAATAGCATCCCGGTAATAGAATCCATGGAGATACTCTCCCACTTACATATGGGAATCTCGAGTGGATATAACATCCCTATCAGTCTCTGGTGGTCTACCTTCACTAGCTATTAGGTAGCACACTTCGAGACAAACTTGTTTATGTCCCGCTTCATCTTCGACCACCAATGCTGCCTGTGCATATCCTGGTACATCTTATCCCCACCAGGATGTACCATAAATCTTAACTCGTGAGACTTTGACATTACTTCATGTCTCAAACCCTCATCCTCTGGGACCATCAGTCTCATATTAAATTGCAAACCACCCTCTGAACTGATAGAGAATGACTATGCCCCATTAGCTAACAAGTGGCGAACCATGTCCTGGCAATATTGATCTCCTGCATGTGCTTTCACTAAATGGCATCACCCTAAACTCTTACGACCCATACCATGTTAGAAAACATGTCTTAGGAACGTTCCCATCCCTGATGCGCAACTGATGATAATAGAACCTCATATCAATCTTGGAAAAGTAAGCTACTCCCCTCATCTAGTCGAATAGATCATCGAATTGGGGTAGTGGATACTTATTCTGGATCATGACCTTATTCAACTCTAGGTAATCAATACACAACCGAAGTGATCCCTCCCTCTTCTTGACGAATAACACTGGCGCACCCCATGGTGAAGTACTTCGTCTGATGAATCTGCTCCCTCAACTCATTCATCTTTGATAGGGCCATGTGATAAGGCTCCCAAGCTATAAGCCTCGTACTCGACACTAGGTCAGTAACAAACTCAATTTCCCAGCTAGGCGGCAATCCGAGTATTTCTTCGAATACATCCTCAAACTCCCTCACCACTAGAATTGAGTCTAATGAAATTACTACCTACTATAAGGTCTTCTCCTCAATGTAATACAAGTCTGTGCTCGACCCTCCCTCTGGAAGCGGCATTGACACTAAGAATATCTCATGTTTGGGAATTGAGAACATAATATTCCTCCTTAAATAATCCACCATCACTCGGTGTTCTATGTAAAAATTATACTCCCACATGGACCAATGATGAGTGTACACTTGTCATTCAGTATGACCGACCAATCTACTTGATCGGCTTCAGAGACACTTAGACGATTATATTGTCAACCAATGCCAGAAGGCTAACCAACCGGAACACCAATCGTTATTTGGACGAGAATGTCAACTAACTTGGAACAACTAATATCTTAGTTGTTGTATACAAATGTAAATGCGTGGAAATATAAAGATGTTTCATCTTTAGAGTTTTGGACCCTTATAAATACATATCCTCCCCCAGTTAGTGGGGACAAGTTAATTCCTTACAACTCAAATCACTCATTTCTGTGCTATTATAAACCCTTAAATAAAACAACAGTGGACGTAGCCTTTCTTCCCTAGCCGAACCACTTTAAAAACCTTTGTCTTTGTGTGTGAATTGGGTTATTTCTCTTTTACTTATCTGTGATTATAAATTTGGAATCAGTCTATTTTTAGACATCAACAGATTGGCACCATCTATGGGAACGACCGGACAACCATCGTTATCTATCTCACTTTGCTCCATAGCTCATCCCATGCCTTAGAGGATGACTAATAATCCAAAAAGTAGTCTTGATGTTGCAGCTGATGATGCAAATCTCCAAAAAAATATGTTCAATTTGACAAAAGGATAGGAAGCGATGCAGGAGTCAGTCCGATAATGGGCCCGTATAATGCAAGATAAATCTTCCAATTCTAATAGAGACATGCCACCCACACCTTCTAAAATTGTAAGAAGTTATCATTTCAGTGCTTCCTACGATCGTTCCTATCATCGAGGAGCAACCTCCTAATTTCGTTCAACAGATTACTATGAAGAGAGATCCTTTTTCTCACAAAAGGCTAAGTGTTTTGGAAAGGCTTAGTAGGGAGTCTGCTTTTGATCAGTTAGGTCCTTAAGTAACTAGGGGCTATCGGAGGGAACGACAATACCACTATGAAGGCCCCCAGAGATCAAGAGTCAATATTAGCAGTTATGTGCACACCGAGCAGACTTCTTTGGAAGAGAGGTCGGCTAATAGGCACAACAGAGCCACAACAGATAGTCCAGCTAGACTAGGAGAAAAATCTTGGAAGGGATCCTTACAGCGTCTGGAGGATCGTCTAGGTGAAATGGCTAAAGCCAAAAACTTGTTACAAAGGACTTTCATGAAAGGATCACCCTTTGTTCAGGCCATCGTGGATTACCTTACACCGACCAAATTTAAAACACCAGTGATCACTCCTAAGCACGATGGGAAAACGGACCCAGTCCTATAAATAGAGAAATACCAAGATGCTAATGACATTTACTCAGTCCCCGACGAAATAAGATGCAGGGATTTCGATAGCTCCATCACATAACCAACATAGATTTGGTATAATAGCCTCCCTAGAGGTAAGATTTTTTCCTTCAATCAACTTTCCAAGCAATTTATTGTTAATTTATGCTTTGGGGTAAAATAATCAAGGATGTTACTCATATATTGACTATGCATCAAAAGCCGGGGGAAACTACCCGGGTCAACATCACCTGATTTAATAATGAAAAGTTTGAAGTTGTTGATTTTGAGGAAAAGACCGCTATTGCAGCACTCATGAGCGGGATACTCGCTAAAGACCTATATTACTCCTTAGCAAAGAAACCACAAAAAAAATGGTAGAATTGATGGCTAAAGCTGCCAAGATAATGAATGCCGAAGAAGATATCACTACCAAAGGGGCTACGGATTCCAGAGCCGACGAGTAAAAGAGAGATTCTTTCAAAAAGGATTAAAGAAATAATAAGCATGACAATATGGACAGAAGGAAGAAATAAGATTAGTACACTCCCCTCACTAAAGGTGTACATCATATCATGGAAAAAATTCGAAATAGCAAGGAGCTTCATTAGTCGGGAAAGTTAAAGGCACCCCCCAATCGGAGGGAGACTTCAAAGTTTTGTGAATTTCACAGGGATCATGGGCATACCACTGACAAGTTCATTTCTTTGAAAAATGAAATAGAAACTCTGATTAGGAAAGGAAAGTTGTCCAAATTCGTCGACCAAGAGCATGGTCAAAACAACAGGAGGACATCTAACTCACCTCGCCGAGGAACAGATGACAATAAAAAAGCACGTAACCAAGAGGTTGGAGATTATCCCTACCTACCCAATAGACCTGAGGAATCAGAGATGGACGTCGGTATGATCTCTTTCAGATGTCATTTTATTACAAGAGGTGACACTCGAGGAGGAGATGCAATAGCAGAAAAGAAGGCCTACATGAATAAAGCCAAGGATTGCCCAATCGTGAGACAGATTGGAAAGATCGACTCCAATGATGGACGACCAAGTAAGGTCAATAAATATCGGATAGTAATTGTTTTCTCCAAGAATGATCTGAATGGGGTACTTTATCCTCATGAAAATCCATTAGTCATCACATGCCGAGTTCATAAAGGTCGGGTTGTAAGGATACTGGATGATAATGGAAGCTTGGCAGATGTAATGTTCTATGAGTGATTTTGTAAGCTTGGGATGAAAGATAGCATGTTGGAATCCTATTAGAGATCACTCATAAGATTTACTATAGAAAGATTATACCCCTTGGGTACTGTCAAGTTCGATGTCCTAGTCGGCACTTGGCCGACGAGACGGCAAGAGCGAATTTGTTTCTTCATATTGGAAAAGAATGTCCCATCTACCTAGAACATCATTCTTAGCAGAGTGGGAATAAAAGAGTTCGAGGCTGTCTAATCCAAGGTTCATCAATGTATGAAGTTCTCGACTAACTATGGAGTTGTCCTGGTCAATGGCAACCAAAAAGTTACTAAGGAATGCTACTACACCTCAACCGACCAACAAGAGGTTAAAAAGATCACCACCACTTATCATATCGATACATTGGACCCTAGAGAATAAAAGGATCTAGCTAAGGGACAAGTCATGGAAGAGACATAATCCATTATCTTAGATGATGAGAAGACGGAAAGAACTACTCAAATTGGTTTAAGGTTCACCCCTTCTCTCAAACAGGAATTAATTAAATTTCATAGAGAGAGAAAAAGTGTGTTCGCCTGGAGCCATGAGGATATGCTGATAATTGACCCTAATTTCCTCTGCCATGAGATCAACATAGTCAAAGATTCCAAGAGATTTGGACAAAAATGAAGAATTTTCAGTCCTGGGCAAAATGTGGCAATCCATGAGGAGGTAGAGAAATTGCAGAAAGCATAGTTCATAGAAGATGTCAAGTATCCGACCTAGTTATCTAATGTGGAGATGGTAAAGTTGAATAATAAGTGGCACATGTGCATTGACTTTACCGACCTCAATAAAAAATTATTTTCCTCTACCAAGGATTGATCAATTGGTAGATGCGACTGCAGGACACGAATTGCTTAGCTTCATGTTTGCCTATTCTGGGTATAAATAAATAAAAATGAAGCATGTAGATAAAGAAAGTACATAGTTCATTACTATATGTGGAACATACTAATAAAACGCTATGCCCTTTGGGCTAAAAAAAGTTGGAGTAACATATCAGAGGTTAGTAAACAAAGTTTTTTAAGAACAAATCGACAATAATATGGAGGTTTATGTTGATGATATTCTCACTAAGAGAAAGGTTGTCGCCAACCACATCGTCGCCTTAACCCAAATGTTCGATCATCTTGAGAAACATCAAATGAAACTCAACCCGACGAAGTATACTTTTGCGGTATAAGAAGGAATGTTTTTGGGTACATTGTCAATCAAAGAGGGATATAAACTAATCCCGATAAAATTAAATCTTTGCTAGAAATGCAGTCCATGACTAGCAGAAATAAGGTGCAAAAGCTCACAGGAAGGGTAGTAGCCTCAAATCGCTTCATCTTCAGGGAAACTTCCATTATTCAAAGTGATTAGAAATATGTTTTAGTGGAATGATGAATGCGAAAAAGATTTTATTGAACTTAAGAAATATATATGCTCTTCGCCATTGCTCTTCCGACCAATAATGGGAGAGAAATTATATTTATACCTGGTTGTTTTAGAATTAGCTGTCAGCTCGACACTCATTTGACTAGAAGAAGGAGTTCAAAAGCATGTGTATTACACAATTAAAGCATTTTGAGGCGCCGAAATAAGATACCCATGGTTGGAAAATTTGGCACTAGCACTTACAGAGGTATCTAGGAGAATAAGGACATGCTTTTAAGCCCACACAATTATATTATACACTGACTTTTAAGACAATCCCGAGACAATCCTGAGAAGTCGAGAAGATTGATGTCTTGGGCGGTGGAACTTGGAGAATATGATATTGTATATGAACCTCGGGCTTCGATGAAGGGGAAAGAAGTAGTATATTTTATTGCATAATTCACTTATGCGGAGACATCAAACCAATCATGTTTGCCTGCCGAACAGACTTCTTCAGAAGAAAGCTCAGCTCAAAAGAAAATTGACGCAGTTGCCGACCAACCAAAATACTTAGCTTCCCAGGAAAAATATAAATGTCTAACAGAGTAAAGTAAAAAAATATTCAAGTATGAAGAACTAGTAAATGAAGAGTTCGGCAATAAAACTCCAATCTGAAGATTTTTCGTAAATGGTTCTTCTTGCACTACTGGAGCAGGGCTCATCCTAAACACCCCCGATGATCTAGATGTTGAGTATACCCTGAAATTTCAATTTTAGGCATCGAATAATGAAACAGAATACAAAACTTTGATTACAAGGCTAGAATTAGCATCATCCTTGAGCGCCGAACAAGTGGTGGCACACAATGACTCACAGCTCATTGCCCATCAATTGCTTTAAATTTATGGGGTTAAAGGAGAGATAATGATAAGGTACTAGAAAAATACCATTAAAGTAATTTCTTAATTCCTCGCGATGAAAATAATGAGAATCCTAAGACTGGATAATGCTCGAGCAGATTCACTTGCTCGGTTAGCTTCAGCCACTCCCATGGAACTTAGAAGAACAATCCCAGTAGAGATGCTCATTAGTAGGAGCATTGAAATGGAGGTAGTTAATATGATGTCCATCGATTTGGGTCCTTCATGGATGGATCCTATCATACATTATATTGAGACACGAATCTTGTCCGCCTATCAAAAAGAAGCCAAGAAGTTAACATACAAAGCAGCTTGCTATGTAATGGAAAAAGGTGTGTTGTATAGGAGGGGGTATACAGTATCTTTGCATCAATTTGTCCATCCAATAAAGGTGGAGGACTTAATCAAAGACGTACATCAAGGTTCGTGTGGAGACCATTTGGCTAGGAGGTCTTTGGTATAATGACTAGCTATGCAAGGCTACTATTGGCCAATGATGAAAGCTGATTGTATTTCATTCGCAAAAAGTGTGATAAATTCTAGAGGTTTTCTACAATTCATAGAAATATAGGTGCTTCCCTCACCCCTATCACTTCACCTTAGCCATTTGCGATTTTGGGGATAGATTTGGTCGAACCATTGCCGACCACAAAAGAGAGATTCAAATACTTGGTCGTAGTAGTGGATTACTTTACAAAATGGGTTGAGGGTGAACCTTTAGTGGATATTCCTTATCAAAAAGTGTTCCAATTCATATGGAAGAAAATCATATGTCGTTATGAGATGTCGTATGCCTTCATCACAGACCATGGTACACAGTTTGAGAATTATGAGTTTGAAGAATGTTTGTGACACCCCGCCTAATAAAATACTGGGTGATCAGTCCTATACCAAATTAAAACAGGAATCCCAGTTGGATCATCCTTAGCATCACTGTCGAAGACTTTTTAAAACTTACTAACCACCTAGTATTCCAAAAGATGGTGCCAAATTTTAACTTTTTAATTAAAAAAACAGTACATGCGGAAATAAATATAAACCATTCACACAACTGAAATAATTAATTACACAACTTGCCGAATAAACCATCGACCACCAAAGTAAAATAATCCAATACAATATTCAACATCGGAATAAAACAAATCTGAAAACTAAACTGAAAGTCTGGGGGACATGCCCAAAATAAATCTGGAACTGATGAGTGATTCCTACTCCAGGAATGAATGAATGATGCGTCTAATCCAAACTCCTGCTAGCATCCACATATGCCGCAGCTCCGTGTCCCTAGAATAGAATATCAATCCTGGCATCCCTGTGGCTGGACACCTAAAAGGTTTTGAAAATAGTTTTATATCAAGGGTTAGAACCCAAAACATTTTGAAAATATTTAGCAAGTGAATTAACTGGAGTAATTTAAAATGCATGAATGCGCTTCATATTTAAGTTAGTGTCGCACTCCCTTGTGGACATTCTCACCCCTCCACTATTGTGCACACCTACCGGTTACCTTAACCCCACCTAGTTGTGCTACCCTGTCCAACTAGTCCGGGTATAACCTTCCCTTGCCATACTACTCTAACCCGAGTATAATGATTCTTGAATTATAAGTTATTTCACAATTAACTTAATTAATTCCTCTTAAATAGTAGCCTATAACCGTGTCACAAGTTATATAAAGTAAATACATCACACACTGTATTATTATCCGCATATAATATTTACTACCAATATATACGTACCTTTGCCACAAAATCCACACATATAACATAAGTATATCCATCCCTTCGAGTATACCCTCGCCGGATGATTCCCTCTAAAATGCTATCTCACTAGGTGTGCTCACAAAACCTAGTTCCCCAAGTTGGAATCGCTCACCAACTTAGTCCAAAATATAAACGTAGTGGAGGCGGTCATATTCCTTCCCTGAAAGTGAGATAAATCCCTCACCCATATATACCGGATGCTATGACCTGGGGATATACTCGCCCTACTCCTCAAGCTAGGGGATTCACCCACATCGCGCAACCTCCCTTGATAGCATTAGAGTATATAAATTTAATAAATGTCTAGTCACTGATATTTAATATCACACACAATATATACACATATATATATACTATCACTACACCGTATATATATAATATAAACCCCGGCTTTACCGTATACTAAAAATCCCGTACACTGCCTGTAATTCCCTGAGTCTGTGGCCCGACTCAACGTAATTAATTTTCTCACTTAATAATTTATCGTCTTCCCGAGTCTATGGTCCGACTCTAATATATTTAATTCATGCCTCAATTAATATAATACTTTCCCCGAGTCTATGGTCCGACTCTAATTAAATTAATTAGCTCGCCCATTAATTTAATACTTCCCCGAGTCTATCGTCTGACTCTAATTTAATTAATTTACCCATTAATTAATCATCACAAATCCGAGTCTGTGGCCCGACTCTAATATAATTAATTTACACATTAATTAATCAATACAAATCCGAGTCTGTGGTCCGACTCTAATATAATCAATTAACACACTTATTAATTTAATCCTACCCGAGTCTACAATCCGACTCTAATTAAATTAATTATCACACCTATTAATTTAATCCTACCCGAGTCTACCATCCGACTCTAATTAAATTAGTTATCACACCTATTAATTTAATCCTACCCGAGTCTACAATCCGACTCTAATTAAATTAATTATCACACTTATTAATTTAATCCTACCCGAGTCTACAATCCGACTCTAATTAAATTAATTATCACACCTATTAATTTAATAACTTGGTGTCACCCAACCATTATTCCCGGCCTCGCTCATTTGGCCCATACCTTAATATTTCCCGAGTCTATAAATCGACTCCTAATTAATTACTCTCTCTCAATAATTAATTAAATACTTTGGTGTCACTTAACCAACATACCCGAACTCGCTCACTTGGTCCATTTTACATTTAATAATTTCGTTGCCACATATTCGCCCACAATGTGTCATACATTCATCTCCATAATTTCCCCAATTATATTTACCTATAATTATTAGCATACCCGGACTCGCCCACTTGGTCCGTAATTAAATTGAATATATTTCACCTAAAATTTCCACTTTAAGTCTCAACTCATAACTTAGATTGCACATTCATAATAGCTATCTTTTGAACTCCTAGCTATTAATATTTCTATAATTTTTCACCAAATAAAATTATACCCAAAATTAAAAATACAACAAGGTTAACCCACAACCCGACCTGGCCAAGAATTCAGATCGTCGATCGATTGATAGCCCCCGATCGATCGATCATACCTGGGCAGCTCTCCTTCCCCACTGAATTCCACCATTAACGAAATCCAAGGTTTGTAAACCTTAATTTAAGCCTCTAATTACATCACCCCATCATATAAACATGGTTAATTCATATCCCACACATCATAGGGATCTTAAGATACACAATTTTCCCTACTTACTTTCATAATTTCCTGAAATGGGTTTTCCATTAAAGTTTGTCAACTTTGTTCTACCAACCAAATTTCAAATCCAAATCCCACCAGTTTATATTCCGAATTTTCATGCAAATCAGATATCTATACTCAGAGATATACAACACAACAATTTCTACTTTGAATCTCATTCAATAGTCCATGAACAAAACCCCCCATTTTTTTACCCATTTATCCCCAAAACGAATTTTTGGTTTACACAACACTATAATATGAATTGATTATCAACAATTTAGAAATCACAACAGTTAACCATTTGCCTGTAAGTGTTCGTAGTGTCTGATCCGTTGGCGTAGTCCCTCAATTTGGCATCAAAATCCCCAAATTGGCTTTTGCTAAGCTTTCCCCCAGTTTCCCTCTCAAGCCCTAGGCTTAGAATTGTGTTGGCTGCTGATTTCCTAATCCCTCACTTAGGTTAAAACCCTCAATCCCGTTTTTCACCTAATCGGCTTAATTAAAGTGTCCCAACTCATCCCGTGGGGGTCCAGCCATGCCCAAAAATATCCCGAGACCCAATTACTACCCCCAGGTACTCTTTTCTGACTATCTCGATCCATCCGGACTCAACCGCGCACTCAGAATTGCAATCCGAATTAATTTATAAAAAATCCTTATCTCACACCCAATTTAGTCTATACCGACTCCCGACTGGGATAAGTGCATACCTCGTCATTAATACCCGAAATGACGTAATTAAATTATTACTATTCACTTAGTAAATAAATTTCCCTAAACATTAAACATTCACTCCCCGATTAATATTTAAATATATATATTGCCATAATTAATTCAATTAAAATTACAACAGACCAGTAATTTAAAATTCCCGAATTAATTAAATATTAAATGCACAAAAATACGGGGTGTTACAATGTTGTGTGAGATGAGGAATTAAAAAACTTCACTCAGCTCCTAGCCAGCCTCAATGTAATGGTCAGACATAAATCACCAACAAAACTCAACTAGATGGTATGTTAAAGGCAATTGGATAAATGAGCTCTATAGTGTCCTTTGGGATTACAGGACCACGCTGAGAACAACAACAAGAGAGACACTTTACATGCTCGCTTTTAGAACTGAGGCAGTGATACCAGTAGAGATAGGTCTGTCAGTGCTCAATTTTGATTCACCCAAAAGTGTCTTGATAAGACGACTAGATCTAGATATGATCGAAGAAGTCATATAAGATACTTCTATTCAGATGGCTGCTTACCAACAATGGACAACAAGGTTCTATACCAACCTTAAATGAGGAGACGTGGTTATCAGAAAGGTCATTCAGAAGAACAATAAGTTGGAACCCAATAGGCGTGGTTCTTATCGTATCTCAACAGAGATCCGACTATGAACTTATCGACTGGAAAATTTAGAAGGCGAAGAATTCAAGAATTCCTGGAATGTCGACCATCTTCACAAGTACCATTGGTAATTTTTATTATGCCCATATAATTATTTCATTCCGTTCTTGACAAGTTAATGAAAAGAAGTTTGTTTCAGTCATCATCCTGTTGCATGTATTATTTTTCGGAGTATGTGACACCATCAACAAAAAGTTACACCTCAGCTTTCTAATTTTTTCCTACTTCAGAGAAGTTTACACCTCATCTTTTCAAACTTTTCCAGCTCTAGAAAAGTTTACGCCTTAGCTTTTCAAACTTTTCCAACTTTAGAAAAGTGCTTCATGTATAACTTCATCTTTGACAATTTAAAAATAAAAAGCTCGTAAAACTTCATATACAACGTAAAAAGTTAAAAACAAGTTTTACTTAATTGGGTTAAAAACAGGAATACGTATACACATTCCTAAACAAAGGAATACACATATATATTCCTAATACACTTGGTCACCGTTGATAACTAATGTTAACAAAACTCATTACAGTTTTATCCAAAAACAACATTAGTAGAATCTATGGTTTTATATTCTCATTCTTCACATTTAAGTAAATTCAATAGTCTTTAAATCAACTAACTAGTCTCTATATAGACTATGTAGTTAAGGAAATACATTAGTAACAACCACAAGCTTAACATTGAAGAAATAACAGCTCAATTTATAAAGACAACTATCTAGTCATAGCAAATTATATAATCGGCCGAAAAAGAAAAACAAAGATGACGGAGAAAAACCTTTAACTCAATTTCATCAATGTTCAACATATAATAATGAAAGAATAAATACAAAAATCATTCGACTGGACGTTTTCGTTTAGCCTTACCCATGCCGGCAGGAGGGTCATCCAGAGTGTATGGAGAATTTATGTAGTTAAAATCCCATAGCATCCACCTATGACTAATGCTCGGCTGGTTAATCAAATATGCAGTATGAATTATCTCAAGTTCATCATGAAGGCCATAGTCCCCTAAATGTTTTGCTATTAAACATTGGTGAAGGACATTAGGAGGAAGCCAATTCTCGACCAGTGTGAATGGAGGCTTATCACGGTCAAGAAAACCTGGGTCATTCCAGTGTCATAAGTTACTGTTTTGGTCATACTTTAATAAAATTAAAAGGTTGGTCCATCCCTATTTGTAGCGGTCATGATTTCTCTGAGCCAAGTGATCATCTATATGGGATAACGCCTCATTATAACCTTCCATCCAAACTTCCCTGGGTTATTTATAAAACTGGGAAGTTAATCTCTATACTTGATGCCGAAGCTTCTTAACGATTTCACTCTTGATCTTTAATTGAGTATCTTGGTCAGCAATGAAAGAATCTTTGGCTTTCAGTTGAAGTGAAAGATCAGCAATAATAATAGTTTTGGCCTTCAACTGAGCAGCCTGGTTAGCTAAAATATTTTTGGTTCTTTTCTACTCAACATTAGGCTGAATAATAATTGCTCTTCTTGGAGATTGTCCCGACTTAGGTTTATCCTTCTACAAGGACTCTGACTCCTCTAGTAGTCTTTCATTCTCATCTTCTAAAATGGAAGCACCTTCATTGGAATTTTTAGCTATTTATTTCTTCAGGTCGTCAAGTTCATTCCTCAGGGCATTATTTTCTTTCTCCAAGAGGGCAGCTATCTCCTAAGCTGATTTAACATCCTGTTGTAGCACAATCTCTCTATTATTCAATGTAGAGTCAATCTTTTAAAGTTTATCGTCAAAGCCCCACCCTTCCCTTAAAGCTTTGTACTTGTCCTCATAGTCGGCATGGAGCACGGCTTTGGATTATTTGTGGTCTTTTTGTAATTGTCCAATAATCTCATAATAGGCAACATAAGTAGCCATCGCTCGATCAAGGAGACTTCACAAGTAGGAGTAGGTTTCCTTACCTTGATTAGAAACATAAGCGTTGAGAAAGTCTAACAACTCTTCATTCGTCAAATCTATATGACCATCCTAAATCACACTGTTGCAAAGTCTGAGTAGATCTGATTCAGCAGAAGTAATCATTTCCATCCTTCTAGAAAACTAAAAATGGAAAGTATGAGGGCATAAGAACATAACCAAGAATAATTATATGTAGGGAAAACCAGCAAAGAACAACAAGCACATCAAGTAGAATGAAGTAAGCAAACACTAAGTCCTTTCAATGATAGAAAAATGTGTTACAATGAGATATACATATTGCAGAACAGAAAAGATAGACCTAGGAAGACTACAGGAACAAAGAAATATAACCTAAGAAAGCTAGACCTTCTCTTTATCCTGAGGATTAATTTGAGCAGGAGGTAGGTCAGCCAAAACATTTGGTCCAATGGAAGATTCAATAGGGGCCAAAGAAGAAGTCCATAAATTCTCTTCATCATCAACTTCCTCATCTAAATTTGAAGGAGGTCTTGGGCCATGTATTTGGAACAGCTAAGAGTCTTTAGTTGTGCCGACCTCCGTTAAATCCTTCGACCATCCCTCCTTAAAATACATTTTCTTGACATAAGAAATCTAGGTAGAAATTACTAAAATGGCCGCCCTCTCCCATCCCTTATCAAAAGGCGTTTCATTGGCTTTATTCCTCTTGGCTTTCTTGGAAACCAAATTAGCCTTCAAACCAGTAATTGTCTCCTCTGCAGTTTGAAGAGAGGTTTGATTCAATGTCAACTTATCCTCTACATCCTTTTACCTATGCTCAACTTCAGAGCTAGCCAACCTAGCGGTAAATAGTGATTTCTCAGCCTTCTTACGAGTATTTTTGGCATTTGTGATAATGGTTTGCCATGACTATTTCTCTTTTTCTGATGCCTCTTCAGATGCTTTCAGAGATATTTGCAAACCTTCCAAGGCTTCCTCCACATCAAAATAAGATGATGCTCTTACTTGGTCATCTTTCTCCATCATCTAGTTAAAGTCGACCAAGAACTGGAAGAAAAATGAACTGTCAGCATATAAAAACATAAGTTATATCCTACTAATATAAAACGTGAAGGCTTACTAAAGCTAAGTTCTGAGCAACCCTTTTATTCAATCAGGCTCTTATCAATGGAACTGCTGCCAACCTATCCACAGGTAAGGTGCCAGACTTTATTAATTTCCTAGCCAAACCCCAACAGATGATTGCTTAATTCCACCGAATTCGGCATAAGAATTTTTGGCCAATTCATCAATAGTGGCAATTTCAATTAATTTCTTGGCCTGAGTCAGTTGGGAAGGAGGGCAAACCTTTCTACAATCTCTTATATTCATGAGCTGAAGTGTCAACTTCTTCACTAACCTGGGGCACCTTCTCAGTAACCTTAGACAACTTCTTAGTCACCTTAGACTTCTTAATGTCAGTAATTTTGATAGTCTTGGTAGTGGGAGATGAGAGCTCATCCATCAAGTTGGGAATCTTCCTCATACCCATGACTATTAGTGGGGATTAAGGGATTGCAGAAGTATTTAAGGTTTCAAACGAAGAAGAGACTCCAAGATCTTTCTTAACTCCAATGGACTCTTCAGCCGAAAAAGTGGAAATTATCTATTTCTCTAAGTCTACCACAATCAAAGGTACATCAGTGGTGGGTCGAGTAACAAATGAGGTTATAGAGCTCTTATACTCCAACAATAGAGAAGTTGATCGAGGATGTTCTACTCCTACTTTCTGGTTAATTCCCCACAATAACTTGAGTTCTATAAGATTAATCTCCCCGTCTTTGGGATACATCCTCTTACTATACTCTGCATTAAAAGCACCAGCAATATGAATTAGAAGACATCATAAATGAAAATCTAAAAGGGAATAGTAAGAAATGAAATAATAACCTATCCCACGGCCTGATTGAGGACATTTGGGACCATCATAGGCTACTCCAGTAGGAAGGGGAGCATATTTCCAGTTCTTGACCACTAAAGCATGATCATATTAGCCTTTATTCGAATCCGACAAGTTTACTACTAAAGCCCTATTTACTTGCCTAGTTTTCAAATAATAAGTTCCCTCACCAACAGTAACCCACTTATAGCAATACATTACCTCTGGAATCCTAATATGGGTCCCATACAGTTCATTCAACCTATTTACACCATTCACTGTCCTCCAGGTATTGGGGGCTACTCTGGCAGGGACTAGATCGAAATATTGACAGAAACGACGAAAAAAAGGGTTTTGTGGAAATGAAATACCACACGCAACTATTAATAAAGTGAGAATCCAGTAACCCTCAACTAGAGATTAAACTTCAATAAGACCACCGAGTATCTCTAAGTCTACCCAAGATGGGATTTTGTGTTTCTTCTTAAACTTCTCTAAGGAATCCGCATCAATGACATGAATCATGATTAAAAAAAAGAGGAAAAATGATAAAACAGAAAGAAAGAAAGAAAGAAAGAAAGAAAGAAAGAAAGAAAGAAAGAAAGAAAGAAAGGGAACTTACAGAGATTCAAGGATTCAGCAAGAACTAAAGAAAATGGCAGAAAATGGTCACGAAAGAAATAGTTTGAAGCAAAAAAATTGCAATGGTTCAGTAAGTTTAAGGCAAAGTGAGAATAGCGAAAGCTTCGTACCTTTTATAGCTTACCTAAAAAATGGCGAAAGCACCGATTACATGTCCCAGCGATTGACATCCCTATGGTGGCACAGCTTCAGACGGGAGAAATACCAATGTGCCCTTTGGCGGTTCGCTAATTTTTGAAATATGTACAAAAATGCCACTCTCAAATAGTACCAGCAAATTTTTTTACAAGTATGGGAGCTAAACTGTCGACTAAACACCCTAATATCCTGTCGAGCAACTTCCTGAAGAAAATACTCCATACTTTCATGCAAGCATCAAACATGAAGCATTGGGGTCTTCTGTTGTATGTAAAAATTATACTTCCATGTGGACTAATAATGAATGTACACCTGTCATCAAGCATGACCGGCCAAACGAATTAATCGGCTTCAAAGACACTTAGTTGGATATATTGTCGACCAATACTAGAAGGCCAACCAACCAGAATACCAATCGTTATTCGGAAGAGAATGCCAACCAACTTGGAACATCTAATATCTTAGTTATTGTATACAAATTAAACGCCTGGAAATATAAAGATGTTCCATTTTTAGGGTTTTGGACCCTTATAAATACATAACCCCCCCCCCCCAGCTAATGGGGACAGATTAATTCGCTACAACTCAAATCAGTCATTTCTGAGCAATTGTAAACCCTTGAATAAAACAACAGTGAACGTAGGCTTTCTTCCCTAGACGAACAACTTTAAAAACCTTTGTCTTTATGTATGTGATTTGGGTTATTTATTTTTTATTTATCTGTGATTATAAATCTAGAATCAGTTCATTTTTAGACATTAAAACCCAGTATCCCGCAAACCAATCCATACCCAAAATAATAATCATATTGAAGCACCTTATACCTTTGACTTGCTTAAGTCTACATTGTATAAGTGCTCAACTAATTTGGAAATATTGACAAAATTCGTAGTCCATCCTAGAAACCAAAAAGCCTCAGAACTTTTCTCTCTAATCCTCTTCAATGATCCATGATGGTATAAAATGAATCACACTACACACAATTAGAAGTGCATACATGTGTTCATTTTGCTTAAAATTGAGTGTGTGTTTAATTCCCCTTGTATTGGAGCTTTAATAATTTTTGGGAATTTTTTAAATATTCCTTAAACCTTTTTAAACCTCTTTTAAACATTTTTTTAATAAAGGTTTTTATTAATAAAATGGGATAATATAATTTGTGGGGTTAATATTCTATTTTGGAAACTTCTGTTTTCATTAAAATGTTTGGTTGGGTAGGAACTCAAAGCGCTAGAGGCTTCAGGGTGATGTTTTGTAATTATTTTGATGCGCGTGTGAGAGTCACTCACAGGCCAACACTTGTCATCCTCCGGGTGAATGTATTTGTGTTTGTTATGTGAGAGGGCTGGATGGATGTTTGATGAACGTTGGATCATTCCTTATCAAGGGTCTGCATGTGTTCTTGGTTAATCCCGGTGCTATCCATATGAACCAATCAGAATTATTTTAATCCACCGCTGTCTTATAACCTTTGGATCAAGTCAAACCTTTCAAGACTTGATCACAGCCCTTGATTACCCTCGAACGTCCAGAACCTTCCCTCAGACCTATATATACCCTCCTCTTCTCAGCCTTAGAAGACTTTTGGGCATTCGTCTTTCTGAGAGAAAAAAAATAAGAGAGAGAAGAGAGAAGAGAGAAGTGAGAGAAGAGAGAAAAGAATAGAGAGAAGAGAGAGAAAGGGAAACAGTTAGCCCAAAACCAAACCCTAACCCTTAAACACTTCAACTCAGAAATAAACCTTCATATACATTCAACCCCAAACACAACCTGAGTGTTTGAGAGAGAGAGTGGTTTGTTCATATCATTGTTGTAACCTCGTGATCTTTTGATCTTGTTCACAACTTAAACTTTAGAGTGAAAATCTTGTTTCTTTTTCCATAGAAACGTTAGATCTATACTCTGCATGTTACATTTTTCACTAGATCTGCATATGTTCTACTTGGTTTAAGAAAATCATTTCTGATTTGGTTTTAAAATGTTTTATAGTTTCTGTTTTTACAAAACTTAACTCTGACCTAGTTGGATTCGCACTTGGAGGGTTTTCAATCTTATAAATATTTTCAAAAAAAAGATTGATTAAGGTCTTGACCGATTTCTGAAGCAAGATCTCCGTGGAATCTGGGTTATATTTAAAGGTCAAAAAGGGTTCGAGTTCTGTGAGAAAGAAATAAACTAAAATCACTGCATATAGACTTTATATGTAATTTACTAGGACTGTTTGTAAATCTAAGTGTGTGTGAGTTCATGCATGTGAATAGGAATCACTACACAAACACTTAGCACACTACTACACTGGAAGTGTTGTGTTTAAGATATGAGATCATTGAGTCGATGTAAAGAAGCTAAAGCAAAGGAAGTTAGCAAACTGGAAGAACATCATCAACAAATCAGATCTATGAGAAGTTAGAAGGACACCAAGGGGGTATATTCCTAAACATAGAATAGGTTGATTTGTGTGCTTGCATGTTGTATTGTTTGTAACTGATTTTTGTTATTAGTGGATTTTTGCTTTTGTGACTTAGAAGTCACCGTGGATGTTTCCTCTGTTGGGAGAGGTTTTACCACGTTAAAATCATTGTGTTGATTATCTTCATCTACTCATCTCATTCTATAAGTGTGCTGAATTTTTTTTTGAAACTGCCTTAGTTTTAAAAACTGATTACACAATCTTAATTACTCTCGTACATAAGTTTCTTTGTAAACACATCTTGTTTATAATTTTTATTTTCAAAATAAAAAGGTTTCTCCAACAAACATTTGGAGTTGCTTATACAGTTTAACCTTGTGTTAAACGACATTAGCGACATTTTTCAATTGGTATCAGAGCCCTGTTAACTTTTATTTCAAAAGATCTTGTGTTTCTGAAATCGTTTTCTGAAAAATCTAACTATGGACGAGAAGAATGAAAGGTTTGGTAATCTGTCCAGACCTCCACTCTTTGATGGAAACAACTTTGCTTACTGGAAAGTAAGAATGGTTTCCTTCATCCAAGGGACTTTAGGAGATGATGTCTGGGACATTATCGAAAATGGATACACTTATCCTACTAAACCAGCCACTGAAGGAAGTGATGAGAGGGTAAAGAAAATCTTAAGTGAATTTACCCAAGAAGAGAAAATCATTTCTCGAAATAACAATAAAGGCAAGAATGCCATTTTTATGTCTATTAATGAGTATGAGTTCAAACGAATCTCATCTTGTGCCAATCCTAAGGAAGCTTGGGACACATTAATCACTGCCCATGAAGGAGACTCAAGAGTTAAAGCTGCTAAAACTCAAATGCTTATCCAGCAGTACAACTCTTTGATCATGACTGATTCTGAGTCTTTTGATGATTTTTACATGAACTTAACGGATATAGTTACTAAGTTGCATGCTAATGGTATAACTTATGATAGGAATGAAATTGTCTCTAAAATTCTAAGGTCATTACCACAAAAGTTTGACAGTAAGAGGTATGCTATTGAGGAAATGAATGATCAAAACCTTACCCCTGAGTTACTCAGTAGCAAACTTAGGACTGTGGAAATGGAATTAGACATTAAGAAACAATTAAATCATTCTCAAAGAAAACAACCCAACTCTAACTTGAGTTTTGCCTCTAAGATACCCAAACTTGAGTCCAATTTGACCAACTCTGACTCTGATGAGGAGTGTGATATAGACAAACTAGATAATCAGATTGCCTTAATGTCTAAACAATTTAAGAAAATTGTCAAATTTCGAAACAAAGAGGCAACTAAACAAGGCAAGCCTAATTATCCTACTCTGTCTAATCCCAAACCTCATGAGAGAGGTCTTGACAAACATCCTAAAGACAACAATTCCAGACCCACTAGAGACCTTAAAAAGATTGAATGTTTTAGATGTGGGAAACTAGGTCACATTGCTCACGACTGCAGAGTCAATCTGAATAAAGCCAACACACACAATAGAGCCAATGTCTGTAAAACTTGGAATGATTCAAGTGACTCTGATGAAGAGGAACTTGAGTCATCTAATGTACTTGACCCTTGCATGTCCTTTTATGCTAAGATCATTTACAATGATGATATGCCTGTGTGTGATAATGATGCTCCTACTCTTGCTTGTGTGAATACTCCTTTGATTGGCCTAGATGCTTTATTATCTGAAAATGTTACTAGTTCTAGTTCCATGTGTGTGAGTTAAAGTGATCTCGATAATGACGATGCAAATGGGTGCGTGAGTACTAAAACTGAATCGTTAGGAGTCACTACACACACTTCACTTAGCGACTCAGACACAGATGACCTCCCTGATATCCATACTTTGTATGCTAAAACTCTTAAAAAATGCACTAAATTGGAGAAGACTGTTAGAGACCTGACTAAGAAATTAGATGATCTAAGTCTTATAGTGAAGTTGAATGTTGAAGAGTACACTAACCAGTGTCTGACTCATCAATCTGAAATTGAAACTTTTGATCAAAAATTAAAAGACTTGACCAAAATTAATGAAACCCTGGAAATGAAATACAAGGGAACATTATTAGAATTGGAGGAAGCAAAAACAAAGACAGTAACTGTTTTCAAAAAGTTTTCTAAGTTTGAAAACAATTCAAATTGTTTTACTGACTTTGTTGTTGACTCCAAGACTAAGTCTGATGATAGAACCGGTATTGGATTTTTCCCTAAGTACAAACCACAAACTACTAAACTTGAACCTATTAAGTTTGTGTCTGGGGGCAAAAGACCAATTGAAACATGTCCAGACTTTCATTTGATTAAAAATGAATTTGATCAAAAGCTACAAGAGAAAGACATTGGAGAGTCTAGTATTCTAAGGCTGAGACTGCACTTAAGACTAAATACGTCTGTCCTTTGATGAGAAAGGCTGATTCTACCTATAAGACCATACCTCCTAGGAATAACACTTCTGAACAGAATGCTGTCAAACCTATCTTTAGAAGTTTTTCTAAGGAAATTCATCCCTCATGCAATCAATATTGCTCCTATTGTGACATTTATGGTCATTCCTTTGAAGGTTGTTATGCTAGGCGTCTAAATACGCCTGTTTACAACACTTCTGTCTACAAGAACTTTAACTATTCTAGGCAAAGTCGTAACAATTATGTCCTTCCAAGACAACCTGATAAGAACTCTAACTACAGAAATAGAAAGACCAAAACTAAGAGTTCATTTAAGAGAAAGGCTCCCAGAAACTTTCCTAAACCAAAAGCTCAACTTTTTCACAACAATCAGTTTGCTGCTCCAAATATTTTTTGACAAAAAACTGTGTCTCGAAAATTTTATCAAATGAGGGAAAACTTGCGCAAAATTAAAACTAGAGCTATTTGGGTTAGAAAAGATGATCTTTTACCCCAAATGAAGTGTAACATTGTTACCACTGCCTTAAAAGCTGAACACACTTCATCTGGTTGGTATTTAGATTCAGGATGTTCCAAACATATGACAGGAGATGAAACCAAACTTTTAAACAAAACCAGATTTGCTGGTGGGAAAGTAGTTTTTGGTGATGGTGTTTCATCTCAGATCATAGGTAAAGGAACCCTAAAAGAAGAAGGAATGCCTGTTCTCGAAAATGTTCTATTAGTTAAAGGCCTTAAATCCAACCTCCTAAGTATATCACAATTTTTTGACTCTGACCATACAGTCACCTTTTCAAAGAACAATTGTAAAATTCTAAATGATAAAGGTGAATGCATTATTACAGGATTTAGAACACCTGACAATTGTTATACTGTCAAGACTAGTTCTGAAACCTGTAACATTGTCAGAATGGATGACAATGAGATCTGGCATAATCGTATGGGTCACTTAAGTTATGATATCCTTGGAAGATTGTCTAGTCAAGAGATTGTTAGAGGAATTCCTAAAATTAAACCTATTTCAAGTGTTGTCTGTGGTCATTGCCAGGAAGGAAAAATAGTTAAGACTTCGCATAAAAAGGTTAAAGACATTCTCACCTCTAGACCTTTAGATCTCATCCATATGGACCTTATTGGTCCCTCTAGAACTGTTAGTCTTTGTGGACACAGTTATATCCTTCTCATGGTTGATGATTTCACACGATTCACTTGGGTTGCCTTCTTAAAACATAAATCTGACACATTTCAGAATTTTTTGAAAATTCTTCTAAGAATTGAAAATGAGAAGGACACACAAGTCAATCGCACTCGTAGTGATAGAGGGGGAGAGTTCATAGACACAAGAATAATTGAATATTGCAACTACAACGGTTACAAACATGAATTTTGTGCCCCTAAAACTCCTCAGCAGAATGGCATAGCTGAAAGGAAAAACCGAACTCTTCAAGAGATGGCACGTGTCATGTTGCATGCCAAATCTCTACCTAAATACTTTTGGGTAGAATCTATTAGAACTGCCTGTCACATCACTAATAGGGTCTATCTTAGGAAAAACTCTAAACAAACCCCTTATGAGTTGTGGTACGGTAAGAAGCCTAATCTGAAATACCTAAGAACCTTTGGAAGTCAGTGTTATGTCTGTAAAGATAGAGAACATCTGTCTAAATTCGAAACTTGTGGTGATAAAGCCATCTTCTTAGGATACTCTCCAAACAGTCGTGCTTATCGTATATACAATCTGCTTACTAAGGCCCTTATGGAATCGATAAATGTAATTGTAAGTGACACTATTGTCGAAAATAAGATATATGAATCACCTATTGTGGTTGAATCTGAAAATGATTTCAAAACTGATTCACTAGAAATAGATGACTCATTACCTATTGAGAGTCCAGAAGTACCTGACTGGGTATCAAAAGATCATCCCATTGACAACGTGGTCGGTAATCTTAATGAGCCAGTTCGTACTAGATCCCAGTTAAGAAATTATGCTAATTATGCATGTTTCGTCTCCCTTGTGGAACCGAAAAATGTTAACGAAGCATTGAATGACACACACTGGATTTCTGCTATGCAGGAAGAACTTTTACAATTTGTCATTCACGATGTCTGGTATCTTGTACCTCGGCCTCAAAATAAAAATGTTATTGGAACACGTTGGATTTTCAAGAACAAATCTGATGAAAATGGGGTAATCCTTAGAAACAAAGCTAGACTAGTTGCTCAAGGCTACTCTCAAATAGAAGGGATAGATTTTAGCGAGACATTTGCTCCTGTCACTCGTCTTGAATCTGTTCGACTTCTTTTCGCCATAGCGTGTCACTTAAAATTCACACTTTATCAAATGGACATCAAATCTGCCTTCCTAAATGGAATTCTGTCTGAAGAAACATATGTAGAACAACCCAAAGGGTTCATTGATCCTAAATACCCTAACCATGTATTTCGTCTAAAAAAGGCTTTGTATGGCTTAAAACAAGCTCATAGAGCTTGGTATGAACGTCTTTCCAACTTTTTGTTGGATAAGGGTTTTAAGAGAGGAGGAAATGACCAGACTCTCTTTGTCAAACATTTTGACAAAAACATTATTATAGCCCAAGTCTATGTAGACGACATTATTTTTGGGTCAACTTCAAACTCTGAAGTTAAATCTTTTTCTGCTATAATGCATAAGGAATTTCACATGTCCCTTATGGGGGAGCTACAGCTTTTCTTAGGATTTCAAGTGAAACAGAATTCTGATGGATTATTTGTCTCTCAAACCAAGTATGCCTTAGATCTTGTTAAGAAATTTGGTTTAGATAATGCTAAAGTCGCCAAAACGCCTATGAGTACTACTGTTAAATTATGTAAAGATGAAACTGGAAAGTCAGTTGATTCCACACTCTATCGTAGTATGATTGGTAGCCTACTCTATCTAACTGCCTCACGACCAGACATAATGTATGCTGTATGTCTGTGTGCTCGTTACCAGAATAACCCTAAAGAGAGCCATTTATCGAGTGTAAAACGTATAATAAAGTACATAAAAGGCACTCTTAATCTTGGACTTAGGTACACTAAGGATACCTGTAGCACCATCATAGGGTATACTGATGCTGAGTGGGCCGGTTGTACTGATGATAGTAAAAGTACATCAGGTGCCTGTTATTATGTCGGCAATAATTTAGTTGGTTGGAGTAGCAAAAAACAAAATTGCACATCATTATCTACGGCTGAGTCCGAATAAATAGCAGCAGGAAGTTGTTGTGCTCAATTGTTATGGATCAAACAGATGTTAAGTGATTATGGGATTAAAGAAGATCAATTACAATTGTATTGTGACAATCAAAGCGCCATTAACATATCTAAAAACCCGGTTCAACACTCGCGAACTAAACATATTAAAATAAGGCATCATTTTATACGCGAACTTGTTGAAACTAAGGAATTAGAAATTCATTACCTGCCTACTGATCTGCAACTTGCAGACATGTTCACTAAACCTTTAGACTATAACAGATTTCCGTATTTGCGAAATTCTATAGGCATGGTATGCGCTGATTAAACTCTCAAGACTTTAAGTTTTACCCTTTGTCCATTTGAGACAAAATGGGGGAGAAATTTGAGTTTTATGAATTCATTTTTTTGTTAACATTTCATCTAAACTGCTTGATCTTAGTGTGCATATTTGCATGAATCTCTTCTACTGATTGTCTACCGTTTCTAGTGTAAAAATTTGTAAATAGTTGAGTTATGTAATTTTTGACTTTCTAGGAATTGGGTAGATAGTATCTTTTGTATAGGACTAGGTTTTATTTTTGGTTCCCTAAGAGTTTTAAGCTAACTCAAAGGAGATTTTGTCTCATATTTCCAAAGGGGGAGATTGAAGCACCTTATACCTTTGACTTGCTTAAGTCTACATTGTATAAGTGCCCAACTAATTTGGAAATATTGACAAAATTGGTAGTCCATCCTAGAAACCAAAAAGCCTCAGAACTTTTCTCTCTAATCCTCTTCAATGATCCATGATGGTATAAAATGAATCACACTACACACAATTAGAAGTGCATACATGTGTTCATTTTGCTTAAAATTGAGTGTGTGTTTAATTCCCCTTGTATTGGAGCTTTAATAATTTTTGGGAATTTTTTAAATATTCCTTAAACCTTTTTAAACCTTTTTTAAACATTTTTTTAATAAAGGTTTTTATTAATAAAATGGGATAATATAATTTGTGGGGTTAATATTCTATTTTGGAAACTTCTGTTTTCATTAAAATGTTTGGTTGGGTAGGAACTCAAAGCGCTAGAGGCTTCAGGGTGATGTTTTGTAATTATTTTGATGCGCGTGTGAGAGCCACTCACAGGCCAACACTTGTCATCCTCCGGGTGAATGTATTTGTGTTTGTTATGTGAGAGGGCTGGATGGATGTTTGATGAACGTTGGATCATTCCTTATCAAGGGTCTGCATGTGTTCTTGGTTAATCCCGGTGCTATCCATATGAACCAATCAGAATTATTTTAATCCACCGCTGTCTTATAACCTTTGGATCAAGTCAAACCTTTCAAGACTTGATCACAGCCCTTGATTACCCTCGAACGTCCAGAACCTTCCCTCAGATCTATATATACCCTCCTCTTCTCAGCCTTAGAAGACTTTTGGGCATTCGTCTTTCTGAGAGAAAAAAAATAAGAGAGAGAAGAGAGAAGAGAGAAGTGAGAGAAGAGAGAAAAGAATAGAGAGAAGAGAGAGAAAGGGAAACAGTTAGCCCAAAACCAAACCCTAACCCTTAAACACTTCAACTCAGAAACAAACCTTCGTATACATTCAACCCCAAACACAACCTGAGTGTTTGAGAGAGAGAGTGGTTTGTTCATATCGTTGTTGTAACCTCGTGATCTTTTGATCTTGTTCACAACTTAAACTTTAGAGTGAAGATCTTGTTTCTTTTTCCATAGAAACGTTAGATCTATACTCTGCATGTTACATTTTTCACTAGATCTGCATATGTTCTACTTGGTTTAAGAAAATCATTTCTGATTTGGTTTTAAAATGTTTTATAGTTTCTGTTTTTACAAAACTTAACTCTGACCTAGTTGGATTCGCACTTGGAGGGTTTTCAATCTCATAAATATTTTCAAAAAAAAGATTGATTAAGGTCTTGACCGATTTCTGAAGCAAGATCTCCGTGGAATCTGGGTTATATTTAAAGGTCAAAAAGGGTTCGAGTTCTGTGAGAAAGAAATAAACTAAAATCACTGCATATAGACTTTATATGTAATTTACTAGGACTGTTTGTAAATCTAAGTGTGTGTGAGTTCATGCATGTGAATAGGAATCACTACACAAACACTTAACACACTACTACACTGGAAGTGTTGTGTTTAAGATCTGAGATCATTGAGTCGACGTAAAGAAGCTAAAGCAAAGGAAGTTAGCAAACTGGAAGAACATCATCAACAAATCAGATCTATGAGAAGTTAGAAGGACACCAAGGGGGTATATTCCTAAACTTATAATAGGTTGATTTGTGTGCTTGCATGTTGTATTGTTTGTAACTGATTTTTGTTATTAGTGGATTTTTGCTTTTGTGACTTAGAAGTCACCGTGGATGTTTCCTCTGTTGGGAGAGGTTTTACCACGTTAAAATCATTGTGTTGATTATCTTCATCTACTCATCTCATTCTGTAAGTGTGCTGAATTTTTTTTTGAAACTTCCTTAGTTTTAAAAACTGATTACACAATCTTAATTACTCTCGTACATAAGTTTCTTTGTAAACACATCTTGTTTATTGTTGATACCAAAATTAATATGCTGATATGGACGAATGATATGAAGACACGTGTCAATCTACTTGGCACAATAGCAACGAGGAAGTCGTTTCCCCGACCAACTCATGAACTCCCGAGCAATGAGGATACACCAAGGAACTTCAGCACTCCGAGGTACTCTAGCGCTCCGAGGAACTCCTGAGCAACGAGCAACTAAGGCGATCCGATCTGCATCTCGGCCGTAACACTAATTGCCAGATAATCAACAATTCAATTATTCATTGAATGTTTATCATCTTGACGCACACGCTACATTAAATGTATTACCATTTCATATGTATATCATTTAATGTATCAACCCTTTCATGTACAACCTAAGGGCTATAAATACCTTGTATCACCCTCATTCAAAGGGACCGGAATTTCTTGAGAAAACATATAATCGAGAATTCCCAAAATACTCAGCAATAACATAACAGTGGACGTAGGCCATTCTTATAAGGCTGAACCACTTTAAAAATCTTTGTCTCATTTTATTTATCTGTGATTGAATAATTAGAGCTATCTAATTTTTTACATCAACAGATTGGCGCCGTCTGTGGGAACGATTGTTACTATCATTTTTCACCAAAAATCGTCCATCATCAATGGCGGATAATCCAGAATCTAGCAATCGAAACGCTGGAAATACTAGAAATCCTCAGAATCCCTCTGCACCTCCAGATCTAGCCGGGATTATGATGAATCTGGCTCAAGGACAAACCGCCATGCAAGAAACAATGAGGCAACTCATACAAACCCTTCATGGTGGTTCACCTGCACGTTCAGGACAGCAAAGTGGTCAGAGGCAAACTTATTTACTTTCTTCACGATCCAGGAGTACTGAGTCACGTCGTAATGAGGAGTCTGATGATTTCTCTTATCAACCTGGGCGAACTTCGTCAATAAGGGCTACAGATACTGATCAACATATCACCCTCTCTCCAGAAAGACCCAGTACTTTAGAAAGACTGAGTAGGGTGTCTCCTTTCAGTCGATTAGGCCCTAGGAGGAATAGGAGTCCACCTAAGACCATGTCGAGGAGTTTTCGACAACCATCAGATCTAAGAGAAGGATCAGCACAATCACGACCGGCTGCTCGTCAAGATAGATCTCAAGAAGCTGCCTCAGAACGATCAATTGCTCGAACCAATAGGCTCGAGGAAGGAAATGAAGCGTGGAAAGGATCTCTCCAACGGTTGGAGGATAAATTGGGAGAAATGGCCAAAGCAAATAACCTCCTACAACGAACTTTTGTTCGAGGAACACCTTTTGTACAGGCCATTGTGAATTTTCCTACACCGTCAAAGTTCAAAGCACCTGTAGTGACCCCCAAATATGATGGAAAGACGGATCCTGTTCTTCACATAGAGCAATATCAAGCTGCTGCCGACATCTATGTCGTCCCCGACGAGATGAGATGCAGAGCGTTCTCAGGAACTCTTACTGGAGCTGCCCAGATATGGTACAATAATCTTCCTAGGGGTAAGATTTCAACTTTCTTTCAGTTTTTTGAGTTGTTTATTGGCAATTTTTGTTTGGGAGCAAAGCCAGTAATATGAGTAGCACACTTGTTAAGTGTTAGACAAAAATCTGGTGAGATTACATAACTCGTTTCAATAACGAGAAGCTGGAAGTCGTGGATTACGAAGAAAAGACAACAATCACCGCCTTGATGAGTGGGTTGTTGCCTAATAAATTATATTACACCTTGGCGAAAGATCCACCTAAAACTATGTCAGAGTTGATGGCAAAAGCGGCCAAAATCATGAATGCCGAGGAAGCTATGGCTGCAAAGAAGAATATGGATAAAGACACCAAGGTTGACATCGACAAGTCTAAAAATAAAGAGCATAAGGGCAATGGCGGTGACAAACGTTCCAGAAATAATAAATCATCATGGGAAGTCCTGAAGAAATACGACAATTATACTCCTTTGAAAATGGGTATTCATCATGTCTTGGAAGAAATCAAGAACAACGAGGAGGTAAAATGGCCAAAGAAACTGAGGTCAGACCCTGATTCGAGGAGTAAGGATAAATATTACGAGTTTCATAAAGATCATGGTCACATGACCAAAAATTGTATAGCTCTTCAGAACGAGATTGAAACACTCATCCGAAGAGGAAAGCTAGCAAAATATGTTGATCGGGGAGGTGAAAGAAAAAATAACGACCGAACTAGAGAGAGGTCTAGATCTCCTCGTCGAGCAGAAGAGAAAAAAAAGAGAAGCCATGAAGATGATCAAGATGATGACCTCGACCTTCCCAAGAAACCAAGACATCCAGAACGAGAGGTATTTTCTATATGTTTTGGGTCATTTGATTGTAATGTCATTACAGGAGGAGATGCAGGAGGAGGAGACCTTACTGCAGAAAGAAAGGCTTACCTTGGAGAGGCTCAAGCTTGTTCATATATTCAGCGAATAAATCTGGCCGAGGACGATCGTCCGAGGAAGGTAAACAAAGAGAAGCTGGTCATTGGCTTTTCAAAAAACGACCTAGCAGGTGTTCTTTATCCTCACGACGATCCTCTGGTGATCAAAATGAGGATGAAGGAAGTAGTGATTTCAAGGGTGTTGGTAGACAATGGAAGTTCGGCAGACATCATGTACTATTCATGCTTTGACAGTTTGAATCTCAAATTATCTCAATTGGAACCGTATCACAGACCCCTCCTGGGTTTTGCTGGCGAGAAAGTTTTTCCACTTGGAACGATCAAGTTGGATATATTCATTGGAACTTGGCCTGCTTGTCGAACAAAAAGAATACGCTTCTTTGTGATGGATAAGAATGTGCAGTCAGCTTACAACATCATCATGTGAAGAGTTGGTTTGAAGAAGTTTGAAGCAGTTCCATCTACAGTGCATCAATGCTTAAAATTCCCAACAAACTTTAGAGTAGGAGTTGTGAAAGGTGATCAAAAAGTAGCTCGGGAATGCTATTATTCATCTGCCGAGCAAGAGGAGCTTGAGGAATCAAGGAAAAAGACCACTACTTATCAGGTGGAAGAAGATACAGAGATTGAAACTCTCAATCCCAGAGATGAATCCCAACTTGTAAAAGGATAGGTGGTGGAATCTACAGAAAATGTTATTCTGGACGACAAGCACCCTGAACGAGTAACCCAGATAGGTTCATCGTTGGATGCTTCAATAAAACAGGAGTTGATAACTTTCTTGAGAAATAGGAAGAAAACTTTCGCATGGAGTCATGAGGACATGCCAGGAATAGATCCAAACTTCTTATGTCACGAGCTCAATGTGAATAAGGAGATCAAGACTGTAAAGCAGAGAAGAAGGGTATTTAGCCCCGATAAGAATCAAGCTATTCAAGAGGAGGTCGACAAGCTCCAGAAAGCTCAATTCATTGAAGATGTGAAATACCCGGACTGGTTGGCGAATGTGGTGATGGTAAAGAAAAAAAACAATAAATGGAGAATGTGTGTTGATTTCACTGATCTCAACAAGGCCTGCCCAAAGGACCACTTTCCATTACCCAGAATTGATCAGTTAGTGGATGCTACCTCTGGGCACGAGCTGCTCAGCTTCATGGACGCTTATTCAGGCTACAACCAGATCAAGATGAAACCTGAAGACAGGGAGAGTACTTCTTTTATTACCCCTAGGGGTACTTATTGTTATAATGTTATGCCTTTTGGTTTGAAAAATGCAGGAGCGACATACCAACGGCTGATGAACAAGGTTTTTGCCGAACAAATCAGTTGCAATATGGAAGTCTATGTCGATGATATGCTGACAAAAATCAAGAAAGCTGCTGATCATCTAGTTGATTTAAGTCAGACTTTTGATCAACTGGATAAATACCAGATGAAGCTCAACCCGACGAAGTGCACATTTGGAGTACGAGAAGGAATGTTTCTCGGGTACATTGTCAACCAGCGAGGCATTGAAGCAAATCCAGAAAAGATCAAAGCTCTTTTAGGGTTGCGATCTCCAACAACAAAGAAAGAAGTGCAAAATCTTACAGGACGAGTTGCAGCGCTCAACAGATTTGTATCTCGAGCAACAGATAGATGCTTACCATTCTTCAAAACACTTCGAAAAACTTTCGAGTGGAATGATGAATGTGAAAGAGCCTTTCAAGACTTGAAAAAATATCTGGGAACACCTCCACTGTTGTCAAGGCCAATAACGGGAGAGAAGTGTTACTTATACCTGGCAGTATCAGAGCATGCAGTCAGCTCAGCATTGATCAGATTGGAGAATGGAGTCCAGAAACCAATTTATTACACAAGTAAGGCTTTCCGAGGTGCAGAGATCAGGTACCCAAAGCTGGAAAAATTAGCATTGGCATTAATTGAAGCAAGAAGAAGAATGAGGCCATATTTTCAGGCCCATACCATCGTCGTTTATACCGACATGCCATTGAGACAAGCCCTTCATAAGCCAGAAAAGTCAGGGAGACTGATGTACTGGGCAATAGAGCTCGGTGAATATGATATTGTGTATGAACCCAGATCATCATTGAAAGGGCAAGCTGTAGCAGATTTTATAGCAGAGTTTACATATCCTGATACCCCCGAGGAACAAAAATTGCTCACTGATCAACCTGTGGATGTTACGGGATCAACAGACATAAGTCCAGACCAACTCCGGTTGGTAAAAGGGCTTGCGGATGTAAAAAGATCATCAAATTCAAACCCAGACCAACTCCAGTTGGTAAAAGGGCGAGAAGAGATGGTCGACGAGGAGCGAAAATTAAATGGGGAGGATGGAAGAGAGCAACAGATATTTCACTGAGGAACTCTATTGGATAAGAAATTTGAAGACGAGTTACCTACATGGAGATTGTATGTAGATGGGTCATCTTGCACAGCAGGTTGTGGAGCAGGGATTGTTTTGAAAACCCCAGACGAGATTGATATAGAATATGCCTTGCGATTTCAATTCAAAACCTCCAATAATGAGGCTGAGTATGAGGCCATGATAGCAGGTCTTAATTTAGCAAAGATTATGAAAGCACAACAAGTGATGGTATTCAGTGATTCCCAATTAATTGTGAATCAAGTGATGGGAACATATGCGGTTAAAGGAGAAATAATGGTCAAGTATCATGGAAAGGTGATGGAATTGTTGGCAGAATTTGATGCCATTCAGTTGATCAGAATACCCAGAATAGAAAATGCACAAGCAGACGCACTGGCCCGACTAGCATCAGCTACTCGTACCGAGCTGTGAAGAACGATACCAATTGAAGTACTGAAAAGTCGGAGCATAGATGAAAACCTGACGATGAATGTTATTACCCTTGATTTAGGACCATCTTGGATGGATCCCATCAGGGCATATATTGAAGAGGGAGAATTGCCAGAGGACAAGCTCGCGGCAAAGAAATTAAAGTTTAAAGTTGCTCGGTATGTACTAACTAATGGTGTTTTGTATAGACGAGGAATTATGGTAGGTTTGCAGAGATGTGTACACCCCTCCGAAGTGAAAGAATTAATTGAAAAGATCCATGAAGGGTCTTGTGGAGCACATGTGGCAGGTCGGACACTTTTGCAAAGAGTGATGACGCAAGGATACTACTGGCCAACGATGAGGGCTGATTGTATAGCCTACGCTAAGTAATGTGACAAGTGTCAACGATTTTCCTCCATATGACGAACTCCACAAGCATTGTTGACACCCATTACTTCTCCTTGGCCATTTTCCATGTGGGGAATTGATTTGGTTGGACCACTGCCAATCACCCGAGGAAGATTCAAGTACCTCGTTGTTGCAGTAGATTATTTTACTAAGTGGGTAGAAGCTGAACCCCTTATCGATATGACGTACGAGAAGGTATACCAGTTTGTTTGGAAGAATGTCATCTGTCGATATGGTCTCCCTCATGCCTTTATCACAGATCATGGAACACAATTCGACAACGAGGAGTTTGCTGCCTATTGTCAACAATCAAACATCCTGAAGACCCATTCAGCACCAGGTCATCCTCAAAGCAATGGGCAGACTGAGGTGATAAACAGAACACTACTAAATGGTTTGAAGAAGAGGCTAAGTGAAGCTAAAGCTAATTGGATTAATGAGCTACAATCAGTATTGTGGGCTTACCGAACAACTCCCCGAGCAGCGACTGGAGAATCACCATACATGCTGGCATTTGGAAGTGAGGCTATAATACCTGCTGAGTTGGGTCTCCCAACACACAGAGTGCTAAATTTCAATTCCCCAGTCAGTGACTTGATGAGAAGATAAGATTTGGACATGCTCGAGGAGGTCAAAGAAGAGGCAGCCATTAGGAATGCTGCTTATCAACAACGAACAGATCTGTTCTACAACAAAAGGGTGAGGAAATACGACTTAAAAGAAGGGGATTATGTGCTAAAGAAGGTCATTCAGAAGCACAATAATCTTGAAGCAAACTGGCATGGACCTTACCGAGTTACAGAAGTTATTCAACCAGGAACTTACCGAATAGCAACTCTAGAAGGAGAGGAATTCAAGAATGCTTGGAATGCTGAACACCTTCGCAAGTATTATCAATGATGTAAAATGTACAACGATTCCATCAATATGAATAAAACGATGATGTTTTCACCATTTTTCTCTCCTTTGTTTGAAAGTTTTTTGGGGAATACTAGTGTTGTACACTACGCTGCTCGACAGTAAAAAGAAGACGATAGTTCAGACCCACGACCAACTCCGGTTGGTAAAAGGACGAGAACAAATTATACTCCTTTGGTTAGGAGGCTTACACTTGCGTGATCAACTTCGGTTGGTAAAAGATCTTGTGGACAAGATAGTTCGAAAGAACCTGATAGTTCAAGCATGATCAACTTCGATTGGTAAAATAGCGAGAACAAATTATACTCCTTTGGTTAGGAGGCGTACACTTGCGTGATCAACTTCGGTTGGTAAAAGAGCTTGTGGACAAGATAGTTCGAAAGAACCTGATAGTTCAAGCATGATCAACTCGGTTGGTAAAATAGCAAGAACAAATTATACTCCTTTGGTTAGGAGGCGTACACTTGCGTGATCAACTTCGGGTGGTAAAAGAGCTTGTGGACAAGATAGTTCGAAAGAACCTAATAGTTTAAACCCACGACCAACTTTGGATGGTAAAAGGGCGAGAACAACATTCTTAAAATGCCAATTTTGGCTGGTTAAGAAACAAAACATGCTCTCAAATGCCAAATTATGTTGGTCGGGAGGTAAGATTATTGCAAAAGTTCCTCAAAGAATAAAATATTCCAAACTGAACCAAGTATGGTTGGTCGGGGATAAAAACCCACTAACTGTAGTTGGTCGACGAGGAGAATTTATCGACCTTGGTTGATCGGACACATTTTATGAAAAAAATTTACCAAGTATGGATGATTGGAGATAAAAACCCATCAACTGTAGTTGGTCGACAAACACAATTTAACAACCTTGGTTGGTTGGAAACATTTTAAACATTTTATACTCATTACTTTATTATTAAGTGATTGAGCAACATTGATACTTGTAATTTTGATTACTAAGTTGGTTGATGAACAACACCATATTGTTATCTTTTTAACAGATACATATGCACAAATGTAAAAATGTTTGATAAACACAAAACAATAGCAATACAGATTTGTAAACAGAAAATGAAAGTCTTTCATTAAAATCAAAATAAATTACAAGCTACATATATGTGCTAACTGTTACATTGAAAAACCTATTCTATTGGTTTCTTTCCTTTAGCTTTTGAAACAGGCTCCTCACCAGCAGGAGGATCCTCCAGGCAAAGAGGAGAATTAATGAAATTAACATCTCTGAGCATTCTGACGTTCATCACAGAAGGTGTATCCAAGAGATGCTCGGGACGAGATAATTCAATCTGAGAATGAAGACTATAGTCACCAAGGTATTTTGAAATTAAGCTACGAGGAATGGCACGAGCTGGGATCCATTCCATGTCTAGTTTATAAGGCGATACAGGCAAGTCTAGTAGCTCAGGAGCATGATAATCCCATAAAAAAATGGCCCTGCTCTAGCTTTAACACACCCAGGGCGTTCAACCATCCTTGTTTATAACCTTCGTTATTGGCATTTTCAAGACGAGCATCCAAGTGACAAAGGGCTTCATTGTAGCCTGCCATCCAAAACTCACGAGGTTGTTTGTGGAATTGGAAAGTTATTCTCTCTAGTTGCTCGTGAAGGCTCCTGGCAAAAACATCTTTATTATTCAAAGCAGACTTCATCGCAGTAAGTTGATCTTCCAAAGATAGGTTTTTCTTGGACATTTCAGACAAAGCTCGATCTTTGGCGTTCAGTTGGTACGCTCGGGTTTCCAATGTTGACAGAGTACGAGATTCTTCAACATTACGGCTGAGAACCCTTGATCGGCTCCGAGCAGGTGGAGAACTTTGCTCCTCGACAACATTTTGAACAGCTCTTCCTCGCCCACGAGACCCTCTTCCTCGTCCCCGAGCAGTAGTAGAGATACCAGACCTTCTCAGAGTATCCAATTCTTGCCTTAATTTGGCATTTTCAACCTCTAAGAATGAGAATCCTTCATCAGTGACCGGTACCAAGGCAGTAGAGGATGAAGCTGCAGACTCATATTGTGCCAACTACTTCTGCAAATTGTTGTTCTCATGTTCCAGCAGCTCGGTGATCTGTCTGCAGGCCTCAACTTCACCTTTTAGGGTTCTCTCCCTAACATCGTACCCAATGATGATCTTTTTGTGACCTGTCTCAGAGGAAAGCTGTTGATACCTATTCTCATATTCCTTGTGCAACAAGGCAGTTGATTCATTGTGCTGATCCTGAAGATCTTCTAAGGTATAATGAAGCTCCTCGATCAATTCATAGTAGGCCACATTATTGGCCACATCTCGGTCGAGTAAAGCTTTCAAGTACCGATAAGCCTCAATTGCCTGTTCTGAAGCATCATGGCCAAGGATGTCAGCAATTTCTGATACACTTAGCTCTGTGTGACCAGCCTTATAGTATTCGTGACATTGCTGCATCAGTTTTGTATCATTGACAGATAGCAATTCCATCCTGGCCATAAACTAATGAAGAGGAGACAACAGTCAACAAAAACAAATCATCAACAACAGAGAAGAACAAAGATGTATTTTATTAGATCATAAAAAGATTACATTGTTTGATTACAAATGATAATGAAAGATAGAAATGATACCGAACAAGACTTTCTCGAGAGGCTGGGACGAGGAGCTTGGTTGCTCGGTGGTAACAGCAGCTTGATCAGCAGGAGTTGAAATTTTCTCAGGAGGAGGAAGCATGGAAGAAATGTCCTCGTTGGCAGAAGGTAGAGAGGCAGGTACTTGATCACCCATGGCTATGGAAGATTCATCAGAGATGGCCTCATCCTCTTCTTCTTCTACAATTGGTGGGGGAGGACCAGGGAGGTGTAGCTGAAATAGCTCAGAGTCGTCTTTCATCTTCAATTCCTGCAGGGCAGCTACCCAGCCATCTCGGAAGTATTTCAACTTCCCGTATTGTACTTGGGATGTCATCGCAGCAATCCCTTTGTCCCATCCTTTATCCCAGCCAGCGCTGAAGGATTTTTTAACTGCGAGTTTTCTTTTCAGTTTCTCCGAGGAGAGCTTCTCGGATAGAAGATCCTCGGCAGTCTTTAACTTCGCATCCAATTCTTCTTTTTGGCGCTTGACATCTCGCAGGATGGACAATTCTTCCTCTGCCTTTTTCAGCTTATCTTCAAGCTCTCCAAAGTTCTTGAGCTTGTCGTCATATTTTTTATGCTCAACCTCTAAACTTTTCACCTTATTCTCCAAAATCTTGGAGATCTCAGCCAACTTCACCTTCTCAACTTCAACTATAGACAACTTTTTCTCCCAGTCAGTTTTGTCCTCATTATACTGCTGACGAGAATCCTTCAAGGATTGGGTCAAACCCAGCAGAGCATCCTCTACCCCCGACAAGGAGCTGGAAGCTTTAATTACTTCATCTTTCTTCATGATGTTGTTAAAATAATTCACCAGCTAAACAAAGGAAAAAGTGACAGGTCAGTACAAAAATACAAGTATTCAAAGAAAGAAAGGAAATTCAGAGTGTGAGAAATTTACTGAAGCAAGGTGACGGGTAGCTAGGGATGTCAGCATATCCCTAGAAATCTTTTCATCAATTCCTTGGACCTCGGGTATGATCCAAGTTTTTACCGAGCTCATGGCAGAGCTCGGAGGAATGATGGTAGGAACACCAACACCACCAGCTGGTAGAGGGGAGATGGTTTCAGCCAGATTGACAATTTCAGCCAGATTGACAGTTTCAGCCAAAGTGACTGAGGACGATTTCCTCAATCTCCTCAAAGGGACTTCAGCAGTTTCAACCAAGGAAGAGCTCTTGGTCAGAGAGATAGCAGTCATCTCCACAGGAGCGGCCTTCTTGCTCGGAGCCACTGGGGGCTTCTCGATAGCTTTGGAAGGCGCAACATCCACCTTCTTAGTCCCCTCTGGGACATCAAATTTTCTTTTCTTGGCTTCAGCAGCAGAAGTAGTGTCATCAAATAGAACAGGGGGAGCTCTTTTCCTGCCCATTCTTTGACTTAAAGGGATGTGAGAATCTGAAGAAGAATCCTCTGGAGTTGAGGCTGGCTCAACAGATCTAATCACAGGACGAGCAGTATAAGAAGTCGTATAACTCCTATACTGCAGCAAATATGATGCAGACCTGATGTGCTCGTCTGCAACGTTCTTATGCAAACCTCAGATAAGTTTCAGATGCTTAATATTAACCTCTGATTCTTTTGGAGTTTTTCTTTTACTATCAACTGCAAATAAATACATAATGAAATATCAGTCATACATTTTGTCAAATATGATAAAAGCATAATTTCATAAGTAAAGGAAAATGAGAATAAACCTATCCCATTGCCATATGGGAGGCATTTAGGACCTTGGTATACTGCATCTCCAACCAAGGGGGCATATTGCCAATTTTTAATAACCACCCCATGTTCAAAATAATCTCTATTTGCATCAGGGAGGTTAACTACAAGAGCCCTATTTAAAAACCTAGTTTTTAAGTAATAAACATTATCTAAAATAGCCCATCTATAGCAATACATATTCTCAGGAATCCCTATACGAGTTCCATGAGTTAGATTTAATTTATACACCCCATTAATTATTCTCCATGAATTGGGGGCTATTTTTGCAGGAACAACGTCAAAGTACTGACAGAACTCTAAGCATAAGGGGTTTGGCGAAAAAGAAAATCCACATTCAGTAATGAATAGACTGGGGAACCAATGTCCTTCAGCTAATCGAAAATAATCTAAAGGCTCAGAAAGAACCTCCAGAGTTACCCAGGAAGGAATGGAAAAATCGGATGAAATTTCTCAACAGACTCCACAATATAAACCATAGTGAATAAAAGAAATACAGAAGAAAAGAAGAGAATCTTACAGGAAAAAGGAAGAGCTGACAACTAGCGAAGGAAAAGATGAACGCACAAGAGAAAGAGAGAACATAAAGCTTGAATGCAGAAAATTGGAAAAGGTAGAAGACGGTATGGTTACCTAAGAAGTTTAAATATTTTACCTTGGGAAGCTGCGAAGGAAATGATTACACAAAAGAAACTAATACGCCACCGGCGGCTAAAAGGACAAAAATGCACGAAGATCGAAGCACTCATAAAAATTCAAAAAAGGCGGATTCTGTGAATTTGAAAGAAATTCAAATATGAAGAAAAGGCTCCTAAAAACCAGGAAAGTCATTTAATATCGCCATATGCCGAGAAAGAATGTTCCATACTCCTCAAAGTTTGAAATATGAAACATTGGGGGCTTCTGTTGATACCAAAATTAATATGCTGATATGGACGAATGATATGAAGACACGTGTCAATCTACTTGGCACAATAGCAACGAGGAAGTTCGTTTCCCCGACCAACTCATGAACTCCCGAGCAACGAGGATACACCGAGGAACTTCAGCACTCCGAGGTACTCTAGCGCTCCGAGGAACTCCTGAGCAACGAGCAACTAAGGCGGTTCGATCTGCATCTCGGCCGTAACATTAATTGCCAGATAATCAACAATTCAATTATTCATTGAATGTTTATCATCTTGACGCACACGCTGCATTAAATGTATTACCATTTCATATGTATATCATTTAATGTATCAACCCTTTCATGTACATCCTAAGGGCTATAAATACCTTGTATCACCCTCATTCAAAGGGACCGGAATTTCTTGAGAAAACATATAATCGAGAATTCCCAAAATACTCAGCAATAACATAACAGTGGAAGTAGGCCATTCTTATAAGGCTGAACCACTTTAAAAATCTTTGTCTCATTTTATTTATCTGTGATTGAATAATTAGAGCTATCTAATTTTTTACATCAACATTTATAATTTTTATTTTCAAAAGAAAAGGGTTTCTCCAACAAACATTCGGAGTTGCTTATACAGTTTAACCTTGTGTTAAACGGCATTAGCGACGTTTTTCACATATCCCTCCATATCTAGCACAAGGAGGTTGGCGGCTAATCATAATCTACCCACATCGATATTCGTGCCCCTACAAACCGAGTGTATAAGCGACCCACTATCTATTGGTGACTCCACACATATAAGGATACTACCAGCTATCTCTAATAAACTGGAAGCTTGTGCAAACCTGGTTACTATAAAAGAAAGTGATGCCCCCATATAAAAAAGCATCCCACCCTCAAGCCTGTGAATAATAAGCGTACCCTCTACTACCGGTGGTGCCTGCTATGAGAAGGCATCTCGGATGTTATAAACATGTTCGTACTGCAACCGTCCCTAATGCGATAGGGTGGGCGGGGCTCGTGTTGCAGATCGCTTATGTTCCTGTTGCTCCTGCGGCGCATCCTGATGTTGCGATGCTCTACCTTGATGTGGGCAATCTATCCTCTTGTGGCATGTCTGACCACAAACAAAGCACTGGCCTGGAAACTCTCTCGATCTTGGACCCTGATGACCCTGAGAATGCTGACCCTACTATACTCTACCCTGCTGTCCTTCCCCATTGTTCCCTTGGCCCTAACGTCCCTGAGGAACCTACTACTAAGGACCCTGCTAGCCCTATTTGTAACCCCCATCAAGTAATTAGACCCCATATCTAAACCTCTTGGCGTGATCCCCCTACTAAAAATCTTATCCTTAATGTCTACCAGACTGCTAGTGTTGCTTCTTTGGTGGTCCAGTAGCAATTTTACCTCCTGCCTTGTCGTGCTGGCTAGGCTCACATCCTTTCTTACTCCCTTTCACATGGACGCGATGGTCCTGATAGTATAACAGTGCTATATTGACGACATCTATGTAAGACACTAATGCAATGTTGCCTTCTTTCTCTCATCGTTGTTCACTACATATGGCACAAAATTAGCCAAACGTGTGAACTCCTCCTCATACAGGCTAGTGAGTGGTCTCCCTGAATCACCTCATGGAACCTCTTTCGCATATCTATCTCAACGACCGGCGAAAAGTAATTGCAGTCAAATCGCACCCAAAACTTTACAATCGACATCGTGTCCCTCTCCTCCATGATGGTAATTGACTCCCACCACTATTAGGTTTCCCCGACCAATCTGAATGTGGCCAACATCTACTTCTGCATGTCGATTCAATTGACCATGCGCAGGTGGCACTATATATCTTTCTTCCACTGATATGACACAATCACATCTGAGCTCCCTTAAAAATCTGGTAGGTGGCCCTTATGAAATGCCTCCCTAACTCTCTACCACTCCGACGGCCCTGGGTGGGCCTGGACAACTGGTGACACTGGCTGCGATGGCTACTAGACTTGAGGAAAATGATAAGCTATGGCAGTCATCACTGCATTAACTACCTATGCCACTATTGCCTCCACCTCTGCTACTATCACTGTCCTCTGTGGTGGTTGTGGCTACGGTGCTTGTGGCTTCTGCTGAGCCTCCCTCACATCTGCTCTGGTCGATGCTCTCGTTGGTCATCCTCTCTTGGGTGGCATCTAAAAACAGATCGAATTGTATGAGTTCACAGTTTATACAATTATTATAACTGAAGAACGTAAATCTCAAAATGCGTAATTTTGAATGCAGCAGTCCTAATAATAGGTCTCTAAGTCGAAGAATGCTACGCTGAAATCGTAGTAAGTTGTATAGATCCTAGGAACACTAGAACCTGATGTTCTGATACCATCTATGGCACCCCGCCTATTTTAACCAGGAGTGATCAGTCCTTCATTAAAATAAAAATGAATCTCATCTGGTCCATTCCTAGAATCACTGTCGAAAGATTTTTAACTACTAACATTTGATCTTAACTTAAGTCGGTGCCAAATTGTATCTTTCATTATCACAACCACATGTGTAAATAAATGAATAAACGATCATACCTAAACCATCCACGCGATAATCTGAACAATAACACGACATATATATATATATATATATAAATAAGACTGAATAAACCATCGGTTCCCAAATCAATTCCAATTATAAGTCTTACATTATAAAACTAAATTTGAATACAGTCTGATGAATAAACAAAAGAAATAAATAGTCTAATGAGGCAACATGACCAAATGAAATACTGAAAGAATTATATCTAGAAGTGAATGAGCTGAAGCATCTAAGGCAACTCCTTCTAGCTTTCGCAAGTGTTGCAGCTACGCATCCTTGGATAGAATCATCAGGCTTGGCGTCCCTATGGCTGGAGACCTAAAAGGTTTTAAAAGTATTTTGACACAGGTCAGAACTCAAGAAAACAGTTTGAAAATATTTTGCAAGTGCTTAAATTATATTTTTAATCGGTTTTTTATTACAGATGTAATTCCCACGTACACTCTGTTGAGATCCTCACCTCTCAACAAATGTGCATGCCTAATGTACGCTATCTAGCTATGTTAGCCATCTCGACTAGATAGCATATCTAAATAACCTCAATAAGTCTAGGTCTCTCGTAATACCCGTATGACACGCTACCACAATATGAAAAAGTAATATTTCCCGTGTTTATTTATTGAGTAAATCAATTAAGTTTCTCTACGTAATAACTTTTAGATGTACAGAATCTATTAGTTCTACTATCACACATAAGTAGTTATATCACACTTGCATATACTCGTCAAAAATACAATATATACAACTATATCATCCCTAGAATGGATGGCCCCTCGTGATGCTGGCATACTCTGCTATCAAGTCCATGTACCTCTCGTACCAAATCAAGGACCAATGGTTCGGCATGTCTCCTCTAACCCAAATCAATCAACACAGTGGAGGCGAACATGGATCTTAGCCTTTGGGATACGTACACGCCTAACGTACCCAAACGATACGCCTGTGTAATACCCCATATTTTTATGGCATTTAATTACGTGATTAATTAAATTAAATTGGGATAAATTAATTTAATATTAATTCGAATTTTAAAATAAATATTTACTAGCGTGATGTGAGTTAGTATTTACTGGTAAGAATTATGTTGAATATTACTAGATGAGTAAAGTAATATATGAGATTTAATTTATTAAAATTGTCGCGAGTGAATAATACGACTGTTATAGAAATTAAGTTAGGATGCGCATGTGTCGTGTCGGGACTAAATTAATGGGCTAAATAGTAAATTAATTATAAGTAGCTCGTATGGTCATTTTGAGTGTGCCAATGTGTCCGGAAGGGTCGACATAGTTTGAAAAGTATACCCCGGAGTTTGATTTGGATCTCGGGACGTTTTTAGTACTAACCGGTAACCCGGGAGGCCATTTTGGTAATTACCCATTTTAGGCTTTAATTATGGACGAAAATTGAAGTGTTATATCTTATGAGAGTTAGAGTCCTTGAGGGTTAGAAACATTGGACTTGTAGAGAGGCTAAGGAAGAGAGAAGAGAGAAGGCTTCTAAGGAGGAGAGCCACCAACCCCACACCACTCTCACCAGTTCCACCACCAACGCGTAGATCGAAAGAAGGGGATCGTTCTTATATCACTCTAATTCGTCGGATCATACCTTTGATTTCCACGCGAGTATCTAACTTGATGTTCTTTAGTTGGTAACACATCCATGCTAGTGTAGGAGTTAATTATTTTATGTCTTCATGAAAATATAATGTTTTGGGATAATATTATTACAATTTTGGAGTAGAAACCATGTTAGGATGAATACCTTGTTATATGTAGAATATTATCTACGAAATTTGATGCCCAATTGAGATAAAAATATGGAAATTAAATCATTTCTTGAGAAAATTTGATGAACTAGGGTTAAATGATAATTTCTTGAATTAACCCATTTGATGACGAACCTTGAGGAGTTAATAAATGTTTTACGTTAGAAATCATCCATATTGGTTCATATAACATTAATAATATTTGGTTGGGAGTTTGGGACATGTTTATGGAGTTTTGATGATTTAAGTTGGAGGAAACCCGTAGGCTTAATATGCATAATTCTAGGCAACAACTGCTTGATCGATCGATCGATCGACTCAAGAATGTCGATCGATCGACTGAATTGATTGATCGACCCCCTTTCATCGATCGATCGATCGATCGACTGGATCGATCGATCGACCCCCTTTCATCGATCGATCGACTCCTCCTGAAAATGGAAACTTTTTCCCCATTTAAATGTTAATCCAATCCCAATGTGTAAGGACCTTTGGGCATAATTTAAATATTATAGTGGGACTTGAGGAGGACCAGTAGGGTATGAGTAGGGTCCGGGGAAGACAATTTTATATGAGATTTAACCGTGGGATTTTGGGGGTATAAATTGAATGGGAAATCATGCATACATTAAATTACGTCTTGTGAGAATTAAGAAAGACTTAGACCAGTAGGGTAGTGAGTGTACATCTACTGATTTTATATTTATTAAGAGGATACACTTCGAGAGTCGAGAAGTAATTAAGGATTTGTGGTAATTAAGAAAGTGAAAAGAATGATTTAATTACACGTTGAACTCAGGCGTTATGTCACACGCATGGTTCGATTATATTATGGGTCGTGGGTGTACCTAGCTGAATAATGGGACTATATATATATATATATATATATATATATATATATATATATATATATATATATATATATATATAAAATAAAGGAGGAGGGACTTTTGTCTCCTCCAATTAACGGTTGGGATGAAATCTTTAGAGGTTTGGTATTTATCAACTAAGGGTTGAGATTAAATGAGAAGGAATTGAATCCAATGGCTTACAATCCATCATAATTGATCCGTGAACTCTACGTGTGACAGCATGGCTATAGTATGACTAGAGTGGCTAAAGTACATTCTATGTGTGATAGGACAAGAGAGTTCGCGTATTCTGTACACAATCTCAAGGACAAGAGAGTTCTGAGAGAGAGGTGAACACTCCAGACAGTATTAACAAAAGCACTTGATCTTCCTTAACAAATGCACTCTCATTTGAAAATTTCCAATACCAAACCTATTAATTTTTGTTTTTCTATAGCACAAGGCTCGATGATTTAAGCCCCCTTCTCTCTCTCCATCAGTCACTTGCCCCCTAAACCTTGAGATCCTCTCTCCACATCCTTTTGAAACCAAACAGGTATTTTCTATAGCACAAGGCTTGATTATTTTTTTTGTTTTTTTGGTTTAGCTTATATAATAATGGGTGAGTTCGTTTATTTTTTTTTTTTTGTTGGTTCAGATTATATACTAATTGGTGTGTTCTTTTATCTATTTTGAGCAGCTTTTGTGAGTTCGCTTATTTATTTTATGCAGTAGATCTATTTTGAGTTGGAATCTTTGTATGTTTCTTCTTACTTCGTTGTTTCTTGATCTGAGAGAGAAATTTCAGGTGGAATTTCTTCTTACTTCTTCGCTCTGGAACTTCACCTTAAGACCTGGAACTTCTGTGTATGTCAAGTTATCTGCTTATGGATGGAAGTATTTTTATGTTTGTATGGTTAACTGTCCATTCACTATCTGGTTTCTGTGTGTTTTTATATGTTTGTATGGTTATCTGTGTAACTGGGTTCATTATATAACTTTGTAAACCTCCATATGCATCATCGTTTAAAACCCGCATCTCTCGCTTTCTTCATTGTCTGTTTGTATTCTTTGTTCGATATTGAGTTTGCCTTCGTTTATAATTACTTTATAACTGCATAAACCCCCCAAACTGTGTAAACCTCCAAGCGTTCAATTAAAAAAAACTGTATAATTGTGTCTCTGCTATAACCACCTTCGCACCTAGCTGTCCTACCTGTCAAAACATAGCCCCCTACATTACCTGCACACCCACTACAAAGCCTACGCAAACAGCTTCGCCCTAGCTGTCCCACCTTTCATTCACGTACACGCTATACATGTACCTTCCCGCTTCTCTCCCATTCTTTTTTTTTTTGGGTAGAAAACACGAAACAACAAACAGCAAGCAGTATCAACTGCAATTCATAGCATTACACAAAAAAGGAGTCCTCATCCGCGATTTCTCTTTCCATTATCTGGAGCAATATCTCGGGCGCCTTGTCAAACTCCACATAAGTAGTGTCCAGTCCTCTCGCCATGCAGTCAGCCGTGAGGTTTCTAGCTCTTGGAATATGGATGATTTTTGCCTTTAGGTCTCTAGCCAAATCTTTGCAGTCTTGAATTATGTTAGCTAGTGGGTGGTTCTGGGAAGACTCTTGATTGATGAGGTTGATGGCTTCCAAACAATCATTTTTCAAGCACACTCTTTTCCATTTCTTTCTGGTGGCAATGTTCAGCCCGTGAAATATTCCTTCTAGTTCCGCACATAGGGGGCTAGCAGTACCTTGAAGCTTCCCCGTAAATACCACTATCCATTCTCCATCATGATTTCTAACCACCCCCCCAAACGATCCCATGTCGCTACCATGTTCAAATCCTCCGTCAGTATGTATGATGAAGTTTCCTGCAATATAAATTTGTTCATTCATGAGGAGCAATTTGTTTTCTCCACAAACTTTTGCGCATTTGCTATGTTGAGCTTCAAAAAGGTAGTTTGAGAAAATTATAGTAGAGTGGGCAACAGTTTGTGAGGAATCATTTATCTTCTTAAATATGAAATTGTTTCTAGATTTCCAAATGTGCCATAGAATAATAATAAAACTTTTGTACCTTTCATCGTTTGGTTTGCCCCAGATATTTTGAACAATCCAATCATTGATACTACTAGTAGTGTTACTATCAATGGATTGATTAAAACCAAGAGTGTTCCAAATCTCCCAAGCATGACCGCATTCCTTGAAGAGATGAATGTTATCTTCAAGGACCCCACACCTTGGTCAGTCTCCAACATTCGTAAGTCCTCTTCTCATGTGTTGCTCATTTGTAAGGAGCCTACCATGGAGAAGGAGCCACAAAAATGTGCTAACTTTGGGTGGTAAACTGAGTTTCCACAATTTTTTCCACATCTCCCCCATCTGGGGTTCATCATTGCTATCGATAAGACATTGATAGCAGGATCTATTAGAGAAATTACAATTTTTACTTGGGTTCCAAGAAGGTTTGTCTTCACACATACAAGTGCGAGGGAGAGGAATGTTAACAATTTTCATTCTAGTGTTTAAATTGAAAAAATAGTCAATAACATCAACATCCCAATGTCCGTTCTTATCAATTAGAGTGTCAACATTAGTATCTATCAAGTTCCCATTTTGTTCATCAGCATTTAGGATTTTCTCTCCCACCCACCAGTCTTGGTAGATATTAATGCTCTTGCCATTTCCAACATTCCACTTGACATTTTTGGTTAGCGTTTCACGGCATTTTAGTATACCTCTCCAAATGTGGGAAGCGACATTTGTTTTTTTCCATAGTCTAGGGTTTTGGTTAATTTTATATTTTTTCTTCAAAACATCTGCCCAGATGGACTTTTCATTATTCACAAGTTTCCATCCCAGTTTAGTAATAGAGGTGTGGTTATTAATGCTACATTTTCTCAAACCCAAACCCCCGAGACTTTTGGTTTTACAGACTTTATCACATTTAACCAGGTGTATCTTTTTCATATTATTGTTGTCATTTCTCCCCCCTCCCCAAAGAAAGTTTCTATTGAGTCTATCAATTACATTGCAAACTTTAACAGGGAGCATCACCGTTTGCATATTATAATTTGGGATGGTGGAGGTCACAGTCTGGATCAGAGTTTTTCTGCCAGCCAGTGAGAGGAATTTTGCTTTCCATCCCATCAGTCTTTTTTGGACTTTTTCAATGATATCCTTAAAATGGGAATCATTCATTCTCTTGTGTATAAGTCTATTGCCTAGGTAAATTCCCAGATCATTTGTTAGGCTCATTCCAAACATATGGCTTCTCTCCAATGCATCCCTTTTTGGGATATTGGGCGAGGCAAACACTTTAGATTTGGAGTAATTTATTTTTTGACCCGAGTTATGACAGAATTCCTCAAGGGTGTCTATAACCGCTTCACAAGAGGTATTATCATTTTTAGTGAATAATATAAGATCATCAGCAAAAAATAGGTGGGTGATGGTGGGCCCATTTGGTGACGCCTTTATTCCTTTCCATTTATTAAGGTTAACTTTCTCAAATATCATAGCCGATAAATATTCCATACACATCACAAATAGATAAGGGGATAAAGGGTCTCCCTGACGAAGGCCTCTAGAGGGGCTAAAACTAGGGAGGGGGGTTCCATTCCATAGGATAGAGGTAGTAGTATTCCTAACACAACTCATAATAAGTTTACACAACCTATTGTCCACATTAAACCATTTAATAACTTTCTCTAAAAACTCCCAATCCACCCTATCATAAGCTTTCTCAAGGTCAATTTTTAAAATAAATCCCCCACTTTTACCTTTAAGGTTCATAAGGGTGTGGATAATTTCTTGGATAACAATAATGTTATCCGACGCTTGTCTTCCAGGGAGGAAACTAGCTTGTTGTGGACTAATATTACGACATAGTATAGGTCTCAATCTATCCACAATGATTTTAGCCAAAATTTTATAAGATACATTACAAAGGGTGATAGGTCTAAATTGTGAGATATATTCCGGATTCTCAGTTTTTGGGATAAGAGTTATGTAACTGTTGTTTAGTTCAGCAGGGAATCGGCTTTCATGAAAACATTTTTGGCAAAATTGGAATAGATTCATCGCTATGGTATTCCAAAAATGTTGATAAAAAAGTGGTTGGATCCCATCGGGACCAGGGGCTTTCAGAGCTTTCATACTATAAGTATCTTTTCTAACTTCCCTCAAGGTTACGGGGGTAGTTAGAAAAATATTATCATCATCAATACATCTCATGATATCCAAGTTCCGAAATTGACCTTTAGTGTCAGGGTTAAACTCGGCTTTAAATAAATTGTCGAAGTACTCATTAACATGTTTAGAAATAGTAACACTATTGACAATCCACTCCCCATTGATGTTGAGTTTGTTAATCCGATTTTTTCTACGTCTAATGATAGTAGACGTATGGAAAAACTTAGTGTTTCTATCTCCCTCATTTAGTCATTGTATTCTCGATTTCTGTTTCCATAGACTTTCTTCATGTTTTAGTAAAGTGTTAAATTCGTTTCGAAGATGATTTTCAAGTGTGTTAAGATTGTGGGAATAAACATTTTCCTCGGCTTTTTGGATACCACTAAGACGGCGAAGAATACGTTTTTTATTTTTAAAAATGTTACCATAGGTAATTTTATTCCATTTATTAATTTCTTTTGAGCATTGGTGTAGGTTGGTTATGAGATTATCCGAATTCTTCCAATTTAATTAAACAATGTCATTGAAATTATATCTATCAAACCAACAAGCTAATAATCTAAAAGGTCTACTAGTAGCATGATTATGAGAAATACCTTCAAATCTGATTATAATAGGGCAGTGATCAGAAGCAGTTATGGGGATGTTTTCTACTCCCTCTTTCGGGAATTTAAGACACCATTCAGCGTTCGCAAGGCCTCTGTCCAGTCTAACGAGGGTATTCGCCATCCCCTTTCTACTTTTAGTCCTGTAAGTTTTGGTCCGGAGCAGCCCAAGTCTGTGAGTTTGCATTTATTAATGTTATCTAGGAAACCCGTGTTTTTATTGTCGCTCGTTTGTTTTCCGAAGCTTCTTTTCTCAGCATCGCCAATGTGGTCATTGAAATCTCCCGCAACAAGCCAGGGGATATCAATATTTTCCGAGATCTCAAATAGGTTGTCCCATAGTTTTCTTCTCAATCGGGGGTGTGGACTCGCATAAATCGCAGAAAAGATCCAATCACCGTAGTTCTGTTTTGTAGCCATTAAATGGATAGCTTGTCTAGTGATGGAGAGGATCTCAAGTTTAATGGAAATAGGGTTCCAAGTCACCCAAATACCCCCAGATCTACCCACCGGTTCAGAAACCTCTTTGTTGGTAAGACCAAGTTTATCAAAAAAATCACCCAAGGTGTCTATATGTATGTGGGTTTCAACAATAACCAAGATATCTGGTTTGTAGATGTTGATGAGTTCAGTGATAGTGGGTTTGAAAAGGGGTTTTCCCGCCCCTCTACAATTCCAAATAATCGCTACCATTGATGGATACTGTTGGATGTAAGTGTCGACTTCTTCAATCGTTAGTTTGCAACTATTAAAAGTTTCCTGGTGCGCTTGCATATCGCTATCTCTCTCCTCCAGTATTGCTGTGGTAGTCAGCTCCTTCCCCCACGATGTTTCCAGAGAGCTGACTAGTAGCTTGACTTTGGAGATTTTACATTTCACCTTGAATATCGCAGTTTCTTCTACATCCCCCATTAGGTTGACTATTTCCTCCCCTGATGTGAGATTCAGATTCTGGATCTGCACGTCTCCTAGCATGGCCAGTGGAAAAGGGAGGTCCATTATCAGAATGGTTTAAGGGAATAGGGTCTGGTGGATGGGTGTTATGTGGTTTTGTGTTATTGGTAATTTTATCCGAGCCAAGATGGTTTGTGATTAAATCAACCCCATCTTTAATTTGTATCCTACCTACAGTAAGACTATCATATTTAGGTGTCCTATTTCTGGAGCAGTCACCTACATGGCGTATAGCAATGTTAGTAGCTCTTTTTTCCTGGTCCTGTGTAGCCGCCGTTTGGGATACTCCAGCTTTATTATAATGATTTTCTTTTGTTAATCCCTTGTTTGAATAGTTTGTTGTCTCCTTATCCACACCAAGAGTTTTCCTTTTTGATATCTGGTCACGATTCACGCAACTGTAGCTAACTTTGTTTGTTATCACTTCATTTGATTTTCGTAGATTCTTGTGGTAAATGTTATTGTGTCCCTCCACGTGTCCTCTCGTGTGGTGTGTTTTGAATACTGTGTCTCCCTTACCCTGGCTGATACCCATACCTGCCAGTGGCAGGTCTTTTCCATCACTATTTGGCACTGCAAACCTATTATTACCTTTTTCCAACGAGCCTTTATTTCCAGTTGGACTAACTTTGGTTTTTCCAGTAGTAGCTCTCCTGTTACGTTAGACCAGCATCCAAGGTCCAAAACCTTCTTTTTCCTTTTCCACGTCAGCAGCGGCAGTCCTCTCCCTAACCCCATTTGAATCATTCTGAATATATCCGTTATCAGGCACCACTGTATTAGCTTCTACTAGTTCACTGTTTTCGGATGACTTTTTCGATGGTTTGAAGGTTGGGAATGGGGTATTAAGTGAACAGTATTCTGTTTTATGACCAATTTTTCCACATTTAAAACATATATATGGCAAAAAATCATATTCTACTCTATACTTTCTTCCATCCAGCTTGTACAACGGTATCAATGGTTTAGATAAATCAACTTCTATACAAATTCTAGCATATTTACCTCTAGTAGATGAAACTGAGTTGAAATCTGTCTTTATGGGCCTACCAAGCTTTGATCCAATTTGGAACAATGTTTTTTCATCAAACCACTCAATTGGAAGTCTAGGAAGTCTAACCCATAGTGCTGTGGTAACCCGGTTGGACTCCGGTGGATTGAAGTTGGGCACCCATTTACGGACAATGAGATAGTGATTGTTAATTATCCAAGGCCCTCCAGTTAATACATTGTGATAGTCCTCTTTCATCATAAATTTAAATAGGAAATGGCCTTCTTCTAGATCCACAACTTCATAGTCTCCTTGTAAATTCCAAAGAGTGGGAATTCTTGCACATAGAGCCTTATAGCCAATGTTTCTGCCGAGTAAGCTAACAATGACACTATCATTCCATTTCTTTCTAAGTTTTTCAATGTGTTTCTTAGGGATATTAACTAATGGACATAGAGGGTCATCTTCCTCTTCAACCGGGTTTGAGTTGAGATCCATCATTTGGCTGTTGGTTTCCATTGATATCTCCATTTCATCCTCAGACCACACACAATTATCATCATCAAATAGTATGTCTGTATTTACTCTTTTGCTTACCACATCCTTATATGAGAGTGTATGCATTGTATTTTCCTTCGCATTTTCAATATTTCCTGGCACTTGTTCTGCATCATTTTCGTTGGAAGCTTCTTCTATGATCATATCCGAGTTAGTACTATCTGTGTTGACAGTATTTCTTGTTGGATTTGTACAAATGCTATTTGTCCCTTCTTCGTAGTTCTCCAACTCCATATCAACAGTACTTGCATGATTTTCCTTTTGTTTCTTTTTGCTCCTTACCAGCAGATCTTTTTCTTCTTTAGAACTGTTTACGGACAAAGGTGGTGGGGGTCTCCCACAGTTTTCATTTTCTGGTGTAGAGTAGTCATTATGAGCTGCATAAGCATTATGAGCATAATTCATGGTGGTAGGTAAAAAGTATCAAAAGGAGAACAGTAGTGAACAGTAGTGATTAGAGAGCGTTTGTCAGATTCGACCTTGCATTGAAAATCTTCCACTTCTCTCCCATTCTAACAGGCTATGCAAATAACTACACATTATACATGTACCTTACCGCTTCTCTCTCATGACAGGAACAAGATATTTCACATGGTGAACAAAAACCAATTTCAACATGGTGAATCGATTTAACAGTTTTAACTGTTCTAAGAACAAACTTCCCCATCATTATTTTAAAACTGAACAAAAACTGTTAAAGTAATATTGAATCAAACCTATTTGAACTGTTTTCTCCTCATGAACAAGTCATGCTATATCAGTTACTATTTTTCTTATGAAAATGTAAAAATATATGTGAAAGTTTATAAGTAAAAGTTATGTTTATACATATAGGCAGAGACGTGTGAACTGTTATGTTTTTTAACCGAATTGTTATAACTGTCATGTTTTCGATATGTTTGTTACCCAGTTTTATTATAAACCCAGTTGAACAAATGAAGAAGAATGTTGTAACTGGTATGTTTTTTGGTATTGTATATATGGACATTATATACATGCATGGACATTATCTACATACATGGTATGTTTCCATTCTCTACATATCTGGTATGTTTTTTAACTGAAGAAGTTTTTCATTTATGTTCTTGAACCAATCATCCACGGATAACTTTTATTTTTCATTTGTCATGAAATACCCGTGTGGAGTGAGAATCACCAACTTTAGTAGTGTAGTGTTTTTTTTTTATGCAATGACAGGACTGGAATATAACATTAAGAAAATCATTGTACAGTCCTAATTGGCTCAGTTTATGACTTCACCCTCTATTTCCAATTCAAAAATCATATTATCTCCTATAGAGAAATGTAAATCCTACATAACACACTACAAAGAAATGTGGGCCTGTCTTCAGGGCATTGTTGTACACACGAGGCCCACCTGGATACATCTTAACACTTCTGAGCTGACTTTAGTGGGTTAGTAAACACTTTAGTTGTTTAATGCATGATATTATGAAACTGCCTCCGTTGAAAATCTTAAATGCTATTTAATTTACATGTTTTATTATTATAATTATAAATGCCACCTAAGAAACATGTACACTGATACTATTGCCGTGTATGACATGACTCGAACACGCCAACACGGTGATTATTTTGGGTACGAGGACACTTTGATAAATAAAAATGAATTAGTGACAACTTTTATTTTAAATGCTATTTAATATTAGTGACACTTTGATATTATGAAACTGCCTCCGTTCAAAATCTTAAATGCTATTTAATTTACATGTTTTATTATTATAATTATAAATGCCACCTAAGAAACATGTACACTGATACTATTGCCGTGTATGACATGACTCGAACACGCCAACACAGTGATTATTTTGGGTACGAGGACACTTTGATAAATAAAAATGAATTAGTGACATATTGTACTTTAGGAGGCATCTTGTTGAAAAATTATGACCATGCTATATTATCGATGACTCATATTAGACCAATTTTTAATAAGGCTGTGATAATTGAAGTTTTTTAAAGTTCGTAAACATGCCCCAACATGTGTTTTTTAAAACTATTATAAAACATATGATTTTTCTTCAAATTTTGTTGGGATCTTTTTAACAATAATTTTAAGTCGCTCAAGATTGTGATCCATTTTGCACGACTCACTAACGTGTCGTGTCTGTATTGATTTTGTTTTGCGCTTCATTGAGTAGGACCCCAATCCATACATGACACGTCAATGAGTCGTAATGAGTCGAATTCGTGAGTCAGCCAAAAATTACTAGCTTTTTAATATTTTTGCTTACGTGCGCACATTCACTCATATCTAGACTTTTCATGTTGACATAACTCTTTATTTCAAATTTTAATTGACATTGATCATTTTGTGTTAAACATTAAATATTTAAAAGAAAATGATCAATCTCAATTAAAATTTGTACATGAATTTATGTATACACCTAAGTGGTGTTTGCATTATTTTGCAAAATCATTACTCCTCTCGATTTTTTGGAATATATATAGTTGCTTTTTTTGGTTTTACGTATATTCCCATTTTTGTTAATTTATTTGCAGAAACATTTTATCTTGCGATTTGAAAAACAGACCAACTACCCCGACCTCTAACATGACAATATATGGACAAGTATGTATTTTCTTAGTTTAAAAAATTCTAAGGGGTTATTGTTAAGATTTTCCTAATATATTATACCTATGGAGATGAAGGTGTGCATGCGATTAAGATTTGTAAAATATATTCAGACTTACATATTTAAAGGTCATGATCGCACAATAATGGTGATGAAAAACGTGGATAAGATTCAACAATATCTTGAAGCAAGATATATTGGACCACTAGAAGCTGCCTGGAGGTTATTATGTCATCTTTTACACGAAAGAAACCCATATTTTGTACGATTGGCTCTTCATTTACCTGGGACGCATCATGTTATTTTTTATCCAGCGGAAGCTATGAGTAGAATCATTTATGGGGTTTGGGGTGAAAGAGTATGCCATAAGGTAAATTATTATCTTTATAATTTAAAATGCATGGTCTATATTTAGACTCGGATACATATTCGTTTTTTTAAATTTAGATTGCGATGTCTGATCCACACCCGAGTCAAGGTCTTAAGGGGAGAGGGGAAAAGTCCAATTTTATTATTTAAGAAAAGCCTTAAATTTGCACCATTTTACAAGGAATATAATATAATTTAACAGGTTTTAATTTAAAAATGGGTTATCGCTTTAAATGCTTAAGTTAATTAGCAAGATTCATTTAGAAAAATTCCATTAATCCAACAATACTAATAGTAAGAGAAATAAATCATACAACTCTTGTAATATTACAACAAATGGTACAAGGCTCGAATAAAAGGTTGTTTAGAGTGCTATAAATTTAAATGTCTAAAACACATATTTTTGAAACGCCATGGTAAAGCTCTAGTGATGACTAATACCCTCTGGGGCCTTACCAACGTCCTTGCCAATGTCCCTACCAGGGGTACCGGGGGGGGGGGGGGTTAACATAAAAAGTAGGGGTGAGAAAAGCGCTCAGCGGGGTGCGAAGTACTAAGCAATACATTTTTATAAGAAAATACTATACATATAATGTTTATTTTGGCAATTTCAAAAACATCATTTTATGTGAATAATGCAATACCATATGATGCAACCCGAGCTATGTGCTCATACCCTCACTTAACCAATTTAAACCAACTTCCTACAAAATTAGAGACCGTTTAATCATCTTTATTCACTAGTCTCCATTTTTGCTATTTTCATTAGTTTGGCATTTTTACCTTTTTGAAGCACAACCTTATTGATTTCCATTTCCAACATTCCGTCATTAACATAATCTTATTCTCAGAACTTACCAAATAATCGCGTACTTTAACGGGCTCCACACCGCCATTACGCTAATATATGCTTTGGTCAGTAATTTTGGGTCTCTTATCCCAGGACTTTGGGCCCTTCTTAACTCTTTCCCGACTGAATCTGAATCCATATTATTGTGTTTTAACATTTTATCAATGTTCACATTATTTCATATTTCTTATCATTCTTACGGTTCACATTCACGTTTCACACCGTTTTCATGCCACCTTACTTATTTCATCCGTTTGTTCACAAAAATAAGCGACAAGGTCAAATGAGGAAGTCAAAGCACTAGGACCTTTTACTTTAACAAAATTACCATTTTACCATTTATTTTGCCAATACTTTGTGAAAAACACATTTTCATCATTATAACATCATAAATTGTCATTTTATGTTCAAAAAGACATACTTTAACATTTTACTTCAAGAAAGTCCCCCTTTCTTTATATTTCTGAATAAGAAATATATTTAATATTTTGAAGACCATTTTTACCAAAATGTCCCTTTAAGCCTTATGATCACATGTTGTCTTGAACATCATTATTACCCACTGCATCAATATTTTTCAACAAATTTAGGGGCTAAATTTTCCAACTTTATTATTTCTTCTTGAAGCTCATTCTAATATTCATTTATCATGTTTTAATAGCCTCTACTAACATAATACAAGATTCTACACATGTGAGGATGGATTTTAACCTTAAACCCCATAAATATGAACCTAAGCATGATATTAACATGAAATCATATTTTATATGCATACTCTTCATATTTTAAGATTTAAAATGATGTTTGTTCTTCAAAACCCTTTCAAGTTTAGTTTTCTTTAAAACTTGCATTTTTCATAAGAAAACTTTAAATAAACATACTAAAAATAATTTTGTAAGATTATATACATTCTAACATGCATCCTAACATGTAGTTTAGGTTTTAAACTTAAAACCACAGTGAGGAGAACCCTACCTTGAATTTGAAGAGGGGAAAGCTAAGAATGAAGACTTGAATGCTCCTAAAACTCCATGAAAGCTCCAAGAATTATCCAAATCCTCTTGAAAGCTCCAACAATAAATCTTAAACCCAACTTCTTCCTTTAACAAGGCTTGAAATGGGTGTTACAAGCTTGGAAATGGGCTAAATATTGCTAAGGATGAAGATTTAAACCTTGGGGATGGATGAATTAGGGTTGGGAATGGAGGAGAAGTCTTGGAAGTGTAGAGATAGTGTGTAAACATCATATGAGAATGGATAGAAATGTGTTCTCTCCACCCTCTCACCTATATTTAAACCCAAGAGAATTTAAACCCTTTAAATTTTGGTCCACTAAAGCTTTGACCGACATTTGATCTGCTACAATGGGAGCTTGACAACTCCACCTATCCAAGGGTCCATGTCATGATAACATAAAAATTCCACAGTCTCATTCGAATAAGACTAAACCTCATTCCAATGACATCACATCTCATTCGAACGGGGTTCCAATGAGATTCTAACTATTCTTAAAGTGCGAACATATATTTCTCATTCGAAGGTCGTTTTAAGCATTCGTTCGAACGATACAGGCTTGCTCATTTGAACGGCTAAGAACTTCATTCGAACAACACCAAAACATTCTTATATAAATATTTAGCCATTCAATTCCCATTTTAATTGCAGAAAGGCTACAAGAAAAATTCAAATTAGACAATCATACACTATATTAAATCCATGGCCAATAAGCATGCAATTTACGTGAAAAGGAAATAAAATCTTGGGCACGATCATCACATTCTCCCCTCCTTAGGAGATTTCATCCCCAAAATTAGTACAACCAAGCTAAGCAAAGAGTTTTGGGTGCTTCTCATGCATCTTAAACTTGCGCTCCAATGTTGCGCCTTCTACACCTTGGAACTCCCAATGGGCCTTCACCAACGGGAGGACCTTGTTATGAAAGACTCTGTCCTCACAATTCAAGATGGACATAGGTCTCATAGGAAATGTAACGTCTTTCCCTAACTCGATGTGGTTCCAATTGATGACATGCCGAGGATCCCGTACATACTTATTTAGCGTAGATACGTGGAACATACAATGAATGTGGGACAACTGAGGAGGTAATGCCAAGCAATATGATACTTCTCCAATCCGTTCCAGGATCTCAAAGGGACCAATATACCAAGGTACAAGCTTCCCTTTCTGGAAAAATCGCTAACTGTCAGTTCTCGCCTTGAACTTTAACAACACATGGTCATCCACCTCAAACTATAGAGGTATTCACTGATTATCAGCGTAATTATTCTATCAACTTTGAGCCGCCATGAGTCTCTACCGAATCACCCAAACTTTATCGATCATCTATATGATTTCGAGTTCGTTAGATGCTTCTCACCCACTTCTGTCCAACAGGATGGAGAGCAGAATGACATCCCATAAAGAGCTTCATAGGGAGATATAACAATGTTGGCCTAATAACCGTTACTGTAAGATACTTTAATAAGGACACAATTCGCCGATTGAGTCTTAATGTTGTTTTGGCTTAATTTCGGACAAAAACATTTGAGTCATAGGATAGTGTTCAATTGTATTTATTCAAGCCTATGACGTATTTGTTGAAGACGTAACGTCCAAGATATTAAAGCTTCATTAAATGTCGAGTTTAGTGTGCCTCGTTTCTACGTCAACAACATCGGTTCCACTGCTCCTAAGGTATGAATGCATTTTTAAATATATATATAGGAGCTTGGAACAATTTGTATATTCATCTACTTTTATTTTAAACTGTTGTTTATTTTCAAAAAGTTTCTTTAAAACTTTAAAACAAAGTTTTTGGGCTAAAACTGAATTTAGGCTTTCTGGTTTTTCGTTCGAAATGGTCGTTCAAATGAGTTTTCCATTCGAACGAGGTTTGCCAACGGCTTGCCTCTGGAACTTCGTTCGATATTGTCCTTTTGTTCTAAGGAGAATATCATTCGAACAAGTTTGGCAACGAGATTTCCCATCAGGCCACTGGAACTTCGTTAGAAGGGTCCTTCGAACGAGAATTCGTTCGAACGAAAATCTCGTTTGAACGAGATTTTTGACGAGAAATTTAATTGGCTTTTTTGGGAAGTTTTTCACCTCTATCCCCACTAACTTTTAACAGACTTATTAAGTGCGGGAAGTAACTTTTGAAAAGTAACTTTTTCACTATCCTCCATCTCCTAGAGAGAGTTTTAGAGTGTTCAGCTTTAAAAGAAAAAGTTCATGTTTTGAGTGTTCATTTCTTCAAGAAAAAATACTTAAACACTTTTGCACCCATATTGTTTATTCCAAGTTTCAATACATATATCATTGCTTGGAGTGTTTGGCTCCAGGTCTTTCTCTACCGAGTTGAAGAGAAGTTTGGGTTTGCTTCTAAATCCCACAAAGAAGAAGTTCGTTTGCATTGAGTTACCCACTTGGATAAAGGCTCCTTGTTCGGGTGGTGGTGACTGAAAAAGTCCTATCGGTGGATTTCGAGACCGCGGTGGAGTTCCGTGGTTATTCGCTAGGCAGAGGTGTGTACAAGAAGAAGCGTCGGGGCTTGAACGGAGTCAAGTCGAGTGTTGTAAGTCTTTCGTGTCTTGTACTTGTAAAACCATACTTTGTGAATTTGTGGCTTGGGTCGTCCGAGGTTTTTTCCCGTTGTGGGTTTTTCCTCGTACATCGCGGCGTAGTGGTTTATTTGTTTATTTTATCTTTGCATAATTCACCTAGAACGCATGCTTAGGTAAAAAGATAAAATTGGTTTAAATCACTACTTACTTAATTTGGTGCTTAAATTAATTTGGGTAATGTTTAATTAATTTAGTTCAAGTCATTTACTTTAATTTGATAAAATTTGGTTTGGCCTAAATTTGCAAAAATGGATTCATTAATATTGTTAGGCAAATTGCTAGGACTTGAATTGAACTAATTTGGTTTGAGTGAAATTAAAATATGTGTGGATTTAATTTAATTTCACATTGTTTAATTTTAATTTGAGATAAATTAAAATTTGTTGTTTTGTGTTTGTTTAATTGAGCTATCTCGTTTTCGCATCTATAAAAGGAAATTACTTTTGGTTTAAGATTTTTTAAAAATTGGGGGCCTCGTGTTCCAACAAGTAGTATCAGATCCAAAACGATAAATTACTTCGTTAAGATCCTTTAAATATTTTTGGCTAAAATGGAATTTTCCCCATTTTCTAAATTTTCTATTTTCGATGATTCTAACTACGCGTATTGGAAAGCGCGAATGAAATCGGCACTAAAATCTATCGATGAGAGAGTTTGGCTGTCTGTCATTAACGGGTGGTCCCCACCTGCACATTTAGTAGATAATGAGCGTGTTCCCAAACCTGCCGATAGATGGAGTGAGAATGAATTTAAACTTTTTAATTTTAAATCCCGAGGTTTAAATACCTTGTTTAGCGCGGTCACACAAGCTGAATTCCGGCGCATTATGACATGTGAAACTGCTAAAGAATCTTGGGAAATTTTACAACTCACTCATCAAGGTACTAGTGTCGTTAAAGCTTCAAAACTCGAAAACCTCACCACTCAATTTGAAACCATCAAAATGAATGAAAAAGAAAATTTTGATGAATTTTATGCTAGACTTTCCGATATTGTTAATTCATCTTTTTATTTGGAAGAGAAAATACCCGACAACCGAGTAGTAAAGAAAATTTTAAGGTCCCTACCCGATAGATTTATTCCAAAAGTGACCATTTTAAATTCTTTACCAACTTTAGACTCTAGGAAATTAGAAGAGCTCGTAGGTGATTTACAAACCTATGAACTGGACATGTTTCCCTCTAAAATTGAAAAGAAAATAGAAAAGGGCGTTGCTTTAAAAGCCCGAAAAGAGAAAAAAGAAGTTATAGAGTGTGAAAGTGATAGTGACTCGGAAGATATGGACTTGTTTGCTAGGAAATTTTGAAAATTTATTAAATTTAACAAAGATAAATTTAAAAATGATTTTAAAAAATTCGAAATCTCTAAGCATGACAATGCCGAAAAGATCCCTAAAACTCCTAAAGAAAATTTAAATAGGGACAAGTCAAATAGGTGTTTTGGTTGTGAGGGTTTTGTCCATAGGGCTTTTGAGTGCCCCACTAAGCTAAGGAGAGAGGTTAAGCATCCTATTTCATATAATGCAACCCTTAATGATAGTGATAAGGAAGAGGGACCCAATTCCCATATTGAGCGCAACTTTACCACGTTCATTTTTAGTTATGTAAGTGATAGTGAGAAATCATCCAATGCTGACACCTTTATACATAACACTTCCGAGGTCAAAGTTTATGATCCCCTTGTTTTTTATGGTTGTGAGAGTGAAGAAGAGAGAGAGAGAATAAAAATGAAAAAGAGGTTAATGTCAGTGAACTTCAAAATACTTTTCAAGAATTATATGAAGAATCTATTAAATTAAAAAGAGCAAATTTAAAGTTAGAAGCTTGTTTAAAAGAGAGTGTCAAGGTCGTTGATGATAGGGTGTTGGTTGAAGACCTTAGTACACGTGAGAGGACTCTTCGAGAGAAGATTGAATATATAGAAGGCGAGAGAGATAGCCTTAGAGGTTTAATGGAATTAATGAAAAAGGAGATTCTTGAGTTTGAAGAGATAAATGTTCTGTTAGAGTCTAGAATTTTAGAATTAGAAGAACAATTAAAAGACTCTAGTAAAGTCAAATTTGATTTGGAGTGTAGGTTCGAAAAACTAGATAAAATCTTAGGCACGGTCCAAATAAAAAATAACACTTGTGGTTAAGGTTTCGATACTTGTAATGAATCAACTCATAAAGCCAAAACCCATATTTTAGTAGAATCATCTAGGAAAACCTTTAATGATCAATCCTTAGGTACCAACCTTTAATGTGTTTTTACTTGTGCACATTGTGGTCGAAAAGGTCATCTTAGAAAATTTTGTTTTGATCTTAAACGAAGTCCTAGAAAATTCCATCGGAAGGCAACCGAGGTAGCAAAGATTCCTACACCCCGAGATCGTGATTCGTCATTAGTTTGGGTTAGGAGATCCTACTTGGTATCTTTACAAAGCAGGATTTTTTATTCTCATTTACTTTCACGTGCTTCCTCCCTTGCTAAATCTAAAGGTTGAATGTGTTAGTTGTTTGCACACTTTAGCTTTTTTACTTCATGCTATATTATCATGCTAAATGTATTCTTGTTTAATTATTTTCTAGTCTATGATCCATGCTTAATCACATGCTAGAATAATGATTTTTGTGTATATTTTGTATTATACTTCTTTCTTTTTTTGTTTGCATTAAATGAAAAATACAAAAAGAATTTTGTATATTATTTGTGTTTTACCTTTTTAGTAATTTAAGATTAATGAAAAATACAAATGATGTTTGTTTGTCTTTTGAGTACATATTTTTATTTTTGGTTAAAAATTTTCAAAAACTCAAAAAGATTTTTTTTTGTGTATTTTAGTTTGACACACTCTATGTGGCATATACTTGTGTTTGAATCCCATCTTTTTCACTCCCATGTGGCTAGAACTTTTGGTTTAGATTGCCAATCCTTATTATGTTATTTACCATGCTTACGTGGAATAGTTGAATTTTGTGTTGATTAAATGGATTCTATTTTTATATGCCTCTATTCACACATGCACGAGCTCTTTTGAAATTTAATCATCACGTGTTATATTTGAGCTTTGTGAGGTGTTATCCTACCAATCTAGTCATCTACATATTTGTGACCTAGGAGGACTAGTGCATGTCAAAATTCGTTGCACGTGAGACTTGTGAGATATAAAAATGTTATATAAAAATGTGCACGGGAAAGGGCTCCGAAATGAATTATTATCCTTTGCGAATAGTAAGCCATCGTTTGGAATGAACCTAAACGAAATACGTGGTCCAAAGGCCTAAAAAAATAATAATGGTATTAAAAGAAAAATACAATTGCTAAGGCCTATGTTTTTATTGATATATTCATTCAAAAATATATATGCTTATTGAGGGAGATTGGATGGTATATCAACGGTTTTCACAATGTTCGTTTATCTTAGTTGTACTTTTATTATCATGACTCTATTGGTTTGTAGAATCATCAAAAGTATAGGCTTGTATGCGTTGTGTATGTTTGTTCATTGAGTTCAATTTATATTGTCACGTGAGGATATATTCAAATGTGATGAAGTTTACAATCAATTGAGAATTTCGTGAACATGTTTTAAGTGATTGGGTCTAAATTTCATTATTACTTGTTCACACCCCAACACTTTCATTTACAAATGACACATTTTTGCCACACGAGTGTGAAAAGCTTATTTTATTTTGTGTCATGTGTTTATACATAGTATATGTATGTGTGCGTTAGTGATATTCTTTATGTCTACATATATATGGTATGTTTTCTTTGACTCAATTCTAGTCTACCTATGCTTCTAATTCATAATTGGTATCTATATTAGTGCATATTTTGTTGATATCACATGCTTAGTATCGTATGTATCACATTGGTATCATTTTTTGCATCTTCATTGGTATCCATTTTTATTTATTGGATTAGTTATGATTTGTTTGCCCATATGCTTTCATGTTCTTATCACCTTATACATCATCTTGTTTATTAGTTCTTTTTATCCTTTGTCTATTCCTGAACAAAAAGGGGGAAGAATGATAAGGGGAGAAATGGTATCTAATCCTATTGTAATCGTATCCTAGTTTGGGAGATTCATTTTAGGGGGAGTCGCGACCTTCTTAGGTAGATCACATTTGTTAAAGGGGAGAATTAATTTAGGGAGAGTATTTATTCTACATGCATTTATAATATGTTGATATTCCCTATGCGTTTGATAGTTTTCTTAAGTGTGCAGGAATTATTCTAAGTGGCAACTTTCAGCGGCAAATATATTGATCCTTGGGTCTTGAGTCAAGTTTGGGTGGGATGTTTGAGTCTAGTAGGGCTTGACGGCCCTTTAGGATTTTTTTTTATTTTTGTCCCGGAATAGCCAAAGGGGGAGATTTGTAAGGACACAATTCTTCGATTGAGTCTTCATGTTGTTTTGGCTCAATTTCAGACAAAAACGTTTGAGTCATAGGATAGTGTTCAATTGTATCTATTCAAGCCTATGACGTGTTTATTGAAGACGTAGCGGCCAAGATATTAAAACTTCATCAAATCCCGAGTTTAGTGTGCCTCGTTTCTACGTCAACAACATCAGTTCCATTGATCCTAAGGTATGAATGCATTTTTAAATATATATATATATATATATATATATATATATATATATATATATATATATATATATATATATATATATATATATATATATATATTTGAGCTTGGAACAATTTGTATTAGGTGTACTTTTATTTTAAACTGTTGTTTATTTTCAAAAAGTTTCATTAAAACATTAAAATAAAGTTTCTGGGCTAAAACTGAATTTTTAAGCTTTCTAGTTTTCGTTCGAAATGGTCGTTCAAACGAGCTTTTCGTTCGAACGAGAATTTCGTTCGAACGAGGTTTGCCAACGACTTGCCTCTGGAACTTCGTTCAATATTGTCATTCGAACGAGTTGTTTTGTTCGAACGAGAATGTTGTTCGAACGAGTTTGGCAACGAGATTTCCCATCAGGCCACTGGAACTTCGTTAGAAGGGTCGTTCGAACGAGACTTCTTTCGACCGAGATTTTCAACGGGAAATTTAATTGGCAGTTTTGGACAGTTTTTCACCTCTATCCCACTACTTTTTCCCCACTAACTTTTGATAGACTTATCAAGTGCAGGAACCAACTTTTGAAAAGTAACTTTTTCACTATCCTCCATCTCCTAGAGAGAGTTTTAGAGTGTTCAACCTTAAAAGAAAAAGTTCATATTTTGAGTGTTCATTTCTTTAAGAAAAATTTCTTAAACACTTTGCACCCATATTGTTTATTCCAAGTTTTAATATATATATCATTGCTTGGAGTGTTTGGCACTGGGTCTTTCTCTACCGAGTTGAAGAGAAGTTTGGGTTTGCTTCTAAATTCCACAAAGAAGAAGTTCATTTGTGTTGACTTACCCACTTGGAGAAAGGCTCCTTGTTCGGGTGGCGGTGATCGAAAAAGTCCTATCGGTGAATTCCGAGACCGCGGTGGAGTTCTGTGGTTATTCGCTAGGCATAGGTGTGTACAAGAAGAAGCGTCAGGGCTTGAACGGAGTCAAGTCGAGTGTTGTAAGTCTTTCGTGTCTTGTATTTGTAAAATCATACTTAGTGAATTTGTGGCTAGGGTCATCCGAGGTTTTTTTTCGTTGTGGATTTTTTCTCGTACATCGCGGCGTAGTGGTTTATTTGTTTATTTTATCTTTTGCATAATTCACCTAGAACGCATGCTTAGGTAAAAAGATAAAATTGGTTTAAATCACTATTTACTTAATTTGGTGCTTAAATTAATTTGGGTAATCTTTAAATAATTTAGTTCAGGTCATTTACTTCAATTTGATAAAATTTGGTTTGGCCTAAATTTGCAAAAATGGATTCATTAATATTGTTAGGCAAATTGCTAGGACTTAAATTAAACGAATTTGGTTTGAGTGAAATTAAAATATGTGTGGATTTAATTTAATTTCACGTTGTTTAATTTTAATTTGAGATAAATTAAAATTTATTGTTTTGTGTTTGTTTAATTGAACCATCTTTCTTCCGCATCTATAAAAGGAAATTACTTTTGGTTTAATATTTTTTAAAAATTAGGGGCCTTGTGTTCCAACAACTTCTTTCAAATAAAAATTCTCCACCTAACTACCCTAAAAATCAAGCGCATAAGCCCTCAACATATCTTCCAAAATCTAAATGTTTCTTCCAGCCTACCCATCTGTCTCGGGATGGTAAGTTATACTCATCTTCAAATAGGTACCCAATTCCTATTAAATATTCCTCAAGAATCGAGATACAAACTGGGGATGCCTATCCGAGACTAGCGAGAGCGGGATGCGATGAAGATGGATTATCTCTTGGATATACAACCTTTCTAACTTAGCCACGCTCTCCGTGACCTTAATTGATAAAAAATTAACGGACTTCGTACGCTAACCCTTATTGCATCATGACCACCTTCAGACCGTGGTAAGGCTGTGATAAAGTCCATTGTAATGTGCTCACACTTCCATTCTTCTACTGGTAGTGATTGCACTAGTCCTGCTGACTTCCTGTGCTCCGCCTTCACCTACACGTATATCACTTCAACATATACAATGCCACATATCTCTTAATATCGGATCACCAAAAATATCTTCATATGCCCTTATACATCTTAGTGGCATCGGGATGTATGCTGAAGCGTGAGTGATATGCCTCTGCCATCACCTCATCCTAAAGTTTATTGATATCTGGAACAATCAACCTTCCCTTTTTTTAAGAAAATAAATTTATTTATTAATAAGTTTAGGAGAAAAAGCCTCTCCTAAGGGATCTTACATGCGCTAATGAAATACTAAAAAAATTAAGAAATTCTTAAAATTCTTGAACGAGAAAAAGACGACCTTAGATTATATTTAAGAGCCGATTTTTCCTCATTAGTTAAGGCCGAAAAATTATCCACTTGCGAGTTTTTTTATCCTCCTTTATTTTTATTACCTAGAATCACATTTTGATTGAGAATTGTCGAATCTTCAAAACTGCCAAAAATATCAAAGGAAGACTTGAGAGTTGAACATTTGATATTGCATTATTCCACTATTTTTCTCAATTGAATCTTTAATAAAATTATGAGCTTGGGCAGATTTAGCACTCATTCCTAAATCAAATTTTAGGATCTCATCATATAAATTATCCAGAATTGTTTTCATCCTCTTCAACACGCAATGAATTCTCAATTAAACTTGGAATATCCTCAAGAGGGGGTATTTCATCTTTAGTTTGAGACCCATCAATTTTAGTACTGTCTATATCCCTTTGAGGAAAAATTATATTTTTGTTGATCTGATACCATATTTTTTAGGGTATCATCACACAAATTAATGTCCTTATTTTTATTTAGATCCTTATTTTTAAAAGCCTCTCTTGTATGATCCGATACAATTGAATGTTTTGAATTTTGATTTTCCATATATGGTGAAGCAATTTTTTCAGTCGAATTATAAATTTTACCACTAGGTTGTTCCAATACTTTAGGGGCTTCCAAAATATCTTCATCATTTGATTTTTGAACAGTCACATTTGACTGTCTTTGTTTTCCGTGCTGAACTAACTGCCTTGAATTTTACTGATCTTTTGCCCCACTACTCCGAGAAGTTATTATCCAAGTCTGTCATATCACATGAAGACCTTTTATCATGTGTAATTGACATGAATTCAAAGTTGACATCTAACTGATTAGTTCCTAAACCCTTATCAAGATTTGTTGCCTCATAAATATCACGTATGAAGGAACTAACTGATCATCTCCTAAACCAGTAGCAGTTTGATCCAAATTTATATTTCCACCATTTGACTTTTCAATAACTATCTAGGCATCTTTATTTGAGTTTTTGACCAAATCCTATTTCTTCATATGACTACTATTTTTTTCCAAAAATTGGGCTTGATTTGACTGAATTTGTGGAGCTGTATTGTAATCATGATTTTTTCTAGAATCGGTAGATGGTTGGGAACAATTCTCTTTTTAATATTCCTTCTACCATATTCATAATCAAAGTGAAAGGTTTTTCTTAATCAATCTACAAGATGAAATTGGGTGAGCTACAGACCCACAAAAATCACAGAAAGATGGAGGGTTTTCAATCTCAAAATTAAAAGCAACATTAACACCCTCAACATCAACCGCTAACACATTTGAAATATCATAGGAAAAATCAACCTCAATGAGGATCCTTGCAAATAAGCCATAATTTTGATACAATGTAATAGGATCAATGCGAATCGAATTACCGACAGCACGTAAAATTTATAATAGAAGATGTGGGTGCCAAAATTCATCCGAAAGATCATGAAATTGAACCCATACTAGGGCTTTTGATGATACGAAATTTGCTGGAGAAAAAATTGGACACCATTCCATGATTAAAGTACCCAACTTTGATATTAATTGGACTAATTATCCAAACTTTTTTCATATCCTCAAATGAGTCGAAGAATATGCTATAGAAACCTTTACCTTTTGGAGTGATTCTCTATGGATTTACAATATTCCATGTGACATTGAGATGTACCCTGAGTTCCTCTATCAAGATTGCCTTTTTCCCCTTAGCAAGGATGATTATATACAGCAAACGATTCTTGCAAGACTCTAGAGATTGTTTGTTGATGTCCTTCGAGAGTTTGATGTGTGGTGTATCTTCATAGTATGAAGGATATGGTAGATTTGTCAACAAAGGAGCTAAGGTTTCATAAGTTTTAATGGTGTTTTGTAGAGATTATCGATTCCATAATGCCTTAGCATAAGAAAATTTTGGAGTATTGTAAATCACGTTGAAATATTATGAGGAGAAGAAAAAATAAATGAGGAAAATATTTTTTTTGAGCTACGGCTTCTCTCTCTTGTGCTGCACACCCCCATCCTTGTTCACGGTAATAGTGTCAAAGACCTCATCGCTTTGGATGTGGTCACGATAATGTATAAACATGGGATCGCAAGATTGAACTTCCAACACCTTCTGTTGAATGAGAGGTTTAGCTACCATTCCCAAAAGATATTCCCTGTCGCAACTCTATTGGATATGAAAGTCTAACTTCTATAATTCGCTGAACATCTTTACTTAGTAACATTTCATCGTCGCTAGTGTAAGTCCAGACTTTTGAGTAAGAGCATCTGCCACTGCATTGGCGTTGCCTGGATGATACTCCAAGGAAAAGTCATAGTCTTCCATAAACTCAATCCATCTCCTCTGACGAAGATTTAGATCGCGCTGAGTGAAAATGTACCACAGGCTCTTATGATCCGTATACATTTCAAACCGTTCACCATATAGGTAATATTGCTAGATCTTTAGCACAATCACCACTGCGGATAACTCCAAGTTGTTGATGGGGTAATTACTCTCATACACCTTTAACTGACAGGATGCATAAGCGATCACCTGACCACTCTTCATCAACACAGCACCGAGCCCTGATCTGGAAGCATCACGGTACATGATATACCGCTTGCCTCGTTCTGGGATGAAAAGAATAAGTGTCAAAGTCAACCTAACCTTCAACACCTAAAAAGCTAATTCGCAATACTCTGACCACTCGAAGCGAGCATCCTTTCGCGTCAACAAAGTGAGAGGTAACAGTATCCTCGAGAAATCTTACGCAAATCTCCTCTAGTAACCGACCAAACCCAGAAAACTGTGCACCTCCATAACTTTTTTTAGACATTCCTAACTCAGAATGGCCTCGACCTTATATGGATGAACATAAATGCCCTCACTAAGAAATTCATGGCAAAGGAACTTGACCTCGTTTGTCCAAAACTCGCACTTACTAAATTTGGAGAACAACTGATTCTCCCTTAGCACTTGCAGTGCCGTGCAAAGGTACTCCTCATAGTCCACATCCAAAGCTGAGTAGACTAAAATATCATTAATTAAGACTACCATAAACTGGTCTAAATATGGATGATAGATACCGTTCATCGAATCCAATAACACTGTCGGGACATTCGTCAAATTGAAGGGCATCAATAAGAACTCATAATGCCCATACCGTGTTCAAAATGTTGTCTTAGGAATGTCCTCTTTTATGACACGCAACTGATGGTACCCAGACTTGATTACACTGAGATGAATAAAACCCTTGCTAGTCAATTCCTCCAATGTAAACCTCAACTCCTGTGATTCCATCAGAGCCATCCTATGAGATGGTATAAAGATAGGAGAGATGCCTTGATGCACCTCTATAACAAATTCCACTTCCTAGTGTGGGGGAAAATAAAGAAGATCGTCGTGAAAAACATCAAGAAACTCTTACACCACTGGATAATCCAACAACATTCGATCAGGCTCCTCCTAAGTCACCATAATACTCAACCAACTGAAATACCACTTTTGCTCTCACACGGTAGAAAACTTATAGGATATCCCACATCCTGCTAGCTACTGAAACGATGGAGAGATTCATTTGGGAAAGACGCAAAGACACTATGCCTATGGAATTCGATGGCAGCGTCAAAGAACAACAACCAATTTATACTAAGGATCACCACAAACCATCCATATCCATGAGAAACAAGCCATACTCCAGAACATAATCTCCATCCATGACTATAAAACTGTGACAGACCATATCAAGAACTATACCGCTGCTGACCAGAAGTCCTATGAAGATTAGAGTATAAAAATGATCTACCTCTAAACCAAAGATAAACGCTAAAGTACTCAATATAAACAAATATGATGCACCTTAATTAAATAATGCCATTACCTATGTGCTAAATAATAGAATCATACCTAACATAATCGATGGATAATCGGAAGGAGCTGCAGACTGAGACATGGCATAAGCGCGCCTGGGGTTAAACCTACTACCCTGACTACTGGGAACCGGACTATGCCCGTGACTACTTTGACCCTGACTGGGACGTGAACCGTCTGTACTGTGCCTTGCAGGCTGATAATAATCGGAAGGAAACCACTGTGGCTGGGTTTGGCCTGTGTAACTGGAACTCCTGCCTGGTACATAATTGACAGTCCGTTGACTGCCCTATTGGTTCTCAGAAGCTCTCTGCAGGTAATCCCTCTTGAAATCTCCTGGGGACCCACACATGAAACACGCCCTTTCGATATGGGCTATAAGGTTCTGATCACTGGTATGAAAAGAGAGAGCTTTTATCAATCAATGCTCTGATACCAGTTGTTGGTGCGCGAGGCCCCCAATTTTAAAAAACTTACTTCAAAGAGTAATTTCCTTATTATAGATATGCGAAAGCGTGAGATGGTTCAAATTAAACAAAATACAAATTTTAATTTCTTTGCAAATTAAAATTAATTAAAGTGACATAAGATAAAACACACACTTTGTTAATTTCATTTAAACCCAATTAATTAACCCAAGTCCTATAAATTTGGCTCAGTCATGTTTTTCAATTTTACTAAAATAGGCCAAACCAATTTTAACAAATTAAATTAATGACTTGAATTAACTACACATTACCCAATATTTATTTAGCACCAAATTAAAGATGAGTAGTAATTAAACCCAATTTTATCTTTTTACCTAAGCATGCGTTCTAGGTGAGTTTTGCGAAAGATAAAATAAACACTGAATCACTACGCCACGATGTATGAGGAAAAACCCACAACGGGAAAAAACCTCGCACGACCCTAGCTTTAAGTCCACTAAGTATGGTTTTACAAATTACAAGACAGATGACTTACTTACTCGACTCGACCTCTTTCAAGCCTTGACGCGTCTTCTTATAAACACCTTCGCCTAGAATATAACCCCGGAGCTCCACCGGAATCTTGGAATCCATCAATGAGACAATAGGTACACCTTCAACCACACATGGTGCCTTTCACCATGTGGGAATGCCGCAGCAAAACAAACTCTTCTTCTTTGTGGGATGTAGAAGTAAACCCAAACAATCTCTTCTTCAATATGTAGAGATAAATCGGTGCCAAATAGTCCAAGCAAAGTATATATATGGAAGCTTGGAATTAATAAACAATGGGTGTAAACAAAAGTGTTTTTGGAAGATTTTCTTGAACAATTAACACTTTAAACAATGAACTTTTTCATGGAAAGTTGAACTCTCAAAACTCTCCCTAGGAGTTAGAATAGTATGAAAAAGTTAAGTTAAAAAACTTGGTTCCCGCATTTACATATTCAGGTAAAAATTTAGTGGGAAACGAAGTGGGAAAGTGGGGAAAAACTACTCAAAACTGTTAATTAACTGTTCCCGCCAAAACTCGTTCGAATGAGCCTTTTAACGAAGTTCCAGTGTGAACTCAATAGAAATCTCATTGGACATCTCGTTCGAACATCAATCTCGTTAGAACGACACTTCGAACGATACTTCAGTGGCCTATACGGGAACTCGTTGGCAAACTCATTCGAACGACATTATTGTTCGAACGACAAACTCCTTCGAATGACAATTCGAACGAACTTCCTCTAAGTTATAAAATTTGATTTTATCCCAGAAACTTTATATACTTTATTTTAAAGTTTTAATAAAATCTTTCTGAAAATAAACAACAGTTTAAACAAAACGTTCACCCAATGAAAATGTTCCAACTCCTATATATATATATATATATTCAAATGCATTCATACCTTAGGAGCAAACGGAACATTGTTAATGACATAGAAACGAGGCACAATAAACTCGGCATTTTGATAAAACTTAAAACTTGGCCGCTACGTCTTCAACTTTAACATGTCATAGGTTTGAAGGGTGGTCAATAACTCTATACTTTGACTCAAACGTTTTTGTCCGGAATTGAGCCAAAACTACAAAGGACTCAATTGGAAATTTGTGTTCTTAAAAATCTCCCCCTCTGGCTATTCCGGGACAAATACCAACAAAATTCTAAAGGGATGTCAAGCTCAACTAGACTAACAAAAATATCCCACCCAAAATAAAAATACATTGCTTAACTCAAACAACCCAAGGATCAATATCTTTGCCCGATGAAAGTTGCCACTTAGAAGAATTCTTGCACACTTAAGCAAACACATTAAACGCATAAGGAATATCAAAACGTAAATGCAATTAAATAATTACTCCCCCTAAATTAATTCTCCCCTTTATCAAAATAAATGACCTACTTAGAAAGACGTCTCCCCCTAAGATAAATCTCCCTCAACTAAGATACGATAACAATAGGATTAGATACCATTTCTCCCCCATCATGCTCCCCCTTTTTGTTCAGTAATAGACAAAGGTTAAAGAATCAAAACGCAACTTATCTTCCCCCAAATAAAGCGTATGCACCCCTTAAACTAAACAAGGAATAAATTAAATGGTATAACAAGCTAAAAACATGAATTAGTGCTTAAAGTGATGAGAAGATTAAAGCACATAAGCAACAAAATCATAACTAATCCAACGAATAAGAACGGATACCAACTAAGATGCAAGAAACTGATACCAATAGGATACATAAAGTATTAAGCATGTGATATCAACAAAGAATGCAAAAAGATAGATACCAATTATGAATTAAATCATAGATGGACTAGAAAGCAAGGCAAAGGCTAAACAAAATATCATATATATACATACTCTAGATATACCAAAGATGCAAACGCATATATATATATATACTCACAAATGACACAAATAATATAATCTTTTCACACTCGTATGGCAAAAATGTATCATATGGAAACGGAAGTGTTGGGGTGTGAATTAGTAACGATTAAATTTAGATCCAATCACTTAAAACATGTTCACGGAGTTCTCAATTGATTGCAAACTTCATCACATTTGAATATAACCTCATGTGACAATATAAATTGAACTCAATGAACAAACATACATAATGTATATAAGCCTAGCATATTAATGATTCTTCAAACCAATAGACTCATGACATTGAAAGTACAACTAGAATAAACAGACATTGTGCAAACCGTTGATATATCATCCAATCTCCCTCAATAACCATATAAATTTGAATGAATATATCAAACAAAAATAGGCCTTGGCAATTATTTTTCTTTTTAATGCCATATTTTCTACTTTTAGGCCTTTGGACCACGTATTTCTTTTAGGTCCAAGCAAACGGTGGCTTACTATTCGTAAAGGATAATAAATCCTTTTGGATCCCTTCCCCGTGCACATTTATATATAATACTTTTATTTCTCACAAAACTCACGTGCAACGGATTTTGACATGCACTAGTCCTCCTAGGTCACAAATATGTAGATGACTAGATTGGTTGGAGAACACCTCACAAAGCTCAAATATACAAATGAATTTAAATATCAAAAGAGGTCGTGGATGTGTGAATTGAGGCATATAAAAATAGAATCCATTATATCAACACAAAATCTAACTACTCCACGTAAGCATGGTAAAGAACATAATAAGGATTGACAATCTAAACGAAAAGTTCTAGCCACATGGGAGCGTAAAATATGGGATTCAAACACAAGTATATGCCACATAAAGTGTGTCAAACTAAAAATACAAAAAAAAAAATCTTTTTGAGTTTTTGAAATTTTTAAGCCAAACAACAAAAATATTTACTCAAAAGACAAACAAAAATCATTTGTATTTTTCATTAAGCCTAAATTACTAAAAGGTAAAACACAAATGATAAACAAAAATCTTTTTGTATTTTTCATTTAATGCAAGCAAAATGAAAGAACTAAAATACAAAAGATAAACAAGTCATAATTTCTAGCATGAGATATGAAATAAAGCAATGACTAGAAAATGACTAAACAAGCATACAATTAGCATTGGTGATATAGCATGAAGCACAAAAACTAAAGTATGCAAATAAAACTAACACATTCAACCTTTAAATTTAGCAAGGGAGGTTTCATGTGAAAGCAAATGAGAATCAACAAATCTAATATCTAGCGCGTCTAAAAATGATTTTCGAACCCATATAGATGTATATGTAAAATGATGGGATTTGGAAACAAATGGAATGCTAGACATAGACTTCCTAGGACTTATTTTAAGATCACAATAAAATGACCTAAGGTGACTTTTCCTACCACAATGCAGGCATGTGTAAACACGAGAAATGTTACCTAAAGTGTGACATTTTCTAAAGTCTTTGGATAAAGTAGACCCTCTAAAACAAACAATGGTTTTAGCTTTAGCAACGGAAGTATTTGAACTAGATGAGATAGAACCATCACAACTACTACTCGAGTCTTGTATGTCATTTTTCATTTTTAAAATATCGGACTCAAGTAATAAATTAGACTCCTCAATTTTACGGGACTCCTTCTTTAAATTTTCTATAACTCCTAGAAGGTTATCACACTCCCCCTCAATGGGAGAAAACTTGTTCCTAAGAGTCTTTGCTCGATTATCACTCTCTTCCTTGGACATTTCTAAAATATTATAATTGTGATTTATGTCTAAGAGATTTTCACGAAAAATATCTTTTTGAGATAGCAAGATTTGCAAAAGTTCAATTCTAGATTTAAAACATAAATTTTCATTTTCAAGGAACTTAATTCTTTTTGCAAATCTCAAATTTAATTCTCTTAAATTTTCGTTACCCTTTTTAAGCCCATTAAATTCCTCTCTAATAGCAAAAACTTCATTATCATTAGAAATGGACAAATTATCATTAAGACGTCCCATCAAGAGATACAAAAAAATTGAGAGTGAGTAAAAAATGAACCACCTAAAAATGCAAGGAGCACAAAAATTATATAAGCCGAAAAACGGATCTTTGATGCGATAAATTAGCGGTCCGGTTCTAATACCAATTTGAAAAGCGAGACCTTTTATCAATCAATGCTCTGATACCACTTGTTGGTGCACGAGGCCCCCAATTTTAAAAAACTTACTTCAAAGAGTAATTTCCTTGTTATATATATGCGGAAGTGTGAGATGGTTCAAATTAAACAAAACACAAATTTTAATTTCTTTACAAATTAAAATTAAACAAAGTGAAATAAGATAAAACACACACTTATGTTAATTTCACTTAAACACAATTAATTAACCCAAGTCCTATAAATTTGCCTAAGTCATGTTTTTCAATTTTACCAAATTAGGCCAAACCAATTTTAACAAATTAATTTAATGACTTGAATTAACTACACATTACCCAATATTTATTTAGCACCAAATTAAAGATGAGTAGTAATTAAACCCAATTGTATCTTTTTACCTAATCATGCATTCTAGGTGAGTTTTGCGAAAGATAAAATAAACACTGAATCACTACGCCGCGATGTACGAGGAAAAACCCACAACGAAAAAAACCTCGGACGACCCTAGCCTTAAGTCCACTATGTATGGTTTTACAAATTATAAGACAGATGACTTACTTCCTCGACTCGACCCCTTTCAAGCATTGACGCGTCTTCTTGTAAACACCTCCGCCTAGTAGACAACCCCGGAGCTCCACCGAAATCTTAGAATCCATCAGTGAGATAATAGGTAGACCGTTAACCACACATGGTGCCTTTCAGCATGTGAGAATGCCACAGCAAAACAAACTCTTCTTCTTTGTGGGATATAGAAGTAAACCCAAACAATCTCTTCTTCAATACGTACAGATAAACTGGTGCCAAACACTCCAAGCAAAGTATATATATGGAAGCTTGGAATTAATAAACAATACGTGTAAACACAAGTGTTTTTGGAAGATTTTCTTGAACAATTAACACATTAAACAGTGAACTTTTTCCTGGAAAGTTGAACTCTCAAAACTCTCTCTAGGAGTTGGAATAGTATGAAAAAGTTAAGTTAAAAAACTTGATTCCCGCACTTACATATTCAATAAAAAGTTAGTGGTAAAAGAAGTGGGAAAGGGGGAAAAACTGCTCAAAACTACCAATTAACTGTTCCAGCCAAAACTCGATCGAACGAGATTTTTGTTCGAATGAAGTCTTGTTCGAACGAGCCTTATAACTAAGTTCCAGTGTGAACTCGTTAGAAATCTCGTTGGACATCTCGTTCGAACATCATTCTCGTTCAAACGACATTCCAATGGCCTATAGGGGAACTCGTTGGCAAACTCGTTCGAACGACATTATTGTTCGAACGACAAACTCGTTCGAACGACAATTCGAACGAATTTCCAGAAAGTTGTAAAATTTGATTTTAGGCCAGAAAATTTATATACTTTATTTTAAAGTTTTAATAAAATCTTTCTGAAAATAAACAACAGTTTAAAGAAAACGTTCACCCAATGAAAATGTTCCAAGCTCCTATATAAATATTCAAACACATTCATACCTTAGGAGCAAACGGAATATTGCAAACGGAACATTGTTGATGACGTAGAAACGAGGTACAATAAACTCGGCATGTTGATGAAGCTTTAAACTTGGTCGCTATGTCTTCCACTTTACATGTCATAGGCTTAAAGGATGGTCAATAACTCTATCCTATGACTCAAATTTTTTTGTCCGGAATTGAGCCAAAATTACAAAGGACTCAATTGGAAATCTGTGTCCTTACATGGTACATTGGGAAGAAGATGAACTAACACCCATAACGGCCTTAAGATTTATAAAGAAGCCTCGAGCATAGCTCTTTAACTTCTTACGGCCACTGCCTGGGATTGGCTAGTCTCCCTATTCTTCTCATGGATGGCCTTGCCATCCTCTGCCTGAAGATGAAGCCTTATGGCCTTATTAACTGTGGCCTTAAAGTTTGGCAGATTCAAATCAACCATAATTCATTGAATGCTAAGGTTAAGACCCCTGACAAACGACCTTTTCATCTGAGCTTCAACCTTCTGAACTAAGTCCACATACTTGGACAGACTCTCAAACTTGACTTGGTACTCGTTGACTGAACTATTTTTCTAAATCAAATGAAGAAACTCATACTTCTTGTCATCTTTGAATGCCTGAGGGAAGTACCAGTCCATAAATGCAACCCTAAAACCTTCCCACTCAACGATCTCTGCCACGCTGACTGAGCATGCGCTCCACTAGCGCTGAGCTTGCTGGGTGAGATAAAAGGTCACTATCTTGATCTTGTTCTTAGTTGGCACGTCAAGAATTCCCATAACCTTGGAGGCCTCATCTAGCCACTCCTCTGTGGCATTGGGGCCAGCTGCTCCATTTATTGTTGGTGGGTTCAACCTCCGAACTCCTTCAAGATATAGGCAGAAGTGGTGCTTCCAACTGTCCCACTACGATAGGCTCTCAGGTATTGAGAGAGGGATTCGACAAGTTGACGCACTACTTGTTCCATACATTTGAGCTCATTGTTCCCAGATCCGTTAGTACCATCACGATGTGTAATCATCTACACAAGAAAGGAGAGTTAATACAACAACAGTAACGAAAACGAAAGTGAAAACCATAATAGAACGCATAAGAAAACGTACTAAAAAGTGTAAAGCACTATGTCACACATGAGGATCCTAATGCTCTGATACCATTTGTAATGCCCCAACTCAAATTTGGGCTACCATTGGGTCAACCCGCACTCGAGTCAAGGTGTTAAGTGGGGAGGGGTATGTCCAATTTTATTACTTAAAAAAAGTCTTTAATTTGCACCATTTTATAAGGAATAGAATATAAATTAATCAGTTTTAATTGAAGAAATAGATTGCCACTTTAAATTATTAAGTTAATTAGCAAGATTTGTTACGAAAAATTCCATTAATCCAATAGTTCTAATAATAAGAGAAATAAATCATACAAATCATGTATTATTACAACAAATGGCCCAAGGCCTGAACAAAAGGTTGTTTAAAGTGCTATAAATATAAATGTCCGAGACACATATTTTTTGAATGCCATGGTAGAGCTCTAGTGATGACTAGTACCCTCTAGGGCCTTACCAACATCCTTGCCAACGCCCTACTAGAGGTACCCGGGGGTGGGGGATTTTTAACATAAAAGGTATGAGGTGAGCAAAGCTATCTGTAGGGTGGGAAGTACTAAGTAATACATTTTTATACAAAAATAACATATAACATTTATTTTAGCAATTCCAAAAAACATTATCATTTTATGAGCATAATGCAAGTAGTATGCAATGCAACCCCGGTTATGTGCTCATACCCACACTTAACAAATTTACACTAACTTCCCACATAATTAGAGACCGTTTAATCATCTTTATTCACTAGTCTCCATTTTTACTATTTTCATTAGGATGTCACTCTTACATTTTCTAATCACAACCTTATTCATTTCCATTTCGATCATTCAATTATTAACATCATCTTATTCTCGGAATTTACCAAATAACCACGTAATTTAACGGGATCCACACCATCGGCTACGCTACCATATGCTCTGGCCAGTGATTTTGGGTCTTTAATCACAAGGCTTCGGGCACTTTTTAATTCTTTTCCGATTGCATCCGAATCCATATTAACGTGTTTAACATTATATCAATTTCCACATTATTTTACCATTCTTATCATTCTTATGGTTTACATTCACGTTTCACTCCATTTTCATGCCACTTTATTTATTTCATCCATTTTTAAAAAAAAGACCGATAAAGTCAAATGAGGAAGTCCAACCACTAGGATCCTCTACTTTACCAAAATTACCATTTTACCATTATTTTGCCAATACTTTGTGAAAAACACATTTTCATCATTATAACATCATAAATTATCATTTTATGTTAAAAAAGATATACTTCATCATTTTACTTCAAAAGGGTACCCTTTTCTTCATATTTCTTAACATGAAATACATTTAATATTTTAAAGACCATTTTTATCAAAATGTCCCTTTAAACCTTATGATCACATATTGTCTTAAGCATCGCTATTCCCACCTTATCAACATTTTTAACATATTTAGGGGATGAATTTTATAACTTTCTTATTTCTTCTTGAAATTTATTTTAATCTTCATTTATCATGTTTGATTATCCTTTACTAACATATTACAAGATTCTACACATGTGAGGATGAATTTCAACCTTGAAATCCAACAAATATGAACCTAAATATGATATTAATATGAAATCATATTATATATGCATACTCATCATATTTCACTATTTAAAAGGATACTCCCTTTCAAATTTAGTTTTCTTTGAAACTTGTATTTTTCATAAGAAAACTTTAAATAAACATACTAAAAAATAACTTTGCAAGGTTATCTACATTCTAGCATGCATCCTAACATGAAGCTTAGGTTTGAAACTTGAAAACATAGTGAGGAAAGTCCTACCTTGAATTTGAAGAGGGGGGAGCTAAGAATGACGACGTGAAAGCTCCTAAAACTCTAAGAAAGATCCAAGAATTCTCCAACTCCTCTTGAAATCTCTAACAGCAACTCTTTAACCCAACTTCTTCCTTGAATAAGGCTTGAAATGGGTTTTACAAACTTGGAAATGGGCAGAATATTACTAAGAATGAAGGTTTAAAGCTTGGAAATGGATGAACTAGGGTGGGGAGTGGAGGATAAGGCTTTGAAGCATAGAGAGAGAGAGAGTGTGTAAAAATCTGATGAAAATGGAGAGAAATGGGTTCCCTCCACCCTCTCACCTCGATTTAAACCCAAGAGCCCTTAAACCCTTTAACGTTAGTCCATTAAAACTTTGACCCACATTTGATCTGCTCCATTGGGAACTTGACAGCTCAACCCATCAAAGGGTCCACATTGGGACAACACAAAAATTCTATAATTTTTTTAAATTTCTACAGTCTCGTAAGAACGAGACTAGACCTCGTTCAAATGACACAGCATGTCATTCGAACACGGTTTCAATGAGATTATAATGAGGATTGAAATGCGAACATGTATTTCTCGTTCGAAGGTCATTTGAAGCATTCGTTCGAACGACCCAGGTTTTCTCGTTGGAACGACCAAGCAATTCATTCGAACGATCCCAAAACTTACCTATATAAATTTTCAGCCATTCAATTCCCAATTTAATTGCACAAAGGCCACACGAACATATCAAATTACGCAACCATCCAATATATCAAATCTATGGACAATAGGCATGCAATTTATAGGAAAAGAAAATACAAGCTCGGGCACGATTGTCACAACAAGCATCTTTAAGGACTTATGGGACCTCCGAGGAAATACAGAGTGGTACTTCTATTCCATGTGAATTGAATTCCTTGGTCTCAAAGTTTGAGGAAAAATCTATGGTCCCCTACAAATAGGGAAAACATTATCGTGTCCCCTCAAAAGGAGGGAGCCAAGGTTGGTGCCACTGAAGTCTCTGACCAAACCAAAGGATCAACTGGAGGTGGAGAAAGAGGAATGAGGTTCTCCGAGGTAGAAAAATACCCTATACCCTCCTCTTATGAATAAAGGTGTGAGAGCCCCTACTCTTTCCCAGTCCTCCGTCGGTGACGCGTGATCACAGCCTCGGTCGGGTAAAGCTCTCTTTCGTATTTAGAAAATTGAGATAAATAAAAATGGAGTTGTGGGTATATTTTATTCGAAATAGAAAAAAGAAGACGTATGATTAGTGTCAAATATTGCATTTTCTTACCCCATTTACTATGCATTATTGCAATTCTATACTCATTAAACTCATATCTTTATACTCATTTGTTGTATATCCTTAAATATTCATCATTAATCGTTACTACTAGGTTTATTTGAGTATTTACAGGGTATAAAATGCTAATAGTGAAGTGGGAAAGCAATCTGAGAAATAAATAGTCACATATGCACATTTAGGGGAAAAATGGTAATTTTAGATGAGTAATTTTGAACTCGAACTATTCACGAAAGTCGTCGACTCGAAGTAAGGAACGCATGGGTCCAAACGATGTGTCAATCCAATATCAAATGAAGAAATTATGACCGTACAAAGTTTAAAACTGAAAGAAGTCAAAGTAAAATCCCGCATCAAACTCTAAGTCAAACTCCATGACCCGAACACTATTGAAATATAATTGACATCAAAAAGTGGGTCAAGTCCGTTCTTGTGGTGGGTGAATCGAAGGTCGTATGAGAAAGATTTGTGTTTTGGGGTCTTATTTGTAATTTTTGAAACTTGGGAAGAGTAGAGGGGTTATATATGTATTAATAATAGTGAGGAGATGTTTTGCTCAAAGGGAAAGGCTGTTTTTGGTGAGAAATTGGTTGCGGGTTCAAAACTCGTTGACCCCTATTTTTCTGAGTTTCGGGCATTTATCTGGGGCGCCCAAGCCACACAGTCCATGCCCAAAGCCATTGTGCGCCATGCACAGGCATCCCCTTCCCTAGCCTTATTTTCTACGCGCCATGTGCGCGTGGCCCCTAGCCAGACCAATTCGATTACTTTTCCCAATTTTCTCCCACAAGATCAGTAACTAGCACCCTTTTTTTTATGTTCTTCTTTTCCTTTTTTTTCCCATTACTTAACCAAAGTGATTCTCTTTGCTTTTTCCCATCCGAGATTCCTCCCATATTGTTTGTTTTCTTCCCATGGGCTTCTCCTATTAAAAAATAAAGAAAGGCTAACACTTTTTCTCCACGCCTTTAGTCCATTCCTTTTCAGCAAGGTTTTAAAAAATGCGGGGCGTGATTGAGGCGTGGAGGCCAAGCCTTAAGCCTTAGAAGTCTAGGCGGGCCTAGGTGTAAAAAGGCGTGAAAAGGCATTTAGGCCTTCTTAATATATTTTAATATTTTTTTAACCATAACAAGGCTATTAAAATACAAAAATTGCACAGATCATAAAAATATGTCTGAATATATGCAAATTAAAATACTATTTGATTATTTTGGATGAGATAATGGTCCGGTTTGTAAACAAATTCTTTAAAAGGCGACATCTTTTCACTAAATCATTGTTGTTTTTAGAAAAAAGTGTGCCTTAAGGGTTTTACCAAGAATAAGGCGTGAAAAGCGTAAGACGAGGCGTTTCTCCCAAGCCTTAAGCCTAGGCGTGCCTAGGCGGAGCCTAGGCGGGTTTTTTAGAACAGAGCTTTTCAGTATAACCTACGAGGCCCATTTTCTTTTTATCCACGCTTCTAATTCATCTATGAAAATAATTAAGACCCATTCTTCCCTTTTTTCACCGAACATCTTTTTAGTATTTTATTAATATTACCCACTATCCCGTGAAATTATAATTCTACCCGTAAAAGGGCCATTGGACTTCATTGTTTGGACAACTTCTAACATCCAATCTTAGACATAATTATAAGAGTAATGTAAGTTCATTATTAGTTGTATTATGTAATTTAAATGCAGTGTTAGTAAATTGTTCTATTATTTATTTTGTCTTCTTAAATAAGTTATTTGCACCTAATAATTAGTGTAAATGTTTTCATAATTAGTTGCTAACTTAAAATCATTTTCTTCCTTTCAAAATTATTTCTTCTCACGCACTATTTTATTTAATTATTTAAAAATGATTTTTAGGTAATTTTAATTAGGTTGAGATTGATGAACTCATCTCGGGTGTGTAGTTGCATCGCTATGATATGAGGGAATAAATTGTTTTTAACAAGTTGATTATTTTTTAAATAACACCGAGAGACCTTAATGGGATATATCACGTATACATTATATTTGCGAAATTGTGCATGTAACTTTGAAAATATTATTAATCCCCAACTCGTATTTAGACTTTTATAAAAAATTTGGGGAGTGACACTCTAGGTTTAAACAATTGTTTAAATAGGTATTAATTACATTTAAAAAACTATCTAACCATGTAATCATTTATGCTACGTATTCCATGGTGAGGGATTTAATTCTGAACCTATGTTTTTTTAGTTGTAAATTAATTTATTTTCAATATTCACCTAGATAAATTGTAGTATTAATATATTAGAAACCTAAAAATCATCTCTTACACTTCTTTTGTAAATAATAAATTAATTAAATTTTAAATGAAATTCTCTGTGAATTCGATACTTGAACTCACGACAATACATATAAAACATGTATAGTTAAAGTTTAATTTGTTTTTTTATTGAGGTGTAAAACCGACGACAACAACATACATATTTACACGATGCTCAGTTTTCCCTTTGTCAAAATGTTGCCATTGTCGGGGAGTGTTTTGTTTCAAAATTTAATTTATTTATTTCTTTGTAAATATGTATATATTTTTTCTTAACTTGTTTTCAAGGTACCGTTAGCATTTGAGATCCAAAACAAATATTGAAGAGCGCGTGCTTGGACATTCTCGAAAAGCAATTTTTTTGTAAGTATGTCTTTATTTAATTCTTTCATTAGTTCTAATAGTATCGATAATGGTCCGCATTATTTTTATAAAAATAATTTTTAAAATCTCACACCACTAATGTCTTTCGGTGAATTTTACAAAATTTCGAAAATCAATATACGAAAACTTATGAAATAATTCTTATAATAATGGATCACAAAATTTTCACAATAACGGTAGTGAAAATTATATGATAATAGTTTTTCAAACTACAATAATAATAATTTTCAAGATTGTTATAATGAAAATTTTGTCAATAGCTACAATAATGCCATTCCAATTCTTAATAATGAAGATTTTGCCCTAAAACTGATATCTTTAGGTGATTACGTGCAAATTAATCAAAATACAAGAATTGAACCTCATTCTTGCGAAATTTTAAATAGGGAATATATTGAACCAAATGAAGAATCAATGGATTTTGATCAACAATTGAAATCTTTGGAATAAAACACGGCCCTAATGACCAAAATGTAAATGAAATGGCTCACAAACTTGCTTCCAAATTTAGAAGTATTAAAAAATGATGAAGACATTGGATTAGAGGCGGTTTTAAAGGAATTGAACTCTTCTTTCGAAATGTTCGGAGTTGATAATCTCCATTCCATCTCAAGATTAATTTATTAAAAGTGATTATAATTCTTCTGAAATTCAATCCGCACTTAATGAATTTTTGAAAATTGAATTTATTTGATCACCATTTTTTCCAACCATTATCGAACCATTAAAACCACCATAAGAATTGAAAAAAAGTCTTGGTGATTTTGATCCGAGTCTTATTGAGGAATGCGTACTTGAAATGTTTTCTATGATGGGAATTTTTCCAATATGTGACCTACCCCATCCAATTTGGAAAATCCGGGTGAGATCATGTTGATTATCTTGGAATTGATTTGGTTTTTCAACCGAGAGACACCACGCTTATTCTTCTCAACTGTAAAAGCCTATTACATCTAAACTATCCATCACCCAAAAAAATATTTATTCAACAATTTATGATGGTTTATATTTTCTGCCCAAGTGAGGCCCCCCATGGCATAAAAGGAACACCTATTTTTAGGGAGGCATGAGACCTTGTGGGAGTACATTGTTAATTCCACAAATTCAATATATTTTTTTTGGATAGACCCCGAAATATTTTGTCTTCTAGTTTATGGTAAATTAAAAGATTATATATTATTTTGCACATATTTTATTAAAAGATAAAATATATATAGTTGTTGTTATTTGTTTTTCTTGTTTCTAACATATTTTGCAGGATTATTGAACGTGATATCCGGGGATTCCCTCATATTAAATATTATCTCTCTATCATTTGAATCGAATATTATTCTTAAATAATATTGAGGACAATGTAGTGTTTTAGTTAGGGTGTGTGTTATTGTGTACTTGCACATATCATGGATATTTTACTTTATTAAATCAAAAAAATAAAATTTTCATTCAGTGATTATTGACGGAAGTTTCTCGATGAAACCAACTCTAATCAATTAAATAAATAAATAAAATTGAAAATTTTGAAAAAATTCAAAAATATTTTCTACTTATTTTTAGGTGTTTTGCCTAAAAGTTTATTTTTTTAGATTTTACTCTATAAGTTAATTCATTCTTCTAAACCTAAAGTAATAAACATATCTAAATATTACTTGCCTAAATGACTCTTTAATTTATTCACCATCATTATAATGATTTATTAATTCACATGATTCATGTATCGACACCTTATGCACATCATGAATTATACTCGCGTAATTGTTAAAAGCTAAATGACTCAAAAATTTAAAGAAGGAACTAGCAAAAAAGTGTTGGAAAGAGGGAATCAAGTATCCTTTTGAGTCATAGGATGGTGAGAAGTCTGGAAGCTATACATATTTCGTCCTCCTTAACAAACTCATCGGACATTATATGCACAAAACTGTTTAAGCTAAATTCCCCTATTGACATGAACCAATCGTCTGATTGTCGGGCCTATTCCCAGGCTTCCATGTATACATCACTGATTATTTCATAACTTTCCTCTTTGAGGGTCATTCTTAGTTCCAGCCTAAAGTCTTTGAGTTGATTAAAAAAAATCGTAGTTTCAGGCTCCCAATTTTTAAATAAGTTTGGATGGTGATGCAAGCCCTTGTATTGAGAGATGAGGCTTGATCCGGTGCATTTTCTTGGATTAGAAGGACAGAAGGACAAATTTTGATGGATTTAAGGAAACTAACAGATGGAACAGGTGTATTAATGGGCCAAATTCTAGTGAAAGGATCAAAATCTGGATTTTCATATAGAAGAATTGCACTCACCTCGGTTCGATGTGCTGTCAAAGGGTTTTGAGTAGTATAGGGTTTATGATTGGCTAGAGGGACAATAATACCTTACCAATAAGGCCTTGAATGGTGTTCTTCAGGTGGAAACATTGGATTGTGGTGTGCCCGACGAATTAGTGAAAATCACAACGATTGTTATGCTTGAAGTTCCTTGGAAGTGGGTCTAGTAACGTGAAGGTTACAAAGGCTTAATGAGGTTTTGAGATAGGATAAATTAGTAAACATTTGATAGGTGAGCATGGAGTTTAGTGTATTCTCTCTTTGACTGTTGAAGGATTATCTTCAAGATCCCATGATGTAGAAGGTTGATAAATATTGTTGAAGGTTGAGACAGTAGTGATAGTTGGCTTACCATACCTGCGAGGAATGGACTTCCCTATTGGACTCTTTGGACCAGACTCAACTTTCTAATTGATAACACCTTCTTTGATATCGACCCCTTCCTCCAAGAGGGCTCTGAAATAAGGGTAGTAATATGTGACACCCCAACTAATTAAATACCGGGTAGCTACTCCTTTATTAAATCAATACAAAATGCCAAGTTGGTTCAGTTAATAGCATCACTGTCGAAAACATTTTTATAATTACTAACCACCTAGTATTTAAAAAGTAAGTGCCAAATTTTAAGTTAAGTCTGATTAACATGCAGTAAAAGAATAATGAAAGAATAACAACCATTCACTATAATGAAGTAATGAGTAACCAACAACATAAATATAAATCCGGAGGAAAACTCCTCACAACAATCCCACAACTGAAAAATAATACGACAAGTCTGAATCCTGAATAATTACATGCCAGAAGTCTGAATAACTGAAATAAATGAAATGTCTCTAAAAGAAATGGGCGACATGCCCTACAACTGATAACTGAAGAATATAGATTCGAGATAGATGAAGCGTCTACAAGCAAAGTCCTGTAACTTCCACAAACAGCTACAGCTCGTTACCTGAATGAGAATCCTAAGCATGGTGTCCTTGTGGCTGGGCACCTAAAATGGTTTTTACAAAAATAGATTTGAAAGCAAATGGGTCAGAGCCCGAAAGTGGAAATCATTTTAAAAACAGCAAGTGTTTTAATAACATTAAAACATTAAATGCAAAATACATGTTAGGACGTGCACTCACATGAAATTCTCACCTCTCGACTACATGTGCACTCCTAACGTACCATACCCATCTATAAGACATCCATATCTAACCAAACCGTAATAAGTTCTACCCCTTACTACTCGATTCCCATATTACATTCTAGCGTTATCAAATAAATAGAGGGCTTTACTTACTCTCAGATTCTCAATTAGAAATACCATTCACTATCAGTTAACCCGTTTTGTTTTCTCAAATCATTACCATAATATTATTCACAGTACCAATCATGAAAGTTCCCATTAATTAAGTGTATATTATTCACATCATAAATATACAATACAAGCACCCCGAGACTAAGCTGCGGTGCACACATACTCTGCTATCCATCCCGGTACATCACGTACATAAGGATCACGTATTCCAAATCTCTCAGGAATCATTCTCAGATAACAACATCACAAATAATGGAGGCGAACACAGTCACATCACATGGGTCACGCACATACCTGCGCTCCCACGATCAGCAGACTTATTAACATCCCAATAAGTCCTTCTCTGACCTATGTTCATCGAGGTAACCAATCTAAATCCGTTCAACACAAGGATTAGAAGGCCCTAAGCGAACGTAAACCTCCCGTGATAGCAAGTATGGTAGGTATGTCATACACATAAAATCAATACATATACTAAGTATGCACACCTCTTAGTAATTACCATAATATATTGGAGGTACACTTCTCATTCTCGTACCGACATATAATACTACACAATTTATATGTTCCCGGTTAATATAATAAATTAGGCCGTCAATAGTTCTCGCAACGTAATAGTCACTCACGTCCTACTTCATATTTTCCCTTAGGTTCAAACTACACTTCTAGGTTTGACTCCCCATTATATCCCAAACATCCCAAATGTAACAATTAATAATCAAGGGAAGGTTATCTCTACATACACACAAGGTTACGGGACACTCGGGATCAAAACAGGCTAAAAAGCCTAAACTGTCAACTCATTCGAAGTCTCGTTCGAACGAGGTTGTTCGAACGAGAGTTCGTTCGAACGAAGTGGGCTTTCTAACGAGGTCTCGTTCAAATGAAAATATCAAACGAACTTCACCCTCGTTAGAAGTCAAAGGTCAACTCGTTAGAAGCTCGTTCGAACGAGCTCGTTCGAACGACCTGGGCAGGTCTTCTAACGAGTGGCCAGTTTCGAGCCCAGATATTCCTTATTTCGTTTTTACATCTTTTCTTCACTTATAATCTCATCTAAACATTAGCCCAACAATTGTTTAAGGTTCCTAATCGTCCCTAAACATACATAGGTCACCTACTAACGTTTCTGTGGGGTTAATTCATTATAAACATCATCTAAATATCAAATCCATACATTTATCCCCAAATTTCAAGAACATGAACCCTAAAATTTATAAATCCTCCAAGAGCCTAATTAAATCTGTTTTCATTTCATCCAAATTATAATATCATCAGAATAATCATCTAAATACAAATCTACATGCGATTCCTCATCAAAATGTAATTTTCACTTCCAATTAAAATGGGTTTTTCATTAATTCCCAAGAACAATAAGATTTTATCAATTCCTACACATGGAAGAAGCATTCTCTGAAATTAATTGGAATTAAACCACTTGCCTTATTTGAATCTCTGATTTTTGATGTCGATTTGCTGGAGTATTCTCTCTCTCTCTGCAGAATCCTTATATCTCTCTACAAGCTCTTCTCTAATGGTGGCAATGGAGGCTAGGGTTTGTCTTAGGAACTTTTGGGTTTTCTTCTACTAACCCCGTAGCCCTCTAATCAGTTAATGGCTGATAATGGGTTAGTGGGTCTTTTAATTTTCCATTAAAAACTCCTAAAATTCGTTAATCAAAAATCCCAAAATTCTAAAATTACCAAACTGCCCTTTTGGGTTGCCGGTATGGCCTAAAAATACCCCGGGACCCAAACCAAACCCCCGGCTAGTGTTTTCTGACTATTTCGACCCTTCCGGACGCGTTGGAACACTCAAAATGACCATACGGTTAATAGAAATAAAATTCACTTTTTAATTAAAATAAATATAAACCTGACGCGACTGTCACACGCGTCTCAACAAAATTTCCAAATTGCCGTATTTCAATCTCACGACAAATTTCATACTTCAATATTCATGTATAATCATATATGCACCTTATATTCAAATACCAACTCGCATCTCGCTAGTATTTTAATTCGGATTAATTTCTAATTAATACGCATTTAATTTAATTAATCCCATAAATAAATATCACAAAAAATACGGGGTATTACATACTTCCCCCCTAATAACTGAATTTCGTCCCGAAATTCGGAACTAGAAAGTACCTGGTAAGAACAACTCTGGATAACGCTCGCGCATCTCATCCTCGTGCTCCCATGTGGACTCCTCAACATTATAATGTCGCCACTGAACACGCACTAATGGGACTATCTTTGACCGCAGTTTCCGCTCACTTCAGTCCAAAATAGAAATCGGCCCCTCCTCGTAGGAGCTATCGGGCTGGAGATCTATGTCCTCCAAAGCAATGTGAGAATGAGCCAAATCATCTCTAATATATTTCCTTAGCGAGGAAATATGAAACACATCGTGAATCCGATGCAAATGCTTTGGTAACCCAAGCCTATACGCAACCGATCCAATCCGCTCAATAATAGGAAATGGTCCCACGTATCTCGGTGACAACTTCCCTTTCTTCCCGAAACGCATAATCCCCTTCATAGGAGATACTCTGAGCAAAACTTGGTCCCCCACTTGAAACTCCCTGAAGAACCTCTTCGCATCAGCATAGCTCTTCTGCTGATCTTGAGCTACCCGAATGCGACTCCGAATCAATTCTATCCTCGCCGAAGTATCCTGAATCACTTCCGGCCCAAGCAGTTTGTTGTCCCCCACCTCCAACCAACATGTTGGGGAACGACAAGGTCTACCGTACAACGCCTCAAATGGAGCCATGCCAATGGTGAACTGGTAGGAGTTGTTGTAAGCAAACTCCACCAGTGGAAGATACTGCTCCCATCCACCCCCAAAATCAATGATACTCATACGTAGCATGTCTTCCAACATCTGGTTTGTACGCTCGGTCTGCCCATCGGTCTGTGGGTGATACGTCGTACTCAACCGCAATTCCGTGCCCATGGCCTCCTGAAAACTCTCCCAAAACCGTGAAACAAATATCTTGTCTCGGTCAGACACGATATTTAGGGCACACCGTGAAGTCTCACTATCTCGGAAATAAAGAGCTGGGCATACTGTCCCGTAGTGTAGTCTGTCCTTACGGGTAGAAAATGAGCGACTTGGGTCAACCTGTCCACAATTACACAAATGGAGTCGTAACCTCTCTATGATGTAGGCAACCTCGTGATAAAGTCCATGGATATGCTCTCCCACATCCACATCGGGACCTCCAACGGCTGTAGCACTCCTGCCGGTCTCTGATGATCCACTTTTACTAACTGACAAGTGGCGCATTTAGAAACAAACTCGGTAATATCTCTCTACATCCCGCTCCACCAATACTGTCGTCTCATGTCTTGGTACATTTTGTCCCCACCGGGATGTATTGCGAACCGTGAGCCGTGCAACTCTGCCATCACCGCGTGCCGTAATTCCTCCCCTTTCGTAACCACCAATCTCCCATTGAAGCGTAATCCCCCGTCTGAGCTAACGGTATAGGACTCGGCTCCCTCTGCTAATAATCGAACTATCTGCTCCTGACAGAACGAGTCATTTGCCTGTTCCCTTACTACCTTCGTGACAATCTGCGGTGTAACGGTCATTACAGACATGAACGATCGGGCCACTGTATCCTGGTGTGCCAATTCCTTCCATTTGGCCTTCCACACCCCTGCCACTTCATCTGCTGGCCTACGGCTCAACGCGTCTGCAACCACGTTAGCCTTCCCTGGGTGATACTGGATATCAAACTGATAGTCCTTCACAAACTCAATCCACCTTCGCTGCAGCATATTCAACTCCTTTTGCGTGAATAGGTACTGTAGGGACTTGTGGTCCGTGAACAATTGAAACTTTTCCCCCAAAAGGTAATGTCTCCATATCCGAAGGGCAAATACAACTGCCGCCAACTCCAAGTCATGAGTGGGGTAATTCTTCTCGTGAGGCTTTAGCTTACGGGATGCATAAGCAATGGCCTGACTCTCCTGCTACAATACACCTCCAAGTCCTTGCAAGGACGCATCGGTGTAAACTAAATAATCAACTCCCGATCTCGGCAATGCTAACATAGGTGTTGAGGTTAACTTATCCTTCAATTCATCGAATGCCAACTGACAGGCATCACTCCAGATGAATGGCACACCCTTACGAGTCAGATGTGTCAAAGGACCTGCTATCTTCGAGAATCCCCGAATGAACCTCCTGTAGTATCCTGCTAGGCCCAAGAAACTACGAATCTCTGTCGGTGTCGTGGGCTGTCCTCACTCCCTCACCGTGGATACCTTCCCCGAATCAACAGATATTCCCCAGTCGGAAATAATATGTCCCAAAAACTGGACCTCCTTCAGCCAGAACCCGCATTTCTCATATTTTTCATATAACTCGTTCTGACGCAGTGTCTGCAAAACTTGCCTCAAATGCTCGGCGTGCTCCTCCTCTGTATGGGAGTAAACCAGAATATCATCAATGAAGACAATGACAAACTGATCTAGGAAATCTCTAAACACTCTATTCATCAAGTCCATAAACACTGCTGGAGCGTTGGTCAAACCAAAAGGCATAACCCAAAACTCGTAAGATCCATATCTCGATAAGAACGCAGTCTTCGAGACATCCTCTTCCCTGATACGTAACTGATGGTATCCCGATCTTAAATCAATCTTTGAGAAGAAAGAAGCTCCTCTCAACTGGTCGAATAAGTCATCGATTCGAGGTAACGGATACTTATTCCGTATCGTGACCTTATTCAACTCTCGGTAGTCCACACACAATCTCAGTGAACCATCTCTCTTCTTCACGAATAACACAGGGGCACCCCACGGCGAAGTACTCCTCCGTATAAACCCCTGACCCAACAACTGCTCAATCTGATCCCGTAACTCCCTTATCTCAGCTGGAGCCATACGGTACGGTGCGCGTGCTATAGGTCTCGTATCTGGTAATAAGTCTATGACAAAGTCTATCTCTCGACTGGGGGTAGGCCTGGTATCTCCTGAAACACATCTGAGTACTCCCTGATAACTGGGATCGAATCTAAAGGAATCACAACCTCCTTAGAGGTATCCTCCTCTAAACAATACAAATGAGCGGTCGAACCTCCCTCTGGGCGAGGCATCGCCACTACAAACATCTCTTGCCCCGGAATGGCAAAAACAATGCTCCCACCGAAGCAATCATTCATGGCTCTATAATCTGCGAGCCAATCCATACCGATAATCACATCGTGAACATGCATATCTAATACCAACATATCTATAGGTAATACCAGACTACCAATCTCTACCCCTACTCCCCGGCATATAAAGAAAATAAGTGACCCACTCCCCAATGGTGAGTCTACACACGTCACTGTGCTCTCTGCTGTGGCTAACAACCCTAAGGCTTTCACAAAATGTGTAGCTATAAAACAGTGCGTTGCCCCCGTATTAAACAAAACCCGACCCATAGTACCATGGATAGGAAACATACCCTCAATCGCGGGTGGTGCCTGTGGAGCTGCTGCCTGGTGGACGTTATAGACACGTCCATACTGTAACTGCCCCTGCTGCACAGGAACTGCTGGAATGGCTGGAAGAGTTGGCAACTGGGCTGGAGCTGGGAGGGCGGGTGGAAAAAGTGGCCTCTGTGGCTCATGTCGAGCACCCTGCTGCTGCTGTGGGGCCCTGCCCCTATCAGGACAATCCTGGCGTTTATGGACAGTCTTGCCACAAACGAAACACTTCCCCGGGAAGTTCCCCCCTCTCTGTCCCTGCTGCCCCCGGCCCTGGTTGCCGTTACTGTTCCTCCACTGGTTCTGCTGGCCCTGCTGACACTGCTGTTGACCATTCTGACCCTGTTGGTTCTGATGGCCGTTCGGACCCTGATGGCCCTGCCGAAAACCTCCCTGTCCGTGCCTGAAATTTCCTGAACTGAACCTCTTGTGATCCCCCTGCTGGGAACCCTGGTCGCCCTGTCTCTGCCCCTGAACAGATTGTGCCCCACTGGCACCATTCCCTCCAGTCCTGCCCTGATGCCTGGACTCTCCCGATCGCTTTCTCTCAGCCATGTGAAAGCGGTGATCCTGACAATGGAGCAATTCAGCGTTAACCACATCAGAATAAGTGGCTAACGAGAGGTTCCCTAACAAGTGCTGACAAATCCTCCATGTCAACCCGTCAGTAAATTTCTATATCTTCTTCTTCTCTGTCGGTATCTCATCTGGGACAATGTTCAAAATATTAGTGAATTCGGCCTCATACTCGGACACAGTCTTACCCTCCTATCGAAGGCTCATCAACTTCCTCCTCATTTCCATATGAACAGCTGACGGAAAGTACTTGCGGTCGGACCGCACCCAGAACTCCTGAATAGTGAGAGTGTCCCTCTCCTCCACGGTGGTAATAGACTCCCACCACTGCAGTGCTGATCCCACTAGCTTAAAGGTAGCTAGTATCTGCTTCTGAACCTCAGTGCACTCGTACATCCTCAAGTGCCGCTGAATATCCTTCCTCCACTGACTCGAAACTACGACATCGGAGCTACCTGCGAACTCCAGTGGGTGTGCTTTCTGAAAAGCATCTCGAACATGTTCCCAAGCAGACGGGAATGCATGTGCCTGAACCGGCGCGGCTACTGGCGCCTGAGCTGGTGCCTCCAGAACTACGGCAAGTGCGGCATTTACCGCCTGGGCCACAATGGCTGCAACCTCGGCGGCATTCATCGTGCCCTGAACTGATGCGGGTTGTGGTTCTGGCGTTGCATTCCTGGGAACCCATTGTGCACGTCGTGGAGGCATCTGAAATAAGAATGAAGTTTATAAGTTCGCAGTTATAAACACAAAATAGATGAAGAACGTAGGATATACAAAAGAATACAACAGTCCTAAAATATAGGGCTCTACATCAAAGAAAGCTCAGTGGAAACATAATAAGCCGTACAGATCCTAATGGACACTAGAACCTGGCTCTGATACGACCTGTGACACCCCAACTAATTAAATACCGGGTAGCTACTCCTTTATTAAATCAATACAAAATGCCAAGTTGGTTCAGTTAATAGCATCACTGTCGAAAACATTTTTATAATTACTAACCACCTAGTATTTAAAAAGTAAGTGCCAAATTTTAAGTTAAGTCTGATTAACATGCAGTAAAAGAATAATGAAAGAATAACAACCATTCACTATAATGAAGTAATGAATAACCAACAACATAAATATAAATCCGGAGGAAAAATCCTCACAACAATCCCACAACTGAAAAATAATACGACAAGTCTGAATCCTGAATAATTACATGCCAGAAGTCTGAATAACTGAAATAAATGAAATGTCTCTAAAAGAAATGGGCGACATGCCCTACAACTGATAACTGAAGAATATCGATTCAAGATAGATGAAGCGTCTACAAGAAAAGTCCTGTAACTTCCACAAACAGCTACACCTCGTCACCTGAATGAGAATCCTAAGCATGGTGTCCTTGTGGCTGGGCACCTAAAATGGTTTTTACAAAAATAGATTTGAAAGCAAATGGGTCAGAGCCCGAAAGTGGAAATCATTTTAAAAACAGCAAGTGTTTTAATAACATTAAAACATTAAATGTAAAATACATGTTAGGACGTGCACTCACATGAAATTCTCACCTCTCGACTACATGTGCACTCCTAACGTACCGTACCTATCTATAAGACATCCATATCTAACCAAACCGTAATAAGTTCTACCCCTTACTACTCGATTCCCATATTACATTCTAGCGTTATCAAATAAATAGAGGGATTTACTTACTCTCAGATTCTCAATTATAAATACCATTCAGTATTAGTTAACCCGTTTTATTTTCTCAAATCATTACCATAATATTATTCACAATACCAATCATGAAAGTTCCCATTAATTAAGTGTATATTATTCACATCATAAATATACAATACAAGCACCCCGAGACTAAGCTGCGGTGCACACATACTCTGCTATCCATCCCGGTACATCACGTACATAAGGATCACGTATTCCGAATCTCTCAGGAATCGTTCTCAGATAACAACATCATAAATAATGGAGGCGAACACAGTCACATCACATGGGTCACGCACATACCTGCGCTCCCACGATCAGCAGACTTATTAACATCCCAATAAGTCCTTCTCTGACCTATGTTCATCGAGGTAACCAATCTAAATCCGGGCAACACAAGGATTAGAAGGCCCTAAGCGAACGTAAACCTCCCGTGATAGCAAGTATGGTAGGTATGTCATACACATAAAATCAATACATATACTAAGTATGCACACCTCTTAGTAATTACCATAATATATTGGAGGTACACTTCTCATTCTCGTACCGACATATAATACTACACATTTTATATGTTCCCGGTTAATATAATAAATTAGGCCGTCAATAGTTCTCGCAATGTAATAGTCACTCACGTCCTACTTCATATTTTCCCTTAGGTTCAAACTACACTTCTAGGTTTGACTCCCCATTATATCCCAAACATCCCAAATGTAACAATTAATCATCAAGGGAAGGTTATCTCTACATATACACAAGGTTACGGGACACTCGGGATCAAAATAGGCTAAAAAGCCTAAACTGTCAACTCATTCGAAGTCTCGTTCGAACGAGGCTGTTCGAACGAGAGTTCGTTCAAACGAAGTGGGCTTTCTAACGAGGTCTCGTTCGAACGAAAATATCGAACGAACTTCACCCTCGTTAGAAGTCAAAGGTCAACTCGTTAGAAGCTCGTTCGAACGAGCTCGTTCGAACGACCTAGGCAGGTCTTCTAACGAGTGGCCAGTTTCGAGCCCAGATATTCCTTATTTCGTTTTTCCATCTTTTCTTCACTTCTAATCTCATCTAAACATTAGTCCAACAATTGTTTAAGGTTCCTAATCGTCCCTAGAAATACATAGGTCACCTACTAACGTTTCTGTGGGGTTAATTCATTATAAACATCATCTAAATATCAAATCCATACATTTATCCCCAAATTTCAAGAACATGAACCCTATTATTTATAAATCCTCCAAGAGCCTAATTAAATTCGTTTTCATTTCATCCAAATTATAATATCATCAGAATAATCATCTAAATACAAATCTACATGCGATTCCTCATCAAAATGTAATTTTCACTTCCAATTAAAATGGGTTTTTCATTAATTCCCAAGAACAATAAGATTTTATCAATTCCTACACATGGAAGAAGCATTCTCTGAAATTAATTGGAATTAAACCACTTGCCTTATTTGAATCTCTGATTTTTGATGTCGATTTGCTGGAGTATTCTCTCTCTCTCTGCAGAATCCTTATATCTCTCTACAAGCTCTTCTCTAATGGTGGCAATGGAGGCTAGGGTTTGTCTTAGGAACTTTTGGGTTTTCTTCTACTAACCCCGTAGCCCTCTAATCAGTTAATGGCTGATAATGGGTTAGTGGGTCTTTTAATTTTCCATTAAAAACTCCTAAAATTCGTTAATCAAAAATCCCAAAATTCTAAAATTACCAAACTGCCCTTTTGGGTTGCCGGTATGGCCTAAAAATACCCCGGGACCCAAACCAAACCCCCGGCTAGTGTTTTCTGACTATTTCGACCCTTCCGGACGCGTTGGAACACTCAAAACGACCATACGGTTAATAGAAATAAAATTCACTTTTTAATTAAAATAAATATAAACCTGACGCGACTGTCACACGCGTCTCAACAAAATTTCCAAATTGCCGTATTTCAATCTCACGACAAATTTCATACTTCAATATTCATGTATAATCATATATGCACCTTATATTCAAATACCAACTCGCATCTCGCTAGTATTTTAATTCGGATTAATTTCTAATTAATACGCATTTAATTTAATTAATCCCATAAATAAATATCACAAAAAATACGGGGTATTACATAATAGCTTCCCATAGAGATTCATATATGCAGCAGGAAATTATTGTTCACCATTCTCACATGTTCTTCCTCAGAAGCTCGATTTGTCATGGTAGTGGCTTTTTCTCTTCACCTACTGATAAAGATGTTGATTGAATCCCTAGGTACCTTAATGTCTTGATGAGTGACTTATAACTCCTTATTGTATTTGTATTGGGACATGAATTCTCAGACTACATCCTTCTAATTATGGATTTTTGGTTCTTCTAGTGACAAGAACCATCGAAGTGCACTCTCTTTAAGGCTCTACTAAAACATATGCACCATTATTTCTTTTGACATTACAAGTAGAGTCATAGCACGATGATATATACAAAGGTGTAGAATGGTAAGTCACCTACCTCTAATTTTTTTGATGCCTGGAAACTTGAACTTTTTAAGAAATTGAGCGTTCGAGTAGGGAGACATGTGGGTGTAATCCACATAGTTCCCTGAGCTCTTGACTTGGTCAAAATTCTTGGATAAGAATCCGAGTCTTACTTTACCTTATTCAATTATTTATATTTAGAATCAATATGAATAGGCATTAGCAAATCAAACTATAGTTCGACGAGGTTCGACATTGGAAAATTAGCCCCTTACTAGGCGAGGTTCGGCATTGGCAACTGAGGTGGTAGTGGCCCATTGACATGTGGTACATGCAGGACATATTGATACTCTTCTGGAACCCACATATATTTTGGCCCTTGTGGACCTACAACACAGGGAAGATTATGTTAAGCTCGAGAACCTCGGGTACCTGAACCCTATTTTGTTGTATCTCTTAGACATCTGTCTGGAGATTATTAATCTTGGAGCTAAACTGAGCGAGGACTATCATCAGGTCTCACTGAACATTGGCATTCTGATTAAGGTTCTCCATGAAGAATATTTGGAGGGACCGTTCAATTTCTGTGGAAGTATCATAGGAGGTGTTAGAGCTTCGAGGTGGCTTGTTAGTGGATCAGAGCCAATAGGGAGATAGGATAAAACTAGGGTATGCGATCGTACCTTAAAGGGGAAGAACTTTTTATTGACGAATATTTTTGGTATTTTTAGAAAAAATAGGGAAAAAGGAAAAGGAAAATTCCCCGGAGTAGTTGTTATTATTACCTTACAAGACTGAAATGCCAAGGTAAAATGGGCTTGGAGTCCTTATATCAAGACTTTTAACTGTCAACCTAACTGTCGCCTGCCTACTTCGGTCAGACAATCACGAGCTCATGCACCATCATTACTTAGGGAAGTGATGTTTGATCACATGGCCCAAGGAGTGAAATACATGTAAAATGATTCCTAGATAAATGATCAAAATCCCATCTCGTGGCCATAGAATTAGGCGCGTGAAAAATTTAGGAAATGCATTTAATAATTATTTTAATAACACGTGGACAATAACATAAAAATAAGGTTGGTCCAGTCAGCGTGTTGGCTGACCACCCTAACCTCGGGGGAAATTAACGGGAGATCGATAAAATTCATGTCACGTAGATGCCACATGACTTATCTTAGAAGATCACCAATATATATGGATATAAGCGTAAATTTTGGAAGATCACGTTGGAAAATTGGAAGACCACCACTCTTAAGGACTCCAGGACCTATGTATGGGACAAACATAAAAAGACCCAACTTAAGAAGACACTAAAAATTTGAAATAAGGGTGATATCACCCAATTTTATATATATTGTAATTAACATGTGGTAACTTGGACTCTCAGATAGCAACCCTAACACTCCAGCCTCCATTGTTCCTCCTATGGAATACACCAATCTCTCTTTCTTCCTCGTGGATGTAAGTAAACATATCCGCTGAACCACATAAATCTCCTGTTCTTTATTCTTTCTCACATTCATAATGGTTTAGGGTCTAATCTCTAGTTACTACTTTTATTACGGGTCAATATCCCTTAAAATACCCATCTATGTTCTTAAGGAAATAACACCCTCGCCATGCTATTCAGACCACAACATATGAACTTTGCTATTTGGGAACAAGCTTCCCTTCATTTGGGTTTTTGGTAGCCATGGTGACCTCTCTCGGGACCAAGTCCCCCAATTTAACTGTTTGTGGTGGACTTTTTGTTTAAATAAGAAGTTGTTATTTTCTTGTAAACATACATTATGACTAGTGCAACTTCTCACCTTTCTTCCAGTTTATCTATGAACCTTTTGCGCTCCTCATCATTACCTCCTGGTTTAAACCGATCCACCCTATATATTGGTATCTTGATCTCTATTGGGACCACTACCTCACTGCCAAAGTCAAAGAGAATGGAGTTTTCCCTGTTGGACCTTTGAATGTCGTTTTATACGCCCATAAGATGCTTGGCAACTCCTTATCCCATATACCCTTATCTTTCTCCATCTTTTTTATTATATTGCGGAAGAGGGTTCAGTTAGTCCTGTTGACTTGGCCATTTAGTTGAGAATGGCCTGGAGATGAGTAATGGCTACCTATCCCATAGTTTGAGAAAAAATCTCTAAAGGTTAGGTTATCAAATTACTTCTCGTTGTCTAAGATAATGACCATTGGCAAGGCAAATCTATAAATAATGTTTTTCTAGATGAAGCAGGTGGTCTTCTTTTCAATGATGGTGGCTAGAGTCTCAAATTCATTCCACTTTGTGAAGTTATCAATCACCATAATGCAAAATTTATTTTAGCCTTTGTTGCGAGGCAGGGGATCTACTAAATACATTCCCAATTCAATAAATGGATATGAACTTAGGATTTTGTCCATTCTGTTCCCTGGATGCTTTAGAATGAAGGCAATCCTCTGACACTTGTCACAACACTTAACCATGTCAATAGCTTATTTCCTTAAGGTTGGCCATAAGTACCCTTGCCTTAAGATCTTATAGACTAAGGTCGTGGGACCTGTGTGAGCATGAAAAACACCTTCGTGGAGGTCTTTAAGGATATAAATAGCTTCTAATAGGCCAAGTTGTATATGAGGTGTTGAAAAATACTCCTTTTTGAACAGACCCCATTCTCCGAATAATATTTGGAGGCTAAAGACGTTTGTCCCCTAATTTGGAGCTTGTCTTTAGGCAGGAATCCAACTCTGAGGTATGCCTTCATAGGTATGGTCTAGTTGGAGTCTTCACCAACCTCTATAATGTTAATTTATAGGTGGGTAATGCTTGGTTTATCCAAGGTGATAATCAAAATGTTTGGATCTACCTCATTCGAGGAGGTCTCCTGTTAAAGTTGGTCAATAATAAAGTTTTCTGCTCGGGGAGCTCTTCTAATGCTAAACTTGGGGATTCTATGGATGAGTGATTTTCAATGGCTAAGTAACCTATCGTTATATCACCTTTAGCCTCATAGACTTCAGTGGATTGATTGACTACCAATTGAGAGTCGTTGATAGCCTTCACCCATTCTGCTTTCAAATAAATGTCCAAGTATAGACCTGCTAACAAGGCTTTATATTATTCTTCATTGTTAGAGGCTTAAATTAAAAAAGGAGGGCAAGAGAGATTGTACTTTTTTTGGGACCATAAGATGAAATCCATCTCCGGTGCCTGATGTACTAAAAGATCTATCCCCATTTAAGGCCCATGTTGGGAAGCTGGCGTCTATTTCTTGAAACAATAGTTGCTTAGGCTCTTTGGGAACTATTTCTTCTATGCCTAAGCTGTGTGTTTTTTTTCTATTTCTTACAGGTTGCTCAATTCTGCAATGAAGTATGCTAAGGTCTGGACTTTAATGCACTCCTTGACTGGTAGTCGATGTCAAATTCCCTAACTCCATAGACCATTTGATAAGTCTTCCTAAGGTATTAGTCTTGTGGAGGATCTATTGAAGGGGTTGATCGACCATGACCATAATGGTGTATGATTGGAAGTAAGGCCTTAAACATTTGGGTTAGGTAATGAGATATAAGGCGATAATCTCCACCCTTAGTTACTTACTTTTAACCCCTTGTAGAGCTCGATTAATATAACACACCGAATATTAAACCCTAAAATTTTCTCGGATTAAGGCTAAGCTTATAGTGTTGGGAGAAGCAATAAGGTACAAGTACAATTCCTACCCAGTGATGGTCCACTACAACAAATGTGGAGAACCTAAGTACTTCTTTAGGCTTTGGAAGGCTTCCTCGGCCTTTAGAGTCCATTGGAAATCCCTTATTAGTATTTTAATGAAAGGAAATAATTTATTCGTGGCCTTAAAAATAATTTCTTAAGGGAGTAACCTCTTCTAACAAGGCCTTGAACCTCCTTAATTGTCCTTGGGTACTCCATATTCAATAGAGCTTGGATCTTCTTTGTATTGGATTTTATGCCATGTCTGGAAACCATGAAGACCAAGAACTTGTCTTCTACTACACCAAAATCACATTTCTTTGGGTTGAGTCTTATTTAGTTCCCTTTTAGAATGAAGAAGTTCTACTGGAGGTTTTCCACACGATCATATGCTCCCAATCTTTTAACAAACATGTCATCGATATGGACCTCCATGAACTTGTCGATGAAATCTTTGAATATAGAGTTCACCATTATTTTAAAGGTAGCACCTGTATTACTTAGTCTAAAAGGCATAACTTTGTAATAATAGATGCCTTTGTCTGTGATGAATGAGGTGTTTTCTTCATCAACGGGAGACATCCTGATCAGGTTATAACCGGAGAAAGAATCTATAAAGGATAGGATCTTGTGACTAGTGATTGAGTCTTCTAAAGTGTTAATGCGAGGTAAAGGGTGAAAATATTTAGGACATGCCTTGTTGAGGTCACTGAAGTCAGTACACATTCGTAACTTCTTGTTACCTTTAGGCATCATTACCACATTTGAGAGACACTCTGGATATAGCACTTCTCTTTTAAAATTATCTCCCAAAAGCTTATCAACCTCCTCAGAATCAGTTGTGTTCCTCTCAAGGAAAAATAACCTCTTCTTCTGGAGAAATGGCCTGTGGTTTGAATCCACGCTGAGGTGGTGGAACATAACCTTGAGGTCTACACCCATCATATCTGAATGACTGCCTAACTCTTTATTAGAAGCTCAGGCATTTTTGGCAGAGGAGGTAGGTCCTCTGTAGAGATAGTACCCTTCCTTTGTGAGATCTCTAGAACCTTGAATAATCTTTGAGTGGTTTCTATTGAACTCTAAATCTTTCTTATAAAAGTATTATAGAACTTATTGGCCTTCTCCTCATCTCCAAATACTTCTCTAACACCTATTGGGGTATAAAACCCCATCAACATCCTCTGAGTGGACACGAAAACATCTAAATCATTGAGTGAAGGTCTTCCCAAGATCACATTGTCGATCGAGGATTAGTCTACCATGAGGAATTTATTTAATATGGAAGAGTATATATCTTTCGAACCAATTGTGAGTGGGATAATGACATACTCCATGGAATAGGCTTGTTCCCCATTAAAACCAATAAAAAGAGCGGCGATAGGCTGCATATGCTTCATGGTGAGGCCCATGTCCTTGAAACCATGCAAAAATAAGATATTCGTTAAGCTCCCAGTATTTACCAATACTCTATTCATGTTGGCATTGACCATGATCACCGTGATGAACATAGGATCCTCATGATATGGGATAATCCTTTCGACGTCAGTATTCGAAAAGACCATCATAGGGACTTTTTTTGATAATTGTCTTTGATGATACACATTGTCGATGTGCACCCCCTAATGCTACATGCTCTCGAGGTGAGGTTTTCTAGCAGTTCAGGAAGGTCCCCCCCCAGAAAACCCTCATGAGATGGTGTTCACACCAATTAAAGGAAAATAATATTTAGTCATGTTATTGCGCTGACCTTTTGCCAACGTCCTTTGCTATCAAATTATTCAATTAACCCCTTTTGATCACTCTTTTAATGGCTTCCTTGAGTCTAAAGCAGTCACCGGTATTGTGCTTGTGGTCTTTGTTGAACCTGCAATACTTTTATTTTTCCCTCCAGCCCTTCGTATCTCTCATGGTTTTCGTCATAGTTAGGAGGCATTGAGATTCCTCTGTTGCAAAGACCTCTTCTATAGTGTCCATGAGTGGAGTAAAGTGTTTGTCTTCCGGAGGCCCATTTTTCTTACTTCCTTTTCTTGTCCACAACTACCTTGGGGGATTGTTCGAGGTAAGAAAACACAAATTTTGTCTTTCCTCATTGGGGGAGGCTAGGGAATGCCTTGCCGTGACTACATCCTTAGTGTTCATGTATTTGTGATCTCTCTCGAGTAGCTTAATCCTCGATCTAGGGAATATTTTACTGAAAGACCTCAACAAGTCCTCTAATGCGAGGCTTGAGATGAAGTCCACTACACAAATGGTTTCGTTCAAATCATGGACTTAGAGAGCCTCTTCGTTAAATTTTTCCCCCAATTGAGAGTCTAACTCTCGATGGTAGCTACCTAATTAAAAATTAATTCGCTTAATTCAAGAAAAAAAAAAGGTGTACTAGTTTTTTATCATCAAAAGAGTTTAACAATACAAAAGTCTACGTGACAAAATATTTTACTAGATTTTAGAATCCCAAATTTTATCTTCTTTAGTTAAGACAATGATTTTTAAAAAAATGTGAAAAAGGTAAAATAATCACAAGACCGGATGTACGAGGTAATACCCACAAATGCATTATGATAGAGATATTATAACTAGAAGGAAAAGACTTACAAACATATGACGCTATGACCGACTGTAAACTCTTTCACAACTTATTGTCCGAGGAGAATGAAAACCTCTAAAGAGCACTAGAAAACTGCCACCGATTTTGGTCCGTGATCAATGTCGTCAAATCTATTGCCAAAACTTTCTTCTTTAATGTTGAAGCAACTTCTTAGAAGAATGGAACCATTAAGGAACCAAAAATATACATCAAGTATTTTAATGGAATCCTAAAGGGTTGTCTTGGTGTATTACAGGGTTATGGTGCTCCAAATCTCAAAACGATTTTTTTAAGCTAAGGAAGAAAAATATCTAGTCATGAACAAAATAGTTTTGAAAACGTTTTTTTAACACAAAGGTGAGTAAATAAATCTCTAAAGTTTTCTCATGGAGAAGACCCAACAACAATGGCTTGAAGAACTCAATGAAGAGGAGTGATAAAATGTGCTCTCAAATACATGAAATGTTTATATCAGCTATTAAATTTCTTCAAAGATCTCACTCTTGGTTTGGAAGATTATGGAACATTTAATTATATAACCTTTTGATTTGAAAGTGTTTAAAAGTTAATAGGATGGCTGTCACGCTCGTATGGAGTGAAGTAGTCACTTCAAGGTTGAAGTCAGCCAAAAAGGCATACTTGATAAAAAAAACCAAGAAGATCTTAGTGAAAAATCTTATGCAAAAAGTGCTTTCGGCGCCGTTAGATGCGCTTCACTATATCATCACTGCAGCGAGGAAGTTCTTCGCTATGGCAAAAATGTAGAGAGATAGGTCACTCAAATGACCAAAGATTTTTCACGAGAAACAAAAGTCCAGCGAAGAGCGTTCACTGCAGTGGAAAATATCTTTGTTGAGGCATCACTACGGTGAAGAAGCTCATGAAAATTTCCAATGAAATTATCCATTTTTTCCATAGAAAAAAAAATCGAGAATAGGTTTTTGACAAAACTCTAAGTATGTTTGTCCCAACGAAGAACACTCATATTGAAAATACACATAAATATGCAATTCTTTATAAAATATATTTTTATATGAAAATTATATTTGCATTGTCTATTTGATAATTTGACAAAACCAAGGTTAATAAAAAATATTTTTCAATTATAAAAACAATTTAACCAAGGTATGAATCTTAAGTCCGCAAAGTCTTATATCTTTCCTAAGTTGTGTACTTGAGCTTCCACATGAGCGAATCTGGAATGAAGTTGATGAAGATTTTCGGTGATCTATGGGGCAAAGACAAAAAAAATGTTTTAGCAAGGAGTTTGGACAATCTATTCCGTGGAGAGAAATGAATATATAGTGCTCTTACAATCTCCCCATTTATCGAATTCTGAGACTAAACAGAAAAAGAAAAATTACAAGCATATAAAGGAAATCTACTATTTTACGACTCGCCTGGCCAAGGAAAAATAAAATAATAAAAAAATACATTTTATTGCAAGTAACTAATCACTACAAGAGACGCAACCATCTTCATGGAGTAAACGAAGCTCTTTCACAAATACTTTTCCGTCACACACTAGAAAACTCATAAAGGTACTAATATAAAGAAATAAGATAAGAAAATATGATAAATATGATCATGTGGATATAACAATAAGAACATGTGCGCATCGTATCTATCTAAAATAGTTCTCCCTCAAATATACAATTCCTCTCAATAAACATTATACATCAACAAGTAACACTAAGCAACATAATATGATTTAATAACTATACACCCCCTATCTACAAATGTCTCCCCCTTTCGGTCACAGAAAGTGACAAATGAAAGAACTAAGACCATGATGAGATCAAGTTCTCAGGGAATTTAAATAGTGTAAAATATGTTAATCAAACCAATAAATAGAGAAGGAACCATATAGTGAGTGAACAATCAAAATGAAGCCTAGGCAAAATATAATCAAGAGATTAAAAAAAGGCACAAGATCAACAATTTTAACTACAGATAGAGATATAAAATATACCATGCAAAGATATGAAACTAATGTTAAATGAGATAAATATAAAAATAAAAGTTAAGAGTTACAAGGTTTACAAATAAATGTGATCAAGACAAATCAATAGCTAACAACTCTTAAATAAACCAACAATCCTAAAACACAAAAAAAAATATATCACTTCTCTTCTTCAACGTCTTCATAACACACAAATCAATAATCTCATTGTGAACATCTTATAAGGCATCCATGGCATTTTGTACTTGATCAACAAAGATGAGTTGAAAGTCATCATAGAAGGAAGAACTTGTAGAACTAAAGGAAGAAAACTAATTCCTAGAGTCCTTAAAGACGGGTTGAAAATAAGAACACAATTAAGTAACTAACCTAGAAAAGGTAGAATCCAACTCTTTTTCTATCAAAGGGTGTATACTAGGTGCACATGATGTAGGTATAGGACGAGGATCCGTTTGAGGAACAATATGAGGTGGTGTGGATGTACCAATGTGAGAGTGCGCAATTTTCTAACGGCTTAAACTTATTTAATTAGATTTCAATCCCACAAATAAATTTTTATTTTTATTTAACCTAAAACATGCAATTATGCGATTCAAATCAAGCATCTAAAAAAAAATTAAGGAAAAATCCCAAAAGGGGCAAAACTTTTGATTTCACTATAGTTTGCAAATTACAGCTTATAATTACAATAGAGAAATACATCCCGGTGAATCTCCCGCAGGTGACCCTCGTCTACTTCAGCAATTATTCCCATGAGAACCACAAAGATTGTAATCATCATTCAACAAAAATTCTCTCAAGAACCACAACAGCAGTAGTAAAGACTCCTTCTTTATAAGGTCAGTAGTGAAAACTCCTTCTTCACGAGAGTAACTTCAATATATAAGTGTTTTGGGTTTCAAAGATTATTCATAAAAGTATATAGGAGAGATTGTGAGAATCAAAAAGTGTTTTTCCCTATAAAAGTGAAAACTTAGAGCAACAGCTCTGTAGTTTTCGTAAACGCAAAGTCTTAACAAAAAATCTATCGAAAATAGGTATTTATAGGCAAATAAAAAATCCGAGGTGACGTAATCTCATTCGAACGAAAGTAAGGCATCGTTCTAATGACATGTTGTGCCGTTTGAGTGACATAAATCTCGCTTCTAACGAGATGCAAAAATCCAAGACAGTGAGCCCTCGTTTGAACCTCATTTGATAAATGCTTCAAACGAGCTTCCAACTAGATCCCAAGTCGTTCTAACGAGATTGCTTCCTCGTTTGAATGAAAAACTCAAAAAATAAAAATATTTTTTAAGTTCAAAAACTGTTCAAAAAACTGCCTCGTGTTGTAAAAAATCATTTTATAAAAATCTCCCAATACTTTGTAAAACATCCACGAAAACCAAAGCAACTACTATACCAATTTTTCGTGAAGTTGTGGCACATTTTGAAGATGTTTGATAATCGGATCCTTGTTCTTGAACGTGAAGTGTCATGGCGGAAGTAGCGGGCTATGCCATACTTGAGAATGCCGTGTGATGTCGAATTAAATAAATTAAAAAATTTCAAAGTTAACCTTACTATATCGGTGTTAATTTTTATACAAAATTTATTCAGCTCTAAAAATATGCAACTAAGTGTGTGTTTGTGTCAAACCATCACAAATAAAATTGCTAACTCACGGATTTCAGGAAAAATTCCTTTTGGGAAAAACCTTTATTTCACTATAAAGACGTAAAAGCGCAACTTACAATAATTACAATGAAATATGTAATGATCACTCCTTGGAACAATCACATAGACACGCAGTCTTGAGTGAGCAAGAATCGCAGCTCTAATTCAGCCTGGTTATACCCACGAGTACTCCCTATGACATGCAGTCGACGTTAGCCCAGTACCTCCCTCAATTGTCACCTAGATCAGCAGTAGAGATCTTCTCTACAAGGGAAACTTTAACAAAGATGTGTTCTTAGGTTCGAAAAAAATTCACATAAACTACTGGGATCTTGTGAATTGAAAAAAAGAGGATTAAAACCCTAAAATGAGAAGACAAAAGTATTACGCCAGAGCAGTTTCGTAAAACAGTAATCTCAGGTCTTCTGAACAAAAACAAAACTCGAAAAACGAATTTATAGAAAACATTAAGGCGGTGGCTCGCTCGAGCGAAATCAGAGTCTCGCTCGAACGGGGATACGTGTTGAATGGCGTGGTTAAGTCGCTCAAATGACCCAAGTGAGATATTATATTTTAATCAGGTCCCCCTCAACACTTATAAAATATTTTTTTACGAAAAACAAGGCTCCAACACTTAGAAAATATTTTGTAAACCATATCCCAACACTCTAAGTGAACCCTTAAGGTACTTAAGCACAACCTTACCAATGTTAAACTTGCGGAGGCTTGAATTTTGAAGAAAACTTGATGTTCGAATCTGTCTTGATGCTTGAATGATCTTGAATAATTCTTTGACGATTGTAGTAGTATATGACATACTCAATTGTGAACGGACAATGTAAAATAATATCCTTACAAATATCCCCTTATGTCTATGCCGGTACAAAATAAAAACATCCAAATTATCAAATAAAAAATGCCTATAGAGATCTAATACCCTCCCATGAACCCAAAACTGAAAAGGTACTAAACATGTAAGCCTAAAACTTTTCTTCAAAATCTTCAACTTAAAAAAAACTTCAAATCTTTAAGCTTTTCTCATCAGGGTGTGCAAAATAATGATCTTTAATTTTTTATCTACACGCATGAGACAAAGAAAATACCTTCATGACGCATCGAGTTTGAAATTATATAAGAATAAATCAATCAATAATCAAATCTCTCCCATAATGCAAAAACTCCCCCCATAATTCGTTCTCCCCCTTTTTATTTGTCCGAAATAGACAAGGAAACGAATAAACCAAAATAAACATGGAGTTTTCATGACAAATATTCATAGAAAATATGAATCAAACTACAATCAAGCAAAGAGTAACTCAAAAGCTTCCACAAATTATTTTTTATTTTTCAATTTTCGTACAAAAATGAAAAAATAATTTTACAAAAATCACGCACCATGAATTTACAGTAAGACAATCAAATCATGGAAAGGGAATGAATGGGTGTGAACATGTTCGATAGGCAAATCAAAGAAATCAAACATAACATATGTGCACGATGAATATGTGTACTCCTAATGAATGAATCTCAAAATCGCCCTTAGGTGTGGAAAGTGTTGAATTTAAATGACATCGACTCGATCCATCAACACATCAAAGTCAAGAATGATTCTCAAACCAATAACATCTAAAACTATGTAATGCTTTTTCATGATGCTGTCAGGACGTGCAAACCCGTTTTTCATTTCTTTCCATTTAAACTCTCTCATAAATAATAATAATAATAATAATAATAATAATAATAATAATAATAATTTATTTTTCTTTTAAGGTTGCCCCTTTTTGGCATATTTATCTTTTTATTGCCTTTCAAATTTTTTTGGGATCTTTTCAAACGGTGGCTTTCATGTTGAGTTAATTTTTTACTCTCGTTGCCCTTTCCCATGATTCACTCTTCATATTTTGTTGCAATTAAATCCTCATGGTAAACTGTTTTACATGTACTACTTCCATTTTCAAGTTTTATCGCATATGGTTCATTTTAAAGACAGGATTGAGATGACAAAACTCCGACCAATATATGATAAACAAGTAGAATAATCAAACAAATCCATGCGAGTCAAACATGTAGGTAGTAATAACAAATTACATCTCAATGACTCCAAATGTTGTAAAGCATAACAATGAAATGATGACGCAAATCAAAACACTATCAAATCGTCACATGGATATGGAATGAAATTGTGACTCGATCATCCTAAATGTCCATTGATATACGGTGCAAAACAAAATATAAAACTCTTTTTGTTCTTTTCCAAAAAATTTATCAAAATAAAATCTTTTTGTATTTTTCATTTTTTTCTAAAGAAATAGGGAATCTTTTTGAATTTTCCAAAAAAATATCAAAAATGGAAAAAAAAAAATAACTACAAAAATGGTACACACAAGCAATAGGAAAAAACATCATCATGAAAATCATCCTTTGCTAGAAAACAAGTCTAAACCTCAACCGTTATGTACGGTGGATTTTTCCAAAGGTGGTGACATCTTATGAAAAATCTCCATAAAATCATGTGAAATCTTGACCAAAAACTATACATGCTCCCTAATATGTGAAAACCCTCTCGTGTAATCATCCAGAGCATCATATATGGGTGCGTGTGTGTGAAAACGTGTTGTAGCAACCCGTGACACATGACCAACTTAAAACAAAATTTCCTGAGGTGTCCTCTCTTCTTGAAATGTGTGCAAACATAAACAGACCTAGGTACACCTCTCAAAAAATGTCTCCTACGTGATCTCCTATTAGTTATGGGACGCCTAGGTTGGTTGGATTGAGAATCATATGGATCAATCACAAACTCGAGAACCGGCTCGGGTACAACATGTGAAGTGGATGCACCGTCATGACCTATTCCTCGTCTCTCAACATCACCCAAAATGGAATTGAGAACCATCTTTCCAAACTTCTTAGCTGTATTCTATAAACGGAGTTTGACCTCCCGTGCACGTTCGAGATCACTCTCGAGTTGGGATACACGTGTCGTCAGACTAGACACCGTGTCAGTCAAATCACTCTTTTTTCGATCTAAAGCAATCAATTGTTCACTCAAAGAAATCTTCACTTTATCGAGTTGACTTGATTTAACCTCAAATACCCTCAAACTATCTAACTCTCTCTCTAAATCTCTCACCCTAAGACCTAACTCCTTACTCAATTTCTTAGTCTTTAAGGTCTCGGCGTACAAATCTCTAAATGCAATCTGGAGCTCACTATCACCTCACTAATGCACTCACTCTCACCTTTGCTAGAAACACTCAAATCACCCTCAGGGGTCTCATGTGCACAAGTATCCTCATCGTCGTGGGACAAACTAGGTGTACTCACGTGCTAGCTAAATAGGTGAGAAATTTTCCATGTGAATACTCATCCCCGTAATCTTTCACCGCATCCTCACTATCGCTAAGAGTGGCTGGTGTGAAAATTTTCTTGCCCTTTCTCCTTAGCCTAGTATGACACTCAAAAGCTCTATGCCCTCTCCCTTCACACTCAAAACACTTCTATTATTCCTCTTTCTAACCTCTCTCTTTTGCTTCATTGTTATTTTTCTCAAAAAAATCTTTTATTGGAAGAATTCTGTTTTGAAAACTTCAGAAACTTTTTAAAAAAATTCGCAAGCGTGGCCATATCAAAATCACCCTCACCCTCACCCTCACCCTCAGAGTCAAACTAATAAACTTTTACTTTATTTTTCTTCTCTCTCGTGGACACTTCCTCTCCCTTCCTAGACTGGGCTCTAAGTAATATCCCTTTTTCATTAGGCTTGACAGTGTCAAGAAACATGTCAATTTCATATGTCGGGAGATCTCCTACCAGCTCTTCTAATTTTAAATTGCTCAAATTACCTAAGGAATTCAAAATAGTCACTTTAGGGATAAAAAGTTTAGGCAACGATATCAAAATCTTTTTAACTACCCGTGCATCATGAATGTGCTCACCAAGATTAAAACTAGTGTTGACAATACCAGACAAACGTGCATAAAACTCACCAAATCACTTAGTCTCAAGCATGTTAATTATTTCAAATTGAGTAGTTAAATTTTGAATTTTAGACTCTTTGACCGCATTAGTTCCTTCGTGGGTGACTTATAAAATATCCCACGCTTCTTTTGACATGGTGCATGTTATAATACGTCGAAACTCCTCAGGAGTGATGGCACCAGAAACTGCACTCAGCCCACATGAATTAAAAGTGGTCCATTTAAATTCATCCTCGATCCAGGTAGTCACAAATTTTAAAGATGTTACGTTATCTACAGTGGCAGTGGCAGGCATCCACCCTCTTTTACAAACAACCCAAACGCGCTCATCAATATCCTTTAACTATGATTTCATACGTGCTTTCTAGTAGTCATAAATATACCCATAAAAAAGGACATCCGATTATATAAGTGCTCCAATGGAAAAATTACGATTTTTCACAAAACAGATTTTTCAAAAAAATCAATATCACATAATTTTTGCGAAAAAAATAATTTGTAAGGACACAAGTTTCCAATTGAGTCCCTTTGTAGTTTTGGCTCATTTTCGGACAAAAACTTTTGAGTCGTAGGATAGTGTTCATGTGTATCCTCCAAGCGTATGACACGTAATGTTTAAGACGTAGCGGCCATCTTTTCAAGTGGATATAATTTGTCGGTTTCTTGTGCCTCGTTTATGCGTCATCAACATCACAATGTTCCAAGGTCTCCAAAAGGTATGAATGCAATTATGTATATTTAGGACCTTGGATATTTTTAATTGGGTGCATTTTATTAAATATTTTTAACGACTTTATTTTTTCTCAGAAAATATTGATTGAGAACTTTTCATAAAAGTTTTGGGCTTAAAAATGGGTTTTATATTTTCTGTAAAGTTGTTTGAACGAATATAGGATCTTGTTAGAACGATATTCCCAGGCCGTTCGAACGATACGTTTAATGACTTTAGTATTTTTCTCACTGACTTGTCGCTAGTAAAGTCGTTCGAACGGAAATGTCGTTCGAACGAGATTTGGCGGGAATAGTTTTCGCAGTTTTTTCCACTTTTTCCACTCTTTTCCCCAACTACTTTTTGCCAAAATTTATGAAGAGAGGGAACCAACTTTTTCATCTAAATTTTTCAACTTCTACAACCTCTATGAGAAAGTTTTGAGAGTTTATTTCCTCTATTAAAAAGTTCATGTTTGCGTGTTAGTTTTTCAAGAAAATTATTCCTAAACACTTTTGTTTACACCCAAAATAGTTTGTTTATCCAAGTTTCTTCATATATATATATATCTATTTCTTGGAGTGTTTTGGCACCAGGTTCTAATCTACCACTTGGAGAGTTATTTGGATTTGCTTCTACAACCCATAAAGAAGAAGATTTGTTGCTGCGGTGTTCCCACTTGAAAAAGACTTCGGGTGCGGGTTGACGGAGACCAAAAGCCTTATTGGTGCATTCCAAGATTCCGGTGGAGTCCGAGATTCTTGACTAGGCGGAGGTAGTTACAAGAATACGCGTCAAGACTTGGACGGATTCAAATCGTGTGTAGTAAGTCATCTATTTTGTAATCATAAAACCATACTTAGTGGACTTAAGTCTAGTTCCATCCGAGGTTTTTTGCATTTGGATTTTCCTCGTACATCAGCGTGTAATTGTTGTGATTTATTTTTATCTTGCAAAAATCACGTAGAACGCATGCTTAGGTTAATTCAATATAAAATTGGTGTATATATCACATTTGTGTAATTTGGTGCAAAAATTAGTTTGGGTAAAGTTTAAGTTAATTTAATTCAAGTCTAAATAATTTAATTTTATCAAATTTGGTTTGACATATATAGAAAAAGAAATTCATCACGTTAGGCAAATTTTAGGACTTGGTTTAAATTAAAGTTGTTCATGTGAAAATTAATTTGTTGATCAATTGTTTGTCACTTTTAGTTTAATTTATTTTATTTTGAAAGAAATTAAAATTTGTTGTTTGTTTGTGTTATGTTGAAACATCCTATTCCGCACTCTAAGGAAATTAATATTTAATTAAAAAGCTATTCTAAAATTTGGGGGTCTACTATTCCAACAGAATTCACAGTAAATTACTTAAACCTGCTCTGATACCAATTTGATAATTGTCGTGTGATATCGAATTAAATAAATTCGCAAATTTCGAAGTTAACCTTATTATATCGGTATCAATTTTTAAGCAAAATTTATTCAACCCTAAAAATATGCAACTACGTGTGTGTGTGTGTGTGTGTGTGTGTGTGTGTGTGTGTGTGTGTGTGTGTGTGTCAAACCATCACAAATAAAATTACTAACTTACAGATTTCAGGAAAAATCCCTTTCGGGCATAACCTTTATTACACTATAAGGACGTAAATCGCAACTTACAATAATTACAATGAAATCTATAATGATCACTCCGCGGAACAGTCACAGAGACACGCAGTCTAGAGTCGGCAATAAATCACAACTCCAATTCAACCTAGGTATACCCACGAGCTTTCTATGACACGCAGTCGATGTCAGCCCAGTACGTCCCTCAATTGGCACCTAAATCCGCAATAGAGATCTTCTCTATAAGAGAGAATTTAACAAATATGTGTTCTTGGGTTCCAAAATAATTCACATAAACTATTGGGATCTTGTGAATTGAAAACAAAAAATGATTAAAACCCTAAAATGAGAAGACATAGTATTTTTCCAGAGAAGTTTCATAAAGCAGTAATCTCAGTCATTTGAACAAAAACGAAACTGGAAAAATGAGTTTATAGAAAACATTAAGGCGGTGGCTCGCTCGAGCGAAATCAGAGTCTTGCTCGAATGGAGATACGTATCGTTTGAACGAAACTTCGCGCGACAACCTCTATCACTTGAATGATATGGCTGAGAATGACCCAAATGAGATATTATATTTTAATCAGGTCCACCTCAGCACTTAAAAAAAAAATTACGTAAAACTCTGCTCCAACACTTAGAAAATATTTTGTCAAAAATATCCCAACACTCTAAGTGAATCGTTAAGATACTTAAACACAACTTTACCAAAGTTAAACTTAAGGAGGCTTGAATGTTGAAGAAAACTTAATATTCGGATCCGTCTTGATGCCTGAATGATCTTGAATAATTCTTTGATATTTGGAGCGATATACGATATACTCAATTGTGAACGCAATAATATCCTCACAACAATCGATGTAAACTAGATTCTATGGACAAGTCATAGATACTAGGGGTAGTGACAGAAAATTTGCCCTTACACACTGTAGTTGCCAAGATGAGTAATAGACTAATAAGAATATTGAATGGCCAATGCAGATTACGAATTTTCTCGAACTTTATTTGTGAGAATAAGAACCCCAAACTCCAAAAGTAAACTCACAATCAAATGAATGAAGGTAAAAGCTTGAGTTTTCTTATCATCTTTTGTGTGAGTAAAGATCAAGTCCAAGATTAAGCCACACAACATATTCACACCCTATCCAATGCTATATAATAAATGTGCACATTTAAGTGATATGTTGTAAGGGTGGTATGCAGGTAAAAACACAAGGACACAACCATATTCATAATATATAAATCCTTAGTAATAAAATCTTGAGGAAAATTTTAAGTATTCCAAAATTAGCAATGTCTGTCACTCAAAAAGGAAATCATCTCTGGTTAAGATTGTATACCCATAATCATCTCATAAGGAAACTTGTGACATTTTTCTTCGGGATCCTGTAGTGGTTGCTTATCCACTTGGTAGAAAGTGTAACAAGTACTCCATAACTTCGGTAGAAAAAACTCTAATGCCTAAGTGATCCTTACCACCCACAAGAGTTGAATAAAATTCTCTCACCATGTTGGGGGAACAAGGTCCGATTTAAGAACAAATTTTAATCCAATTTTTTGTCCAAAAGTTCTTATAATTGAGTGACAGAAAAGGAACCTAAATCAATTAAATTGTCCTAATGCACATAACGTGTACAGAGGTTATCATTAAATCTGGAATGGACGGGGGTAGTCGAGGCACATGAGTGAGATTTCAGAGCCAAAAAGTATAGTATGAAAAACCACACATAGAGACACAAAGCATAAAAATCATATATGAAATGGTATAAGTATAAACCAGGGATCCTATACGAAAAATATGAGAAAGAGTCATAAATGAAAAAAAATGTCAAATACTCATAAACTCTAACACATATAAACACAAGAGTAGATAACCCCCTCCCCCCCCCCCCCCCCCCCAAAAAAAAAAAATTAAAGAAAAGATGTACACACTAAAATCTACTTCAGAGAATCAATCTTAATTAAGATAAGTAAAACTCAGTAATCATAAAAAATATTTCATCAAAGTCCATAAAAACTTCTATCACAAAGCCAAAACTCTAAATATGGTGTAAATTTGAAAATCTAGGATACATAACCATACCAAGATGAAGATTTACCACTAAAATGAGGTATACAAGACCTACAAAAACTTCAAATATGCTAAGTTGGGAGGAAGACAAGAGGATTCTAGAGGTGAAAGAGGGTTTTGAGAGAGAGAGTGGGTGAAAATGTTTCAAATTCCAAATTTTGGCGATTTAAACAAATCCAAAAGCATTCGTTATAGCGACATATTTCTTTGTTGGTTGCGACTGCTTCGTTGCGGCAAAGTACTAGTGACACAGGTCATGGACTTGGACAATAAATAAAAATATGCAAAAAAAAAAAGCATATTCAAAAGGAAAATACATAAGTGAATTCTTAGCTCTAGGCAAACAAATTTTGATCCCAAAATACCATTTAAAATTATCAAACAAGCTAAAAAAGATTATATAACGGTCCTTAATTATGCTAAATGCTTTACACAAAGAATGATTTAGCATTCAAAGTCCTAAGGTCTATTTAAATCCATATAAAAATATAGTGATTCGAAGATATAACTCGTGATAGAAAAGTGAATAAATGAGCATTAACCTGTAAAATCAAGAATGATGATTTATGTTTGAACTCAATTTTTGAATTTTTTTTTATATTATGAAATAAAGGAAAAGTCTCATTTTTCCTTGATAACAAGTAAAATTTTCAAGTACTATTTTTTCTCCCTCAAATCGCAATTTATGAGTAAAACCCATAAAGACTCATATCCTTGATGTTACTAAATTTTTGGATAAATAAAAATCTTTAAGGCATCTCTTTTTGATAAATTTTTCATGTGATAATTTTCTCTCTTTCATTATAAAGAGTGGGGACTATTTCCAATTTTTCAAAGTTAATTATCACAGTTTCAAAGTTATAGCCCTTATCATATCATCACTTATAGATTTAAGAAGAAAACCACTCTAAGGGTACACTGGTAATAAATCTCCTCTGGGGGCGAGTCAACGTCAGAACGAAGTATTAGGTACATTTAACTATCATTAGACTTGGGGAACTGTGAAAACGTTGTTTAAGATAATAAATGCCAGTTCCCACCTTTTTTCTCACTTCACTCTTCATTTAAAAATCCCCTTTCTTCGTCTCTAAGTTCTTCAACAGTTTGTGGGAGTTTTAATTTTTCAATGTAAGGATATTTTCTTCCTTCTTTAGTTTACTTTATAATTATTTCCCATTCTTACTAAAACATGGTTTATACCATTGATGAGGGTTCATTATAAGTATTTACGGCTATACACAAAATCCCTTCATGAGTAGTAACTGAACTGCTAAACGGGGCCTGTGACCTTTATGACTTTCTTGAGGTTCACAGGTTACTTTCCATTTTTATTGCTAAGCGTGGGGTCACTTTTCCCCCCAACCATTTTTTTGCAATTTTAGCAATACTTTGATGTGAACCCTACCCAAGTTGCCCCCAAATACTTAGAGGATTAATAACGAGGTACATCGTAATAACAAACTGTATGCGATCTAAATTGGAATCATGGAGTTGATGCACTGCTATCATTGGGTCACCACTAATAAAAACATTCACTACATGAAGACAAGATTTCGAAAAGATATTTGGTTATGAACCTCCCTAATTCCAAAAAGGATAATTGGGATCACAGTTTAATTGTGAAGAATTGGAAATTTTCCCCTCTTCCTGAACGTATTGTATATGATAAGCCAAGATGCCCTCAAGAACACAGGGCACTAGGTTATGACATAAACTTAAAATATTCTTGTGTGAGTTTTATTTTCTAATTACTGTTGATTTTGTGCTCTTGTTTTCTATGTTGCAGTGAAGAATAAGAAGAAACTCCCCCGTGATCGATGTTAATTTTATTGATCTTGATACAGTGTGGTCGATCCGACAAAGGTTAGGTATTGGGGACCATCAACTACTTTTTTACTGGGATATAAGAGCACAAAAATTTCTTTTATTCCAAGACCTACCGAGGAGAGACCAATTTCCCTAATATACTTGGATGATCCAGAGGCCTCACCCTTTGATTTTAAGTCTAGTTCAGAGTCCTCCCCTATGAAGAGATAACCTCTTCATCGTTCGAACCTTTGGATGTTTCTTTGGTTATAGCCAGTGTTTCATAAGGAGATATCGAGAAATGCAAGATAACTAATATGATTGCCAGCCATGTTGGCGATAGGTAGTCCCCACCTGTTCGTCCGACGAGTACAATGACTGAAGCTGGATGTTCCAAAGACCCTCTAATTCTGGATACCTCGTCTGCAAAGGACCATGAACCCCCATCAAAGAGGGAGAGGAATGATCCACCTCCTCCATCTGAGATTGTTAGAAAGAAAATTGTTGACAAGGATGTTACCCAGCCCGTTACTGCTTGCCCTGAGCTTGCTTGAGGCTTAATTAGTTTTGGATTCCTTCATGTTGATTAAGAAAATGCATGGATGCATATTCCCTTCCCCACTTAAGTTTATTGGACCGTATGAATCATAATCTGGCCCTTGTAAGTTAATTGCTCATTATTCAATTTTCATTTATACTTCTTTCATTATCTCTTCTAATATCTTCCTTTGCATATTTCTCTTCCCATTTCTTGATTGACTATGACCATCTCCTGAGGAGGAATGATAAGAGAAGAGACTCATCCTCTGAAGTTGAGGTCGCCTTCAACGAGCTACAAAAATAGTTAGAGGTTATTGGTTGAATTAATGAGTCCCAGATGCAGGAAAATAAAGAGTTGGAAGAGAAGGTAGTGGTGAATAATTCCATTGATGCCATCAAAGAGTCAAGAAAAGACACAAAGAATGCTTGAGTCATAGCCGAGCTAGAAAAAAAACTAATGCCGAGCAAGATTTGGTTGCTACTGCCAAAGCTAAGTAAAAGGCTTTCACAAAGGGCTGGGATAAGGCATTTTCCAATGCCTCTAGTTAGATTGACTACTGAAATAATGTGTTATTCAAAGATGGTTAGGATGCATCCCTTGCCAAAGTTGGAACTGCCAAGGAGTTCGACCTCTTCTAGTTACACCTTCTTGGCACTGCACTATAGGTTAATGAAGAGAAAGCTGGTACTACTGCTGATAAGGAGCAATAGTGGTCACTAACCAGGGTGAAGGTCATGCCGCTACTGACAAGAAGAAAGTGGGGAATAAATCCCTATAGTTGGAATAGGGATGTTTAGTTTTATTTTATTTTTGATACCATGCAATGTATGGGGGTTGACCTAATGTAACTCCTCTTCTTAATAAAATGAAACTTATGTTCCATATATTGTTGCCCTAGTTAGATTCTTGAAAGTTCTTTTTCTCGACAAATACTTGCATCTGACCACCTTCTTTGCAGTTCAATATAAGACTGACATCTTGGTTCACCGTCCAGAGTGACTTTCAGGAAAGATGTAATCGGTTGTTCGGCACTGGTCACAGTGAGATTGATGAAGATGAGCTTTAGGAGATACTTGAAAAAAATGCATCTTCTTTGGCCAAAGAATCAAACTTAAATTTACGTTGTCTTTTTCATCAGGCATTTATAGATAACGTTGCCTACCATAACATGATTTTTTCTATACAAAAGAGTTGTAAAGTATTAATGACAAGTCTTCACGCCAATCATGAGAAGAAGTTGGTTGACCTATAAAAGAGTAGTGGGTTTGACCAAAAGCTACTTTCTTTGGCGTCAACTTATTATAATAAAGAGTTCATTCTCACTGCTGAACTGACTAGTTCTAAAGAAGTCGTCACAATGCTTGAGTAGGGAAATAATGCTTTACGAGTTGAGTTGGAATGTCTTAAGAAGTCTAGGCCAGCCAACCAGAATGAGGGTGCCTCCTTTTTAGAAGAAGAGAATTCTCACCTAAGGGAGGATTTGAAGAAAATAAAGAAAGTAAAAGGCCATCCTTCTCAACAATAAGGTAGAATTTTGCAGTCAGTAGAGAAAAATAGGAAAAAAAGACTTTTCTCGACTAGTCTGCTACCATCAAAAATCAATTATCCACTATCAAGAGGCTGAATGAGAAAGCAGATCATAATGAGGCCCTGATACATATGGAGGTAGAACTTGACCATGCTAGAAAGGTCGGTTATAAGTAAGGTTATCTCAACAAATATATTGTGGCGAAGGTTCCCAAGGAGGATGATCTGTGGTGTTGGCATGATCCAGGTTGATTGGAACACCCAAATCCCCTTTTTTTATGGATCCATTCGGATGCTATCCAAGCAAGCCCAGTGAGAAAATACCTTGGGGTCTATGGCCTTGATGGGGATAAATATTTATACTTAGGGGGTAGCTAATCCAGGATCGGATACCTGAGGATGACCATCACTTCATAAGCATTAGATATTCCTCATGCTAGTTTTGAGCCAATCCCATCATTGCAAATGACTTTGTTGTAATATTTTTTTATCGTATTATAAGGAATCTTTCACAAATCGTAATAAAAATTTATATTCGTTCTTTTCTCCACTTTCTTTTCTTTACTTTTTTCCCTTTTGCACAAGTAAGTGTAGCCAAATGTGTGATAATAGTTATAATTTTATGGATATTTAAGACACGTCATCTTGATCAATGTTATGAGCTAAAAATAGGTCTATTAGTAGTTTAGCCTTACGATTATATGGCTGACTGTTCCTTGAATGATCTGCCTTACTAGTTACCAATGTTGGACAAACCTGGGTTGTCCGGTTTTAGGTTCTACTCACGCCCTTTACTGGTCGCATGGACGGATCTTATCCTCCTGACCTGTTAATGTTAGTTTCTTAATATGACTAAATGTGCTAGGAACTATCCTTTCATTTAGCCAGGTGTTGATACCAAAATTAATATGTTGACGTGGATGAATCACAAGAAGACACGTGTCAATCTACGTGGCACATTTCTACAATTACTTTAGCAACGAGGAACTTTATTCCCCGATCAAGTCAGACACTCCGAGCAACAGGTGTACTCCGAGGAACTCCATCGCTCCGAGGAACTCCACTGCTCCAAAAAACTCCTGAACGACGAGCAACTAAGGCGGTCTGAGCTGCATCTCGGCCATAGCATTGATTGCCAGATAATCAACAGTTCAACTATTCATTGAATGCTCATCATACAGACGTATACTCTTAAAGGGCATTAATTGTTTACCCTTTCACATGTACAGCCTAAGGGCTATAAATACATTGTATCATCCTCATTCAAGGGGACCAGAATTTCTTGATAGAACCACATATCAAGAATTCCAAAACATTTGGCAATAACAGAAATAGTGGACGTAGGCCATTCTTATAAGGCTGAACCACTTTAAAATTCTTTGTCTTATTTAAATTTATCTGTGATTAAATAATTAGAAGCAATCTAATTTTTTACATCAACAGATTGGCGCCGTCTGTGGGAAATGACTGTTGTTATCGTTTTTCACCAAAAATCATCCATCATCAATGGCTGACAATTCGGAATCCAGCAATCGAAACGCTGAAAACAATAGAAATCCTCCAAATCCCTTTACACCATCAACTGTTCCAGATCTGGCTGGAATTATGACAAATCTGGCCCAAGGTCAGAACGCCATGCAAGAAACCATGCGGAAACTCATACAAACCCTTCATGGCGGTGCACCTACTCATTCAGGACAGAGAAGTGGTCAGAGGCAAACCCATTTACTTTCTTCACGATCCAGGCGTACTGATTCATATCGTAATGAGGAATCTGATGATTTCTCTTATCAACCTGGGCAAACTTCATCAATACGGGCCACAGATACTGAGCAACGTATTACTCTCTCGAGAGAGAGGACTAGTGCCTTGGAAAGATTGAGCAGGGTGTCTCCTTTCAATCGATTAGGCCCCAGGAAGAACAGGAGTCCACCTAAGGCCATATCGAAGAGTTTTCGACAACCATCAGATCTAAGAGAAGGATCAGCACAATCACGACCAGCTGCTCGTTAAGATAAATCTCAGGAAGCCACATCAACTCGGTCAATTGCTCGAACCAATAGGCCCGAGGGAGGAAACGACACGTGGAAGGGCTCCATTCAGCGACTGGAGAATAGATTGGGAGAAATGGCTAAGGCAAAAAATACTTTACAGCGAACTTTTGTTCAAGGGACACCTTTTGTCCAGGCTATTGTGGATTTTCCCACACCGTCAAAGTTCAAAGCACCTGTGGTGACCCCCAAATATGATGGAAAGACAGATCCTGTTCTTCACACAGAGCAATATCAAGATGTCGCCGACATCTATGCTATCCCTGACGAGATGAGATGTAGAGAATTCTCGAGAACTCTTAATGGATCTGCCCAGATATGGTACAACAATTTTCCTCGGGGTAAGATTTCAACTTTCTTTAACTGGCCGAGTTGTTCATTGGAAATTTCTGTTTTGGGGCAAAGCCAGTAAAATGAGTAGCGCATTTGTTAAGCGTTAGACAAAAATCTGGTGAGAGTACTAGAGACTACATAACTCGTTTCAATAATGAGAAGCTAGAAGTTATAGATTACGAAGAGAAGACAGCGATCACTGCCTTGATGAGTGGGTTGTTGCCCAATAAGTTGTATTACACTTAGGCTAAAGATCCACCTACAACTATGTCGGAGTTGATGGCAAAAGCAGCCAAAATCATGAATGCCGAGGAAGCTATGGCTGCGAAGAAGAATATGGATAAAGAAACCAAGGTGGAAGTCGACAAAGCTAAGAAGAAAGAACATAAGGGCAATGGTGGTGACAAACAATCCAAAAACAAGTCGTCATAGGAAGTTTTGAAGAAGTTTGATAATTATACTCCTTTGAAAATGGGTATCAATCACGTCTTAGAAGAAATCAAGAATAACGAGGAGATAAAGTGGCCAAAGAAAATGAAGGCAGACCCTGACAGAAGGAATAGAGATAAATATTACGAGTTTCACAAAGATCATGGCCATATGACTAAAAATTCCATAGCCCTCCAGAATTAGATCGAAACACTCATTAGATGAGGAAAATTGTCAAAGTATGTTGATCGTAGAAATGAAAGAGGAAATGAAGATCGAGTAAGAGAGAGGTCTAGATCTCCTCGTCGGGCAGAAGAAAATAGGAAAAGAGATCATGAAGATGATACAGAGGATGACCCCGATCTTCCCAAAAGGCCAAGGCAACCAGAACGCGAGGTATTTTCAATACGTTTTGAAACATTTGATTGTAATGTTATTACAGGTGGAGATGCAGGAGGAGGAGATCTTACTGCAGAAAGAAAAGCTTACCTCTATGAGGCTCAAGCTTGTTCATACATTCAACGAATAAATTTGTCTGAGGAGGATCGCCCGAGAAAGGTAAACAAAGAGATGCTGGTCATTGGTTTTTCAAAAAACGACCTCACAGGTGTCCTATATCCTCACGATGACCCTTTGGTGATCAAAATGAGGATTAAAGAAGTAATGATTTCAAGAGTTCTGGTAGACAATGGCAGCTCGACGGACATTATGTTCTACTCGTGCTTCGATAGCTTAAATCTAAAGTTATCTCAACTGGAGCCTTATCACAGACCACACCTGGGTTTTGCTGGCGAGAAAGTTTTTCCACTTGGGACGATCAAGTTGGATATATTCATTAGTACATGGCCTGCATGTCGAACAGAAAGAGTACGCTTCTTTGTGATGGATAAGAATGTTCAGTCAGCTTACAACATCATCATGGGAAGAGTTGGTTTGAAGAAATTCGAAGCAGTCCCATCTACAGTACATCAGTGCTTAAAATTCCCAACAAACTTTGGAGTAGGAGTTGTGAAAGGTGATCAAAAAGTAGCTCGGGAATGCTATTATTCTTCTGCCGAGCAAGAAGAGCTTGAGGAATCAAGGAAAAAGACTACTACTTATCAAGTAGATGAAGGTACAGAAATTGAAACACTGGATCACAGAGATGAATCTCAACTTGTAAAAGGATAGGTGGTGGAAGCTACAGAGAATCTCATTCTAGACGATGAGCACCCTGAACGAATAACTCAAATAGGTTCGTCGTTGGATGCCTCAATAAAACAGGAATTGATAACTTTCCTAAGAAGTAGAAAGAAAACTTTTGCATGGAGTCATGAAGATATGCCAGGAATAGATCCAAACTTCTTATGTCATGAGCTCAACGTGAATAAGGAGATCAAGCTTGTATAGCAGAGAAGAAGAGTATTTAGCCCCAAGAAGAATCAAGCTATACAAGAGGAGGTCGAGAAGCTACAGAAAGCTTGATTCATTGAAGATGTGAAATACCCAGACTGGTTAGCAAATGTGGTGATGGTAAAGAAGAAAAACAATAAATGGAGAATGTGTGTTGATTTCATCGATCTCAATAAGGCATGCCCAAAGGATCACTTTCCATTGCCCAGAATTGATCAACTGGTGGATGCTACCTCGGGGCACGAGCTGCTCAGTTTCATGGATGCTTACTCTGGCTACAACCAGATCAAAATGAAACCTGAAGACAGGGAAAGTACTTCTTTCATTACCCCTAGGGGAACTTATTGTTATAATGTTATGCCTTTTGGTTTGAAAAATGCAGGTGCGACATACCAGCGGCTGATGAACAAGGTCTTTGCCGAATAAATCAGTTGCAACATGGAAGTCTATGTCGATGACATGCTGACAAAAAGCAAGAAAGCTGCCGATTATCTAGTTGACTTAGGTCAGACCTTTGATCAACTGGATAAATATCAAATGAAGTTGAACCCGACGAAGTGCATACTTGGAGTACGAGAAGGAATGTTCCTCGGTTACATCGTCAACCAGCGAGGCATTGAAGCAAATCCAGAAAAGATCAAAGCTCTTTTAGGACTGCGATCTCCAACGACGAAGAAAGAAGTACAAAGCCTTACAGAACGAGTTGCAGCGCTCAACAAATTTGTATCTCGAGCAACTGATAGATGCCTCCCATTCTTCAAAACACTTCGAAAAACTTTTGAGTGGAATAATGAATGTGAGAAAGCCTTTCAAGACTTGAAGAAATATCTGGGAGTACCTCCATTGTTGTCGAGGCCAGTAATGGGAGAAAAGTTGTACTTGTATCTGGCAGTATCTAGAATACAGTCAGTTCGGCATTGATCAAAATGGAGAATGGAGTGCAAAAGCCAATTTAACACGCAAGTAAGGCCTTCCGAGGAGCAGAGATCAGGTACCCAAAGCGGGAAAAATTAGCACTGGCATTAATTGAAGCAAGTAGGAGAATGAGGCCATATTTCCAGGCCCATACCATAGTCGTATACACCGACATGCCTTTGAGACAAGCCCTTCATAAGCCAGAAAAATCAAGGAGATTGATGTACTGGGCAATAGAGCTTGGTGAATATGATATAATTTATGAACCCCGATCATCGCTTAAAGGGAAAGCAGTAGCAGATTTCATAGCAGAATTCACCTATCCTAATACCCCGGAGGAGCAAAAGCAGCTCGATGATCAACCTGTGGATGTTACAGGATCAACAAACACTGGCTCAGACCAACTTAGTTTGGTAAAAGGGCAAGTGGATGTTACAGGAACAGCAGACGCTGGCTCAGACCAACTTAAGTTGCTAAAAGGGCAAGTTGATGTGACAAGATCATCAAATTCGAGCTCAGACCAACTTAGGTTGGTAAAAGGGCAAGAAAAGATGGTCGACAAAGAACAAGAAAACTTAGGGAATGGTGAAAATAAGTAACAAATATTCCACCAAGGAACTCTGTCAGATCAGAAATTAGATGACGAGTTGCCTATATGGAAGTTGTATGTAGATGGCTCATCTTGTACTACAGGCTGTGGAGCAGGGATTGTCTTGAACAGCCCAAACGAAGTCGACATGGAATATGCACTGCGATTTCAATTTAAAGCCTCTAATAATGAGGCTGAGTATGAGGCCATGATAGCGGGACTTAATTTGGCAAAAACTATGGAGGGGAAACAGGTGATAGTCTTCAGTGATTCTCAACTAATTGTGAATCAAATGTTGGGACCATATGCAGCCAAAGGAGAATTAATGATCAAGTATCATGCAAAGGTGATGGAGTTGGTATCAAAATTTATGGCTATTCAGTTGATCAGAATACCGAGAATGGAAAATGCAAGAGCAGACGCAGTTACTCATACCGAGCTGCAAAGAACGATACCAATTGAAGTGTTAGAAAGTCGGAGCATAGATGAAGACCTGATGATGAATTTTATCACCCTTGACTTAGGACCATCTTGGATGGATCCCATCAGGGCATATATTGAGGAGGGAGAATTACAGGTGGATAAGCTCGCTACCAAGAAATTGAAGTTCAAAGCTGCTCGGTATGTACTAACTAATGGTGTTTTGTACAGACGAGAAATCATGGCAGGATTGCAAAGATGTGTACATCCCTCTGAGATGAAAGAATTTATTGAAGAGATCCATGAAGGGTCCTGTGGAGCTCATGTAGCAGGTCGTACTCTTTTACAAAGAGTAATAACACAGGGATACTACTGGCCAACGATGAGGGCTGATTGTATAGCCTATGCTAAGAAATGTGACAAGTGCCAGCGTTTTTCCTCCATCCGACGAAATTCACAAGCATTGTTGACGCCTATAACTTCCCCTTGGCCATTTGCCATGTGGGGGATAGATTTGGTGGGACCATTGCCAACGACCAGGGGAAGGTTTAAATACCTCGTCATCGCAGTGGATTATTTTACTAAGTGGGTAGAAGCTGAGCCTCTGGTCGACATGACTTACGAGAAGGTATATCAATTTGTCTAGAAAAACATCATTTGCAGGTATGGTCTTCCTCATGCATTCATCACCGACCATGGAACGCAATTTGATAATGAAGAATTTGCTGATTACTGCCATCAGTCCAACATTTTAAATCTCCATTCAGCACCAGGTCATCCCCAAAGTAATGGACAGACTGAAGTGACGAATAGGACATTGCTAAATAGATTGAAGAAAAGGCTAAGTGAGGCTAAAGCAAATTGGATTAACGAGCTACAGTCAGTATTGTGGGCTTATCGTACTACTCCCCGAGCAACAACTGGAGAATCACCATATATGCTGGCATTTGGAAGTGAGGCTGTAATACCTGCCGATTTAGGTCTCCCAACACACAGAGTGCTGAATTTCAATTCCCCAGTCAGCGACTTAATGAGAAGATTGGATTTGGACATGCTCGAGGAGGTTAGAGAAGAGGCAGCCATTAGGAATGCTACTTACCAACAACGAACAACTCTGTTCTATAATAAGAGGGTGAACAAATGCGACCTAAAAGAAGGAGATTACGTGCTAAAGAAGGTTATTCATAAGCACAATAAGTTGGAGGCAAACTGGTATGGACCATACCGAGTTACAGAAGTTGTTCGACCAGGAACTTACCGAATAACAACTTTAGAAGGAGAAGAGTTTAAGAATGCATGGAATGCTGAACACCTACGCAAGTACTATCAGTGATCTAAAATGTAAAGCAGTTCCATCAATATGAATAAAATAATGATATTTTGCCAGCCTCTCTCCTTTTATTGAAACTTTTTGGAGAATACTAGTGTTACACACTACGCTGCTCAGCAGTAAAAACAACATTCCTAAAAATGCCAACCTCGGTTGGTTAGGAAACCATGACACTAGCTCAGACCAATTTAGTTTGGTAAAAGGGCAAGTGGACATGACAGAATCATCAAATTCGAGCTCAGATCAACTTAGGTCGATAAAAGGGCAAGAACGACATTCCTAAAAATGCCAGCTCCGGTTGGTTAGGAAACCATACTCCTTTGGTTAGGAGGCAAAAATATCCCTAAAAATGCCAACTTGTTTTGGTTAGGGAAAGACATTCCTAAAAATGCCAGCTTCGGTTGGTTAGGAAACCATACTCCTTTGGTTAGGAGGCAGACACTAGCTCAGACCAATTTAGTTTGGTAAAAGGGCAAGTGGACATGACAGAATCATCAAATTCGAGCTCAGATCAACTTAGGTTGATAAAAGGGCAAGAAAAGATGTCGACAAAGAACAAGAAAAATGCCAACTCCGGAAGAAAAATATATTTTCCAAAAAATTCCAAAGTTGGTCAGGAAAGAAAATTCACCAAGTTATATTGGTAGAGAAGTAAAAGATGCCAACCCTTATTGGTCGGGAATATTTTACAAATATTACCAAGTTAAAAATTTTGTTACTTATGACTTTTAATTAGTCGAGAAGCAAAACATCATTATTTTGGGGACAGCCAAATGATTATTACAAATTTAAGCTAATCGACAATCAGTTGGTCGGCAAAATACAAATATTGTTATCTTTTTAACAGAGATACTTATACAAAGGAAAAATATTTTACAACTGTAAGATAATAGCAATCAACAGTTGCAAACAAAATTATATGTATTTCATTGAATCCAAAAATGAAGTACAAAAGTGAATACATCGATTTGAAATGTATAAACAAAAATTACATTAAGAACCCTATTCTATTGGTCTCTTTCCTTGTGCTTTTGAAACAGGCTCCTCGCCAGCAGGAGGATCTTCCAAGCAAAGGGGAGAGTTAATGAAATTAGGGTCTAGAAGCATTCTGACATTCATTATAGAAGGTGTATTTAGTAAATGCTCAGGACGAGATAATTCTGACTGTGAATGAAGGTTATAGTCACCAAGGTATTTTGAAATGAGGCACCGGGGAATGGCCCGAGCAGGGATCCAGCTCATGTCAAGTTTGAAAGGCGGAACTGGTAGATCGAGCAGTCCAGGGGCATGGTAATTCCATAAATAATGACCTTGCTCTAGTTTCAGTACACCCAGAGCATTCAACCATCCTTGTTTATAGCCTTCATTGCTAGCATTCTCAATACGAGCATCCAACTGACAGAGGGCTTCGTTGTAGCCTGCCATTCAGAATTCACAAGGTTGTTTATGGAATTGGAAAGTTAGTCTCTCTAATTGCTCGTGAAGGTTTCTGGCAAAAATATCCTTATGCTCCAAGGCAGACTTCTGTGTAGCAATTTCCCCCTCCAGACTTTGGACTTTCTTGGACATTTCATACAAGGCTTGGTTTTTTGCCACCAATTGGAATGCCTGGTTTTCCAACGCTGCTTGAGTATGAGCTTCTTCAATGGTAGGATGAAGAACTCTTGGTCGTCCCAGAGCAGGTTGAGTACCTTGTTCCTCGACAGCAACTCTTCCTCATCCCCGAACAGCAGTAGAAGGGCCAGCTCTTCTCAAAGCCTCCAATTCTTCTCGCAACTTGGTGTTATCAACTTCTAAAAAGGAGAATCATTCATCGGTGATAGGTACCAAGGAAGTTGAAGATGAAGCAGCAGACCTCAACTGAGCTAATTCCTTTTGCAGATTGTTATTCTCCTGCTCCAGCAGCTCAGCGATTTGCATGTGCTCTTCAACCTCTGTCTTCAACGTTTTCTCTCTCACTTCATAGCCAGCAAGCATATTGTAATAGCCTTTCTCAGCACTAAGTTGTTGGTATTTCTTTTCATAACCTTCGTGCAAAAGAGCTGAGGATTCTTTGTATTGCTGCTGAAGTTCATCGAGAGTACCTTGCAAGTCTTCAATCATTTCGTAATAAGCCACATTATTGGCTGCAGCACGATCAAGAAGACATTTCAAGTACTGATAGGCCTCAACTGCCTGTTCTAAAACATCTCGGCCAAGGATGTCTACAATCTGGGATTTTTCCAAGTCAGTATGACCAGCTTTAAAATATTCATTGCATTGCCTGAGCAGAGTTATGTCATGAGCAGACAGCAATTCCATTCTGGCCATAAACTAATAAAGAGGAGAAGGCAAGAGTTAATAAGAAAGCAAACAAAGCATCAACAATATAGAGGAACAAAAAAGGTGATTTTTATTACATCATAGAGAAGAGTACAATATTTGGAGTACAGATGATAAAAGAAAATAAAACAAATACCGAACAACTTCACACCTTTTCCTTGTCTCCCAAGACTTTCTCGGGAGGCTGGGATGAGGAGCTTGATTGCTCGGTGGGAACAATAAGTTGGTCGGCTGGAGCTGGAATTTGTTCAGATGGAGCAGGCAGAGATGAAAGCTCCTCATTGACCGGCTGAATAGGTTGTGGGGCAAGGATTTGATCACCCACAATCAAAGAGGACTCCTCGGAGGCAGCTTCGTCCTCTTCTTCATCTTCAATATTTGGAGGGGGACCAGGAAGATGCTGTTGAAATAGCTCAGAGCCCTCATCAACCTTCAACTCTTGCAAGGCAGCAACCCAACCATCTCGGAAGTACTTGAGACTCCCATACTCCACCTGGGACATCATTGCAGCTACCCCCTTATTCCAACCTTTGTCCCAGCCAGTGTTGAAGGACTTCTTCACAGCCATTTTTCTTTTTACCTTCTTCGAGGAGAGATTCTCGGATAGAAGTTCCTCGGTGGCCTTTAGTTTGCCCTTCACCTCCTCCTTCTGGCGATTTACTTCCCGCAGAAGGGTCAGTTCTTCCTCTGCCATTTTTAGCTTGTTCTCAAGCTCACCAAAGTTCTTAAGCTTCTCGTCAAGCTTTTTGTTCTCCCCCTCTAAATTCTTCACTTTATTCTCCAACCCCTTGTAGACCTCAGCAAGCTGCACCTTCTCTGCCTCAACCGAAGCCAATTTCTTCTCCCAATCAGCTTTATCCTCGTCATACTTTTGACGGGAATCCTTCAAAGAATGGGTCAACCCCAGTAACGCATCCTCTACACCGGACGAGGAGCTGGAAGCCTTAATCGGTTCATCCTTCTTCACAATTGTGTTAAAACAGGTCACCAACTGAAAAAAGGAAATAACGACAAGTCAGTACAAAGATACATGTATTGAGGGAAAGAAAGAAAGTTCTGAATAAGAGAAACTTACTGAAGCAATATGGAGAGTAGCTAGAGATGTAAGCATATCTCGAGGAAGATTCTCTTCAATTCCTTGGACCTCGGGAATGATCCAAGTCTTCACCGAGCTCATAGCAGAGCTCGGGGGAATAATAGTTGGAACACCAGCACTACTAACTGGAAGCTGGGGATTGGTTCTAGTCAGATTGACCGAGGAGCTTTTCTTCAGCCTCCTCGGGGGCACAGCAACAGCTTCAACTAAGGAAGAACTCTTGGTTGGAGATATGGTAATTACTTCCTTGGGAGCATCAATTTTGCTTGAAGCCACTGGGGGCTTCTCGGCAGCCTTCTAAGGTACACCAGAAGGAGCAACATCTACTTTCTTTGTCCCCTTTGGGACATCAGGCTTGTTTCTTTTTCCCTCTCCAGCAGAGGCAGCCTCCTCGAAGATAGCAAAAACCCTTCTTTTACCCATCTTCTTACTCAAGGGAATGTGAGATTCTGGAGAAGATTCCTCAGGAATTAGCACTGGTTCACTAGTGCTGATCACAGGGCGAGCAGTGAAAGAGGATGTGTAACTCTTGTATTGTAACAAGTACGAAACAGACCTAATGTGCTCGTCTGCAACTTTCTGATGCAAGCCCCAGATAAGTTTCAAATGCTTTAAATTAACTTCTGTTTCTTTTGGAGTTTTTCTCTTGCTGTCAACTGCAAATAAATACACATTGTAATATCAGTCACACATTTTATCAAACATAATGAAAGCACAATTTCAGATATAAAATAAAATAAAAATAACCTATCCCATTGCCATAGGGAGGGCATCTGGGACCCTGGTATACTTCGTCTCCAACCAAAGGGGCATGTTGCCAGTTTTTAATAACTACCCCAGGTTCAAAATAATCCCTATTGGCATCAGGGAGGTTGACTACTAAAGCCCTATTCAAAAATCTGGTCTTTAAATAAAAAAATATTATCTGGAACGGCCCATCTATAACAATACATAATCTCAGGAATTCCTATACGAGTTCCATGAGTTTGATTTAACCTATGCACCCCATTAACTATTCTTCATGTGTTGGGGGCTATTTTTGCAGGAACAACATCGAAGTATTGACAAAATTCTAAACACAAAGGATTTGGTGGAAAAGAAAATCCACACTCAGCAATAAAGAGGCTGGGGAACCAATGTCCCTCAGCCAAACGAAAATAATCTGAAGGCTTAGAAAGCTCCTCCAGAGTTACCCAAGAAGGGATAGAAAAATCAGAACGGAAATTCTCAAGAGATTCAATAAGATAAACCATGGTGAATAAATGAAATGAAGAAGAAGGAAGAAGATCTTACAGAAAAAGGGAGATCTGTTGACAACGAACGGAGGAAGAGATGAACGCACAAGAAAGAGAGAGACAATGGAAAACTCGAAAGAAGAAATTGGAAAAGTTAGAAGACGATGGGATTGTCGATGAAGTTTAAATACTTTGCCTCGGGAAACGATGAAGGAAATGATTACAAAAAGAAAATATTACACTACCGGCGGCTAAAACGACAAAAATGCGCGAAGTTCGAAGCGTTTATAAAAATTCAAAAAGGCGGATTCTACGAATTTGGAAGGAAAAATAAATACAAAGGAAATGTTCCTAAAAATCAGGAGGATCATTTAATACTGCCATATTCCGAGAAAGAATGTTCCATACTCCTCAAATTTCGAACTATGAAACATTGGGGGCTTCTGTTGATACCAAAATTAATATGTTGACGTGGATGAATCACAAGAATACACGTACCAATCTACGTGGCACATTTCTACAATTACTTTAGCAACGAGGAACTTTATTCCCCGATCAAGTCAGACACTCCGAGCAACAGGTGTACTCCGAGGAACTCCACCGCTCCGAGAAACTCCACTGCTCCGAGAAACTCCTGAACGACGAGCAACTAAGGCGGTCCGAGCTGCATCTCGGCCATAGCATTGATTGCCAGATAATCAACAGTTCAACTATTCATTGAATGCTCATCATATAGACATATACTCTTAAAGGGCATTAATTGTTTACCCTTTCACATGTACAGCCTAAGGGCTATAAATACATTGTATCATCCTCATTCAAGGGGACCAGAATTTCTTGATAGAACCACATATCGAAATTCCAAAACATTTGGCAATAACAGAAACAGTGGACGTAGGCCATTCTTATAAGGCTGAACCACTTTAAAATTCTTTGTCTTATTTAAATTTATTTGTGATTAAATAATTAGAAGCAATCTAATTTTTTACATCAACACCAGGTATGGTCAGAACTTGTTGTCAATATAGCTGCAACGGATTTCCTAAAATTTAGCAAACTTCTTGTTCTTAGTTTGTCCTAGAGCGATATTATAAATGAAGTGAAAATTTCTTATTCGTGACCTCCCATGGTCAAACATAAATTAAGATTATTTTTTAAATATGCCTTATCATGTGTGGCTGAGATGTCTTCGGCTTGATTTTTGGAAAGGTTTTTAGCACATCTCCCTCGTACCAACGAAAATATAAAAAAAAAATCATTAATGAATTTTATTTATCACTAATAGTGGGTTATAAGAAATGAAAAGACTTTGAATGAAAATGCATTACATGTTTGCCATTATTAATAGTAATTCCTTAGGTATTCATTATTCTAAAGATTCTTGAACTGCTCTCCTTCCAGTGTTTCAATTCTATGAGTTCCTGGTCGAACAACATCATATATTCTATGCGAACCATATCAGTTAGGTTCAACTTGTTCCCTTTCTGAATGACCTTTTTCAGCATGTAGTCTCCCTCATTTAGAGTGCTTGGTTTTACTCTTTTATTGTAAAATCAAGTGGTTCATTGTTAGTATGCTGCCACCCAAAGTGTTCCATGTTCTCTGACCTCCTCCACCAAGTTTAGATCTAGTCTTCTGATTAGGTATCTACTTGGTGAGTCAAAATTGAGTACACTATGACTTGGCATACCAATTTCTGTTGGCACCACTACCTCTATTTCGAAGGGTTATATATAAGGGGTCTCAACCACTACTATTTCAGGCGTCGTTCTGTATGCCCAGAGGATACTTTAGAGCTCATTGATCCAATTTACTTTGGCATCATCTAGCCTTTTCTTCATTCCATTGAGCAAGGTTTTGGTTATTATTTCTATTTTGCCGTTACATTGTGGATGACTAGGTGCAGAATGTAACTTTTGGATTTGAGATCATATCCAATAGTCTTCAAACTTCTAATTGTCAAATTGAGTTCCATGGTCAGTGATGAAGGCATATGGCATCCCAGAATGATAACTAATGTTCTTCCAGGTAAAATGGTAGACCTTCTCGTATGACATTCACACCAGGGGTTCAGTCTCAACCCATTTTCTGATGTAGTCCACTGCGACGATCAAGTACTTGAACCTGCATTTAATCTTGGGTAAAGGTCCTACTAGATCTATTTCCCACATTAAAACGGCCAGGGGGTATGATTGGGGTCAGATGTGCCCCTATATTTTTGTGGATGATGGCATATTTTTGGCACTTAAAACGCCTCCTCACGTGACCCGTGCAGTCTGCCTTCATGGTGGGACAATAGTATCCCTGTGTGGCCACTCGCTTCACTAATGATCTTCCCGCTGAATGTGCTCCACGAGAACCCTCATGCACCTCTTTTATCAAATCATTGACTTTTTTCGAGTGAACACATCTGAGAAAATGGCATGATGAACTCTCTTTTGCATAGGATTTCCGTTTCTGTTACATTCCTTATCGCCTTATATCAGAGTCTTCTTGTGTCTTTTGGGTCTGCTGGTACTGTACTATGCTCCATGTATGCTCGTATGGGATCCATATAAGATGATTCTCATTCCATCTCTATGAATCTAGTGCACTCTTTATCGGTTGATTTGTGCGTGAGGATATCTACGGGAAGTGTTCTCTTTAGTTATGTCCTCGTGGCTAATGCAAGCTGAGCAAGTGCGCATGTTCGGGCGTTCTCTACCCTTGGAATTATCACCATCCTAACAGTTGCGAATTTTGATAATAAACCCTTGGCTTTGGCTAGGTATTTCGCCATGGACTCCTCCCTTGCCTCGTAAAACCCTAACTAGGGTTGTCTTTTTTTTGAACTTTTGATTTCCGATCTGATTTATTCCTCGAATTTGGAATGAACTTTTAGTTTGCCAATTTTTGATTTTTTGAAAAAAAAAATCGGTTGGAAGTTAGAAATAATTCTGAATTTTTGAATTTTTGATTTTTTTTCAATCCGATTTTTTCGAAACTATGCCGATTCGATTTTTTAGAATTATTTTTTTATTTTTTATTTTTGCGATTTTTTCGATTTCTTGAAACTTTCTCATGTCCCACATCGGTTGGGAGAGGACGAAGTTTTCAAAGTAGTGCTCTATAAAAGAAGATTCTCCTCCTAGCCTATAGAGAAATGGAAAAATGGGTAAAATCCTCATGTATTTATATGTTGGGTTAAACCTTTTTTCTTTGTTTCTTTAAAATGAGAATTTTGAGTAATAAAAAATCCTAAATTTATTTTTTTTGAAATTTTAGAATATTTGAAATTTCTAGATTTTTAGTATATTTTGTGAATTTTTGATTTTTTTTCTATTTTTGCCGATTTTTCCAAATTTGAATTTTTTTTAATTTTCCAAAAAATTGGATCAGAAATCGAAATAATTTTTTTATTTCCGAAAAAATCGAATTTTGTTTCGAAGAGGCCTTTTTCGATGCGATCCGGTCGAAACACAGGCTTAGCCCTAACACTTACTTTACTATGAATTGAGAGTCACCATGTGCTTGTATTTTATCGGCACTAAGAGATAACTCCAGTCCAAACCCTCATATAAGTGTTTCATATTCGACTTCATTGTTGGAGGCCTCAAATTAGAACCCCAGGGTCTATTTCACATCGATGTCATCCGAAGTCGTAATTATTAAGCTTGCTTCACTGCTAGTGGTGTAGGATGAGTGTTCTATGAACATTTCCCAGACGTGTATATCTTCTATAAATTTTCCTTGACTATATAGCCATATTTGAATAGCTTTCTCATTTGCTCTAAGTCGCGAGCAACTTCTTCTCGCTTGGTCAATAACACTAGTATATTAGTGTTCTGGTCAGTCGTATTAATGGTAGAGTTGTTTCTTATAGTAGTCTTCTCGGTTGGAGAGGCTAAAGGGATCTCTTTCAAAAAAGTTTACACTATTTATTTTGGGTTTGAGCTTTGTTCTGCATAAGTCTTCTTTGACACTTTTGCTATTGAGCTATCTTCTCTAAAAGTCTGCTCGACTGGTTTTTCTTCGTAAGTAATTTTGACTATAAAATCTGCTACGACCTGTCCCTTGACGATCGTCCTAAGTTCATACTGGATGTTATACTCTCCTAGTTCTATTACCCAAGACATCAGTCGAACTGATTTCTCAGGCTTATGAACAACTTGGAGTAGAGGCGGGACTGTGTAGAGAGTGATGGTATGATCCTGAAATTATAGCTTCATCATCCGGGAATCTTCAATTAGCGCCGGTGCTAGCTTTTCCAGCCTTAGGTACCGGATCTCTGCCACTCGTATGCTTTACTATATAGTAAATAGGCCTTTGATCTTCGTTTTCTTATCATACCAACGCTGAAGGGATGCTGATTCGGATACGACCAAGTACAAATAAAGTTTCTCTCCCATGATAGGTCTTGAAAGAATGGGTGGAGATCCCAAGTATTTCTTCAATTCTAGGGATGCAGTGTTACATTTGTCGTTCCACTCAAATGTCTTTGTAATACCTTAAAAAGGGGAGGCATTTGTCAGTGGCGGTTGAAACAAAATTATTCAATGCTTCCACATACCCAGTTAGCCTCTAAACTTCCTTTTTGTTCATTAAGGACTGCATGTTTATCAGTACTTGAAATTTATCGAAATTGGCTTCAATACCCCTCTGATTGACTATGAAGCCCAGGAACATCACTTCCTTTACCTTAAAGACACATTTTATTGGGTTGAGATACATTATTTGTTTTTCTAGTCAGTTGAATGTCTGCCCTAAGTCTTTGATGTGATCGGTGATTGTTCTTCTCTTTGTCGGCATGTCATTAACATACACATGCATGTTTTTTACCTATCTAATCTTTGAAAACTTTGTTTAGCAGTCTCTGATGTATAGCTCTAGCATTTCTAACTCCAAAATACATGACACTATGCAGTAAGTACCTCTGCTGGTGATGAACGAAGTCTTATCCAAATCTTTCAGATTCATTTTAATTTGATTATACCCTGAGTAAGCGTCCATGAAATTGAGCAGTTCATGCCCCGAGGTAGTCAATTATGGGAAGGAGATAATGATCTTTTAGACATACTTTTTTCAGGTCGTTGAAGTCGACACACATACTCCACTTGTTATTCTTTTTCCTTACTATGATCACGTTAGAGAGCCATTCCGGGTACATGACGTCTTCTATAAAGTTTTCTTTCTGTAACTTCTCTATTTCTTCTTGCATTTCCATTTTTTTATCATGACTGAAGACATGTCATTTCTATTTGACTAGCTTAGTATACATTATTATGCTTATCTCAAGGCAAATAAACTCTGGATCGATCCCCGATATGTCCTTATGACTCTAGGCAAACATGCTGAAAGAAAATCAACCAATTCATTCTTGAGGGTAGAATCCAGTGATGAGCTGATATGATCCATACTCTCTAAGTGCTCGTCATCTAAAATAATTAACTCAATATCCTTTATTAACTGCCCCTTAACAAATTTCTCCTCATCTCGGGGATCCATTATCTCGATCTGGTAGGTTGTGATCATCTTCTTCTGGATGACTAAGGTATAGTAGCATTCCCTGGCTTTAACTTGACTTCCTCTTACCACATCGACCTCATAATGAGTGGGTAACTTCATACACTGATGTACAATGGATGGAACTGCCTTAAATTTCTTCAGTCCTACCCTGTCGAAGATGAGGTTGTACACTAAATGAACGTTCTTGTCCAAGATAGAGAAATAAATCTTTTCATTTTGGAAGGTAGGCCATGTGCCAATCACAACTTCTAATTTAATCGAACCTATGGGGTATACCTTTTCTCCTGAGAAACAAATGAATGGGTTTTGATAAGGTTTAAGTTTACTATCCCTTAACCTTAGACTTTTGAAGCATTTGTAAAATAAGATGTCGATTGAGCTGCAGTTTTAGACCATAATTCTTTCCACCTTACCCTCATGCATCATCATCATGATAAACATGGGGTCTTCATGAGAGTAAATCATGCCTGAGAAATCATCTTTAGAGAAACTAACCACCAAGCGATCTTTGTTAACCTTCCTTAGATGAGTGTCCACAATGCTCGTCAGGTTAATCTGTCTGATATGAGCACAGGCCTTCGCCTCATTAAGATAGACTTTTCTCTTCACGTACTCGTTTACACCTCTAGATCTCCTCATGCAATAAAATTTCATCCCAAAAAAAGTATTTTAATCCCATGCACAGGCTCCTTAGGTCTCCTGGGAAGATTTAGGTCATCCTCGAAATCATCATCTGCCTCTTTTCTTCTTATCAGGTCTTCTGCATAGAGACTCTGACCGTCTCCTGGTCTTCTGCTCATCCCTTTGATCTGCCTGACCACCTTTGTCCAAATATTTTGACAATTTTCCCCTCCTGACTAGATTTTTTTTCTCATTCTTTAAGGCCAAGCAATTGTCAGTGTTATGGCGTGATCCCTATGGAACTCACAGTATGTGCTCCTGTCCCTTCTACCCACTTGGGCTTTCAATTTATCGAACTATTTTTGGTCTTTGTTTCTAAATATTTCTTCGAGGGTATGATGGACACTAATGGTCATAGGAGTATACTAGTCATATCTCTTTGGTTTGTGAGATCTTTTTTCTTTCTGTTCTTTCTTCTCCGAGCTCTTACTGATATTAACTTTAGATCCACCAACCTCTTTAGCAGCCATAGCTTCCTCTGTGTTCATAATCTTCCTGGGCTTGACTAATAATTCACTCATCACGCTAGGTGGCTCCTTACCCAATGCCCAGTATAACTTTCCCGATAGTAAACCACTCGTTAGGGATGTATTGGTTGTCTTCTCATCATAATCAATCACATTTAGATTCTCGCCATTGAAATGGGTGATGAAATCTCGACTCGTCTCGTCAACCCTCTACTAAACATTTAATTTATGAGACACCCTCTTGTCGGGCTTGGTTCTAAAGAAAAAATTATTGACGAAGAGATCAACCAGTTATTAAAAGCTTAAAATCTTCCCTCGTAATAGACTATTGTACCATATTTACACGGATCCCATGATCGTACTAGAGAACACCCGACAACGCATCTCATCTGGAAGTGAATAAATATGGGCAACAACCTAATTCTATTCTACGTGTAACACCGGTTCAGTCTTGCCATCATATTTTGGGGTCACCCCATGAACGGTTTGAACTTTGCGGGTGTGGGATAACCCATAATTAACGGGGTGAATGAAAACCCTTTTAGATAACCTCTGTGTAAAGTATTCTTTAATTTAGAGATTTCCCCCAGACGATCTTCCAGACACTAAATTGACCCCTTCCAGGGCTGGTCGTCTTGCTCGGCCATGACTGTGATAGATTAGCCTGATCGGCTATGACTTTCTACCAAAATCTCTTTCTTAGAAGTCTATTCGTCTCGTACTAACCTTCATACAACTGTCCCAGGTCTGTAATAATATTCTGTTCCTTTGGTAGAAGACCTTCTTGATTCTTCCTCGCGCTATCTAAGTTTTACAGGCACTTTATAATATTGTTCCTTTACTGCTCGTGGACATAAATGATCAAATGTAAAACCTTTTCTCAACCTTTCCAGCATCCTCGGCCTCTCTGTGGAGAAGGCTTGTTCATTATCAAAGCTCGTAGTTTTGATGGACGAGATATCGCCTAGGCGATATGACCTGTCGTCTTGTGATCTAGAGTACCTGGACCTGCACCCTTCTTCTCAGTACACCAAAAATAGTAATTTGGCATGCTTTGGTATTAAAAATCTGGCATAACTTAAAACTCCTCAATCCTCTCCCGACATTTTAAAATAGTGCCAAAATTTGGCATAGTCTAAAAGTGTGCCAAATTAAGTACACTTGACTAAAATATAAATAACCTAAAAAAGTTATTGATCCTCTCATCTTAACCTAAAGATAACTCCTCAATTCACTCATGCTCAAACCCTCAATCCTCTCCCACTCAAAAAACACTCACCTTCACGAAATAACAAATAACCACACCCACCGTCCATTTCCTTCTCCGGCTACCTGCTCCAAAATCGAGAACCAAACAACAGTTCCCAAGACTTTCCTTTCTACCTCGAACCCACCGTCCATTTCCTTCTCTGGCCACCTCGTCGAACTCGAACAATACCTTTCAACCATTTAGAGACTTCTCTTCTGCTACTTGTTTGAGGAATCGAAGTGTGGAATCGAACTACTACTTGTTTGTTTTCATTGAGCCATTTTACTGTTTGTATTCATTGAGTCATTTTACTTCTTCGATCTTTTTTAGCCTATACTTGGTGATACCTGCCTGTTTGACAAATATATTTGGTAGATTTAATTTGGTACCTAATTACGGACATACTTGGATTGTCTATTTTATTAGTGCTGGTTTTTTAGTAGATCTAATTTGGATTGCTTATTGAATGTTTAACCATCTTTGCTTAACATATTTGTGTATAAAATTGTTGATGAGTTTATGTATTTGTCAAGAACAGTGTTGCTTAGTTTTACAATAGTGTTGGGTTTAATTTTTTTTGGTTTGAATGCTTTTGATATACACCTATTTTGGTATATTTAAAGACTGATTTGAGCTGTTTTTTTAGTGTTCCGGTGATATTTTAAGTACTATCGTACGTGGATGGCTCTAGTTTTTCAATATTCTTACACAGTTGAAATCTGTGTTAACATTTAGTGGGTATAAAGTATTAGTAATTGCATAGATATGCTCAAAACGTTTTGTTTCAATTTATCTCTGTGTTGGGTTTACAAATCGGTCAAAAAAAATTCGCTCCTTTATTTAGTACAGTAATTTATAAGTGTATATAATTAATTATTCAATTATTCAATTAATTAATTAATTAATCGTTTGGCTCTACCATTGTCAGTGCCCAAGTCCGGATATACTAGGGTGTGCTGTAACGTTGATAACGATCCAATCTTACCCGTCGTAGTAATATATATTTTATTATGTTTCAGGGCTTTCAAACTTGAAAGGGCTGCAAATTTCTTCCAGTAAGGTCAAAGATTATGTCATCCAATTCTTGAAAGGTATCATCTACTATCTTGTCTTGTATACTATACTTTTATAAAGTTGGAACATTTAAAGTCTCAAGAATGATGGACCGTGCTAATGCCATATTAGCAATTTATTGAGTGATTATATTTATCAGATGAGGTTTCATGAATGTTTTATTAAACTGGTTATATTTATCAGTTGGCATGGACCATCTTAAGGTTCATCCCAAGTTTTTACATTCAAATGCCACCAGCCATAAATGGGCTTTGGGAGGTAAACTTCCAACATCCATTTGACTTGATTTTATAAAATTCAGTATTTTCTCCATAATGTGAATTAGATTTTATGATTACTTTATGATAATTATTTATATTCTCCAGCGCTCGCTGAGTTACTAGACAATGCTTTGGAGGAGGTATTTGTGTAATTCGATCCTTAGTTATGGATTATATCTATTTTTCTTCTTATTATTGACTTTATTTCTTGTCTATCTATGGTGATAAGGTTTGCAATGGAGCTATGTATGTCCATATAGATATGCTAAAAGATAAGAAAGATAATATGAAAGTGTTGCTAGTTGAAGGTATGTATCTCAATGTTACAAAAATCTTACAACTTGTAATACTACAAAAATGTTACTACCTGTAATACTACTATTGAAGGTAACACTCACTTGGACTGGTGGTGTGCCTTCCCATTAGGCCCCTCACAATCTGGATAGATGTACATTTGATTAGAAATCACATTAAAATGCATAAAGTAAGCAGAAAAACTTGATTTTAAAAAACAATAGCAAAACTTTCACCTGCAATAGACTTGTCACCCGAGTATTGGACTAGTTCGTTTATGACTCGCATATATTCGCCACACCAGGGGGGTTAAAAACCTATTTGCAATGCAGTAAGGCACCTATTACCAAAATAAATGATTTGAGAATATGACGATGTAACTCGTAAGAACTGACTTGATAGTCACAGGCCTCTCGATTTGAGAATACGATGATATTTTGAAAATATATAGATTAATCTTAGAAACAAGCCGTTAAAGGGTGAAAACCCAAATCAGTCCCCAAACAGCCCCGTAAGAGGCACTAACATATCGCACAGGACTAATGTAACTCGTAGAAATTGACCGCATAGTCACGGGCCTCTCGGTTTGAGAATATGACGATAATTTCAAAATATATAGATTAGGTTTAGAAACAAGCCGTTGAAGGGTGAAAACCTAAACCAACCTCCACACGGCCCCGTAAGAGGCACTAACACCTCGAACGGGACCAATGTAACTCATAAGAACTGACCGCGTAGTTACGGGCCTCTCGATTTGAGGATATGATGATAATTTAAAAATATATAGATTATTCTTAGAAATAAGTAGTTGAAGGGTGAAAACTAAACCACCCCCAAACGGCCCGTAAAAGGCACTAACACCTCACACGGGACCAATGTAACTCGTAGAAACTTACCGTGTACTCATGGGCCTCTCGATTTGAGAATATGATGATAATTTGAATTTATATAGATTAGGCTTAGAAATAATTCGTTGAAGGGTGAAAACCCAAACCAGCCCCCAAACAGCCCCTTAAGAGGCACTAACACCTCCCACGGGATCAATGTAACTCGTTGGAACTCACTGCGTAGTCACGTGCCTATCGGTTTGAGAATATGATGATAATTTGAAAATATATAAATTAGTCTTAGAAACAAGCCGTTGAAGGGTGAAAACCCAAACCAGCCCCCAAATGTCCCCTTAAGAGGCACTAACACCTCACACGGGATCAATGTAACTCGTATGAACTGATCATGTAGTCATGGGCCTCTCGGTTTGGGAATATGATGATAATTTGAAAATATATAGATTAGCCTTAGATACAAGTCGTTGAAGGATGAAAACCCAAACCAGCCCCTAAACAGCTCCGTAAGAGGAAGTAACACCTCACACGGGACCAATATAACTCGTAGGAACTGACCATGTAGTCACGGGCCTCTCGGTTTGATAATGTGATGACTATATGAAAATATATAGATTAGGCTTAGAAACAAGCCGTTGAAGGGTGAAAATCTAAACGTCCACCCAAATGGCCCTGTAAGAGGCACCAACGACTCGTTTGGGACCAATGTAACTCAAAGGAACTGATCGCGTAGTCACGAGTCTCTCGGTTTGAGAATATGACTATATTTTGAAAATATATAGATTAGGCTTAGAAATAAGCCGTTGAAGGGTGAAAACTCAAATCAGCCCCCAAACGGCCACGTAAGAGGCTCTAACACCTCATACGAGACGAATGTAACTCATAGGAACTAATCGTATAGTCACAAGCCTCTTGGTTTGAGAATATGAAATTAATTTGAAAATATATATTAGGCTTAGAAACAAGCCGTTGAAGGGTGAAAATCCAAACCAGCCCCCAAACGGCCCCTTAAGAGGCACTAACAACTTGCACGGGAGAAATGTAACTCATTGGAACTCACTGCATTGTCACGGGCCTCTCGGTTCGAGAATATGATGATAATTTGAAAATATATATATTAGGCTTAAAAGCAAGCTGTTAAAGAGTGAAAATCCAAACCAGCCCCCAAATGTCCTCGTAAGAGGCACTAACACCTCGCATGGGAGCAATGTAACTCGTAGGAACTGACCGCGTAGTCACGGGCCTCTCAATTTGAGAATATGATGATTATTTAATAATATATAGATTAGGCTTAGAAACAAACCGTTGAAGGGTGAAAACCCAAACCAGTGCCCAAACGGTCCCGTAAGAGGGCACTAACACCTCACACGGGACCAATGTAACTCATAGAAACTGACCGCATAGGAACTGACCATGTAAGTCACAACTTATGTAAGATTTTCGATTTGTGAATATAATAATAATAATAATTGTAACTCGTATATGCAATTTTTTAGCATGAGTAAGCTTTTTTTATTAAATTACTTGGTTACTAATATCATCTCTTTTTTGTATCCTATTTTTTTTGCTGGATAAAATTTTATCATTAGCTTTTATTCACGTGGAACACACGGAGAAGTCAATGGTTTACAACAAGGGGATTATTTATTTAATGTCGTTAATATTCAAGATTCTATTTTTTTGTAATATGTGCGGGCTTTTATAGTTTTATTGTTAACTTTAATGTCCGTGCGGGCTTTTGTAATTTTATTATTATATTTTATGACCGTTCGGGCTTTATATTACACAGGTTTTATATTAGCATGTTTTAAAATGTCCAGAAAATAGAGGAGACTCTGTCTAAGTTTTTTTTGGTCTGTGAACTTCTAAGACTTTTAATATTTTGAAGTTTGTATGTACATTAGTTTATCGAGATTTGTAATTTTTGAATTTTCTTGTTTTCAAATAATTTTTTCTTCTTTGATAAAAAAATTTGGCACCGTTTAAAACCGTGCCAAAAGTATATCAAATTTTGGCACGGTTTTGAACTGTGTAAAAAGTTTATCAAAATGTACTCAATCTAGCACAGTTCAAAACTGTAACAAAAGTGTGCCAAAAATATCAAATTCTAGCACGGTTTAAAAGTGTGCCAGAAGTGTTCCTGTTTGGCCAAATCTGGCACACTTTTAAACCGTGCCAGAAAAAAATGGCCATTTTGGAACACCTGATTCTGGCACAGTTCAAAACCGTGCAAAATTTGATCTGGCACAGTTTCAAAATGTGCCAGATTGCTATTTTTGGTTTAGTGTTCTTATGAACCCCAACTTAGCGTCCTTGGGTTGTCTAAGGACTGGCCATGATAGGCATGTCGTCTTTCTCAATAGGGGAAGGAGGTGGAATTTCTACCCTCCTGCCTAGGTGTTCACCTCCTATTGGGTTGATGGGTTCTCCTCCTTGTCTACCTTATTTTGCCTGGAGTGTCTGCGTTAGTTGCTTTACACTTTATTGCATCGCTTCTTGACCTCTGTCCAAAATCATCACGATTCCTTATATGTCCCCTATTCCAGCAGGGGTTGAGGGTGGAATTATTTTATTTGTGCGGCTATTCTCTTTATTTTCTCCCATTTTCAGAGATTACAAATGGTATCTGAACTGTCACGGATCAAGTATTTATGGATAGGAATTGGTAGGAAATAACATACGGCTTATCGATTTTTTACAGACGGTGTCAATCTGTTATCGTCTAAAATTGATATATGGATTTATGAATATTAGTTGATAAGTACCAATAAAACAATAATAAATTAATTAATTAATGGTCTAGTTTTAAGAGAGAGATGAGAGACAAAGAAAAAAATAAGGAATTAACGTGTTTCGTCCCAATACGGTGCCTACATCCATAGGTGCTATGCATGTGTATGTTATTCAGTTAGACATGAGTCGTCACAAAAGTGGGTACAAGCTCTCAAGAATTTTCGTAGTATCTCTCTGTATGGGTGTTAAACGTATCAATATATTTTCTTTCTGTCACGTAGGATTGTGTGCTATATATAGGGGAGAGAAATAGATTAGGGGATACGTGGAGTGACTTTATAAGTCAAGAAGTTATTCCTTTCTACATTTTAGGAGAGATCTAATGATGATTCAGTTACAATCAGCTAAAAGGGTGGGTTGTTAACCCACATGTGTATAAGCGGAGCTATCCATATTATTTCATCTTACCCGTACGTGTTTTTGTGGGTTTAACTAATAACATCAGTTTGTTGTGGTTAGTTATCTAGCAAACAAGGAATATCACTGAGCCAAACAGAGCAGACCACTTTTAATGAGTAAGCATAGGTCTTTACGATGACAGGTGACATAATACTATTGGTTTAATTCATATTCCATATATGTGGTAAAACACCCCCTTGGTGTTAAACGTGTAGAACGACTAGCCCAGCCATAAAATATCTTTAGTGAGAACCCCTGATCAACCTCAAAACTTTAAAATTAAATATCTCCAAAAATGTAAGTTCCTTTGAGACAAAGTTTATATATTTGAAAAAGTCTTGACATCTATTAGAAGAGATTCATAAAGAATATTTAATTTTGAAGTTTGAAATTTCCACTGGAGCACTGTCGGAGCATCGCTGGAGTCACCTATATGTCGTCCAATACTCGCCAGAGTCGCTAGGGTGTCGTTAGCATCGTCAGAGCATCATCGAAGTTCACAGGGTGTTTTCGAAGATATTAAGTGGATTAAGATTGATAGAAAAAGAATTTATAGTGGGTTAATTATAGTCAATGCTATTTTGGTCTAATCTAAAAAATGAGAGGTTTTTTATTCCAAACGTTTGGAACCAAGGGAGAATGTGTAAGTACCTCTTCATTATATTATATACTAAAAAAACATCATCCTGTTGTAAAATAAAAGGGCCACAAAAAGAATTTATAGAGAGTGGATCTTTCATTTTGTTGATATCTCAATACTTAAAGGGTATGACCCATATTTATAGTACAAAATAAGGTAATCAAATATACCCATTAATACTTGTGGAATACTAGTGTATTGGAATACAAGTGGAAATCCACTTAATACACATTTTATAACACTCCCCCTGGATGTACATTATATCCACCATTCAATGATTGTTGCCTCATTAAAACTTTACTAAGGAAATAACCGGTGGGAAAAAAAGTGAAGGAAAAAGAGTATAACTTTTGTGATCATTGAATCGGTGTTGGATGCGCTTAGTGTTGCCTCGTTAAAACCTTTAAATAGAAAACTCAATAGGAAAAAAAACTAATTACTGAAAAATGAGTACAAAGTGCATATTTCCAAATTAACATGTATTTAGATTCTCCCCCTGATCCAATGCCCCCCTGATTGGATACTCCCCCTGATTATGGTATTTCTCCAATGATTGAGTCGAAGCATATCAGTCTCATACAGAACTTTCTGAAATGTTGCTTTAACATGGTGAATAGATTTGATCGACTATTACTTCAATTTCATTTTTTCTTCATAAGCTCAACTTTTATAAGACTTGGGTGAAGAGGGCTAAACATGTCACTTTATCAGATCCATGTGACTTCAATAGCAAAACTCTTCTAGAGTTTATGTGTTGCATAACTCTTCTTGAGTTCATGGATGTAGAATAACTTAAATGTGTTAGTCAAATCTCCCTTGATGTAGCCTTTTTTAGTGAGGGTCAAACAAGAACCATTGCCTCATAAGTAGTATTAGGAACATATATTATCTGAGATAAGTCATAAGTGAGTTTATTGTTCCTTGTGAGGATCCCATAGACAACCTGTATCTATATAACTGGCTAGATACATATAATTAGATATACAAATATCACATAATATCACTACACCAAAAACAGGAATCTAGCACGATTTAAAACTGTGCCAGATCAAATCTGGCACGATTTTGAACTGTGCCAGAATCAGGTGTTCCAAAATGGCCATTTTTTTGGCATGGTTTAAAAGTGTGCCAGATTTGGCCAAACAGGAACACTTCTGGCACACTTTAAATCATGCCATAATTTGATATTTCTGGCATACTTTCGGCACAGTTTTTAACTGTGCCAGATTGAGCACAGTTTGAAAAACTTTTAGCACAGTTCAAAACCGTGCCAAAATTTGATACACTTTTGGCACGGTTTTGAACTGTGCCAAATTTTTTATAAAAAGAAAAAAAAATTATTTGAAAGCACGAAATTCACAAATTGAAAATATTGTACGTTGATGATAAACTAATGTACGTACAAACTTCAAAATATTACAAGTCTTTAATAGTTTACAAACCAAAAAAAATTGGGCAGAGTTTCCTCTATTTTCTGGACATTCCATAACCTGCTAATACAAAACCTGCGTAACATAAAGCCCGCACGGCCACAAAATATAACAATTAACTTACAAAAGCCCGCACGGCCATAAAAGTTAACAATAAAACTACAAAAGCCCGCACGACCATAACACAAAAAAATAGAATCATGAATAAACCCCTTGTTGTAAACCATTGAGTTCTCTGTGTGTTCCATGTGAATAAATTCCAACGATAAAATGTTATCCTGCAAAAAAAATAGGATACAAAAAAGAGAAGATATTAGTAACCTAGTAATTTACAAAAAAAGCCTACTCAAGCTAAAAAAATTACATATAGGAGTTGCAATTATTATATTCTAAAATTGAAAATCTTACGCAAGTTATGACACCCTGATCAGTTCGTACGAGTTACATTGATCCTGTGCGAGGTGTTCGTGCCTCTTACGGGGCCGTTTGGGGGTTGATTTGGGTTTTCACCATCAAACGGCTTGTTTTTAAGCCTAATCTACGTATTTTGAAATTATTATCATATTATCTAACCGGGAGACCCTAAACTACGCGATCAGTTCGTACGAGTTACATTGGTCCCGTGCGAGGTGTTCATACCTCTTACGGGGCTGTTTAGGGGCTAGTTTGGGTTTTCACCATCGAACGGCTTATTTTCAAGCCCAATCTATGTTTTTGAAATTATCGTCATATTCTTAAACCGAGAGACTCGGGACTATGCGGTCAGTTCGTACAAGTTATATTGGTCTCGTGCGAGGTGTCCGTGCCTCTTACGGGGCCGTTTGGGGGCTGGTTTGGATTTTCACCCTCGAATGACTTGTTTTCAAGCCTAATCTACGTATTTTGAAATTATCATCATATTATCAAACCAAGAGACCCGGGACTATGCGGTCAGTTCGTACGAGTTACATTGGTCCCGTGCGAGGTGTTCGTGCCTCTTACGGGGACGTTTCGGGGCTGGTTTGGGTTTTCACCCTCGAACGGCTTATTTTCAAGCCTAATCTATATTTTTTGAAATTATCATCATATTCTCAAACCGGGAGACCAGGGACAATGCGGTCAGTTCGTACGAGTTACATTGGTCCCGTACGAGGTGTCCATGCCTCTTACGGGACCGTTTGGGGGCTAGTTTCGATTTTCACCCTCGAACGGCTTGTTTTCAAGCCTAATCTACATTTTTTGAAATTATCATCATATTCTCAAATAGAGAGACCCGGGACTACGCGATCAGTTCGTACGAGTTACATTAGTCACGTGCGCGGTGTTCATGCCTCTTACGGGGCTGGTTTGGGGTTTCACCCTCGAATAGCTTGTTTTCAATCCTAATATACGTTTTTTGAAATTATCGTCATATTCTCAAACTGGGAGACCCGGGACTACATGATCAATTCGTACGAGTTACATTGGTCCCCTGCGAGGTGTTCGTGCCTCTTACGGGGCTGTTTGGGGCTGGTTTGGGTTTTCACCCTCGAACGGCTTGTTTTCAAGCCTAATCTGCGTTTTTTGAAATTATTATCATATTCTCAAATCAGGAGACCCGGGACTACGCGGTCCGTTTGTACGAGTCACATTGGTCCCGTTCGAGGTGTTCGTGCCTCTTACGGGGCCGTTTGGGGGTTGGTTTGGGTTTTCACCCTCGAACGGCTTGTTTTCAAGCCTAATCTACGTTTTTTGAAATTATCATCATATTCTCAAACCGAGAGAGCCGGGACTATGCGGTCAGTTCGTACGAGTTACATTGGTCCCCTGCGAGGTGTTTGTCCCTCTTACGGGGCTAGTTTGGGTTTTCACCATCTAAGAATGAATGGACTTAAAGAATTTCTTCGAAAATACCCCCAGCATTTCAAGGGAAACCTGGTGCTTTCGAAGCCAAGAATTGGAGACGTTAAGCACATAAGGTCCTTAATGGAGTAGGTATAAGTCAATACATTAGGGTAAAATTTGTCACGTATCTATTTAAAATAGAATTGGATTTTCAGTGTCAATCTTTTCTTCGTTAGTGAGATATTAATGACTTAACATAGGATCAGTTCCAAGAAATCTTCTTTGAAAATAATTTTCAAAATCAATGAGAGAATAAGAAATTATGTTAGCTGTTCTATATAACAGCTGTTCGAGAGTGATTTCTTGGAATGCGGTTAGTTGTTCTATATAAGAAATCAACGAGAGAATACTAATTTTCAGAATCAACCCCTATAACCTGTTATATATAACAAATGTTATATATAACAGAGTTGTTATATATAACAACTGTTATTTATAATAACTCTGTTATATATAACAAGTGTTATATATAAGATTTGTTATATTTAACAGAGGTGTTATATATAACAACTGTTATATATAACAAAGGTGTTATATATAACAACTGTTATATATAACCGCTTGCCCGCGCTTCCCGCTCAATAATGATAAATAAATAACTGGTTTTCCTAGTTGATTGCATAACGATAACTCAAGTCAATAGTTGATTGCATAACTATAACTCAATTCAATAGTTGATTGCATAACGATAACTCAATAATTTCTTGATGTTATAAACAGAAATAACATAACTCAATTCAGTAGGTGGTGGAGCAGGATTACAGAAGCATAAATTAGGAATATAAGTAGAGATTTTGCAGATTTGTACCTTAGAGGGAAGTACTTCGAAGCAAGGTGGCGTAGGTCGTCGGTGTCACCAATGGGAGGACAAAGGTCATTCGTCGGTGTCACCAATTGGAGGACAAAGGTCGTCGAGCCAATACATAATTCCATTTTTACCAACATCTTCCAAGTTCTCGCAATGAGCTTGTTTTCCACCCCAAACTGGATACTCGGGCACTTTGATGTCATCGAGTAAAACTCGCACTTCATTCTTTCTCAACGTATGGAAATGAACGGTCGAAACGGCTCCTGGTTGTGTTTTCCTCCCATAACAAACAAGTTCACGTGTGCGGGATAGTATTTTGCATTCAACTAGAGAGGTGAAATTTGGAACCTCAAATGCAGGGGAGGAACGAGAACACGAAGGAGTTCTAGTGCCTATAGTAGGTAACTCCTGAACATTGTGTCCAACACATGAAAATTTCCCGATTTTGAAGTCAGTAATGAATTCATCTAATGAGGATTTTATCCCCTCTATGTAACTCCTAAGGTGATCAACATGATCCTTCCAATTTTTGGTGTCCTCTTTCACCTCCTCAAGCATTTCTCTAACAAATGTCGACCCTAATATAGCGGTTCTCAAAATTGTGGACCGAACACAATGAACACGTCCTCGCGTATCTTTTCCGAAAACCTCAAAAATAGGCCCGGCATCCAAGGTCTCCTCCTGACCACTCTCTTTGTAAAGATCCAGAAGCATTTGAATTTGGTCCTGTACAAAAATATATTAACATTAGGTTTGATGATATGATACTTTTTTTAGACAAAACGAATATTAAAAAATTTAAATTACCGCAAATATTTTATCATGAGGGGCATAACCACCTCCTTTAATTATATGAGTTGCCAACCACAATTCAGCACGAGTGGGTGCACGCCCATGCTCCTTTCTCCAATTCTCTGAAGCTCGGGCATAACCATGACGACCTGTATTATGAGTTGTCTTTCTCACACAATTTTGTTTAATCTCTTTGTTCTTTCTTCGCAAAGTTTTTTGAACCTCTAAAGCTTCATTATTGCAAAACACCTCCCAGTCCTCAGATTTGACATTTCATGGAACTTTCTCCTTCCACTTTCCAACATCACCATCTTTCAAATTAACCCTTAGTTTTGACTTGAACTTTTTCCAAGCACCGTTCACTTTTTTCATAAAAATTTTCTTCTGACTTTCGCGCACATCTGGGAACTCTTTCTACAATATATGACGAAATAAAATTAAAACATCACATAATTGAATTTACATTCTTTGGAATAGAAAGGAATAGTATACCATTAATGATGACCAAACTGAGTTCTTATGTCGCACATCCACTTGTTTCCAACTCGTATAAGAAATGGGAACATGTGTCCTTGCTAAGTCTCCCAATCTGGTTGAGAGTGTATATGAGTCTTCACCAACTGGAAGGTCGCGCTCATTAAATTTTAACTCCTTAGTGGAAGAGTCATCACTTACTCTTGAAGCACCCGAAGCAACCTTAGAACGAGAAGTTGATATAGGTGTTTCCCTTTTATTGATGGTTGCGAAGTATCACCCATATGAGACATTTATCTGGAAAAAAGTGATTACTGGACACCAAAATAATCAGAATAAACATTTATAAGAAGATTACATGTTCAAATAGCAATAAAAAGAATATTACATATTCAAATAGACACCAGTATATTACATGCTCAAACATCAGTAAACATAGAATTACAAGTTCAAACAACCATACCTGTATTAAATGTTCAAACAACAATAAACTATTAAATGTTTACAACAACAACAACAACAACAACAAACGGAATAAATAGAATATTACATATTCAAAAACAAGTTCAGAACTAAATCATTGCACTAGAAATCCGTGTCCAAAAGCTCCAGCAATTTATCATTTTCCTCGAGAATGGAGTCATACATCGTACGGTCAATGTCAATCGCATCTATTTCTTTTGCCAGTCTCTTGGGAGAGTGTAAAACAACTGACCACCCATTCAGCTTTACATCTTGACAATAAAATACTTGATTGTCTTGAGATTCAAGGATGAACGGATCATCGTGAATGGTATTTTTACTCACGAGCTTACTAAGATTCACCATCACCAATTTTGAGGTGGGTTCAATTTTGCAAGCATTCTTATCATCAACATTCACCCAATCACAATAAAACACAGTATGTGTGAACTCAATGTAATTCAGGTCGAGTATTTGTCTAATAACTCCATAAAAGGTTGTCATAATCCCCTTCTTATTAAAGGCCTAAGTGGATACACCACTACTCTGAAAGTTATGATTCTCTTCATGTCCAGAAGTACAAAAGGTGACCCATTGCATTGAAATTTCTCATAACTGGTAACCCTATGGAGCGAACCATCAGCATATGGCAAAATTCTTGTATCATTAAATCTTTAGGCCTGTAAGGAATTGATAATTTTTTAAAGTTTCATTAAAAATAATTACAGTTGATAAAAAAGTAAATGTATAAATAAAGACTTGCCTTGTTCCTTAGCCAAGGGATGAAATCATCAATTCTATGCCTCGATTGAGTCTCGGTTACCACAAATTTTCTACAAGAAATTAGTTTCAAAATTAAGAAATATCACATTACAATCAATTAATATGAATTAACATAGAACTAAGTTTGTACCTTCTCCATTCATCAACACCGTCGCATTGAGATAAAACCCATCTTCGCACTTGCTCATATTATACATTATTTAAGATCAATTCTTTACTTTTACCCAATAGTCGTTGGCATTCCGAGTCATTAAACTCATCATCAAGAAAATCCTCAAGATTCCTCTTATGAGTTCCTTCACCTCTTTTCGATATGTACTCCATGGCATACAAAGAAGCTTCATGTAACAAATATGCATTAGTAATGCTCCCTTCAATGTACCTCTTATTTCGTGACCACTTTTTATATCTTCCCATTTCTCTCTCAAAGAACCACATCGCCCAATATCTTAGTGGCTCAGCTGTCAAAGCCTCATCGGCTAAATGGTGCATGAGGTGGATCATCGCCATAAAAAAGGCAGGTGGAAAATAAATTTCAAAGACACAAAGTGCCTCTACCAATGCATTTTTAGCCTTAAAAAGATGTTCCCTAAATATCACTTTGGCACACAACACATTAAAGAATATGCTTATCCGTTGTATAGATTTAAACAAAGGCTTATCATCCGGAAATGAATGCATAAGCAACGCAGGAAGCTACCGTTGCATAATGACGTGATAATCGTGGGACTTGAGATTGGTAAATCCAGGTGGATCGAGGTTAACATTGTTACTGAAACTTGATGAAAACATAATCGGTACCTTTAATGTTTTTAGTGTACGGAAAAAGGCTTCTTTCTCTTCCTTTCCTAATGTGAAAGGTACCTTTGGCATAAGCCTTTTGTTACTGCCTTCAACATCTTTCATCCATAATTTCCTTTTAAGATTCAAATAAACTTTCAAGTCTTCACGGGCTTTGATCGTATCTTTATTTGATGAACCTTTCACCGAGAGTATTTTACCTAAAAGAGTATCTGTGATATTCTTTTCAACATGCATAACATCTAAATTATGTCTAATATCATTATCCTTCCAGTACTCTAAGTCAAAGAAAATTGACCTCCTTGAAAAACCCTCTATACCTGCTAGATTCTCATCGTCACCCTCACTTGGATAATCATTGTCATCCATTACGACATCCTCCTTCTCCTTCCCCTTCCCCTTCCCCTTCCCCTTCCCCTTCCCCTTTCCTTTTCCCTTTTTATCTCCCTCTCCCTCTCTTTGAACACCTTCTCGAGCGATAAGTGACACTATCTGCTCAATTTCTACACTGGTTAACTTTCTTGGAGCTATAACATCCTCTATTTTACCATTAAATGTTTACTTTGATGTGTCAAATCTGTAAGCATGGTCTTTAGGAAGGAACATACGAGATCGTTGGTAATAACATTTCATTGACTTAGGAAGATATTGTAGAACAAACAGGGCACCCATTGTAACCTTGAGTTGAACAACCTGCTAACATCCCATAAGCTGGAAAATCATGTATACCCCACATCAACATGGCTTTTAACTGAAATTTATCATTTTTGTACGCATCCCAAACCTCAACTCCATACCATAAGATCTTTAACTCATCGACCAACGGTTGGAGGAAGACATCAATATTACTTGATGGTGACTTTGGTCCAGGAATCAATACAGACAACATTAAAAACTCACTTTTCATACACATTGATGGAGGAGGGTTGAGTGGTTGAATTATCACTAGCCAATAACTATACTTACGACCAAACATGTTATTCGAGCTGAAACCATCGGTTGCTATTGCAAGTCGAATATTTCGCGGATCTTTTGCAAAATATCTCCACATAATGTTTGAATTTACCCATTCTGCTGAATCTCGGAGATGACACAAGAATTCCATACAAGAGCTTGCACGAGCATGCCAAGTTATTTTTTCTGCTATCCATTTTATGTTATACAACCGTTTTAGCCTAGGGATTAGAGAGAAATGTCGCATTACCTTCTTAGGAACCCTAGAGTACATTTTTTTCCATTAGTATTCTGAATTTCTACCCCGTCCTCGTCTAAACAAGTAAACTTGTAGCGTAAACAACCACATTTTATACATCTAGGAGATTTTTCATGCTCTTTCCAAAATATCATACAGTTGTTAATGCATACGTCATACTTAATATAATTCGTACTGATATCTCTAACAGTGTTTTTCATTTCTGTACAACTAGTTGTCAAGTTGTTCTCTTCAGGAAGTAGTTCATTTAACAATCTATGAATTCCACCTGTAGCACCATCCGTTAAATTGAATTGTGTTTTCAAATCATTCAACTTTATAAGAGCATACATTGTGGTATGACGCGAAGAACTGGTAGCTAGGTGCAATGGCTCCTGTGCGAGTTGATGTAAACGATCATACTTCTTGCCTTTGTATTTATGTGTGTGCAAATAATTGGGAACCTCAGAAGTTAGGGGGGCTTCATCACTTCCTACACAATTAGGTTCACTAGGTTCCGCTTCACCCATAAACATCTCACAAGCATCATTCACAAGATCATTCAAAATTGGAATATTGTGCACATCAGCGTGTTCTGTCGGTGTCACAGATTGCGGTGGTGGTTGGACTTTATCAACAACTAATGTCTCACCATGAAAATGCCACAAGGTATATTTCATGTCCATACCATATGTCATTAAATGAACGAATATGTCATCTATAACAACATGTCCTTTCCCATTTCGACAACGTCCACAGGGACATGAATGTCTAGCATTCGAACTATTACTACGCACATAATGTAGAAACTGTAACACCCCATCTCTATATGTATCGATCTCGATATTTTTCTCATTTATCAACTCTTTGTTGATTCCCGACGACATCCTGATAAGTTTAAAGAACACACATTATAATATAAACGTTTATTGTAAATATATTTAAGTTTATTCAAGTGTAAATATGTATATATTTGAGCTCCTATATTTCCTCCATCTCCTCTACAGGGTAAGGGTCCTATCCCATTCGAAAATGCATATTTTGTATTGTTCATAATGTCTCATGCCATGTCCTAATCTAGAAAATTTCGCTAGCATCTCCCTACAGTTCTTCAAGTACACAACTTAAATTGGGAGTGTTCATGTGTTACTTAAGTTTTTCAACCAAGAAAACATAAAACACTACATCAATCTAGTATGCATCCAAAGAACATAAAGAGATGCCACCGAATTTTTCAAAATAGGACATGCATAAACATTATGTACAATACAAATTTTTGCATTTCCAAACTGTCCAAAAATGGGACAATTCAAGAGTTCTCACCACAGTCATAGTGAGACCTCTTGAATGGGTCTAAGGTTTTTCTACATGTGTAACATCATTATTGAATGTTTAGTATTAATGTCTACTTACTATTTAAATATTTTTTTTATTTTTCTTAAATTTTCAACACATAATCTCATTTATCCATTTATTCAGTGAGGTGTCTACTTTTCAATTTGTTAATTTTACATTATTATTGAATATTTAGCACTTAAATTTTCCTACAACTCCGTAACCTGTACGAATCAGATCAAATATGCATCTTAATTAAAAGGGTAAGAACATAAAAACATAATTTACCACTAAAAGATTCCAAGGTCCATCTAAAAACCAATGATTTATTTTTTTTCATTATCAACATTCAATTTGCACCAAAAACTCACACATTAAAAAAACATAAATATTTAAAAATGTATATATAAAACCCTAAAAGGCAAATACGAATCAAATCACGCATATCATAAACTCTAGGATCAAATCTTTAACCTAACTTAGGTTAAAAAAAATACAGATGTTTTAAATAATTACCTGATTGGGATGAGTGGAGTGAGAGAACAATGCAGTGACCAGAGAAAGAGAGAGTGGGCCGGAGAGAGAGAGTGTTGGTCATAGAGACAGATATTCCGACCGGCGACCTAGAGAGAAAATGGACGCCGACCGCCTGCAGCCCTAGCGAAGAGGGAGTGAGCTCGGACAAAGAGGCGAGAGAGAGAGACTGATCCCTAGCGAAGAGGGAGTGAGCGGGCCGGGAACCATGAGCTGGAACAAGGGAGAGAGAGGAGTGTAATGTTTTTTTGGGGGGTATTATATATTTTAGTAAGTGTACTCAATTTTGGCACACTTTAAAACAGTGCCAAATTTTGGCACTGTTTTAAAGTGTGCCAAAATTCTATTAAACCGTGCCAAAATATGGCACAGTTTTAAACTGTGCCAGATTTTTAATATCAGGGTGTGCCAAATTGTTATTTTTGGTGTAGTGTATGATTGATATTATTGTAACAACCTGAGGCTTGGGAGACGATGATTTATTTATTTTGGGAGAAATAAATATTATTTTATTTGGAGAATTATTAAATTGGCATTTGAGGTCAAAATTTGAAGTTGTTAGAAAGTGTGTCGAATGGCAATTATGAGGGTGTAGTTGTGTCCGGAAGGGTCGAGAAAGTCGAAATGACTGTACTTGGGGTCTATTTAGGTTCCGAAATATTTTAAGTACGTTTGACTCGAATTAAAGATACGGAGTCATTTAAAGTGTGTATTATCATTTAAAGATGTGTACAATTGGGAGATAAGGCTTATTAAGCCTACGGGAGATTTATTCTCCTTAGAGAGAAAGAGACATAGAAAGAAAGAAAGAGAGAAGAAGAAAGAAGAAGAAGAGAAAGAAGGAGAAAAGAGAGAGAAAGTGGGATTTCCGGCCAATACGCGATATCGAGGAGGATTCAAACACTACGAACCCGAGGCAAGTGATTAAACTTGCAAAATAATTGTTGTATCCATTTATTTCATGATTTTTGGATTAAATCTTTGGGTTTTAGGTTTAGTTTATCAAAACCTAATTTTTGGGTATAAGCTTAGATTTGTTATGTAAATCTTAGATTTGATGATAGAAATTAGTTTAAATGTATTCTAGGATGAATATTAATGATGTATATGCGATTGGGTTGAAGAGAAATGAAGAGAAGATGATTAAAATGAATTTTGGAATTTTTGGCTTACTAAAAAGTAGCCATTTTCGAGGATTCTAAAGGGCCGAATCGATTCGGCCTCCTACCGAATCGATTCGAAAAATATGCAGGTGCCCAGGTCTGAGTGACCGAATCGATTCGGACCCCATCCGAATCGATTCGGCCTGAGACAGAGTCCCAGGTCTGATGACCCGAATCGATTCGCCTTGGAGGCCGAATCGATTCGGAATTGGCCCGAATTGATTCGGAAACAGGGCATTTTGAGGGATGTTTTTCTAGGGGGAATTTCCTTCCGTTTTGTTCGAGGTTATTTATTAGGAACTTCCATAGGAGATATGTGGAGTATGTTTTGGAGACTTTTATAGAGTTTCCCTTATAAGAAATTATTGGAGTCATATTGACTTAAATTGAGGAATACCGATTAGAGATTTTGGAATATTTTAAGTGGGGAAGCCCACCCTGATTTGAAGATTCTATTGGAGATAATAATTAAAATTTATATGAAAGAATGAGAATAAGTTTAGAGACATTGGATCTTAGGATCAAATCCCAAATGGGATAACTTTAAAAGTTCATATAATTGATTGAACCGTATTATGGATTGAGAATTATAAATGCTAATAAATGTGCATACGGATATAGAAATATCCTTAACGATGATTGATTTGGGAGATGTCTCACACAATGAGAAATGCTAATTAAGGTGCATTAGGATAGAAAATATCCTTAACTTAAATAGATTTGAGAGAACAATTCATAAATAGAAGCAACATGTGAGCTTCAAGCGAGAAATAGTATAGTGTATACTAAGTGGGGAAGATGTGTGAGAATTGACGGTTAGTATATCAAAGAGAGAGAGATATACTAAATAATGATATTAATTCAACTGTGCCTAAGTGCGCAATACTAATATGTAAATGATGTGGCAGGTATACCTTATATGATGGTATATCTTTATATGATGTGATGATGTATGTATACCTTATATGATGGTATATATATATATAGTGAAGCATACCCCCTCCTTGTTATCATTGGGAAGTTACGTACGATGAGGGTGAGCATCCTGGCTCAAAGAGCAGGGTGTGGATATTCCCCAGGTCATAGTCGTCCATGGTGATTATTATATGACACATATATTTATTCTAGGGGTGAGAAGTCGTGGGTATGTGTCTTTCTCACTTGCCAGTTAGGAGCTATGACCGCTTCCCGGGATGTTGTGCGCGTGAGTTGATCACGAGGTGGGTGCCATTGAACCCCACCAGGTGGCCCCAGTTTGCTACGTGGATGGGCTACCGGAAGATGATAGCATGTGAGCCTGCATCCTCGAGTTATATCTCGGTTGGATGGTTATGATATTATTGTTGTGCTTGTACTCGGGTATCGAGGGCATAATGGACCTCAACGACCAACATTTCCAGGATTAGTGTATCGGGGGGGTTCCTTATTTGGATTTCGCCTCGGCGAGACGTCCCACGCACGAACCGCAGTGTAACGTTGGAAATTGGGGAGAATTTAGTCCTTAATTCTCATATTTATATATATATATATATATATATATATATATATATATCACTTATCCCGACGATCGACAGTGCTAGGAGTAGTGTAACGGGGGGTTCCTTGTTTGGATTTCGCTTCGGCGAGACGTCCCATGCATGAAACACCGTGTACTGTTGAGAATTGGGAATAATAATTAATTAAAATAGAATAATAAGAAATTGGGTTACATGCATCATGCATTGAGGGCAAAATGAATCTCGAAGATCAATACTGTCAGGAGTAGTGTAACGGGGGGATTCCTTGTTTGGATTTTGCTTCGGCGAGATGTCGCACGCACGAAACGCCGTACAGTATTGAGAACCGGGAGAAGTTTAGTCCTTAGCACTTAGATGCTAATAACTCATATATATATGATTACATGCCAAATAAGGGCATAGCTAGAATATATGAAATTCTAGTAAAAGAGAATGTTGATGTATTGTGATGATGTTGTTATGAAGATGGTTATGCAACTTTATATGTTCAATAAATGAACAACTATAAAGAGAACAATGACACCTAAAAATAAAGTAATGTTTTAAATGGAATTTAGATAAGTGTAGATTGCGGGATAAGTTAGATGATCTTAATCGAATATTTATTTTGGGATCTAGTTAGATTTATTTGCCTAATTAGATTTGGGCATTTATTTGGAGACCACGTGCATACATTTAGTTGCGCGCTCTAGTTGAGAGGTGAGTTCGATTATTATGGAGAGGGCGACTCCATTAAATCATGTCATAATGCATTTATAATTATTATGCATTTTAATGCACTTGCTATAAAATGTTTTCAACTCGGGCTCTGACCCGTTTATATTTTCTCCTGCCTTGTATATAAATTGTATTACTTTAGGTGTTCCTCCACAAGGGCACCATTGATGCTTATCCATCCAGTGTATCCGTAAAGTTGTAGCAGTAGCGGACTATTGCGGCACTTTGCTGTAGTCGATTCCTATCTTTTGTATATCTAGATTAGGATTCAGTTTGTATATAGGGTTTGTACCCTAGTGTTGTAGATTAACACTTTTATATTTTCTTTCCCAGATTATTTGTATTTTCTGTGACCCGATAGCTTATTCGGGTATTTCATTGTTGACATTTTGTTGTATATTGTATTGTACTCTTTTATATTATTGGAGTCTGCATGTATCACTCATCACAATTAGATGTAGTATTGTAGTTTGTTTGTTATATGGTTGGTTTTACTCGGTGTTAAATAAAAGTTTTAAATTTTTGACAATCCGCTTTTAATGGTTTCGGGTAGTTAGCCTTATATTATTGTGTGTTGTCAGTTGATGTTGAGACTGTGCCATCTGAGATACCTGATTTAATGTAGTATAGGACTGGCTACCCGTTATTATTTTGAGCGGGTTGTCACAGATGGTATCAGAGTATCAGGTTCTAGTGTCTTTAGGATCTGTGTGCGTTACTACGATCTTCCGTAAGCGTTCTTAATGTAGAGCCTTATTATTAGGACTATTGTATTTACACATCCATATCTTTCTGTAATTTGAAAACATTTGAAAGGCATTCTGATACAATTGTTCTTGTTTCAGATGCCACCGAAGAGAGGTAGTTCAGTCATGGAAAATAAAGGGGATGTGGAACACCAAACGCCTCAAAGTAACATGACTACAGATGAAGTTGCCAATATTATGGCACAAGCAGTAACTGTTGCTATTTCTACGATGGCGCAGCAATATGCCGTTTAAGCAGCCCAAACCCACTTAGGACTATCTTTATGGGAAATAGTGAAGGAAGATTTTAGTAAGGGGCATCCTCCCGAGTTTGCAGTGGGAGTTGACGCAATGGCTGTAAGTCAACGGAAGAATAGTATGCAGAGGCACCTCCGTATGGTTGAGTGTAGTGAGGTGCAGAAACAGTTTTTAGCCACCTTTAAGTTATCGGGTGCAGCTCTCCAATGGTGGGAGTTTGTCACCACATCTGCACAGAGAGATACCTTACCTATAATAGAATTTTGGGAACTTTTTAACCGAAGATATTTTCCTTCCCCGACTCGAAATATAAAGATTTTTCAAGGTAATAGAACGGTGGCAGAATATGAGGAAGCTTTTTCTAGATGGGCGAAATTAGTACCTGATGAGGTAAATACAAAAGAGAAACGTATATCGAAGTTTGTTCGAGGTTTATATTAGAGAATCCAGTAACATTTGTTAGAGAGTCCTACGTTAGTGACTTTCGTCGAGGTAGTGAATGCGGCACTACTAAAGTGTCATGAATATCGTCTTCGTTCGCAAGAGGGTAAGAACTTTGGAGATTCGAGTTCATCAAGTAAGTTTAGCGATGATAGTGCCAGTAATGCGAGTGGGTATAAGTCAGACTATAAAGAGTCACAACAGCGTTTTGTTCCTCAAGGTGGGCCGAGAGGAATTTCGGGTAGATGTTTCTTTTGTAAAGAAATGGGCCATAGAAAGAGAGATTGTCCTAAAAGAGGTAAAGGACCATATTTTGATGAAGTTTTGAAAGTGCAATCCCTACAACAGATTCGAGGTCATTTTAGACCGGGGGAATTTTTTTGGGAGCCCATTAATGAGGAAGGGCAATCGGACTAGAGATGGATGATGTAAGTTAATTTTCCTTTATGAATGGGATAATTACTATATGAAGTTTTGGGAATATCGTATGAGAGATATTTATGAGATGGTAGTGTTATAACCCTACTATGTATGTAATAACCCCAAAGGGGAATTTAGAGCAAGTTAAGCTCTTATGTTATTATCTTTTGAAAGAATAGATAATTTTTTTATATGCTCAAAGAGAGCTATAAACCTTGAGGTGAATGTAAGAATTGTTGTTGTGTGTTAAGTAGTAATGATAAAGCTAATTCTTTTTATATAGTCAGGTTAGACTTATATAATTGTTGTATTCCAGATATGGAAGAGCCTTATAAAAGGGAACTATGCTAAAATGATATAAGATGTTATTTTTTAAAAGATTTCAGAATTTGTGGATTGATGGGACGCAGGAAAATTTTAGCTCATAATTATGCTAATTTTTGTGAGCTACATATTGTTATATATATGATGATTACTAAGACCTTGTGTGGGACATAAGGCACTTAATATAAATATTGTATGGCATAAACCGTTTTCTAAAATAAACTGTTTTCAAAATAAAACTTTTTATCGGCCTTTGGGCCATATCAAAATGATTTTTCGTCAAAATATTTTCAAACTCTAGTCCGGATTTAACAAAATCTCAATCCCCGACGTCGCTACATAGTAGTGTACTGGGAGGGTTCCTTGTTTGGATTTATCTTTTGCGAGACGTCCCCCGCACGAAAGTGGCGAATGTCAGGAATTGAGAGGAGTTATTTCTTTGGACCATTCCAATTTTTTTTACACTATCAAAATGCTAGTATAATTTATATATTTATGGAATTGTGGAATGTCCGAGGCAAATGAATCCTCATTATGATTGGTACGAGCAGAAAGCTCGAATAAAGGGTTTATGGGCGCCCTAGTGGTTAATGGATTGATTTTATACAACTAAAAAAAAATTAAAATAAATTCGTCATGGGAAGTTAGGTGTTTGGGTATAGGATTAGTTAGGATGAATTTAGTAAGAACTAGTTGAGCTTTGGAGAATTAGGCTTAGCTAAATTTCGAGGATGAAATTTAGCTAAGTGGGGAAGTTTGTAACAACCCGACCCTCTGGATACGATGATTTATTTATTTTGGGAGAAATAAATATTATTTTATTTGGAGAATTATTAAATTGGCATTTGATGTCAAAATTTGAAGTTGTTAGAAAGTGTGTCGGATGGAAATTATGAGGGTGTAGTTGTGTCCGGAAGGGTCGAGAAAGTCGAAATGACTGTACTTGGGGTCTATTTAGGTTTCGAAATATTTTAAGTACGTTTGACTCGAATTAAAGATACCGAGTCATTTAAAGTGTGTATTATCATTTAAAGATGTGTACAATTGGGAGATAAGGCTTATTAAGCCTACGGGAGATTTATTCTCCTTAGAGAGAAAGAGAAATAGAAAGAAAGAAAGAGAGAAGAAGAAAGAAGAAGAGAAAGAAGGAGAAAAGAGAGAGAAAGTGGGATTTCCGGCCAATACGCGATCTCGAGGAGGATTTAGACCCTACGAACCCTAGGCAAGTGATTAAACTTGCTAAATAATTGTTATGTCCATTTATTTCATGATTTGTGGATTAAATCTTTGGGTTTTAGGTTTAGTTTATCAAAACCTAATTTTTGGGTATAACCTTAGATTTGTTATGTAAATCTTAGATTTGATGATAGAAATTAGTTTAAATCTATTCTAGGATGAATATTAATGATGTATATGCGATTGGGTTGAAGAGAAATGAAGAGAAGATGATTAAAATGAATTTGGGAATTTTTGGCTTACTGAAAAGTAGCCATTTTTGAGGATTCCGAAAGGCCGAATCGATTCGGCCTCCTACCGAATCGATTCGAAAATATGCAGGTGCCAAGGTCTGAGTGACCGAATCGATTCGGACCCCAGCCGAATCGATTCGGCCTGAGACAGAGTCCCAGGTCTGATGACCCGAATCGATTCACCTTGGAGGCCGAATCGATTTGGAATTGGACCGAATCGATTCAGAAACAGGATCGAGTGGAAAACCGAGCATCCGTGTAATACACTAGTCGTTGTTATCGGCTTCCAACCTCAATAAGAAAAACCTAAACTTTTAACTACACTTTTATGGAGTATAGTAGTAAGTCTGGGTATCGAATCCACAGGGAATGTTTTATAGAATTTAATTGATTTATTACTTCTAAAATAAAAGTGAAAAAGATGATGATGGTTGACAAGGGGAAATAAGTTGGAACAAATTTATAAAACTAATTAAAATGAATGAGGAAATAGGTTGGAATACAATCCCCCAATCCCTAGTAATTACCCATTAGAATACTAGAATTGTAAATTATAAATTTGAATGAATCCAGTCTTTATAGATCCTAAGCATTACATATATGAGGTTCAAGCCCGCATCATATGAAATCAAAGATAAATATAAAGTGGTGCAAAATAATTACACGCACATCATATTCTTAAATATCCCAAGTACCTAGGGCAAGAGAGATTAAAAGATCTAGGATGATTGTGAACTTATCTTACACGATTCTTTTCAAATTTAAATTTAAATTCTATTTCCTACGTCGATAAATTACATCGGGATGGGTTCATGCATCCCAACCCTTAAAAATTAGCTAAACATGATGAAAACAAAAGAAAACTCTAACAAACATTGTTAACAATTTGCAAAACAATTGAGAATTGAATGGAAAAATAAAATAGAGAATAGAAATTGATACTTGTATTTAGCAAGAGGAGAAAGAGATGAATTTGAATCCAGCAAAACTTCTTCTTCAAACTTACAACTAGGGTTTATGAAAACTTCTACCAAAGAAAACTACAATATAAATTTCTCTCTCTAATCCTACTCCTACCCTCTAGAATTTGACTCCCTCTCTCTAGAATTCAACTCCCCTTTGGAATGACATAGGGATTGGCCTTTTATAGATCTCAAAAAGGACTTTTTCCATGCCTCTCCACGTTTTACAACTAATAAAAACGAATTAAACAAGAAATTTCAAGAGTTGTCTCTTCAGTTCTGAAAATGACTCTTCATTTCTGAAAATGACTCTTCATTATCTCGCAACTTCAAAACCTCGTAACTTCTTCACCGTAGCTCGGATTGAGGTGCCGTTTTTTCCAATGTTCTTATAATTTAGATCTCTTAAACTCTCTAGCTTTCCTCACCACCGGAATATGGCTGTAAAATTACGAAAATGCCCTTGAACTCCCCATTTCTTGCTTTCTTTCACTGTTTTGCATTCTCTTTCGCACTTATTTGCATGAAATACCTGTAAAACACATGAGAAATACACAAAACACGAAATACTTGCCAAAAAAGGTTAGTAGCATAAATAAGAGACAAATCCAAGCTATATACACTGCACGGGATCATAAAAATACCGAAATTAAGGGGATAAATGTGAAGAATATGTGCCTAATCACACCCCCTAACTTAGAACTTTGCGCGTCCCGAGCAATGTAAATGAATCTAACCAAAAATCCACTCTTGAAGATTCTTTTATTAAACTAAAATTCCACTTTCGCAGGCAAGCGATTGCATTTAGCGTATGTAACAAGCCTTTAAACCCCTAGGTTACCCAAGTAGGACGAGTTTTGTCTCGTGAGGGTTTGCAGTGAATTTACCCACAAAATTCTTTATTGACTCAAATAAATATCAAAATACTTAAAACTTGTACAATTTAAAATTTTCAAAAAATAATCACCATCAACTCATATTCAACTGTCTCAAACCATAGTGTGTGTGTGCAAAACCAAAAATTCAACCTCAAATTTCCACCGATTGAGCATTACGTTACTTTTCGAAAATTCGTTTTGATTCAAATTCTTACGGATGCACTCACAAACGAATCACTCGAATTGTGGCTATTTTCTCTCGGTATGCATGATATACAGAGTAAATATAATGGACACAAATTCATGCATACAAAATTAAAAAGAAGGAAATTTATGGTGAAAAGATCTCATCATCGGATTACGGTTATTAGGAAATGGGAACATCACCTCTAATTCACACCATTTTAATCTCTCATATTATCTTTTCATGTCTTAGCTCTCCACGCGGTAACTAATTTCGCCATTCGGACTCAGTTAGGACTTTTTGGGTTAAAAGGTGTAAAGGGTAAAAATGGGAATAAACGGAATGTTCGAAATTGGAAAATGTCCTTATGACGTCCATTTGTGCTTTTTCGGGCATTTGCTCATTTTTCTCTTTCTCTTTTTTTTTCTTTTTTTTTCATTTTTTTTTCTTGCTATTTTTCTTTTTTGTTGAGCATTTCTATTTTTCTTTCTTCTTGCCCCTTTTTATTGCACAATTTGGACTTTATTTGATGAATTTTCTCAATTTTCACAATTCCGGGCTATTTGGGTTTTTCGGGTTATCAAACGAAAGGATAAATTTTTTATTAGGCTCAAATTGGGTTGCAAAAGGATAATTTTATTTTTCACAACTTTTTATGGCTAATATTTTTGGGTAACAAACGAGGGCCTACTTCATTGTCCAAATTGCTAATCACATTACCATATGCATCTCGAGATTAATTAAGTTTAGAGATATATTTAGCACGAATTTCGAGACAATAATTCACACATTTCCCATAACCGATCAAAACAAAGGATTGAGATCATCGACGACTTATTAAAACGCTGAAAAGGACTTTGAGTTTACCATAAACTCGGATTGATTTAAAAACTCAAAAAGATCGATAGGCTCGAAATCTCACCGGGTTGGACTAATCTCCACACTTATTCGTAAAGTCATCAATTTTCTTTCAATTTCCATCTTCGGTCAATTTTGGCTTAGTGCAATTGAGATTTAACAATTTGAGACTTTAAATAGAATAAAGGTGATATTTTTGAAAATTTAAATTCCAATTTTTATTTATTTTGAAGAAAAATATTTTTAGCTTTTTTTTTTTTTAAACACACTTGGAAAGAACATGTGATCGAATCAATGAATCTAAACAATAAATGGGAAGAATATCCCACACCCCCTAACTTAAATGTTGCATTGTCCTCAATGCGAATCAAGAACACAACATAAAGAGAGGAAAAGAAAGATATTACCCAAATGGAGCGATCCTCGATGAGTACGAGTCCATTGAATCTACAAAACACGTTAGAATCAAGCATAGCAAAAAATAATAACAAAAACTTTAACTATCAAAACTAGACTATAATAAAAAAGAAAAAACTAATTATTTACAACCTACAATTTGAACGGCTAATAAATCATACACTAGAAGTCGAAAAATTTGAGGGTCCACCCAAAATACAATTTGACTTTGAGGGATTAATGGTGTACCCTCACTAGAGTGCATGCCTCCCGAAAAATAAGAATTCCGTTTGAAAAACGGAAGGCATGTGTGAGATGGAGAAAATGAACCATCACCAATTAAAAAATTTAACGGGATGATGGGAGGTTTGGGTGGTAGGTGGGACAAGTACAATTGAGATCCAAGAAAATATAATCACCTCCCAAAGATTTTTCAAGTAGTATGGGGAGAGGGGCACACAAAAAGGAACATCCCATATTAGAAAACAATTCTAGCAAAGTGTCTTTGTCGGTAAAAGGTGTAAACGTTTCAGAATTTTCAACCGACTCATAGGAATCTAGCGGTACTTCTAATGGTTCAATAACCGTGAACGAAAATGGTGATGAAATAAACTCAATCTCAAGTGATTCATCATCACTTGGAGATTGAATTTCAAGGGAGCAAGACTCACTTTCAATGAGATGTTCTTCAAAAATTTGAGGTGACACACAAGTCTCAACCTCCTTTTTGTTTTCCAAAATAGAACGCACATCATCGCAAAGTGTGACCATTTCCTTCACAAGACCATAATCGATATTCTTTGTGCTTTGGGTGGAAAGAAAATCCAGTACTCTTTTGGTTAGAAAAAGCGTGTATTCTTCCAAAGTAGGATCCCTTGGCTCTAGAACCTCGGATTCCTCTTTTTGTTGAAAACCTTTTATAGTTTCACAAATATTGGAGAAAAAATCTTCATTGGATTCCCCAAAATGATTTTTTTTTCGATATTAGTTTTCAAGCTTTTCATACGCAAGATTTAGAAAGGCCTCACCCATGGTAATAGGCCGAGGCACAGATTCTTGAGAATAATTAATATAAATTTCTCTCCTATATTCATTTGCAATCCTTTCACACTCCAGAGTTAGAACGGCCTCACCAATGGTAATAGGTCGAGCTGCGGAGTCTTGAGAATAAAAAGTTTGAAAACGATTACCATATGAACCATTATAATTACCGAACTCACCATGAAAAGACATTATTACCGAATAGTATGTAAATGGAAATTTGAGTACAAAGGTTTGCGGTTGAGGATTCTACGTTTCTTGGCGCTCAATTGTGCAAGGCTACAAAAAAGGTAAAAAAATCCAAAGAAAAAAAAATCTTTCGAAATAGTAAATCAATTATAATCTATAACAAAACATTCCCCGGCAACGGCGCCATTTTGATCGAGTGGAAAACCGAGTGTCCGTGTAATACGCTAGTCGTTGTTACCGGCTTCCAACCTCAATAAAAAAAAAACTAAACTTTTAACTACACTTTTATGGAGTATAGTAGTAAGTCTGGGTATCGAATCCACAGGGAATGTTTTATAGAATTTAATTGATTTATTACTTCTAAAATAAAAGTGAAAAAGATGATGATGGTTGACAAGGGGAAATAAGTTGGAACAAATTTATAAAAATAATTAAAATGAATGAGGAAATAGGTTGGAATACAATCCCCCAATCCCTAGTAATTACCCATTAGAATACTAGAATTGTAAATTATAAATTTGAATGAATCCAGTCTTTATAGATCCTAAGCATTACATATATGAGGTTCAAGCCCGCATCATATGAAATCAAAGATAAATATAAAGCGGTGCTAAATAATTACACGCACATCATATTCTTAAATATCCCAAGTACCTAGGGCAAGAGAGATTAAAAGATCTAGGATGATTGTGAACTTATCTTACACGATTCTTTTCAAATTTAAATTTAAATTCTATTTCCTACGTCGATAAATTACATCGGGATGGGTTCATGCATCCCAACCCTTAAAAATTATCTAAACATGATGAAAACAAAAGAAAACTCTAACAAACATTGTTAACAATTTGCAAAACAATTGAGAATTGAATGGAAAAATAAAATAGAGAATAGAAATTGATACTTGTATTTAGCAAGAGGAGAAAGAGATGAATTTGAATCCAGCAAAACTTCTTCTTCAAACTTACAACTAGGGTTTATGAAAACTTCTACCAAAGAAAACTACAATCTAAATTTCTCTCTCTAATCCTACTCCTACCCTCTAGAATTTGACTCACTCTCTCTAGAATTCAACTCCCCTTTGGAATGACATAGGGATTAACCTTTTATAGATCTCAAAAAGGACTTTTTCCATGCCTCTCCACGTTTTGACCTTTTAATATACCTAAATGAGACTCTTCCCATGCCTCTCCACGTTTTACAACTAATAAAAACAAATTAAACAAGAAATTTCAAGAGTTGTCTCTTCAGTTCTGAAAATGACTCTTCATTTCTGAAAATGACTCTTCATTATCTCGCAACTTCAAAACCTCGTAACTTCTTCACCGTAGCTCGGATTGAGGTGCCGTTTCTTCCAATGTTCTTATAATTTAGATCTCTTAAACTCTCTAGCTTTCCTCACCACCGGAATATGGCTGTAAAATTATGAAAATGCCCTTGAACTCCCCATTTCTTGCTTTCTTTCACTGTTTTGCATTCTCTTTCGCACTTATTTGCATGAAATACCTGTAAAACACATGAGAAATACACAAAACACGAAATACTTGCCAAAAAAGGTTAGTAGCATAAATAAGAGACAAATCCAAGCTATATACACTGCACGGGATCATAAAAATACCGAAATTAAGGGGATAAATGTGAAGAATATGTGCCTAATCACATTTTGAGGGATGTTTTTCTAGGGGGAATTTCCTTCCGTTTTGTTCGAGGTTATCAATTAGGAACTTCCATAGGAGATATGTGGAGTATGTTTTGGAGACTTTTAGAGAGTTTCCCTTATAAGAAATTATTGGAGTCATATTGACTTAAATTGAGGAATACCGATTAGAGATTTTGGTATATTCTAAGTGGGGAAGCCCACCCTAATTTGGAGATTCTATTGGAGATAATAATTAAAATTTATATGAAAGAATGAGAATAAGTTTAGAGACATTGGATCTTAGGATCAAATCCCAAATGGGATAAATTTAAAAGTTCATATAATTGATTGAACCATATTATGGATTGAGAATTATAAATGCTAATAAATGTGCATACGGATATAGAAATATCCTTAACGATGATTGATTTGGGAGATGTCTCACACAATGAGAAATGCTAATTGAGGTGCATTAGGATAGAAAATATCCTTAACTTAAATAGAATTGAGAGAACAATTCATAAATAGAAGCGACATGTGAGCTTCAAGCGAGAAATAGTATGGTGTATACTAAGTGGGGAAGATGTGTGAGAATTGAAGGTTAGTATATCGAAGAGAGAGATATACTAAATAATGATATTAATTCAAGTGCGCCTAAGTGCGCAATACGAATATGTAAATGACGTGGCTGGTATACCTTATATGATGGTATATATTTATATGATGTGATGATGTATGTATACCTTATATGATGGTATATATATATAGTGAAGCATACCCCCTCCTTGCTATCATTAGGAAGTTGCGTACATGAGGGTGAGCATCCTGGCTCAAAGAGCAGGGTGTGGATATTCCCCAGGTCATAGTCGTCAATGGTGATTATTATATGATATATATATTTATTTTGGGGGTGAGAAATCGTGGGTATGTGTCGTTCTCACTTGCCGGTTAGGAGCTATGATCGCTTCTCGGGATGTTGTGTGCATGAGTTGATCACGAGGTGGGTGCCGTTGAACCCCACCAGGTGGCCCCAGTTTTCTACGTGGATGGGCTACTGGAAGATGATAGCATGTGAGCCTGCATCCTCGAGTTATAGCTCGGTTGGATGGTTATGATATTATTGTTGTGCTTGTACTTGGGTATCGAGGGCATAATGGACCTCAACGACCAGCATTGCCAGGATTAGTGTATCGGGGGGGTTTCTTGTTTGGATTTCACCTCGGCGAGACGTCCCACGCACGAACCGCTATGTAACATTGGAAATTGGTGGAAGTTAGTCCTTAATACTCATATTTATATATATATCACCTATACCGACGATCGACAGTGCCAGGAGTAGTGTAACGGGGGTTCCTTGTTTGGATTTCGCTTCGGCGAGACGTCCCACGCATGAACGCCGTGTACTGTTGAGAATTGGGAATAATAATTAATTAAATTAGAATAATAAGAAATTGGGTTACATGCATCATGCAATAAGGGCATAATGAATCTCGGAGATCAATATTGTGACAGCCCGCCTAATTAAATACCGGGCGATCACTCCTTTATTAAATTAAATCAAGGTAAACAGTTGGTTCATTCTCAGCATCACTGTCGATAAAAAATATAATTTCCAATTTAACACCCTAAATAATTAAGCTAAGTGTCAAAACCATTTTCATACATACTTTCCAAATTTTATTTAAAGAAAAACATTTGTTTTATTAACAACATTCTACAATTAAGAATCACATCACAATAAACCTAGAACACAAAGTCGAATTAATATAATACATTCGTCAATCGAATGTCCACATATGAAGACTAAAGTCACCAATACAAACTGAATAAAACCCATAGTAACAATACTGGAAACAACTGAAATATAAATGTCCCAACAACAATGAAATAATGGAAAGGGCGACTGATCGTGTGAAAAACCGAGCGTCTGTGTAAATACGCTAATCGTTGTTATCGGCTTCCAACCACAATACAAAAACCTAAACTTTAACTACACTCTTGTGGAGTATAGTGGCGAGTCTGGGTATCGAATCCACAGGGAATGTTTGATAGATTTTAATTGATTTATTATTTCAAAAAATAAAGTGTAAAAGATGATGATTGAGTGAGAAAGGAAAAAGGAAAAAATAAAGAAGTTAACTAAAACTAATTGGAAAATTAAGGTAGAGACACAATCCCCCAACCCTAGTGTATTGATGGTATAATACTAATCGTAAATTTAACTGATTAATTTGACCCGGAATTTAGTACTCACAAGCATTACGTATACGAGGTTCAAGCCCGCGTCATACTTAATCTGAGGATGAGTAAATCAGTATCGCGATAGTAGCACTCGAATTGCATTCTAAATCATCACGAGTACCCAGAAGCAAACGAGATATAAAGATCTACAATTGTTGTGTAACTACGCAATACGGTCATAATCGATCATTAAATTCAGAGGACTAATATTATACACATGCAATTAACACATCAGGTTGGGTTCATGTATCCCAACCTTTAAAAACCTAGCCTAACATGGTGAATAATAATAAAAGTGCTGGAAATAAAAGTTACCACGACTGAAGAATAAGAACATGCAAGAAGAAATCAAAGATTGAAGAAAAACCAGAAAAACTCTTGAATTAATGGTGCAAAGTATGTAAATTCTTCTCCTAGATGTTCCTACTTGTTATGGAGCTTTTACATCCATGAAATCTTCATAAAAAGAGTCCTAATGACTAAATATATAAGCTAAGGGTCGTTTAGAAGAGTCCCCAAAACATAAAACTCTTTTGGCTAAAAGATAAGCACAAAATAAAAATCCCGTATCTGCCAATTTGTCACACTTAGAAAGCGTGACTAATTTCGTAACGGATCTGGAGCGTGACTAATTTCGTAGCGGATCCTGAGCGTGGCTAATGGGCGAACCGGTTCGGGTCCTGGGTGTACCGGTTCGGGTGAGTTGGCTGGTTTCTGGGCCTCTTTCAACACTCGGAATATTTTCCAACTTTCTTCTTTTCTTCCTTGGATTTTTTCTCAACTTCAAATGATCATAATTCCTTCACCGTAGCTCGGATTTGGGTGCCGTTTTTTCCAGTATTCTCATTGTTACAAGATCTTCAACCTTTCAGAAGGCCCCACCTCCGAAATCGGGAGGAAGAATTACGAAAATGACCTTGAACTTGCCTTCCTAGCCTTTCTTCTATGATTTTTCCGCGACTTCAAGGGATCATAACTCTTTCACCGTAGCTCGGATTGAGGTGATGTTTTTCCAATGTTCTTGTAATTGAAAGCTCTTCAACTTTCCAGTTGGCCCCACTTCCGGACTAAGGCTGCAAAATTACGAAAATGCCCTTCAACTCCTCGATTCTTGGTTTCTTTCACTATTTTGAGTTCTCTTTTCCATCTTTCTTGCATGAAATACCTGTAAAACACATAAGAGATACAAAAATACGAAATACTTGCCAAAAATGGTTAGTAGCATAGATATGAGATAAATTCAAGCTATTTACACCACACGGGATCGTAAAAATACCGAAATTAAGGGGATAAATGTGAAGAATTTATGCCTAATCAGCGACACATGCCCAATAAATGAGAATACTAGAAGTGGAGTCAATAAAAGAAGCCGTCTACGCAAGTGACCTGCAACTCCTATCTAAGCTGCAGCACGTTCCTCTCAAAGGGTCCTAAGCAAGACGCCCCTGTGCCTAGGCACCTGAAATATATACATATATATATATACAAGAGAGAGAGAGAGAAAGAAACGGGTCAGAGCCCAAAAGTGTGTTTGATTTTAAAATACGTTTAGCAAGTATTTAAATTGATACAGGCCAATGCAACAACAAATTAGTGCGTCACTCTCTTGAGAAATACTCACCTCTCTACTAATGTGCACACCTATCGCACTAACCCTCCTAACTGTTTCTTAACAATTTTATTATACTAACCATTTCCAACAATTTAGCGTATCTTAACTTACTCATAAGATTTCAAAACCGAACAATATTTTTATTTAAAAAGAATACTTCCAGATTAGCAGCACAACTCTCGTTTTATCTTTTATTAATTTATAAAGTTTCTCAGTAACATATTATACTTTCACGAAACAAGTATTCACTATTTGAGTCATCAACCAAGTCCTACTTATCAAATCACACTAGGCAGTTTCAAATTTCAAAATCTCATATATATATATATATATATATATATATATATATATATTAACTACTCGAATAATATATATAAAATAACAGCACCCCTCATAAAACTATGGTGCGTGCATACTCTACTATCCAGAACCCCATATCACTCATATTAAGGGGAATACAATCGGAATCACTCTCGAATTGTATTAACATGAATACACAAACAATATTGAGGTGAAGCATAGATTCCAAGTCTCTAAGAGGATGGCACATGCCTGCGTCTCTTAGGACCGTCTGAACTATCACATCGATAGCCTGTACCAAGGATATCTATCTTCTAGGGTACAATTCAATATCCCCCATAAAGGTCCCATCGAGATAAGACTTGTCCCAGCGCGGTAACCTCAAGGATAGCAAGTAGCGTGGGCATGATTTTCACAAGTATATAATATATATACACACAATCATATAAGTATACCACTTTATCATATTAATATAGGTTCTTCTCGTCCCCCATAATTATACCATTTATTATACATTTCACATTATTAGTATTACGTATAAGGTTTCATCTCTAACCTTAACTCGAAGGGTTTTCTCACTTAATACGTGACATTCGTTGACTCTATCCTTTCAAGTAGGAAAATTCAGTAGGTATACCTCTATTCTCTATCGTAGATATTCGCTGCATTCTCTCACTTGAATTACGTAGTTTCATAGTTCATTATATAATTATCCCAAAATCAGGATTCTCGTCTTATAATAAAGTTCCCAACACTTATTCAAATGTCCTACTGGTCTTTCCTATCTCCCAAAACATTTCATTAAGGATACCCAAGAATTATTTCACGATAAATTCAATTTAACAAAGTAAACAAGGGAAATAAGAGTCTTCCAGGAGGGGTCGATCGATCGAGGTCTGGGGCTCGATCGATCGAACCTTCGATCGATCAAAGCTCTGGGCTCGATCGATCAAGCAAGCAGGTCTGGGAAAAATTCTGCAGAATACACTTACGGGTTTCATCGCCAAAATTACACCAAATCCATATTTTCAAGTTCCAATCGTCCCAGAATTCTACTACTAACATTATAACAATATACCAGATGATTCTAACGTAAGGCATGTCTATATTCATCATTTAAACAGGGATTTTCAACCTAAAATTATATCCAATTATCAAGAACCCTAGAATTTTCTTAAACAGTTTTCTAACAAATCTTTCTCCAGAATTTCTTTCTTATGATCATCAAAATTTCGTGGTTCATTTCCTCTACACGGCAAGGGTTTCCAGAATCAACCTATAAATCAATACTACATGGATTCTCCTATCATAAATTGGGTTTTCTTCCATAGTTTTCATCACAAATCATTCCTAGATTAATATGAAGATTGCACCAACGAAAATAGAAAGTTAAACACTTGCCTGGGATTTTTGGTATTCTGATTCATGGCTGATTTTGGTATGGCTGCGTTCCTCGTCTCGCAATCTACGCGGTGGTGGTGGCGGCGGTGCAAACCGGTGACTTTTTGACCTTGAATTGCCTTGGAGCTCTCTCCTCTCTTCTCCAATGACCGTCACTTGTTTTCTGAATATTCTAACCCTAAAAGACTAACCTAGTTGGCTGATATAGGTTGCTGAAATTCGTGGGTTTAATTACCCAATTATGTAAAATGACTAAAACGCCCTCCCGGGGTACTAATTAGGCCTAAAAATGCCCCGAGACCCAAACTGCACCCCCGGGTACACTTTTTTGACTATCTCGACCCTACCGGATGCGTTGGCGTACTCAAAACGACCATACGAGCAACTTATAAAATATTCACTTTTTATTTAACAAAATTAGTCCCGACGTGACACGAGCACGTTCCGACTTAAATTTCCGGAATCGTCATTTAATTCACTCATGACATTCAATATAACCAATACAATATAATAATTTGCTCATTAGTAATATTCAACCAATTTCCCATAATTACTAACTCTCGTCACGTTAATAATTATAACATAATTAATTTCTGGGTTTTTATTAAATAAATCATTCACATTAAATTTAATAAATCCCCAAATTAATATAGCATAAAAATACGGGGTATTACATACTCCCCCCCTAATAACGGAATTTCGTCCCGAAATTCGGAAAATAAGGCATACCTGGTAAAAATAACTCTGGATATCTCTCGCGCATATCTGCCTCACGCTCCCAAGTGGATTCCTCCACATTATGATGCTCCCACTGGACTCGCATAAGTGGAACTATTTTTTACCTCAATCTCCTCTCACTATAGTGTAGAATAGCCACTGGTCTCTCCTCGTAAGAGCTGTCAGACTGCAAGTCTATCTCATCTATCGCAATGTGAGTATGGGCCATATCATCCCGAAGATATCGTCTCAACGACGAGATGTGGAATACATCGTGGATGCGATGTAAATGTTCTGGCAATCCTAACCTATATGTAACCGGCCCAATTCTCTCGATGATGGGAAATGGTCCCACGTACCTCGAAGCCAACTTCCCCTTCTTCCCGAACCTCATCACCCCCTTCATAGGAGATACACGCAATAACACTTGGTCTCCCACATTAAACTCCCGGAAGAACCGTTTCGCATCGGCGTATCTCTTCTGCCTATCCTGGGCTACCCGAATACGACTCCTGATTATCTCAATCCTCGCGGAGGTCTCCTGACTCACTTATGGTCCTAGCAACGTGTTATCCCCCACCTCGAGCCAACAAGTTAGAGAACGACAAGGCCTACCATACATGCCTCAAATGGAGCCATACCAATCGTAAACTGATAAGAGTTATTATAAGCAAACTCTACCGGTGGAAGATGTGGCTCCCATCCTCCTCCAAAATCGAGAACACATATGCGTAGCATATCCTCTAATATCTGATTAGTACACTCTGTCTATCCGTCTGTCTGTGGGTGGTAAGCCGAACTCAACCTCAACTCAGTACCCATAGCCTCCTGAAAGCTTTCCTAAAACGTGATACAAAAATCTTGTCTCTATCTGACACAATATTCAGGGACACCCCATGTAATCTGACAATCTCAGCGATGAACAACTGAGCATACTGACCCGTGGTATAATCTGTCCGCACCGGCAGAAAATGAGCCACCTTGGTCAAACGGTCTATAATCACCCAGATAGAATCGTGGCCCCGCTGTGATGTAGGCAACCCTGTAATAAAATCCATGGAAATACTTTCCCACTTCCACGCGGGTACTTCCAATGGTTGAAGCAATCCTGACGGTTTCTGGTGGTCCACCTTTACCAGTTGGCAGGTAGAACACTTGGACATAAACTAAGCAATATCCTTCTTCATCCCACTCCACCAGTATTGTCGCCTCATGTCATGGTACATCTTATCGCCTCCCGGATGTGTTGCAAATCGGGACCCATGATAATGAGTCATCACTTATTGACGTAACTCTGCTCCTTCTGGAACCACCAATCTCCCATTAAACCGCAAACCTGCATCAGAACTAACAGAATAGGACTCAGCACCCTCGGCCAGAAGTCGCACAATCTGCTCCTGACAAAACGGGTCTGTGGTCTGTGCTTGTATCACCCTCGTAACAATCTCGGGTGTGACTGACATCACGGATATGAAAGAACGTGCTACTGCGTCCTGGTGGCCTAACTCCTTCCACTTTGCTTTCCAGACATCCGCTACCTCGTCTACCGGTATACGACTCAACGCATCAGCAATTACGTTGGCCTTTCCCGGATGATACTGTATGTCGAACTGGTAATTTTTCACAAACTCTAACCACCTGCGCTGACGCATATTCAGCTCTTGCTGAGTGAACAGGTACTGCAGTGACTTGTGGTCTGTGAACAAACGGAATTTCTCCCCCAATAAATAGTGCCTCTATATCCTCAATGCAAAGACGACCGCTGCTAGCTCTAGGTCGTGGGTGGGGTAATCCTTCTCATGCGGCTTAAGCTTGCGGGAAGCAAAAGCTATAGCCTTCTCCTCCTGCTGGAGTACTCCTCCAAGTCCCCGTAAAGGCGCATCGGTGTAAACCAGGTACTCCACACCCGGTTTCGGTAAAGAAAGGTCTGGCGCTGAAGTAAGCTTGTCTTTCAACTCGTCGAAAGCCAACTGACAAGCGTCATCCCAAACATATGGTACCCCCTTGCGAGTCAGATTGGTCAATGGACCCGCTATTTTGGAGAATTCCCGAATGAATCTCCTGTAGTAACCAGCTAACTCCAAGAAACTACGCACTTCCGTCGGTGTCGTGGGATGTCCCCACTCCCTCACCGCTGACACTTTGCTCGGGTCAACTGCTATCCCCTGCTCAGAAACAACATGGCCCAAGAACTGTACTTCTCGCAACCAGAATCCACACTTCTCGTACTTAGCATACAACTGATGCTTACGTAGAGTCTGAAGAACCTGCCTCAAGTGTTCGGCATGATCCTCCTCGGAGTGTGAATATATCAAGATGTCATCTATGAAGACGATGACAAACTGATCCAAGAACTCTCTGAATACTCGGTTCATCAAGTCCATGAAAATGGCTGGGGAATTTGTGAGTCCGAACGGCATCACCCTGAACTCATAGGACCCATATCTCGATAAGAAGGCAGTCTTTGAAACATCCTGCTCTCTAATACGTAACTGATGGTACCCCGACCTCAGATCTATCTTCGAAAAGAAAGTTGTTCCCCTCAACTGGTCGAACAGGTCATCGATTCGAGGCAACGGATACTTATTCCGTATGGTGACCTTGTTCAGCTCCCGGTAGTCCACACACAATCTCAGTGAACCATCTCTCTTCTTCACAAACAAAACTGGAGCGCCCCAAGGTGAGGTACTCCTACGAATGAAGCCCTGACCTAATAGCTGCTCTATTTGATCTTGTAGCTCTCGCATCTCTGCCGGAGCCATACGGTAAGGTGCGCGTGTTATAGGTCTCGTATCTGGAAATAAATCTATAACAAAGTCTATCTCTCGACTGGGGGTAAGCCTGGTATCTCCTGAAACACATCGGAATACTCCCTGACAATAGGGATCGAATCTAAGGGAATCACAACCTCCTTAGAGGTATCCTCCTCTATGTAATACAAATGAGCGGTTGAACCTCCCTCTGGGCGAGGCATCGCCACTACAAACATCTCTTACCCCGGAATGGAAAAAGACAATGCTCCTACTGAAGCAATCAATCATGGCTCTATAAGCTGCGAGCCAATCCACACTAATAATCACATCATGCTCGTGCATGTCTAAGACTAACATGTCTGTAGGTAATACCAAGCTACCAAATCTCTATCCCCACTTCCCGGCATATAAAGAATAGTAAACCATTCTCTAGTGGTGAGTCTACTCACATTACAGTGCTCTCTAAGGTGGTTAATAACCCTAAGGCTTTCGCAAAATAAGTAGCTATAAAATAGTGCGTTGCCCCAGTATTAAACAAAACTCGACTCTTAGTAACATGGATAGAAAGACATACCCTCAATCGCGGGGGATGCCTGCGGAGATATTGCCTGTGGGGAGGTATAGACACGTCCGCCCTGTAGCTTTCTCTGATGAACTGAGGTTGTTGGAAAGGGTGGCGGAGCTGGCTTCTGGGGTTTATTGTTAGCACATTCCTGTCAGGGGGCCCTATTCTTCTCTGGGCAATCCTGACGCCTATGGCCATTACTGCCACATTGGAAGCACCTCCCTCAAAACTACTTCACTTTATTACGGTGTTGAGTAGTCTCGCTTTTCCCCTGGTCTTGCTGGCTTTGAAGGGAAATTTGCGGAAAAGCTATGTCAGGGCGGGGACAATCCATCCACTTGTGACCCGGTTGCATACATTTATAGTAGAGTTTCGAAATTATTTGCTGGTCAGATTGTAGTGGATCCCCAGTCTGATTCGGGCAAGATTTACGTTTGTGACCGTCCATTCCACAACCGAAACACCTCTTGGTGATTTCATCCTGAACCTGACTTCTTTGGCCCTGACACTTTTGTCCCTGAACATAAATCTCGTTACCTCTTAAACTGACTCGATCTTGATTGTTTTGTTGCCGCAGATTCGGTGCCTTCGCACAATTCTCAACATTAGTCACATGCATTTGGGTAACCTCTCTAGGTCTTTTGCCTCCTTTAAGTTATAGGCTGCGTTCTTGGTATTGTAGTACTGCAGTGGTAACTGCTTGTGCCACGATACTCGCTAACTCGGCGGTTGATATTCTCCCTGGGGATACCTGAGGTGTGAATCGATCTCGCTCGTTGACTCCCTTACCCGTCTTAGCTAGTTCTTCTTAACGATCCATCTGAAAATTTAAGTAAATTTGGATGAGTTCATCATTCAAATAACCAAATCGCAGAAGTACGAAATTCCAATGTATAGAGATAGACACAGCATTCCTAGTATTAGGTCTCTATATCAAAGAAAGTAACGCTGAAACATAATAGGCCGCACAGATCCTAGAGGACTCTAGAACCTGATGCTCTGATACCACCTGTGATACCACGCCTAATTAAATACCGGACGATCACTCCTTTATTAAATTAAATCAAGGTAAACAGTTGGTTCATTCTCAGCATCACTGTCGATAAAAAATACAATTTCCAATTTAACACCCTAAATAATTAAGCTAAGTGTCAAAACCATTTTCATACATACTTTTCAAATTTTATTTAAAGAAAAACATTTGTTTTATTAACAACATTCTACAATTAAGAATCACACCACAATAAACCTGAAACACAAAGTCCAATTAATATAATACATTCGTCAATCGAATGTCCACATATGAAGACTAAAGTCACCAATACAAACTGAATAAAACCCATAGTAACAATACTGGAAACAACTGAAATATAAATGTCCCAACAACAATGAAATAATGGAAAGGGCGACACGTGCCCAATAAATGAGAGTACTAGAAGTGGAGTCAATAAAAGAAGCCGTCTACGCAAGTGACCTGGAACTCCCACCTAAGCTGCAGCACGTTCCTCTCAAAGGGTCCTAAGCAAGACGCCCCTGTGGCTGAGCACCTGAAATATATACATATATATATACAAGAGAGAGAGAGAAAAAGAAACGGGTCAGAGCCCGAAAGTGTGTTTGATTTTAAAATACGTTTAGCAAGTATTTAAATTGATACAGGCCAATGCAACAACATATTAGTGCGTCACTCTCTTGAGAAATACTCACCTCTCTACTAATGTGCACACCTATCGCACTAACCTTCCTAACAGTTTCTTAACAATTTTATTATACTAACCTTTTCCAACAATTTAGCGTATCTTAACTAACTCATAAGATTTCAAAGCCAAACAATATTTTTATTTAAAAAGAATACTTCCAGATTAGCAGCACAACTCTCGTTTTAGCTTTTATTAATTTATAAAGTTTCTCAGCAACATATTATACTTTCACGAAACAAGTATTCACTATCTGAGTCATCAACCAAGTCCTACTTATCAAATCACAGTAGGCAGTTTCAAATTTCAAAATCTCATATATATATATATATATATATATATATATATATATATATATATTAACTACTCGTATAATATATATAAAATAACAGCACCCCTCATAAAACTATGGTGCATGCATACTCTACTATCCAGAACCCCATATCACTCATATTAAGGGGAATACAATCGGAATCACTCTCGAATTGTATTAACATGAATACACAAACAATATTGAGGCGAAGCATAGATTCCAAGTCTCGAAGAGGATGGCACATGCCTGAGTCTCTTAGGACCGTCTGAACTACCACATCGATAGCCTGTACCAAGGATATCTATCTTCTAGGGTACAAGTCAATAACCCCCATAAAGGTCCCATCGAGATAAGACTTGTCCCAGCGCGGTAACCTCAGGGATAGCAAGTAGCGTGGGCATGATTTTCACAAGTATATAATATATGTACACACAATCATATAAGTATACCACTTTATCATATTAATATAGGTTCTTCTCGTTCCCCATAATTATACCATTTATTCTACATTTCACATTATTAGTATTACGTATAAGGTTTCATCTCTAACCTTAACTCGAAGGGTTTTCTCACTTAATACGTGACATTCGTTAACTCTATCCTTCCAAGTAGGAAAATTCAGTAGGTATACCTCTATTCTCTATCGTAGCTATTCGCCGCATTCTCTCACTTGAATTACGTAGTTTCATAGTTCATTATATAATTATCCCAAAATCAGGATTCTCGTCTTATAATAAAGTTCCCAACACTTATTAAAATGTCCTACTGGTCTTTCCTATCTCTCAAAACATTTCTTTAAGGATACCCAAGAATTATTTCACGATAAATTCAATTTAACTAAGTAAACAAGGGAAATAAGAGTCTGCCAGGAGGGGTCGATCGATCGAGGTCTGGGGCTCGATCGATCGAACCTTCGATCGATCGAAGCTCTGGGCTCGATCGATCGATCAAGCAGGTCTGGGAAAAATTCTGCAGAATGCAATTACGGGTTTCATCACCAAAATTACACCAAATCTATATTTTCAAGTGCCAATCGTCCCAGAATTCTACTACTAACATTATAACAATATACCAGATGATTCTAACGTAAGGCATGTCCATATTCATCATTTAAACAGGGATTTTCAACCTAAAATCATATCCAATTATCAAGAACCCTAGAATTTTCTTAAACAGTTTTCTAACAAATCTTTCTCCAGAATTTCTTTCTTATGATCATCAAAATTTCGTGGTTTATTTCCTCTACATGGCAAGGGTTTCCAGAATCAACCTATAAATCAATACTACATGGATTCTCCTATCATAAATTGGGTTTTCTTCCATAGTTTTCATCACAAATCATTCCTAGACTAATATGAAGATTTCACCAACGAAAATAGCAAGTTAAACACTTGCCTGGGATTTTTGGTATGCTGATTTTGGTATGGCTGCGTTCCTCGTCTCGCGATCTACGCGGTGGTGGTGGCGGCGGTGCAAACCGGTGACTTTTTGGCCTTGAATTGCCTTGGAGCTCTCTCCTCTCTTCTCCAATGGCCATCATTTGTTTTCTGAATATTCTAACCCTAAAATACTAACCTAGTTGGCTGATATAGGTTGCTGAAATTCGTGTGTTTAATTACCCAATTATGTAAAATGACTAAAATGCCCTCCCGGGGTACTAATTAGGCCTAAAAATGCCCCGAGACCCAAACTGCACCCCCGGGTACACTTTACTGACTATCTCGACCCTACCGGACGCGTTGGCGCACTCAAAACGACCATATGAACAACTTATAAAATATTCACTTTTTATTTAACAAAATTAGTCCCGACGTGACACGAGCACGTTCCGACTTAAATTTCTGGAATCGTCATTTAATTCACTCATGACATTCAATATAACCAATACAATATAATACTTTGCTCATTAGTAATATTCAACCAATTTCCCATAATTACTAACTCTCGTCACGTTAATAATTATAACATAATTAATTTCTGGGTTTTTATTAAATAAATCATTCACATTAAATTTAATAAATCCCCAAATTAATATAGCATAAAAATACGGGGTATTACAAATACTGTCAGGAGTAGTGTAACGGGGGGGTTCCTTGTTTGGATTTTACTTCGGCGAGATGTCCCACGTACGAAACGCCGTACAGTATTGAGAACTGGGAGAAGTTTAGTCCTTAGCACTTATGTGCTAATAACTCATATATATATATGATTACATGCCAAATAAGGTCATAGCTAGAATATATGAAATTCTAGTAAAAGAGAATGTTGATGTATTGTGATGATGTTGTTATGAAGATGGTTATGCAACTTCATATGTTCAATAAATGAACAACTATAAAGAGAACTATGACACTTAAAAATAAAGTAATGTTTTAAATGGAATTTAGATAAGTGTTGATTGCGGGATAAGTTAGATGATCTTAATCGAATATTTATTTTGGGATCTAGTTAGATTTATTTGCCTAATTAGATTTGGGCATTTATTTGGAGACCACGTGCATACATTTAGTTGCGTGCTCTAGTTGAGAGGTGAGTTCGATTATTATGGAGAGGTCGACTCCATTAAATCATGTCATAATGCATTTATAATTATTATGCATTTTAATGCACTTGCTATAAAATGTTTTCAACTCGGGCTCTGACCCGTTTATATTTTCTCCTGCCTTGTATATATATTGTATTACTTTAGGTGTTCCTCCGCAAGGACACCATTGATGCTTATCCATCCAGTGTATCCGTGAAGCTGTAGCAGTAGCGGACTGTTGTGGCACTTTGCTTTAGTCGATTCCTATCTTTTGTATATCTAGATTAGGATTCAATTTGTATATAGGGTTTGTACCCTAGTGTTGTAGATTAACACTTTTATATTTTCTTTCCCAGATTATTTGTATTGTCTATGACCCGATAGCTTATTCGGGTATTTCATTGTTGAGATTTTGTTGTACATTGTATTGTACTCTTTTATATTATTGGAGTTTGCATGTATCACTCATCATAGTTAGATGTAGTATTGTAGTTTGTTTATTGTATGGTTGGTTTTACTCGGTGTTAAATAAAATTTTTAAATTTTTTACAATCCGCTTTTAATGGTTTCGGGTAGTTAGCCTTATATTATTGTGTGTTGTCAGTTGATGTTGAGATTTTGCCATCTGTGATACCTGATTTAATGTCGTATAGGGCTGGACACCCGTTATTATTTTGAGCAGGTTGTCACAATTATCCTATACTTTTTAGGCTAAATGGTAATTGTTTCACAACTATTATGTCCGGTATTATGTTATGTATAACAATATACTGATAACATAAAAATAATGCAATAAGAACATGCTAATATGGTACTTCTGGACCAAGCATATATTTGTCATCCTTTAGGATGATATGGATATTATAATATTTATAAACCGAACAACATGGGTAAACTAAAATTGCGCGCTTAATATATGCTAAAGCATTGTAGGACTTTTCAATCCATTTGACTAATGGATAAATGTTTAACATAAACTGTGCTCGATCCGCGGTCCGAGACAATAACTAGTTACCCCAAGGTCATTCATTTTTGAATTCCTTATTTGGATATTTTGCATTTAAATTGATCTCTTCATGAGCACATCCATTTAAGGATGTTTTATAATGGCACATTTGAATATATGATTGTTTTCATACCCTTCCTTAGACAAATGTTTACTAAGGTAGTTGTACCTATATCCATTTAGATTGCCTGCTGTACAATGAATGTCTTATTGCATTTGAGTTCGTAATAATTATCTTTGCTTCTATGAAAATAAAATCCTTCTAGGATTTTAATATGTATTCTTTTTCTAAGTCCTGTGTATATAAGCAGTTATAATATTCACGAGTCTCATATAATATATTTTAAAAAATTGCTAGGTTAGTGAGATATTTGAAAAGTATTTACAAACTTAACAGAATGGTATGTTCGTATATAATCAATTTTGGTTTCTTTAGGATACCTTGCGCTATAAATCATGCACTTTTTAGCGAGTTTCAACACTTTACATTCTTATAAAGACCCATTCGTAACCTTCAGGGTTAACATATTTTGGGGTTTCTACTACACGTCCAAATACACCACGTATATTGAGAGACTCAAATTATGCCATCATCGAATTTTCTCATTTTGGCCAATATATTCTTTATCGACATTCATTCATAGTACGTGGATTCACAGTATCACTGCACTTTGATTTTTATCTAATTATAAAATATATAATTATATCACCGATGATCATCTTTGTTAATTCCACTTTTCTCTTGTATATGCATAAAATATAAAAATCTTATTTAATATTAGGTACCTTTACTAACTTTAGGGGGCTTTATAGTCACTTTAGGGAATTGTGTCTTTTCATAGACAATAACCTCTTCCGAGGTTTTAGAACAAGTTAATTTTTTATTCATAACCTCTTCTGGAGCGTTATGTATAACATATTCTGGAGCCTTATTTGGGCATGATTTTATTTAACCTCCACTTTAGGGGAGTCAAGTAGTTGGGACCTATAGGTTTGCCATGCTTCTGGCATGAAATAAATCTATTTGTTGCCGATTTTATTTCTTCCTTTTGGGGCCATGATTTTGGTAAGCACATTTGCAACTAGTCTATGTGACATTTGATGTTGCAATATCATTTTTCATTTTATTTTCGCACTGAGCGATACGGGGAATTAGATGAGACAAAGTGGAAGTATTACACAATAATTCTCACCATTCTTGAGGAACAGACCATTCTTGAGGAATAATTTATACTTAGGGTACATTCTATCCTCCCCCTAATGGCGGAAAAAGTGTCTCATCAAAATAAAATTAGACATATACGAAAAATACTATATTTGACAATGGTTCAATAGAGAGTGAATTATAAGCACCATATATATATATATATATATATATACCTTTGTGATAACAATAGTAATGAATATTTTGTAAAAAAAAAAAGACAGTATATCATTTGCAATTTTAAAGGCTTGTGAAAAACAAATGAGGTGATTAAATTGGTGATTGTATAATATCACCTAATGGAACCATGAATTTGTAGTCTTATGATAAAGTGCAATTCAACAATAATAAATGTTGTATAATATAACCCCGAGAATAATGAAATGAAGGTTTTTCTAGTATAAGCTTCTGGCTTTGAACACTAGAAGTAATGCAAAATTATATTTATTATTTATTAATATGATACCCATATATTCCGATGCCCATAAAACGAAGAGAAGGAATTGCTTTCATACGACTCATCGCATATGAATGAGTAGGTACCGTGTAATAACATAACATAGGCTCTCCTTATGTTCAACAATGGTTGAACCATTTGCTATATTACATACCATGTGTAAAAAACTTTTGATTTTCAGAATAATTTGAGTTGTTCATTATTTGCTAGAAAAATGTCATTATATAATGACAGTTCAATATTGTCAATTACAAGATTCAATATAGATCGTGAAGTGTGTGTGTGAGTCTAAATATATATGGACAACAATAATTTATGTTTCGGTCAAGAGTCCGGTGAGATTAAAAAAAAAATCTCATATAAAAGAATTATCAGATATTCAAAGAATGGGATGGATAACAAAAACTTTAAGTTTGGTAACAATGAATCTTTGAATCTTGATGATCTCAAAAGAATTTCATATTTGAGTGAGAAAACCCCTTTATGTTGTGTTCTTAGGCAAGGATGGTATTGAAAAAAAAAATTTAATTTTTGTATTTTTTCAATTTTAAAAATTAAAACTTTAAACAAATTAAACCCAATAAACATTTTGCACCAATTTTAATTCGATTTGTAGCGATAAACCATTTTACCCAATTTTATCTTTTTAACCTAAAATATGCATCTAGGTGTTAGCAGATAAAATAAATAAACCAATCACACAACATGCCGGTGTATAAGGATAACTCACAACAGGTAAAATCTTAGATGACCCAACCACGTAATTCACTATGATATGAAATTACACAAGTTGACAGATGACTTTCTCAATAACTCGATCCCCACAAGCCTTGACGCATCTTTAACCTTCAACTTCTCCTCCACAGTGATAACGTAGGAATCCACCCACGCAAGTGCCACAAAATGTGAGTCCACACACGCTTCGGTATCCACCAATACAGGCTCAACAAGCGTATATGAATTGGAACACGGAATCCACCGCTTCTTCACCGCAATACCACAGATATGGAATTCACCACAACAAAACAATTCTCACAAAGATATGGAGAATAAACTTAGTGCCCAAAACAAGATTTTTAAAGCATATGTAAGATGAATCTTGGATCCTAAACTTATTAGGTGAAAATGAGGGTTCTTAGAAAAATTTTGGAAGAATTTATCACAAAAAGAACTCTCAAAATGCTCTCCTAAAAGTCTAATCCCGCATCTCTATTTATAAGAAAAGCTGTTGTAAAGATATGGAGATTAAAAATTTGGAGAGATATGTTTTAAAAAATAACAACATGCGTACTCGTTTGAACAAATTGACTTCTCGTTCGAATAAAGTATCCATTCTCGTTCAAACGTCTTCCAACTAAACTTCGAATAATATTCCAGAGCGTACCCAAAAGACGATGTTCCGTATCTCATTCGAACAAAAGAACCTCGTTCTAATGACCAATGTAAACTCGTTCGAACGACATTTCAAGTCGTTCTAGCGAAACATTGAAAATTTCAAAACAAAATCTTTAAAAATATTTTAAAACACTTTATAAAAATCTAACATCCAACAATAAAATATCCAAGGCTCAAAATAAATACGCATTTATACCTGAGAGATCCTTGTAACTTGAAGATGGAAACAAGCACGAAACACAACACGATAATATAATCTATGAAGCTTTGCCATTACGTCTTCATCCAAACACGTCAAAGGCTAGAAGGAAAAACACCAACCCTAACCTATGACTCAAAATATTTTGTCCGGAATTAAGCCAATTACAAACAAGTTAACTCGATTGAAAATTTGTCCTTAGATCGTTTATCAAAAATAATTCAAAGATATATATGTCTAAAAATCATTCATTTTGATGACTTTGTATCATCAGAAATCATAATTTAATCATTATGCTTAAAGCACAAAAAATCTTAATTATACGAATATCAAATGAGGATGTATATTTAAAGGAGAAAATTTTGAACAATTAAAGTAGATAACTTCATGTCCCAATTTTAAATGATTTGGGAACTTCTCATCCCACATTAACAATATGAAAGTGAAATTTAAAATGACTATTTGGGAGCTTCAAGTCCCAAAATACAAATAGCCATTGAAAACTTCAAGTCCCAAAAATAACAATTTGGTGGTAGAATAAATCAATAGATAGTATATATATATATATATATATATATATATATATTGTAACAACTCGTAATTTTATCCGGTACCGTCCCTAATACTATTGGCGGGAGCGGGAATTTTTTCGCGGGAACACCATTTGGGACGGAAAAATCCGTCCCTAATGCCAAATGCAGAGTGCTCATAAGTTAGCATTTAGGACGGTAAAATCCATCCCTAAAATATTTAGGACGCCTAGTATAAGGGACGAATTTTTGCCATTACAAAAACCGTCCCTAATACTCTTTAGGGACGTTTTTTGGTACTTTTAGGGACGGTTTTTTACTGTCCCTAATACTCATTTTTCTTGTAGTGGGTAATTAATTAAATCAATTTGGAATTCGAAAAGCTGCTTAAAAGACTCCTAATATGAGTATATACAAGTCTTGGACCATTTAGAAGAGTCCTCATAACATAAAACTCTCTAGGTAAAAAAAAAACTTTTGTCAAGGTTCTGGACCGTGACTAACGGGAGAACTATTTTAGTTTTAATAGGATTCTAATGCCACTTAAATTCTCTAATCTTTTTTCTTATATATTTAACTAGAGGTAAGGACTTTTAAAACATATTTTTACCAACCCTAAGAGTAATAGACCCTTATAATTTTCATCTTCTTCCTCCTACAAACCCTAGCCCCAAAGTTATCAAGTTTTAACTCAAGATTTGAAGGCTTACTTGGTGTTTTCTCGAGTTTGGGCTAGAACGAGTTTTTATTATTTTCGCGCGAGGAACGAAATGGTATGATCCGAATTTTGAGGTAGAATTTTATAAGTTTCTTGTGATGATTTTCTTATTTATCTGACTCATATTGTTGATATCATGATGTTTATTAGAATCCAAAATATTGATTTGATTGAGATATTGTATTTGTTGATGGCCATGGTGTCATGAAATTGTTATATGGCACGGAGAATGGTCACTCGCTAATAGTCCAAAAGTCAAATAGCCAGGATGAGGCTTTACGAAGCTTAAGTGGGGTGAGGTGAGTCCTGGTGACCTATTAATGTGTTACCAAAAAATTAAATTGGTATAATGCTCGGATGTCACATTAGACTTGAATTCAGATTCGTATTGTTGAATTTTATTCATTGTTATTGTTTTGAGCATCTATTCTTGTCATATTGTGTACTTCCACGTATTTTTCTTTTAAAGGCAGGTTAGCGTTAATTTGGACGCTATGAATTTTTGGAGGATTTTAGAGCACGACGGTTGAAGGATTTTATTTTTGTATAGCTTGGTAGTGTAGTTTATTTGGAGAGCTCAATATTATTTTCGAGTGAAATTTAATTGTAATTATTTTGGAAGTGTAAATTTTAGATTATTTATATTTATTTTGTGGAATATAGATGCTTTATACTAATTGTTGAGAATTTAGTTTAGTTTTAATCGTAGTAACGCCTTGTAATTTCATCGGGGTGTTACATATATTAGGAATTGACATAGGTGATGTCACCCTATGAGAAAGGTGCTTTCGTGCTTAAAAAAATGGGAGCAGGATACTTGTGCGCGATTCATGAATACAATGAATTATGTGAAAAATATTAGAAACATATTGTAAAATAAAAAGGACACAAAAAATAATTTAAAGAGAGTAAGTCTTTCATTTCATTGATATGTTAAACTAAAGGGGTACAAAACAAAATTATATAATAGACCTATTAATAATTATAAAATACTAATGAATTAAAATATGAGAGTTTTGGGGAAATCTTCAATTTAACTCAAAGTGTATAAAAATATGACAGTCAACATAATTTTACATATTTAGTCTCTCTACTAAAAACACTATGAAAAATGACCAATATGCCATTTGACAACTCATATAAAAAAAACCATTAAATTTTTTAAAAGTCCATAACTTCAAATCTACATATCCAAAATTCACAAATTTTATATATTTGAAATCTACTCGTCAAGATCTATCCAACGACACCCATATTTGATATTTTTTGACAAAAAAATTAAAATCGATAAATTTACTATTTCACAAAAACCTTCATTTTTCCTGCAAAAAACTACATATTTTTTGGCGAACATTATATTTTTTTTGGCGAAAAATCTTCTTTTTTGCGCTGGCAATGGTGCAGCTGGCGCGGACAAAAAAAATGAAAGAAATAGACGAAGGAAGAGTGAAAAGAGGAGAGATAAACAATCAAGGGAGAATTTCGGCGGTCTACGGCGAGTGAGGTGGATGTGAGGTTATGTGTTTATTTTTAAAATGAGTTTTAAATGATCATGATTAAGTGTATAAATATAAATACCCCTTTAATTAAAATAAATGAAATTACCTATTTTGTGTACTCCTAACTCTAAATGGACTACACAAATAAATGTTATTGTACCACAGGGACTGAATTTATAAACCCGAAAACCACTATCCTAAAATTCTAAATATAAAAAAAAACGTAACATTGATCTTAATTCTCTATTAAAATATAAATAGACAGTCACGTAATACACATTTTATAAAACATCTATATTTATAATGCAAAAATGATATTCCAAAAGATATACATTGTAACATGAATAATGAGATATGTACCAGATGCTTTTACCAGAATATTACCGGATCTCCCCTTTTTCTTTTCTTTTTTTAGTTTCTTATTCTTTTATTTTACCAATTGTTTATATAAAAAAAACAGTTTTTTATATAAAAAAATAGTTTTCCTATTAATATAAAAATATTTATTTTATTTTATTAGAATAGTTTTTTTTTTGTTTTTTTTAATTTGTATTTTTTTGTTTTTTTTAATATTATTTTTAACTCATTTATTCCTTCAAACACCCATTTACCCAATATTATCTTATTTTTAAAGGTCCGCGCCAGCGGCACCCCTAATTTTTTAACTTAATTTTTTTTTTAATTTTACAACATTTAAAATAATTTTTTTATTTCTTAAAATTGTTTAAAGGTCTGCCCTCTTTTTTTTTATCGGATGTCAACTCATTTAGTCCCTCAAACACCCATTTACTCAATATTCTCTTATTTTTAAAGGTTCGCGCTAGCCGCACTCATTATTTTTTAAAACAATTTTTGTACTTCTTAAACTATTTAAAAATGTGAAAAAAGTTTTAAATGTAACCCAATATTCTTTTATTTTTAAAAATCGGCGCCAGCGGCACCCCTTATTTCTAAACTGATATTTTTAAATTTTACAACATTTAAAATAATTTTTGTATTTTTTAAAACTGTTGAAAATGTAACTCAATATTCTCTTATTTTTAAAGGTACGCCCTAGCGGCACCTCTTATTTTAAACTTTTGTTTAACTCTTTTAATCTCTCAAACACCCATTTATCTAATATTCTCTTATTTTTAAAGGTCCGTGCCAGTGGCACCCTTATTTTTATATATTTTTTTTAATTTTATAACATTTAAAATAATTTTTATTTATATTAAACTAACTTTTTTTTCCTGAAACAGTTTTTTTCAAAAAAACAATAATTAATAAAGTTCACAAGGCTTTAATAAACACAAAGAAAAGGGGAAAAAAAAGGCATCCGGTAACTTTCCGGCAAAATCCTCCTGTACGTATATCACTACTCTCTGTAACATTTATTTTATAAGGGCATTCACATCTAGATCCTATTAGACTTTCTTTTAGACATTCTAGTCCCACCATGTTTTTCCCTTACATATAAGTCCTATTCCTAATTTTTTGGAACTTTTTTTTCACAATTTTACCCTTTTAAAACCAACCATCCGTAACTTCCTTGAGGAAGTTACATAGGTGGTTGAACTTTTTTTTTAATCTTCAAATAATCATAACTTTTTATTACCAAATTCGTTTTTTTGCGAAATTACTATTTTTGAAATCTGTTCGACGAGATCTATCAAACAAGATCCATGAAGGTTATAAAATTTCAAAGAAAAAAATTTACACAAACAGTAAACTTTACTCTATGCATTAGAATATGAAATAGTTTTATATATGTGACATTTTCACAAACAAACGGTAACATTTACTGTGGTAATATATATATATATATATATATATATATATATATATATATATATATATATATATATATATATATATATATATATATATAGATAGATAGATAGATATATCCGGTGGATCCAAACCCTCTTTTTTTTAAAATTACCTAATATTTAAAGGTTCGCGCTAGCGGTATCCAATCCTTACCAACATTGTTGGAGCTTCAACGACCTTCGTCAGAGCTCCGATTTGGGATGGGTAAGGGTGGCATGTGGTGCCACTGGCGCGGACCTTCAAAAATAAGAGACTTTTGAATAAATGGGTTTTGGATCCACCGGAGTATCATAGGGTGCCGCTGGCGCGGACCTTTGAAAATAAGATTGGATAAATAGGATCGGGATCCTCTGAAGCGCCGATTTGGGATGAGTAGGGGTGGCATTAGGTGCCGGTGGCGCAGAACTTTAAAAATATGAGCATATTGGATATATATATATATATAATGTGATAATACAGTAAATGCTATTATTTGTAAAAACGTCATAGATATTAAACTTTATTGTATACACCAGAAAATGAAATAGTTTTATATCTGTGACATTTTCACAAACAATAACACTTACTGTGCTAATATATTTAGGAAATAGTTTTATATATATAACATTTTCACAAACAGTAACATTTACTCAGTTAATATTACACAATATATATATATAACATTTTCACAAACAGTAACATTTACTGAGTTAATATTACACAATATATATATACACACGATAAATCCAAGCGTTTTTTTTTTTCAAAATTACCATATTTTTAAAGGTTTACGCTAGCGACATTCAATCCCCACCAATACCCACCCCCATTGTCGGAGTTTCAACAACTTTCATCAGAGCTATGATTTGGATGGGTAGTAGTGGCATAAGGTGCCGCTGGCGCAGACCTCTAAAATTAAGAGAATATTAGATAAATGGGGTTTGGATCCACCAGAGCTCCGATTTGGGGTGAGTAGGGGTGGCATTGGGTTAGGTTTATATCTATAACATTTTCACAAACGGTAAAATTTACTGTGTTTTATATATAGCTAGCGGTATCTAATCCCGACCACCACCAACCCCAATTGTCGGAGCTCCAACAACCTTCATCAGAGTTCTGATTTGGGGTGACATGGAGTGCCGCTGGCGTGGACCTTGGGAAATAAGAGAATATTGAATAAATGGGATTTGGATCCACCGGAGCTCCGTTTGGGGTGAGTAGGGATAGCATTGGGTTAGGTTTATATCTGTAATATTTTCACAAATAATAAATGTTACTATTTTTGAAAATGTTACATCGGCATCCCATGCCACCTCAAATCAGAGCTTTGATGAAGGTTGTTGGAGCTCCGACAAAGGGGGTGAGTGGTGTTGGGAATTGGATGCCGCTGGCGCGGACCGTTAAAAACAAGATAATATCAGGAAAAAAAAAGGTTTATATATATATATATATGTATATACTGTGTTATATGAACACAGTAAATGTTAATGTTTGTGAAAATGTTATAGATATAAACCTAACCCAATGCCACCCCTACTCATCCCAAATCGGAGCTCCGGTGGATCCAAACCCCATTTATCTAATATTCTCTTAATTTCAGAGGTCCGCGCCAGCGGCACCCTATGCCACTACTACCCCCCAAATCATAGCTTTGATGAAAGTCGTTGAAGCTCCGACAATGGGGATGGGTAGTGGTGGGGATTGAATGTCGCTAGCGTAAACCTTTACAAATATGGTAATTTTGAAAAAAAAGAGGTTTGGATCTACCGTGTGTGTGTATATATATATATATATATATATATATATATATTGTGTAATATTAACTCAGTAAATATTATTGTTTGTGAAAATGCTATATATATATTGTGTAATATTAACTCAGTAAATGTTATTGTTTGTGAAAATGTTATATATATATAACTTTAAAAATATGAGCATCCAGATCCCATTTATCCAATCTTATTTTCAACAGTTCGCGCCAGTGGCACCCCATGACACTCCAGTCGATCCAAAACTCATTTATTCAAAAGTCTCTTATTTTCAAAGGTCCGCGCCAGCGGCACCACATGCCACCCTTACCCACCCCAAATCGGAGTTCTGACGAAGGTCGTTGAAGCTCCAACAATGGTGGTAAGGATTGGATGCTGCTAGGACGAACCTTTAACTCCGCACTGGAGCGGGACTCTGTATATATATATATATACTGTGTAATATTATCACAGTAAATATTACTGTCTGTTTGTGAAAATGTCACATATATAAAACTATTTCATATTTTATTGCATACAGTAAAATTTACTGTTTGTGTAAATTTTTTTCTTTAGAAATTTATAACCTTCATGGATCTTGTTTGATAGATCTCGTCAAGCAGATTTCAAAAATAGTAATTTTGCGAAAAACGGATTTGTGAATGATCATTGAAAGATTAAAAAATAAATCCAACCACTTATATAACTTTCTAAAGGAAATTACGGATGATTAGTTATAAAAAGAAAAAATTAAGAAAAAATTTTCTAAAAAATTAGAATAAGACCTATATAATTATTGAAAATTCAACAGAATTTGTATGAATGTTGACCCATAAATAGAATTTAAATACAATTGTCTCTATAAATTATTGTATTGTTTGAAGTGCGATTTGAAAGAGAATAGCTTGATTCGGTAACGTTCACCTTTTTCCTTGGTCCTCGTCATACCTTCCTTGTCTCATCCTCAACCAATTTCACCTTTTATCAACGCGCCTTCCTCATCTAATCTCACTCACTCTGTATCTATAGTGCTCAGTCTTTTATATCTAAATAACATAAACCACATTCACACATATATCTAAATAACACAAGCACATACACAATCTCGAAAAAAATGTCAGATTGGGGACCGGTGTTCGTAGCTGTGGTGCTCTTCATATTATTAACCCCAGGGCTGTTGATTCAAATGCCAGGCGGAAACAAATGCATTGAATTTGGCAATTTTCAAACGAGTGGAGTCTCAATTCTGGTTCATTCCATCCTCTATTTCGCTCTCATTTGCATCTTCATATTAGCCGTCGACATCCACATGTACATCGGCTCTTAATTCTTCTCATTTTTGAAATTATCATCACATTTATTGAGGATCAATCTTGTATGTATGTTTGTTTGTTGTTGAATTGGAATTGGAATGGATTTGAGGACCTATTGTGACTAATTGATTTATTACTGGTTAAGATAAAATTGAAATTATTAGATTTTGTTCTAAAGTTTATGTATATGTATTGTTTGACCTAATTTGTTCATTGGAGATAAGATTTGTTAAATCAGGAGTCGTTTGTTTTTAACTCTTAAGTCTTAGTATTACGAGATAGAGTTACGTCTGAAAGAAATTTGAATATGATGTCTGAATCAGTCTAAATATATTCATTCACAGGTACATTCGGACGTAAAAACAAACATATTTAAGTCTGAACCATATTTAGACTTAAGATCTATCACATAATGTTTGTTTTTTTAAATGATTAATACGCTAAGGACTGTTTTTTTCTCTGAATAATTAAGAGCTGATAAATTTGTCGAAATACATTCATTCAGATATAAAAATAAATATATTTTTGAGATTCAGATTTCAAATTCAGATGAAAAAAGAAACGTAACCTTTGTCATAAGATTTCAGATTCAGACTTCAGATTTGGATGAAGAAACAAACGCAACCTAAGTTTGGTATAATAGGTAGAAAATATATAATTTTTCAAGTCATATGTACACAAGACATTTCCTAATAGGTTCAATCGAAACATTTATTTCTCAATAGGTTCTATTTATATATGTAGTGAATATTCATTACATGTTGACAAATAGAACCTATTGGAGCAATAATCTTTTTTCATGGGAGTTGTTGGAGCAAAAAAAGATCCTAAGACTTATCGAACTGCATACTTAATAAACGAGACTCATTGGTAAAAAATCATCAGCATATTGTTGGTATCACTTCTATTTTGCTCTCATTTGCATCTTGTTGTTAGCCGTCGACATCCATGTGTACATCGGTTCGTGATAAATCTCAGTATAAATTTATGATTCTCTTTTGTTACCTGTGTATGGATTAAGACTTTGATTGATGTATTAGAATTGAAATCAGTCGCTTTGATTTGAAAATATTAGGCCCTATTTAGTTGTGGAAAATTGTTTTCGTTTTTCTATTTTCAATTTTCATCTCCGTTTCTAATTTTCATTTCCATAAAAAAATTTGGAAAACTAGAAAATATGTTCATTTGATAGAAAAAAATTATTATTTTCAAGATGTAGTTTAAAGAAATTTGGGGGTCAAATGTAATATACACAGGGTTCATGCTTATAATGTAAATATAGAAACTCCAGAATTCAAATGTAATTTTTAGACAGTTAAAAGGCCAAAATAAACTTGATAGAAAGTTCAGGGACCAAAATGTAATTCGAAAAAATTTCAATGACAAGATATCTTTATAAAAAATGAAGAGATTAAAATGTAATATACCAAAAGGTTAAGAGTTTAGATATAAGTTATAGAAAGTTTGGGATTAAAATGTAATTTTGAGGATTTTAAAAATTGGTGGAAAACTTATTAAAGTAGTTTTCCAATTTCCTGGGAAAACTGGAGAATTTGGAAAATTGTTTTTCAATTATCTGTTTTGGAAAAATATCAAACTTGAACGCATTTTCTAATTTTCCATTTTTCTGGAGAATTTTTGGAAAATCTTCTTGGAAAACAGCCTTGTTTTCCACAACTAAACAGGGCCTTAGTGTTTACATTATTAATCATCAGATTTATGGTTTGGATTTGTGAAATATCATTGTTTTATGTATTTTCGTTGTTACATTTGAATTGGAATTGGATTATTGGAATGGATTTAAGTATTTATTATGACTTGATTGCTGAAATCATCTGACTTGGTTCAAACTGCACACACACAATACGAAAACCATCCTATGCAGACTTATATAAGGACTTAGGTCGTTTTGAACCAAAATGTGTTTTTATTCTATCAAATAATTGAAAAAAATATGAAAAATGCTGATTTTTGTCGTTTTCAACCAAATGCGCAAAAAATGCATAAGTAAATCCGCAACTGATCCGGCCTCTCTCTCTCTCTCTCTCTCTCTCTCTCTCTCTCTCTCTCTCTCTCTGTATATATATAGACACATACACACTATGAGGCCATATGAAGTACAGACTTACAAACAGATTAGGTGCGGACTTCAGAAGCGACACATTTTGAACTGAAATCAGCTTTTTTTTGTTTTTACTTAAATATTTTAGAAGAAATGCATATTTTGATCCAAAACGACATCCTTACAAAGTCCTTAAGAAATGCATATTTTAATTTGGAACGACATCCTTGGGCCGTTCCAAATTAAGAGTCCACTTTTCTTTTTTGGACATAATCAACAAACCAAATTCCACGATAGTAAGGAAGTGTTGATCTTGACAATTGATTGAGTGTATCCTTAATGACGAAGGGAGCAATCAAGAAATATTATCAAATCTTTGATTGCTAAGAAATGTCTTCTTTTAGCAGATACTCGTGAGTATCGCCAAGGATTAGGGGCATTAAGGCAGACAAAGTATGTTAGTGAAGTAGAGTGGAATTTTTTTATTGGTTGGTTAGGGTTGAATTGGGAAGCTCCCAACTTTTTTCTTTAAATTGTTGTTGTTATCACCTCACTCGTCAATTATATAAATGAATCAAATGAAATAACTTAAATATTAAGCAATGGATATGGTAGGGTGTCTTCTATTATGTATTACTTTTTAATGTCTATGTCACAATCAATATCAAAATAGATTCTCTAGTTTAGAGGGCAAATACTTGATAAGCACGCACTTTTATACAAATTAAGTTAAGAATTTTTTATATTCAGTCTTGAGAGGTGAATTGATCAGACTTTTTGATTAGCTAAATTTACTGTTGTAAGTCTTTGAAGCTTTGATTTACCATTTACTAATCAATTATATATATTAAACTGTTAACCAACATCAGGGATATATGCTGCAATGGATGTAGATGTACTTTCTTGTCATCAGTTAGTAGCAGAAATTTATGAATATTTATGAAGCCTAAAGTGACCCCTTTATATTTAGGGCAATTTACAATTAGGTCCCCTGGTAACAATTTTTAAACATTTAAGGACAATTTACTATTAGGTTCACTTTTTATGCCACTAGCGTGGACTTCTACAAGAAGAGAATTAGTGGACCTAAGTGTTTAAAATTTGTCAAAATTCCGTAAGTGTTTAAAATTATTTGTGAGGGACCTAAGAGTACTTTCCCCTTATATTTATTAACGTAAAAAATTGAGTCCTTAAAATATAACTTATAAGAATCAAGATCATATGGGTCGGGCATGGTCATTAATCTTGCACTTGAGGCCGCCCTTGGGTACTTGTTGTGTTTTTATTGGTTAACATATGAAACTGGAGTTCAGGATGCCTTTTCTTGATAAAACAACAAGTAACACGAAAACCTGTATATATGTAACAATGTGGATTCAGATGCGGTGGGGTGTAGGGGGAACTTATAGAGAATAATATAACAAAGAAAAGTTGATCTCAGTTTACACACTCCATGGATTTTTAATTTTTTTATTGGAAGAGTTTGGTTTAAGTCATTGGTGTTAATATATAACAAGTTATTCGGCATTTCCCATACTGTCATTGGTATGGTATCCTGTGAAGCACCACTCTCCCGGAGATCACGTGTCCTTGTCCAAAATGTTAAATACCGACACCCACATCCAGTCTGGGACACTTTTCATACATACCTAGATATAGTGTCTTAAATTTTCTTTTATATTTTGACATGTTTGGGGACATTTTGGGGACTACAAATTAATTACCCTCAACAAAAAATGGCTCAAAACGTAATATTTTTATTTAAAATACAAATATCATGTCGGCGTGTCGAGTCATATCGGCTCGCCTGTTATTTGTCCGTGTCAGTGCTTCATAGTTCATTGGTATTTAGAACTTCTGATATTATACCTGTACAATTTTGTCAATATACATGTTTGACTGTGATCCCTCTCTCATTATTACTTTTTTTTTTTAATTTAAAATTGTTCCCCTTATTACTAAGCATCCATTAGGGTTCATCCCACATCCAACTGCATGTCTTCCATGTTTAAAGTAAGTGTAAAATCTGTAGCAGGTGCGTTGCCTAAGCAACACTTGGAGCGAGAGAGGCATAAACATAAGCATAACCAATTGTGTGTCTGTATATATGTATAATATGAGCGTAGCAGTCACGCCCCATTGAAGGGATTCTAATACTTTAGTTATATTAACACCCTTATGAAACAAAATAATAGAAGAAATTTACGGAAATTAGAAGCCACAACAGATTACACTAGTTATCCAGAACGCTCCGCATGAGATATTTTAGAAACAAGACCAAGTTAGAAGCCTTTTGGATGAGGAATTAGATTAGATGATGTTGAGTTACAATTCAGACAAGCCAAGGACAGATCACAACAGTGACTGCAATGTGCACGGAACCTAGCTGATTTTTAGTTATTTAAATGTGTATGCTAATTTACTTTTAGTGTTTATGTGTTTGCAGAATAAGATGTCGTATCCTGGTGCAATAGCAAGTGCCCTCGCCCAAGCTGTGGTTGGTCTCGGGTTCGAGACATGGGAACAGTCTCTCCATATATGGGGGTAAGAACAACTGACATCCCCCTTTCCCAGACCCTGCAGTTAAGGGGAGCCTTGTGCACCGAGTACGACCTTTATATGTTTGCAAAATAAAGGGATATTCATTTATGGATATTCTAGCATTATTTGAGGGTATTGAACATTTTAACATTTTAACTTGTTGTCCAATTCTAGGGACACCTACAAATATTATGTATATCTTCCTTTGTCATTAACATTGATACATTAGCTATGAGAATGAGATAGAGAGAGAACTCGCTTTGATTTCTTGCGTGTAAACCAGTGTTTTGTATGCTTTTTCTAATTATGTCAGATTGTTCAACATTTACACCCACACTTGTATTTAAAGTTAGGGGTCTATATAGTTGACTAGCAATTTTTTCTCTTCACAATATCCTGAGCTGAAATCAAGTTCGTGATGATTTGTTGCTGCTGTTGGTTACGTGCCCCTCTGGGCACTCAGTAATGAAATGGAGAAAAACCATAACATAGGGAAGATGATAAGAACTGTAGTTTTTTTTTTTTTTAAACTCTTATGACATATAGGGGATTAACGCGATCACGGATGAGAAAATATCAAGTGTAATGGTTATTTTGGTTACATGGTATCGCATACGAACATAAACTGTCACATTCTCTCCTCCAACTCACAGTTTCACATATTTTCAGAAATTGTATTCTTTTGTGATACAGTCACCAAATAGTGTTACACTTAATATTTTTCCAACATGATTTTTAATGTTTCTCAAGATAATTAGAGATGACTGCCCTTATTTACTACATCAAAGTGCTCTAACAAAAAACCTCCTGAGACCCTTACCATTGCCTTGGCTATCTGAACATCAAAGTGCTCTAACAAAAAACCTCCTGAGACCCTTACCATTGCCTTGGCTATCACCTCTACTTGCCACTCTCACGTGGCAGGGGACATCAATTGTGTATAACTCTCTTGTAATTTTATTCTTCTTTTCAATTCCTTGTACTTGGGTCTGTGTGCTTGGGGGGTTGTATTTTCCAGATGATATAGAACAGTGACTAGACCATCAAACTGCTACCCAAGCCAATTGAAGTATTCCAAAACATTGTTACCCGACTGAGTTAAATTTAAGCAGAACAATTTGATTGCTTGGATTGGATTTGTGGGTAAGAGCACAATTTTTTAATTTAATTGCATTTGTAATGGAGTTGTTTGTAGAGCGAAGTGTAAATTCTTTTAGCTCAGCCCAAATGTAGTTTAGCCCATCCGCATAGCATTTCCAGCCAGCATCAATCCTCTAGTACCTTGGGGGTAAGGCTGTCAATGGTTTAGACCTGGATCCAATCCATTTATCTAGATCTAAATTATGTTTTAAATCTGATTATCCGTTAACCCAATTACTTAATTATTAAATGAATCGGGGAATCTCCGATTAGGTTATAATATATATCTAAACTAATATACTTTTACATATTATATTTATAATACATAAACATAAACATATATGTCTATATATATAACATGATTGTATAGTACATTAAAATATATTTTAATCCAAAATTAAGAAAGAAAAGGAGGGATGAAAACAAAATAAATGGATATATCTGAATCCTCTCCGGTAAGCAAATTATAGGTCCACTTAGGAAACGGAGCTGGAGTACCCTGGCCCTATCCGAATTCATTCACAAGCCTAATGTAATGGGGAACCCCCGTATCCTTCAAGAAGAGCCTATTGTAAGAGGTGCCTAGACGGGCCCTCTGGTCGTGTGGGGAAGTACAAACTTCCTCAAGCCATATTCTAATATTCATCCCAGTAAAAGATTGGTTATTGTAGGGATCTATGTGGCATGGATACTTCAAAAATAGCAGAAACGGAGTATTCGATTTGCCTATGGTTCGGATTCAGCACCATTATGTATCGAATACTTTAAATACTTATCCGTTGGCCAAATTGGCAATTTTGACTTTGGGATATGGCCCGACGTTTTGGATATTATGAGGTAGATATTTGTATAGGATTGCAACTGTAATTTGAAATAAAACAAGCATACACAATATGTTCCATAAAAGCTTACTTAAGTAAACTGAAATAGTCAACCACGAAACTACGAGCAACTATATGAAATTGTGGGTTTGATGAAACTGCAAGATAAGAAATTGGGGATTTACAGGAACTGCTAGATTCTTGTCTTGCAAGATACGAACTGGTACAAGGTATGAAGTGTTACAAGAACTGTTATAAGATGCAAAATACCTGTGGATTCTTATACGATCAACTATACCAAATTGCAAGAACAAATCGCAAGAATTGTTATATGATCAGCTATACCAAGCACTTCAAATTGACAAATACGATCAGCTATACCGAATTGTAAGAACTGTTATATGTGAAATTGCAATTTCATATTATAAGAAAAAATAAAATAAACAAAATCAACCACCTTTTATATACATGATAAAACCATTGGAACTATGTGTCCAAGTTTTTTTATATTATCAACTTTGCTCTAATTGCAAATTTTTCTAATTAATTAAAAGAACCAACATTTAATTAATTAATTAAATAGACAAATAGACATCACAAAAACATTATTAGATCAGAAACCGGAAAAATCCATCTCAGATCAGAACGAAAAGGTGGCGATTGAACAGAAAACGAAAATTAAAGGCGTAAAAAATCAAAAATTACAACCAAAACGAAGATCCATACTAGGGGTGGCAATTTTAGAAACAATACAAAAAAATGACACGGAACGACACGAAATTGACACGATATGTCATGTTCGTGTCGTGTTCGTGTCATGTTTTTTTTACACGAAGTCGTGTCGTGTTCGTGTCTGAATTATGAGTCGTGTCGTGTTATCGTGATTTTTAGGTGTGAAATTTAGGAAATTCTGTTATTCGTGTCGTGTCGTGCCGTGTTATTTTCTATTCGGGTCGTGTTCGTGTCAACTAAAAAAAACACGAATTCGTGTCGTGTCGTGTTTGTGTCCCAAAAAACCTTGTCGTGTCGGCCCAAAACACGACCCATTGACCCGAATTGCCACCTCCATACCCTCATATCTTCCATCGCCCGATCAAATGCTCAGGTCTACTTTAACTCCTGGCTCTAAATAAAACCTTACCAAAATGAGTGTGAGAGAGATTGATTATGGGAAGGAATTGGAGGGGACGGACTCTACAGATATTGCGACCTACAGATATTACGACCTGATGAGATTGATTATCTCCAAGTAAAACCCTATCAAATATTTTCTTATTGTGACTACTATATATTTACGAGATTTACTACTACTGTAAATCTAACTGATTCATGGTCCTTCGTTTACTGTTTTCTACAGATATTGCGACTACCTGATGAGATTTATGTTAATACTTCCATAGTAATTGATGCGCTCAGATTAGCAAAGTGAAAAAGTATTTCTTTACCTGATGAGATTGATTGCCTCCAATACAATTTAACGGCTTGATTGTCTCCTCTACAAAATCAGATTGCATATTGGATGAAAATTGTAGATCATAAGATTGAGTATTGGAGGGAAACTAGTATAGGTAAAAATTTAGAGTCCCACGTTTTGTTTGGAATATTGCGTGTAGGAATAAAATGCGGGAAAATAGTACTCGACGTTTTTGTTCCAAAACGTCTCTTTTTTATGGCGTTTAAAAAAAAACATCGGTAGTTTACGGCGTTTTACATTTAAACGTCATTAATTCCCAGCGTTTAAATAAAACGCCGGTAAATTTAGTAACTTTTTTAAATAAACGTCGCAAATTATTTCTATGCCAACGTTTTATTAAAACGCCTAAAAAACGTTGGCATATATATTATTTCTTGTAGTGTAACAACACTAGAAATTCTAAGAATGTCCGGTCAATAAATTAAATTACTTTTTTTTTCATAATGTATGTTGCAACAATGTTCCCCAACATCGTAAATTTGTAAAACACATAAAAGACCGAGTAAAAAATTTGTAAATTCCGTATATACAACATTGTAAATACACAATATCCACTGCAAATGCAAGAAAACCAGTAAAACACCAAAACAGAGTTATTAAGAAGTAACTAGTGGTTGAAAGAAATACATCAAAATTGAGATAAAGAAAAATCTTTCAAGAACCAAAATAAAACCGAAGAAAAATGTTTCAAAAACGAAAATAAAATCGCTCTTAAAATGTAGCAGGGGATCTTACCAGAAATTTACGAAGAACCACACCACGGACAACAGTAAACACCTAAGATTTTGATGAACCTTCGTCCAAAGTTTATCGAAACATGATAAGGGTTTTGAAACTGGACGCTTGGATGGTTGTAAGCAAAGCCATACAGTGAAGAGTTTCAAATTTGAAAGTTGAAATTTGAAAACTTCCATTGAAATCGGTAGGAAGGATGATTACGGACGATTACGATTTCTCCGATTGTGAATGGATGAGTATTTCAATCATTTCTATGGAGATTAATCAATCGGTTTTGTTAAGGGAGACTTTAAAAATTGTAAAAAAATCAATGATACTTAAGTTATATATATATTGACCTGATAAATAAAACTTAAATATAATTATGTGTTTATATTATAACATTTATGAAGTACTGTATTGTTGCGATTTGAAAGAGAATAGCTTGATTCGATAACGTTCACCTTTTTCCTTGGTCCTTGTCATACCTTCCTTGTTAACGCGCCTTCCTCATCTAATCTCACTCACTCTGTATCTATACTGCTCAGTCTTTTATATCTAAATAACAAAAACCACATTCACACATATATTTAAATAACAGAAGTACATACACAATCTCGAAAAAAATGTCAGATTGGGGACCGGTGTTCGTAGCTGTGGTGCTCTTCATACTATTAACCCCAGGGCTGTTAATTCAAATGCCAGGCGCAAACAAATGCATTGAATTTGGCAATTTTCAAACGAGTGGAGTCTCAATTCTGGTTCATTCCATCCTCTATTTCGCTCTCAGTTGCATCTTCATATTAGCCGTCGATCTTAATTATCATCACATTTGTTGAATATCAATGTTTGTTTGTTGTTGAATTTGAGTTTGGATGGATTTGAGGACCTATTGTGACTCATTGATTTATTACTGTTCGACCTAATTTGTTGTAAAGTATATGTATATGTATTGTTCGACCTAATTTGTTAATTGGAGGTAAGATTTGTTAGATCATGAGTCGTTCGCTTTTAACTCTTAAGTATTAAGTCCGAATATGAACCTTTCCGTCTTAAGAAGTACTAAATAGTATTTATTTTTTTAAGTAATTAAGAGACTAACGGCTAAATTTACGTTTGACACCTCTGAAATTTGAATCTGAATCAGTCCAAATATATTCATTCAGAGGTGCATTCGGGCGTAAAAACAAACATATCTTTTAAATTCTGTTTGTTTAACCTCTTTTAAGTCTGAACCATTCAGACTTAAGAACTATCAAATAATGTTTGTTTTCATAAATGATTAATAGGCGAAAGACTATGTTTTTCTCAGAATAATTAAGAGGTGAATGTACCTCTGAAGTCTGAATCTGTGGTCTAAATTTGTCTAAGTACATTCATTCAGATATAAAAATATGTTGAAATACATTCATTCAGATGTAAAAATAAACATATTTTTTGAGATTCAGATTTCAAATTTAGATGAAAAAAGAAACGTAACCTTTGTCTTAAGATTTCAGATTTAGACTTCAGATTCGGATGAAGAAACAAACGCAACCTAAGTTTGGTATAATAGGTAGAAAATATATAATTTTTAAACCATATGTACCCAAGACATTTCCTAATAGGTTCTATCGAAACATTTTTTTCTTAATAGGCTCTATTTATATATGTAGTGAATATTCATTACATGTTGACAAATAGGACCTATTGGAGCAATAATCTTTTTTCATGGGAGTTGTTGGAGCAAAAAAAAAATCGTAAGACTTATCGAACTACATACTTAATAAACGGGATTGATTGGTAAAAAAATCCTCAGCATATTGTTGGTATCACTTCTATTTTGCTCTCATTTGCATCTTGTTGTTAGCCGCCGACATCCACGTGTACATCGGTTCGTGATAAATCTCAGTATAAATTTATGATTCTCTTTTGTTACCTGTGTATGGATTAAGACTTGATTGACGTATTAGAATTGAAATCAGTCGATTTGATTTGAAAATATTAGGCCCTGTTGAGTTGTGAAAAATTGTTTTTCGTTTTCTATTTTTAATTTTCATTTTCCATAGAAAATTTTACAAAACTAGAAATGTTCATATAAATTGTAGTTTTTCAAAATGTAGTTTATAGAAAATTTGGGGGTCAAATGTAATCTACACAAAGTTTAGGCTTACAATGTAAATACCGAAACTTCAGGGTCCAAATGTAATTTTTAGACAGTCAAAAGGGCCAAAATAAACTTAATCGAAAGTTCAAACGCCAAAATGTAATTCTAAAAAATTTCAATGACAAGATATCTTTGTTAAAAAATAAAGAGATTAAAATGTAATTTACCAAAAGGGAAGAGTCTAGATATAAGTTATAGAAAGTTCAGGGTAAAAATGTAATTTTGGGGATTATGAAAATTGGTGGAAAACTTGTTAAGGTATTTTTCCAATTTCCTGGAAAATGGGAGAATTTGGAAAATTGTTTTTCAATTTTCTGTTTTGGAAAATTATCAATCTTAAACGCATTTTCTAATTTTCCATTTTTCTGGAGAATGTTTGGAAAATTTTCTTGGAAAACAACCTTGTTTTCTACAACTAAACAGGGTCTTAGTGTTTACATTATTAATCATCAGATTTGTGGTTTGGAATTGTGAAATATCAATATTTTATGTATTTTTGTTGTTGCATTAACTATTGGAATGGATTTAAGTATTTATTATGACTTGATTGCTAAAATCATCTGATTTGGTTCAACCAAATGTGCAAAAAATGCCTTATATATAAACACTATGAGGGCATATGAAGTGCAGACTTATGAACAGATTAGGTGGAGACTTCAGAAGCGACACATTTTGAACTAAAATCAGCATTTTTTAAGTTCAATATTTTAGAAGAAATGCATATTTTGATCCAAAATGACATGGACAAAGTCCTAAGTAAGTTTGCATGGGATCATTGTCATATATATATACTAGCCCATGCCCGTGCCTATGGCACGATTTAGCCCAGCCCACTATTTGTAGCCTAGCCCAATTAAAGACCCAACCCATTTTTTAGCCCTGCCCAATTTTTATAGCCCGGCCAATTAAAAGCCCAGCCCAATTTTTATAGCCCAGCCCAATAAAAGCCCAGCGCATTAGTTATGTATGTATGTATGTATGTATGTTATGCACCCATGTATATGTATGTTATGCATGCATGAAGTACATAAAATATCATACATAAGAATGCAAAAATGTCATGCATACATTTCCACATCCACATCACCTATATATATATATATATATATATATAATACTCCGTCTTAAATTAAAAGTCCACTATTTCTTATTGGGCTGTCCCAAATTAAAAGTTCACATTCCTTTTTTTGGACATAATCAACAAACCAAATTCCACAATAATATAAACAAGTATTGATCTTGACAATTGATTGAGTGTATTCTTAATGTATCCTTAATGATTGAGGGAGCATTTAAGAAATATTATCAAATCTTTGATTGCTAAGAAATGTTTTCTTTTCACAGATACTCAAGAGTATCGCCTTTGGTATTATATATTTTTTTCGGAAAATTTGGCTGTGGTTGATCATAGATCCTTTTTTTGTTGTTGTTGGAGTGTGTGTGTGTGTGTGGGGGGGGGGGGGGGGGGGGGGGGGGGATGACATGATGAAATGATTTATTATGAGTTGATAATTTTTGCGATGTATACGTGATGTCTTCTGTAATGTAGTAAAATCCTGTATTGTATCTGTGATTTTTTATATATGAAGTATACATTTTAGGTTTGTACACCAAGGGTTAGGGGGCATTAAGGCAGACAAAGTATGTTAGTGAAGTAGAGTGGAAGTTTTTAATTGGTTAGGGATTGAATTGGGAAGCTCCCAACCTTTTTCTTTAAAGTGTTGTTGTTATCACCTCACTTGTCATTAAATAAATTAATCAAATGAAATAACTTGAATATTAAGCAATGGATATGGTAGGGCATCTTCTATTATGTATTACTTTTTAATGTCTATGTCACAATCAATATCAAAATAGATTCTCTAGTTTAGAGAGGGTAAAAAGAATAAGCATGCACTTTTATACAAATTAAGTTAAGGATTTTTCATATTCAGCCTCGAGTGGTGAATTGATCAGACTTTTTGATTAGTTAAATTTACTGTTGCAAGTCCTTGAAGCTGTGATTTACTGTTTACTAATCAATTATATATATAGATTATGTACTTTTAGGACTTCTAATAATATTGATTATGGATATAGGACAACAAACATTTCGTTTTCATTTTTAGTCCCTATTTTCAAATTAAAGGGATATGTGGCATGCTGTGATTGGTTGACGTTTTATGAAAATGGGTCCGCGCCAGCGGCATTATTCAAAAATAGGGACTAAAACTATAAATAAAATGTTTGTTATCCTATTTCCAAAATACATATTACAATAGGTCCTAAATTTACAAAGCCCCTTATATATATTAAGCTGTTAACCAACATCAGGATATATGCTGCAATGGATGTAGATGTACTTCCTTGTCATCAGTTGGTAGCAGAACTTTATGAATATTTATAAAGCCTTGTGCAATAAATTGTAAATGTCTATTTATTAATGTAAAAAATTGAGCCCTTAAAATGTAACTTATAAGAATCAAGATCATATGGGTCAGGCGCGGTCATTCATCTTGCACTTGAGGGGCCGCCCTTGGGTACATGTGCTGTGTTTTAATTGGCACTACAAATGAAACTGGAGTTCAGGAAGCCTTTTCATGATAAAACAACAAGTACCAAAACCTGTAGGGGTGTGGGTGTAGGGGGAACTTATAGAGAATAATATAAGAAAAGTTGATCTCAGTTTACGCACTCCATGCATTTTTAATATTTTTTTTATTGGAAGAGTTCAGTTTAAGTCGTTGGTGTTAAAATATTACAAGTTATTCGGCATTTCCCATACTGTCATTGGTATGGTATCCTGTGAAGCACCACACTCTCCCAGAGGTCACGTGTTCAACATGTTAAATACCGACACCCACATCATGTCTGGGACACTTTCATACATACCTAGTTAGTGTCTTACATTTTCTTTTATATTTCGACATGTTTGGGGACATTATGTGGACTACAATATAATTATCCTCAACAAAAAATCGGCTCAAAACATAATATTTTTATTTGAAATACAAATATCGCGTCGCCTGTTAATTGTCTGTCAGCTTCATAGTTCACTGGTATATAAAACTTCTGATATTATACCTGTACGATTTTGTTAAGTGTTCATTGGGTACGACCTTTTTTTACATGTTTGACTGTGATCCCTCTCTCATTTTTACTTTTTTTTTTTATTCAAAATTGTTCCCCTTATTACTAAGCATCAATTAGGGTTCATCCCACATCCAACTGCATGTCTTCCATGTTTAGAGCAAGTGTAAAATCTGTAACAGGTGTGTTGCCTAAACAAGACTTGGAGCGAGAGAGGCATAAACATAACCATAACGAATGGTGTATGTGTATATATGTATAATATGAATGTAGCAGTCACACCCCATCGAAGGGTTTCTATAACTTTAGTTATATTAACACCCTTATGAAACAAAATAATAGAAGAAATTTACGGAAATTAGAAACCACAACAGATGACACTAGTTATCCAGAATGGTCTGCATGAAATATTTTAGAAACAATACCAAGTTAGCAGCCTTTTGGAATGAGGAAGTAGATTAGAGATGATGAGTTACAATTCAGACTAGCCAAGGACAGATCATAACAGTGACTGCGATGTGTGCGGAACCTAGCTGATATTTAGTTATTTAAATGTGTATGTTAATTTATTTTTAGTGTTTATATGTTTGCAGAATAAAGGGATATTCTAGCATTAGTTGAGGGTATTGAACATTTTAACTATTATGGTTTCTTTCTTGGTGTCCAATTCTAGGGACACCTACAAATATTATGTATACCCTCCTTTGTCATTAGCTATGAGAATGAGATAGTGAGAGAAGCCACTTTGATTTCTTGCCTGTAAGCCCATGTTTTGTATGCTTTTTCTAATTATGTCAGATTGTTCAACATTTAAACCCACACTTGTATTTAAAGTTAGGGGACTATATAGTTGACCAGCCTCTCTGCGTATGCGTACATCCAACCCCCCAGTACCCCCTCGTGCACTGGGTTTGCCCTTTTACAATATCCTGAGCTGAAATCAGGTTTGTGAGGATTTGTTACTGCTGTTGGTTACGTCCGCTCTGGGCACTCAGTAATGAAATGGAGAATAGGGAAGATGATAAGAACTGTAGTTTTTTTTTTTTTTTAAACCCTTATGACTTAAAGGGATTAACGCGCTCGCTGATGAGAAAATATCAAGTGTAATGGTTATTTTGGTTACATGGTATCACATACAAACATAAACTATTACTTTTATCTCCTCCAACTTACAGTTTCACATATTTTCAGAAATTGTATTGGTTTGTGACACTATGTCGCCAAATAGTGTTGCACTTAATATTTTTCCAACATGTTTTTTAATGTTTCTCAATATAAATAGAGATGACTTCCCTTATTTACTACATCTGAGTTATCTGAACATCAAAGAGCTCTAACAAAAACCCTCCAGAGACTCTTACCATTGCCTTGGCTATCACCTCTACTTGCCACTCTCACAAGGCAGGGGCATCAATTGTGTATAACTCCCTTTTCAAGGCAGGGGTATCAATTTTATTCTTCTTTTCAATTCCTTGTAGTTGGGTCTATGTGCTTGGAGGGTTATGTTTTTTAGATGATATAGAACAGTGACTAGACCATCAAACTTCTACCCAAGTCAATTGAAGTATTCCAAAACATTGGTACCTGACTGAGTTAAATTTAATCAGGATGCCTGGATTTGTGGGTAAGAGCGCAACTTTTGAATTTAATCGCATTTGTAATGGAGTTGTCTATATAGCGAAATGTAAATTCTTTTAGCTCAGCCCAAATGTAGTTTAGCCCATTCTCATAGCATTTCCAGCCAGCATCAATCCTCTAGTACCTTGGGGGTAAGGCTGTCAATGGATTAGATCTGGATCCAGTCCGTTTATCTAGATCTAAATTATGTTTAAAATCCGATTATCCGTTAACCCAATTACTTGATTATTAAATGAATCGGGGAATCTGTTATGATACCAATTCGATTAGGTTATAGTATATATCTAAACTAATATACTTTTACATATTATATTTATAATACATAGACGTAAACATATATGCCTATATATATAACATCATTGTATTGTTATAGTATTTTAAAATATATTTTAATCCAAAATTAAGAAAGAAAAAGAGGGATAAAAACAAAATAAATGGATATATCTAAATCCTATCCAGTAAGCAAATTATAGGTCCACTTAGTAAACGGCGAATTCATTCACAAGCCTAATGGGGAATCCCCATATCCCTCAAGAAGAACCCATGGTAAGAGATGCATAGACGGGCCCTCTGGTTGTGTGGGGAAGCACAAACACTCCCTCAAGCCATATCCTAATTTTCACCTCAATAAAAGATTGGTTATTGTGGGGATCTATGTGGCGCGGATACGTCAAAAATAGCAGAAACGGATTATTTAATTTGGATATGCTTCGGATTCAGCACCATTATGTATCGAGTACTTTAAATTCTTATCCGTTGGCCAAATTGGCAATTTTAACTTTTGGCTACGTTTTGGATATATCTTGGATATTACGGGGTAGATATTTGTACAGAGTTGTAACTGTAATTTGATATAAAACATACATACACAATATGTTTCACAAAAGCTTGCTTAAGTTTTAATCCGTAAGTTGTTGGTCTAATTGCTTGGTTCAAAAATGTTGTTTGACTTGTGTCTTCTTATGCGGATGAGAGTCTTAAACTAGGCTAACCTAACCCCACTAAGCCTTGTGTGAGTGCAAATCTCCCGCTAAGCTACAACCCTTGATGGTCGATCTTGAAGGCAACATATATTTTTTCTTCTGCGCTAAGTTACCTTGATTGGGGAGTTGATTAGTTGAGACTTTATTGTGTTTTTTTTTTGGTTTAACGATGACAGAAAAACGAAAAGGACCTACAATTTGGGTCATGACTAGATTGTCTTGGGCATCAATCTCACAGGGAGGCATATGCATATGGAGTGTAGAGAAACCATTATAACTTAAAACACCAGAGGATGACTGTTGGATTTCTTTAATAGATAAAAAAATGCTAAAAATAATACAAGGACTGTTGTCACTTGCCAATAAAATTCATTTTATTCACCTTTCACAACTATGATCCATCAAAGCTTCAGATATTGTTTAGAAGCTACTGATAACAGACAAAAATAGGACACCTTAGTTTTTCTGTATTTGTTGCCACCACCTAAAGTTGATTGTCAATCTGTAATTGTTGCTGCCACCCAAGTAATATTGTCAAATGTTTTAGGGTCCCGGAAAACTTTTGAAATTGAGTTTTGTACTATAAAATAAAAATTATTAAAGGCCGTATAGAAAATATGATGCTTTTTGAAAAAGTGTCGTATATAAATATTTATCTTGGGTTCAAGCAGTTGCTATGATGTTTTGCCTGACTTTTTTATGCTGCTTTATAAAAACTGGAATATATAAAATTTTCAAATGCGTGGCATCTCTTTGATGAACCTAATATGATGGATTTGAGCTTTTCATTTTATTTATGATGTTAATTAGGCAAAAAATGCTGTAATTTTTTTTCTTCTTTTCTATCTTCCTGTAGAGCCCATAGAAATCATCAAAATTTAGGGAGTTAAAGTCCCCCCCCCCCCCCCCCCCCAACCACCACCCCAACCACCACCACCAAGTCAGCCCAACATTGGGTAGCAGCAACTATGTAATGGTAAACTAACCATTTCATTACCTTCAGCTACTTTAGTGTTCCACACACTATAAATTCATAGAAGTGTGTGCGTCCTAAGTGTAGAACACACTTCGTTAGACGTGTGTTTCGGACTCCTGCGCACTTTAGTTGTGTCCCACATTTTCACACGCTCACTTACTTTTATTGTGTGTCCGATATGCAGAATTTTCCCCTTATGCGCTTCAGTCTTGCGTCCACTTTTCCCACGCACTTAGTTTGTGCATGTGAAACCCCTACACACATCAATTGTTTCTGCCAAGCCCCACCGCTATGGAAATCCTCTTATGCCTATAGTAAAAGTAAATTATAACTTCTATTCCACTGAATGCATCATTGTGGATGATCTTAGGGCGAGTATTCTATACAAAAAAGGTTGCCTGAACTTTTAACTTTGTTATTGTTGCCATCATTTGCTTTAAACCTTGTACAAGTAAACCGTGGATATCCGTACTCTATGGGCCACTCCTGCACTTTTTGAGTGTTTTCTTGTGAGCGAAGCCTTTTGCAACAATGTTGGGAGTGTGGGATTACTCATTAGGAGTGCTAATAGATGGATCCTATAGATATATGCGTACATATTTATATCATAATGGGTGGCTAATTTGAATCGAGTTTAGTGACTTAGACATAACCATTCATTAGGGCTAATTGCTTGTGCCCTCAATGAGTAATCCTAGAATGTTGCAAAAGGGTCCGCTTGCAAAGAAAATCGCTCACAAATTGTTATATCGAAGTGCAGGAATTATATATCATATTGGGTGAATAATTTGAACTGAGTTTAGTAATTTAGACATAACCATTAGGACTAGGCTAATGGCCCTGTGCCCTCAGTCTCATATACAAGGTGAAGTTGAAGGTGGAGATTCGTCCCCCACCCCATCCAACGCCAAAAAAAGTATATTGTAAAAAAAAAATGTTTATTATCTTACACTTGAAATGAATTGCTTAACATATACGCAGTTCATTGCATTAACTTGTATATAAACTACAAGCCTAAGTAAACTAACTTATATTGAATGTCGAGTCCCAAACAATCATAATACCTTCATAGGAAAAAAAGTTACAATTGTTGGCTTACATGAGAACTACACCTTTGACCTTCATTTAATTTGCCATGTTAAATTTCACTACTTTAGCATCCAAACTCGTCATAAATACCGATAAGAAACGCATTGTGACGATTTTGAGTGGTAAAATAGTAGAAGTGAAAATGGAGTGGCAAAATAAATGTGTATCAAACCTGAAATAACCCAAGTAAAAATCTTTTCCCTACACGTAGAGGTGGAGATTAAGAATGACAAGGAACAGAATAAGAAACAAACCAAAGAGAACAGTGTGCAACAACATAGAGGCTATACTAGTCTTCATGTTCAAGAAATCAACTGGTTTATGCCTCCCCGGCAGTTGAAATAACAATCCCGGCGTTAAAAATCCGAAAAGCGCGGTGGCAATAAGCGGAGCAGCCCAATCGTGCATTCTAAACCTTACAGAAAAAAAATATTGTGTTTCACAGTTGTTTAGAACTTTTCTTCTAAGAGGAGAAGAAGAATAAGAACAAGAATAAAGCTTGTAAGGTAGAGAGGGTATTGGATGCCATATGGTTTGAATTTGAAGTGTGTTTTAAAGAGAGAATGAGAATCCTATAAAGCTAGAATATGAAAAATTCAGTTCTCTTGCTTTTGCTTTTTTAAGCATTTCTTGTTACTACTTTTGTCGGGATAAGGCAAATCATCATTTCTCTTTTGGAGGACAACAGGACAAGCTCACTAGCGGCTATGGTGGTTGCAGTTGAAACTGTTTTTTTTTTTGTGCAAATCTTTTAGCGTTATCAAATTGCAGCTGTACCATCATCATTAACTCATTTGAAAACAATTGCTAACGGGGTCCATATGTATCATTAGAGTCGTTGCTTCTAGTTAGGCCGCGAAAAATGAATCACGACACAATAGCACGATGCGAATCGACACGAAATTATAAGTTAATGGGTGGATCGTTAACGGTTTCTGGTCATATCAATGTCAACCCGATAAGACACGATAGTTAACGAGTCGGGTTAACGTTGACCCCATTTACCCATTAGTACCCATTAAGATCCATTAATTTAAGTAAATAAAATATATTATTGGGACTTATAAAACGTTTATGTAGTTTAATATTAATTTAATCATAACAAATATCACTAAATGAGAGAGTTAGTAATTGTAACGAATTAATGGGTCTGATTATGTTTTAAAATGAGCTAATATGTCAACTTGCGTACGATTCAAAATAATCCATGATGTTAATGGGTAATAACGAGTGTATACAATACGACACGTTAAGATAACGGGTCGAGTTTGAATATGAATTTTTTTTACAAGATAAAAAAATTACTGGTTTAGACATGAACCGGATAAGATATAAATACGATAAAAGCCGATACGAACACGATTCGACAAGATCCGTTAAAAAATCTACTTCCAGTAAACATTAGTAGTTGATTACTTGGTGTATTTTTTCAGTTGGGCAACTTTACTCATCTTATCTAATTTTTATAACTAGACTGAAAAAGAAGACATGACTAATTAGAGTGCTAAAATTGTTAACTAGTGGACCAATAATTTGACTAACTAAGTTTCTATTAATTTGAGGAAAACTTTCTTTATAGATATAAAAATTGTAATTACAATACAATGAGTAACTCTAGTAGTTATAAATTAACACCATGATTTCACGGTCTCAATTAGACCTATTTGCATTAAAAAGTTGGCTCATATATTTCGTCCTCGCCCTCGTCTTCTATGTTCGTATAGTCTTTATCCGAATCATCGTCTGGCCGTCTTAAAACTTCCCGTAGGCCTGCCTTAACCTTGTTAGTTGAGGCCAAAGTGGCTAAATACGCGTGTTGCGACGCCATAAGCAAGAAAATTATTATCTAATTTTAGTTCTTTAAATTTTTGTCAAAAGTTGGGTAATTTAGGAAATATATTTTCCTTACAACTCTTAGTCACATAACACCTCTCTCTCTCTCACTCATTCCATGAGAAGTAAATCCCACGTAGGTGTGTTCGCGGTCCGATAAAAACTCGTACCGTACCGTTTTGTATCGAAAATTAGTGATAATGGTTTACATTTTTTACTTTTCAAAATTGAAACTACTGAAACCAAATTTTACTGAATTTTTTGTGGTTAGTTTTGGTTTTAACATTTTAAAAATCGATTTACCGATTGTACCGTACCGAAATAAAATACCTAAATAAAAGTACCGGAAATACCTAAATGATATTATCGAATTTAATGTAACGAAACTGATTTATGGGGCTTTATATTTATTGTATAAATCATTTTTCTGGGTAGTTGACATTTTTTACTCAAGTCCCTTTTAACATCGAAGTTGAAACCTGTTAACTTTGAAGATATTTTTCAGCGAATACTCCATTGGAAATTTAGATTTGATGAAAATGAAAAAAAATGAATATGAAAAAAGAAGTGAGTTGTACTCTAGAACAACAATTATATATATCAATGGAAGGAAACACTGTATCGTCTGATTCAATGGCAAATGAACTATTATTTCGTCTCATTCCATTTCTCCACTTTCTAATTTGATAATCTATTTTATTTAGTTGGGTTAGACTCTTAATATGTTGTGATGAAATGTTAATGGGTTTAATATGACGACCTGGGTTGATATTTATTCGAGTTATTTAGACAATAGTGTAACTTGAATTACAATTTGTGATGTTTATTTTGGAGTTCAATGTTTATATATAGTTATGGAGACGGCACAATTATGTAGGTTATTTTCTATTTATTTTTTTAAATATGCATATAAAAAGTTAACCATTATGTACCGAGTAGTACCAAATTTACTGTAAAGAGAAATTTATCGAAATCTACCGTATTTTTTGGAAAATCGATTTTACTGCAAAAAATCGATTTTACTGATGTCCCGTACAGTTTGGTTTTGGTTTGTGTGCCGGAGTACCGGCTGATAAAATTGGTAATTTTGGTTTGATGATTTCAAAATTGGTATGGTATTGGTATTCTCCGTTTACCGACCAAATCGACCAAAACTAGCCTTAATCCCGTGCATTGAATGGTGAGATTAGTGAACTATAGGGACGAGTGTTTATTTTATTTCGTGGTTTTTGGTTGAACTCCTTCGCCAATAATTTTTTTGCCTTCAGTTCACTAATGTATTTTTGAGGGACTAAGGTTCTTCTCCCTCAATATATAATTTTTGAGGGACTAAGGTTCCTCTCCCTCAATATATAATCGATTATTAGTAAAGTGTACAATTTTTTTTTTTCACTTTGTACGTGAAATTTTATAATGTATATATGAATTTTTATAATATACACGTGTTACGTTCTAACTTAAATTAAGGGGTGAGGAGTCTTAATGTCCAAAAATATTTAAGTAAAATAAAGCAAAAAAAATATAACTCAAGGATTAAAATGAAAAACTCCCTTCATTTCATTTCATCGCGCGGAATGTAAATTGGTTGTTGAATAATGATTTGGATACAAAAAACTCCACAAAAATATTCACAAAATCTAACGTGGATTTTACATATTCTCCCACCTATTTATTAAACATTGCCTTGTGATATGGAGTCCCATCAAAATACAATAATTTATTACTTTTTATAAAGACTTAATGAAATATTTTGTACCCCTAGCATTCCTCTCGGTTGTTTGATGTCAATTTCTTCTCATATGGAATAGATAAGGTTGCCATAAATTGAAATTGACAACTTTATCTTGATCATTTTGCATTCATTTGACAAGGACCAGACATTAATTCGATGGAAATGGAATTTTACTCTTTTAAACCTTTGATGCATTAATTGTTGCAAAAATATAGACAAGTTTGCAACTATAGAGCATAATGATGTAACATACCTAGAACATCCTCAACCAAGGGTAACTATGTCATATAATGTAAGAGTGAAGTCATGGAAGATATTTATCTCAACCTCTATTACACGAGTTCAGATTTGTTGATTGTTTTTTTTTTTTGGTATGATACCATGTGATGTCTTGATCAGCTTTAAGCGCTCCTCGATTAATTAACGCTCGTGATTTGTGACTTTCACTAGCGAATGAATATTTTGACAGTGCGAAGAATCGAACTGGGAACCAAACTCAATTTACTCCAAGACTGTCCCGATGACAACCTTATACAACTGCCCAAGAGGCTTGATTTTCAGATTTGTTGCTAAACACATAGAGAAAGACTAGGGAGACCCGCAAGGGAGATAATCCGCTCCCTCATTATCCTGTCTCATTTCTTGTCCCTCAATTAATTATTGCCACGTGTCCGGATTTGAACAATCAGCAAACAACCCCACAAAATGTTATCCAATAAATAAGTGATGACTCTGCAAATCAGCACACGTGGTGTAAATTGATTGGGAAACAGGGTAATGGGGACAACAGATTATCCACCTTAATTCTACACAACTAGCATGTAACACGCGCGATGCGCGAGCGAAAATGTATCTTATGAATATTATTGAACGAAATATATTATTTAAATATATTCTCAAAATTATGCTATTTCATTATAGTGACATATATATTGACAAACTATTGATATACCAAACAGTACCGGTAAAAAAAATTATCCCATACATATATTTTATTAAGGAGAACCCAAAACATAATAAATTTTCATTATTAAAATTGAAAATGTCTTTAAAAAATAGATTTCCAACAAAAAACAGATTTTTAGTTAAAAAAAAAAGATTTCATATTAAAATTAGGAAAATACTAAAAAATCTACATAAAATTTTGGATTATATTTTTAAAAAGTCTGAAAAAAACTGAGTAAATACTTTAAAGAGTTTTAAAAAAATATTGTGAAAAAACTATTTCCAATGAAAAAGTAGATTTCCAATTAAAAATAAATTTCTAATAAAAATAGAAAAAATGTTCAATAATTAATGAAAACCTGGAAAATACATAAAAAAAACATAAAACATAAATAAAAATATGGAAAAAACATTAAAAAAAATAGAAAAGATATTCAATAAACCAGAAAAATATTTTTTTTAATTATGGCAAACAGAATAAATATTTTGAAAAATTGAAAAATACTGAAAAAAATTAATTTCCAATAAAAAACAAATTAATAATTAAACCAGATTTTTTTTAAATAATTACAGAAAATTTAGAATTTTCAGAAAAATAGAAAATATATTTAAAAAATAAATTTTTTAAAAAAAAGAAAAATAATTTCCAAAAATAAAAATGATCAAATACAAAAAAGTCCCTCAAATGTTTTTTAATACACATTTAGTCCAAGCGTTTTATTTTGTACCAAAAAGTCATTTATTCTCTTATCTTTAATGGTCCGCGCCACCGGCATGGTAAAGTAGTTTTGGCATGATGAAAGACTTTTTGGTGCAAAATAAAAAGGCTTGGACTATACATGGATTAAAAAAAGTTCGAATGACTATTTGATATATGCCCCAATTAAAAATTCTAACCATGATTAAAAAAATATAAAAAATAATACTCATGAAATATTTCAAGCAAAAAAAATGTTTACATCCCCAAAAAAAAAATTCTAGCAAAATAAAAATGATTTCGAGAAAAAATAATTTTTATCTCAAAAAACTATTTTTTAATAGATAAAAAACTATCATCAAATCTCAGGAAAAAAATTCATATTAATACAAATAGCTCAAATTTTTATATCACCTATAAATTCAATCGCAAAATAACATAGCAATTTACCAAAAACATTCAACACGCAATTTGCAGAAATAATAGAACAAAAAAATTTTAGTGCTAGATGAAACACGTTTGTTGTCATTACATTTTTTTGAGGTGATTTTTTATGGGTTTTTAACATTTCAATAAACCAGCAAATTAACAATCAACTCAAATTGATTTCTTTTTTTGCGATTGTTGATGCAAAAAACTGGACCGAATCCCATTTTTATGATCACAGATAAATATATGAAAGCAATCCAATCAAGCACATGAGAGAAAAAGATTTTTAAAGTGGTTCGGCTATGACTAAAGCCTACGTCCACTGTTATTTTATTCCCAGGGGTTTACAATAGCACCATAGGGCATAGAGAGAGAAAGGATGTGTATCTTGTGTATGGAGTTTCTAGGTTCTCTTGGATCTCTTTTGACTCTCCCCTTTTGGCTAAGGGAATACATGTATTTATAGTGATGGGAGATAAAGAGATTCATTGTATGTAGACATTTATGTCTACATTCAACGAATCTAATTGTTGAATTGCTTGGTATGCTATGTATTGTCATCTATTAATACAATATAAATGTACATTAAGGCTCATTAAATGCGCTGCCATCTTCATTAATGCACATTAAATGCGTAGTTGTCCTTTGATCTTCCTGGTTGGTATGCCGACCAACTCTCCTCGGGTGCCGACCAATACTCCTCGGGTGCCAACTAATTTTCCTCGGGTACTGACCAACTCTCCTCGGATGCCGACCAACTCACCTCGGGTGTCGAATATTGCCACGTAGGATGACATGTGTCCTTTTCTGATTGGTCCTCGTAGATGGAGAATTTTTGCGTTAACAGAAGCCCCCAATGCTCCATGCTTGATGGTTTACTTGAAAGGATGGAGTATTTATTCTGCAGTGTTGCTCGGTGCTCGTGAAATTCTTGATCTACCTTCTTGATTTGTTCAACATAAAGTTCATTATCTCCTGGACGACATATGATGCAGGCTGATCGACAGTTGCTAATCTTTCTTTTGAGGAACTCCGTGTGCTATGTATCACCCCTGGGAATTTGGATGCAGCCATGGCATAGTATGCAGCTTGTAGCTTGTCATAATCTTCAAGTATGTTGATTGGTTCGCTAGTCGACCAATTGCCTCCTGTGCCGAGCCACTGAGTGCTAACTTCACGTTATTGATTCTTCTGATTTATGATCCTCTGAATACTTTGTCGAGTAACATACTAGCTTTTGAACCCAACTCTTCAATCTGATTAGTACCAAGCTAGTGGTGGACTTTGAAACATTTTCATACAACTTCTTCTTCAATATTGGTCGGGATAGTAGTAGTATAGATCTTAGTGCTGTAGATGCTAAATTTGACTTCTGAACTTCAATAGTATGTGCATAATAACTCCTGAATATGCCTCCTGAACTTCTGAATGCACCTCCTGAACTTCTGAATACGCCTCCGTGTGAGTTTGTGAAGTTGAATTTGGTGCTCGACTGCATGATGTTATAAGAATGTGCCACCAAATGAACAAATATATCTGTAATAGAAGCCCCCAAATGAACAAATACTTTATCGAGCACCTCCTAGATCGACCATCCGTGATGAATATCAGGATGCTCAAAGATCTTAACTTCATAAAGTCTCCTCTTGCTTTAAATTATCCACCTGCTGGCGAGGAACCTGTTTCAAAAGCAGAGGGGAAGAAACCAATAGAATGGGAATATTGATGTAATAAATTTGTATTTCATTCCTGATGTATTTTGTTTTTGATTTTAATGAAAGTCTTTCATTTTTGTTCGCAATCTTAATTGCTATTGTCTTGTAAAATACTTAACATCTGTGCATATGTATCTGTTAAAAATATAATATTGTGTTGTTTGTCGATCAACTTATTGTCGACTAGTTTGAATTTGTGGTAACCATTTGATAAAAAATGATGTTTTGTTTGTCGACCAACTTAGTAAAAAAGTTACAAGTATAAAAAATGTTGCTCGATCACTTTCTCGTTTTCATAAAATGTTTCCGACCAACCAAGGTCGGTAAATTTTCCTTTTCGACCAACTACAGTTAGTGGGTTTTTATCCCCGACCAGCCATAGTTAGTGGATTTTTCCTCTACGAGCAACTTTGGCGCTTTCTGGAATAATCTTACCTCCCGACCAACATAAGTTGGCATTTTCGATAATATATTTACCTCCCGACCAACATAAGTTGGCATTTTCGAGAATATATATACTTCCTAACCAACATAAGTTGGCATTCTTAGGAATATTTTGTTTCCTAGCCAAACAGGTTGGCATTTTTAGGAATATTTCGTTTCCTAGCCAAACAGGTTGGCATTTTTAGGAATATTTTGTTTCCTAACCAACCGAAGTTGGCATTTTTAGGAATATTTTGTTTCCTAACCAACCGAAGTTGGCATTTTTAGGAATATTTTGTTTCCTAACCAACCGAGGTTGGCATTTTTAGGAATATTTTGCTGTTGAGCAGTCTGAGCTTTGCCGAGTTTTGCCGAGTTTTGCTGAGTAGTGTGTAGCACTAGTATTCCCCGAAAAATTCTCAATAAAAGGAGAGACTTTAGCAGAATATCTTCATTTTATTCATATTGATGGAACTGTGTTACATATACATCACTGATAATACCTGCGTAGGTGCTCTGCGTTCCATGCATTCTTGAACTCCTCCCCCTCTAGAGTTTCTATTCGATAAGTTCCTGGTCGAAAAACTTCTGTAACTCGGTATGGTCCATGCCAATTTGCTTTCAGCTTATTGTGCTTTTGAATTACTTTCTTCAGCACATAGTCTCCTTCTTTCAGGTCGCACTTCTTCACCCTTTTGTTGTAGAACAAAGTTGTTCGCTGCTGGTAAGCAGCATTTCTAATGGCTGCTTCTTCTCTAACTTCCTCGAGCATGTCTAAATCCAGTCTTCTCATTAAGTCGCTGACAGGGGAATTAAAATTCAGTACCCTGTGTGTTGGAAGGCCCAACTCGGCAGGTATAACGGCTTCAGTTCCAAACGCCAGCATATATGGTGTTTCTCCAGTTGCTACTCGGGGAATAGTTCGGTAAGCCCAGAGTACTGTTTGTAGCTCGTTGATCCAATTCGATTTTGCATCATCCAGTCTTTTCTTCAAGCCATTTAGTAGCGTTCTGTTTGTCACTTCAGTTTGTCCATTGCTTTGAGGATGGCCTGGTGCTGAGTGGACCTTCAAAATATTTGATTGATGACAATAGGTCGCGAACTCCTCGTTATCAAATTGTGTTCCATGGTTTGTGATGAAAGCATGGGGAAGACCATATCGACAAATGATGTTCTTCCAAATAAATTGGTACACCTTCTCGTACGTCATATCAATGAGTGGCTCAGCTTCTACCCATCTAGTAAAATAATCCACTGCGACAACGAGGTATTTGAACCTTCCTCGGGTCGTTGGCAGTGGCCCAACCAAGTCAATTCCCCACATGGCAAAAGGCCAAGGGGAAGTTATGGGTGTCAACAATGCTTGTGGAGTTCTTCGGATTGAGGAAAAGCGCTGGCACTTGTCATATTTCTTGGCATAGGTTATACAATCAGCCCTCATTGTCGGCCAGTAGTATCCCTGCGTCATCACCCTTTGTAAAAGCGTCCGACCTGCTACATGTGCTCCACAAGACCCTTCATGGACCTCTTCAATCAAATCTTTCACCTCGGTGGGATGCACACATCTTTGCAAACCTGCCATAATTCCTCATCTATATAGAATACCGTTAATTAATACATACCGAGCAGCTTTAAACTTTAATTTCTTGGCTGCGAGCTTGTCAATTAGTAATTCTCCCTCCTCAATATATGCCCTGATGGGATCCATCCAAGATGGTCCTAAATCAAGGGTAATAGAATTCATCGTCAGATCTTCATCTATACTCCGACCAACTAAAACTTCAATTGGGATTATTCTTCGTAGCTCGATACGAGTAGCTGATGTTAATCGAGCTAAGGCGTCTACTCTCGCATTCTCCATTCTTGGTATTCTGACAAACTGGATAGCAACAAATTCTGATACCAACTCCATCACCTTTGCATGATACCTAATCATTGATTCTCCTTTGGCTGCATATATTCCTAACATTTAACTTACGATCAATTGAGAATCACTGAAGACAATAACCTGTTGCGCCTCCATAATTTTTGCCAAATTAAGACCTGCAATCATGGCCTCATACTCAACCTCATTATTGGAAGCTTTGAATTGGAATCGTAGGGTGTATTCCATGTCGACCTCGTCCGGGCTGTTCAAAACGATCCCTGCCCCACAGCCTGTTGTGCAAGATGAGCCATCTACATATAGCCTCCATATAGGTAACTCGTCTTCAAATTTCTGATCTGACAGAGTTCCTCGGTGAAATATTTATTGCTTCCTTTCATCCTCCCCTGATATTTCTTACTCCTCGTCGATCATCTTTTCTTGCCCTTTTACCAACCGGAGTTGGTCTGAGCTCGAAATTGATGATCCTGTAACATCCACTCGCCCTTTTACCAACCGGAGTTGGTCTGAGCTTGTGTCTGTTGATTCTGTAACATCCACAGGTTGATCAGCGAACAACTTTTGCTCCTCGGGGGTATCAGGATAGGTGAACTCTGCTATAAAATCTGCTACAGCTTGCCCTTTTAGTGATGATCTGGGTTCATAAACTATATCATATTCACCGAGCTCTATTGCCCAATACATCAATCTCTCTGATTTTTCTGGTTTATGAAGGGCTTGCCTCAACGGCATATAAGTATATACTACTATGGTATGAGCCTGGAAGTATGGCCTCATTCTCCTACTTGCCTCAATCAACGCCAGTGCCAATTTTTCCAGCCTCTGATATCTGATTTCTGCCCCTCGGAAGGCCTTACTCATGTAATAAATTGTTTTTTGCACTCCATTCTCCACTCTGATCAACGTCGAGCTAACTGCATTCTCCGATACTGCTAGATACAAGTATAATTTTTTCCATCACCGGCCTGGACAACAGTGGAGGTGCTCCCAGGTATTTCTTCAAGTCTTGAAAGGCCTTCTCACATTCATCATTCCACTCAAAAGTCTTTCGGAGCGTTGTGAAGAATGGGAGACATCTATCAGTTGCTCACGATACAAATCTGTTGAGTGCTGCTACTCGTCCTGTGAGACTCTGTACTTCTTTCTTCGTCGTTAGAGATCGCAGCCCTAATAGGGCTTTGATCTTTTCAGGATTTGCTTCAATGCCTCGTTGATTGACAATGTACCCGAGAAACATGCCTTCTCGAACTCCAAATATGCACTTCGTCGGTTTCAGCTTCATTTGATATTTATCCAGTTGATCAAAGGTCTGGCCTAAGTCAACTAGATGATCGAAAACTTTCTTGCTCTTTGTCAGCATATCGTCAACATAGACTTCCATATTGCAATTAATTTGTTCAGCAAAGACCTTGTTCATCAGCCGCTGATATGTCGCACCTGCATTTTTCAAACCAAAAGGCATAACATTATAACAATAAGTTTCCCTAGGGGTAATGAAAGAAGTACTCTCCCTGTCTTCAGGTTTCATTTTAATCTGGTTGTAACCAGAATAAGCATCCATGAAGCTCAGCAGCTCGTGTCCCGAGGTAGCATCGACTAGTTGATCAATTCGGGGCAGCGAAAAGTGGTCCTTTGGGCATGCTTTATTGAGGTCGGTGACGTCTACACACATCCTCCACTTGTTATTCTTCTTTTTTACCATCACCACATTTGCTAACCAGTCTGGATATTTAACATCTTCAATGAAACAAGCTTTCTGGAGCTTCTCGACTTCCTCCTGTATAGCTTGATTCTTCTCGGGACTGAATACTCTTCTTCTCTGCTTCACATGCTTGATCTCCTTATTCATATTGAGTTCGTGACATAAGAAGTTTGGGTTTATCCCTGGCATATCTTCATGACTCCATGCAAAAGTTTGTCTTCTGCTTCTAAGGAAAGTTATCAATTCTTGTTTTAATGAGGCTTCCAACGACGAACATATTTGAGTAGTTCGTTCAGGGTGCTCGTCATCCAGAATGATATTTTCAGTAGCTTCCACCACTTGACCCTTCACGAGTTGCGACTCATCTCTAGGATCCAATGTTTCAATTTCTGCACCTTCATCCACTTGATAAGTAGTAGTCTTTTTCCTCGACTCCTCCAGCTCCTCTTGCTCGGCAGATGAATAATAACATTCCCGAGCTACTTTTTGATCACCTTTCGTAACTCCTACTCCAAAATTTGTTAGAAATTTTAGGCACTGATGTACTGTAGATGGCACTGCCTCGAACTTCTTCAATCCTACTCTTAACTCGATTAAGTCAAGTATGAAGCTCTATGCCCAGGATTGGGGCATGTATGAAATGAATCTGATGGTGCCAATTGAATTTTTGTTTGCAGTCTTGTTGCTGTGTTGTGTGCAGTCTAGCTGCGTTACTTTTGTTCAGTATTGACCTTTTAAGGTCTTTATGTGTCGTTGATGAGCATCCAAGAATTGTACTGGGCAGATAATTTTTCCTGAGCACCTGTTGAGGCTGAATCATATAAAAATTACGATTAGAATAATTATTCAGCCGACCAATATATAGTGTGCATTGGCTTCAATATCGGACAATTTAAATTTCCAGATAATAATATGAGAGATAACAATCAAAATATCTCGTGTTCTCATAAAAATATGATGTACATAAACGTGTCTCCATAAAAATATTTAACGGACTTGTGATTATGAAATTTTCGTTTATTCATATTTGAAATAAAAACCGATCCACTAATGTAATAAAATCATGATTTGCAATATTTTGCAGATTTGATAAATGAAAAATTGGACAACTAATTTATGTTTATAATCATAAAAAGCATGACTGAATCAAAAGATGTATGTATATATGTACAACATATAATTGATTGTTCATATATTGATAAAATTGATCGTATCAACTCAATTACATAATATGATTATTTGTGCAGAGAACATAGTTTTCTTGAAGAGAGAGAAAATGGGTCTGATTCAATTCATGTTAATATCGGAATGGAAAATACATAATCGTTCTTAATGCTTATCCATATCCTAACATATTTGTTCAGAAAATCTTCAAGTGGATCCATAGATGCAAGGATTTGTATAATATTTATGAGTCTAAAATTCACCAGATCCCCAAATTGAAATCGATCACACAGTTAGTGCATATAAAAATTATAACTAAATTAAAAGATTTTCAAATGAATCAAATTTGTATATACTCATATAAAAGAGATTTATGAATATAGAGAAATTATTTTATCTCCTTAAAGAAGAAATAATATAATATGTACACAAATTTCTCAAACTTTGTGATTATGAAATGTACATTTATGCAGATTTGTAAAATTAGATTCAACAATTTGTGAATATAAAATCATGATTGAATTAAAAGATGTATGCACAATATATAATTGATTTGATCTCTAATTTTATGGATATAAACATATGAGAATCATGATTTGAACAAAAATATAATGGGAATTTGAATAATCATCAAAGATCTTTCACAAATTATTTCAAAATCAACAAAGAAAATTATCAAATCTTATCATCATCGTATATATTGGTATATTTAATCATTTAAAATATTTATTCCATGATATAAAATTGAAACTTGAGAATCAAGCAAAAAGTTATGATTTATGAAATCCACTATTTTTCAGATATCTAAATAAGAATTAATCTAGCAGTTATGATTTAAAAATCATGATATGCAACAATTTGCAGATAAAAATAGGACAATTAATTTATGTATATAAACATAAAAATCATGATTGAATCAAAAGATGTATGTATAATATATAATTTATTATACATAAAGAAAATAAAAACTTAGCTTTTGATGGAGAACAATGCTTGTAACACGTTCCCACAGACGACGCCAATCTGTTGATGCAAAAAACTGGACCGAATCGCATTTTTATGATCACAGATAAATAGATGAAAGCAATCCAATCAAGCACATGAGAGAAAAATATTTTTAAAGTGGTTCGGCTATGAATAAAGCCTACGTCCACTGTTATTTTATTCCCAGGGGTTTACAATAGCACCATAGGGCGTAGAGAGAGAAAGGATGTGTATCTTGTGTATGGGGTTTCTAAGTTCTCTTGGATCTCTTTTGACTCTCCCCTTTTGGCTAAGGGAATACATGTATTTATAGTGATGGGAGATAAAGAGATTCATTGTATGTAGACATTTATGTCTACATTCAACGAATCTGATTGTTGAATTGCTTGGTATGCTATGTGTTGTCATCTATTAATACAGTATAAATGTACATTAAGGCTCATTAAATGCGTTGCCATCTTCATTAATGCACATTAAATGCGTAGTTATCCTTTGATCTTCCTGGTTGGTATGCCGACCAATTCTCCTCGGGTGCCGACCAATACTCCTCGGGTGCCAACTAATTTTCCTCGGGTACTGACCAACTCTCCTCGAATGCCGACCAACTCACCTCGGGTGTCGAATATTGCCACGTAGGATGACATGTGTCCTTTTCTGATTGGTCCTCGTAGATGGAGATTTTTTGCGTTAACAGCGATTTTATAAAATAGGTCCAAATCTTTGAGTTTTTAAGTAGCTTAAAATATATGTCCAAGAAAATTAAAAAAATATCAAAGAGGTTAACAAAAAAATTGTATTTTGGGGATAATAAATTATCATATAAGATTTTTTTTTAGAATATTAATTCTTGCAACTAAAAAAATAAAGAAAACATCATGCATGTGAATAGAGATTTAAAGAAAGAAATTAATAAAAAAATGGGTAAGAGAAAAGAATGGCGAAAATCAGTAGCATCATATAAAGAAAATTACATTCCAATACACGGCTATCTATTGTCACTTCCTTCAATAAATCAAGAAATGCTCACCACTTATTTATCACTAACATTAAACATATCAAAGTTATCAAAAAAAAAGAATCAAATGAAAATGATGAGTGTAAAATTAATCATCCAATTTGCATAGACTAACTCATGTATGGTTGAGGGACATTATAAACTGAGTATAATATGACTTTGCGATTAATAAGGCCGTCGAGAATCCGATCTTCTTCAAGTCAACCCAGGGCTTTAATAGATGTTGCCCTTAAAAATCTGCAGAGCTAGAAAAAATTTGTAGATTTAGCATAATAGCAGAGAGCCTTAAGAGCATCCAAAATGAGTTAGCCGAGCCCAACTAAGCCGAGGATCTGGTGAGTACCTTAATTTTTTAGGCTGAATCTTTTTAATCCGATAGAAAAATACGATTTCATAGATGCACATGACGATCCTATTTTCGGCTAAGGGTGAGAAAGGGGAACCCCAAAGTCCGCTAAGTTTGAATTTGTTTTTCAACTGCTAAGTTCCTTCTTTAAAGAAATCCCCACATCAGAAACTTCCATTTTTATTGTTGCTGATATTGATAAACCTTTCGGCCCATCAAGATAATCCCTAAAAGTTTGGTTATAACATATGCAAATAAAACTGAAGGGACATAGTCCTTCATGCCTTTTCTTTCTCCCAAGAAATAAATATATGGAGGTTGGATAGTCGTGGATAACTAAGAGTTTTTTTGAAATTTTTTAGATATAAAAAGACTTATTTATAGAAATGAATGAAAAAGTAGTGTATTTATTAGATGTCATCAACCTCTAATACTATCATATTAGAGGTATATTATAAATTAGCGAACACACCTATGTGGAACCTGCCAAGTAGGAAAGAGAAAAAAACCTGCTATCTCACCAAAACCGCCCAAAGTTAATACACACACACACACACACAAAACTTTCCTCACCAAAAACCAACAAAGTGTTAAATTGTTTCACAATTTCACAAACCAGAAAAACAAACTCATCAACAAGCTGTTAAATTGTTTCACAGTTTCACTAAAACCCAACAAGCTGTTAAGTTGAATCACCTGAATAAAACTGTTTCACAGTTTCATAAACCCAAAAAAAAAAGTTCCGAGCAAAAATTGAACACCATAAATCACATGAAACTTGAAAAAAAAAGTTTTGAGGAAAAATTGAAAAAAAGTTTCGATAAAAAATTGAACACCATAAAATAGTTTCAAGGAAAAATTGAACACCAAAAAACTTTTTTATTCTGTTCAATTTTTGCTCGAAACTTCTTTTTCAAGTTTCACAGTGATTTATGGTGTTCAATTTTTGCTCAGAACTCTTTTTTGGGTGAGTGATTCTTGGGGCCTTCTTTTTTTGACATAAATTGGGTTACAAACTGATGTAACTATTTTTTATTGGTTGATATTTAGGTCTCACTGACGCGGGTGTCAAAAACCAACTAATAAAAAATAGGTACATCAATTTGTCAAACAATTTATGTCAAAAAGTAAGTCACACTAGCATTTTTGTTTGGGGACTATGAAAGAGCAGTTCTACTATGACTCAACTTTCGACTGAAAGTTGATGGACTGAAATAGTTATCATATTTTTATTAGTTGGTTTTTAGGTTCCACTGGCCTGAATCCCCAAAACCAACCAATAAAACTTGACACCTATTTCAGTCCATGAACTTTATGTCAAAAGTTCAGGCAAAATATAATTTTTCTTTATGAAAATGTGAACTAGTTTTGTTCTAGTCATTCAATTTAACAGCTTGTTGGCGATTTTTTTTTCTATTTATTATGAAACTATGGATTAATTTAAAAGCTTGTCGGGTTTTTGTGAGGAAAGAGTTTTTGAAGGGTTTGGGTATTAGTGGGTTGGGGCATTTGATTTAGTGAGATATACATTTTTGTTTTATCTTTCTCACTTGGCAGGTTCCACGTAGGTATGTTCGCTAATTGTGTAGAATTAGCGGGTCTCCATAGTCTTTCTCTTTCGCATAATTGATTGAAATATTAAAATGATAAAAGTGAGTAATGTTTCAACCAAGTCACCATAATCCATTTTAAAATTATATCAATAAATTTGAACTCCTATTGCACCTCAGATACATAAAATTAAAGAGAGAGAAAGTATGAGTGGTGTAAGTAATGTTTTCTTTTTTTTCCCCTTTAAATTTGACACGAGCAGATTTATTTCATGATTAAAAACATATTTACACATTTGAGATTAGAGAGTGAGAGAAAGTATATCATTTTTCTTATTTGGGTGTTTAATGAGGAGAGAATGAAGTAAAACAATTCATTTTAAACCATTTTCTTCTCTAAATTTGAAAGAGATAAAGATAAGAGGACTTAAATTTAACGAATTATTTATATTTACATTTTTACTCGTATATCCATTTTTTTCAAGTAGTATATAAGACTATCTCCAAGGCATTGGGGCATTTTTCTCCACCAAAGCAGTACATTGTTATTTTGCTCCACCAAAAAAAGGGAGACTACTCTATGCATTCATCACACACTTTGTACAGTAGAACAACTATCGCGCATCTAGTTTTCTTGCGGCATTTGGTATGTCGCACACTTAACAAACATTTTTCAATAGATATTTTATGTGTAATGGCTAGTTTTCCAAACTCTCTATAAAAGGCATCAATTTACACCAATTCTACCACTTATATCCATTTAAGTTATGAGATTTTAACTATTTTCTAGTGAAATAATGTCTTCTTCATCTGACAACTAACTTAACAAATTTCTAATCAAATCCTCAGGTGGAGATTATTGGAAAAAAGTTCTCCGGATAATGCCATATGCAGTTCCTGGACTCTTAGTGGCCGAGTGGGAACAAAAGCGGTCACGTTGCCGGAGATCTATACCGGGTAAAAAGATTGTCAACAGAGATAGGGGAGGGAGGGCACCTACGATTATTGACAATTTTTTTATGCGGTGCACCTTAGGACGCCAATATTTTTCGACATTGTCTCCGCATGTGGTGTTTATTGTTCCTCCGTATCCTTAACGAGATATCTTTTTACGACGACTATTTCATAAAGGAGCGAGATACGCATGAGAAATAGAGTTTTCTGTAATATTGAAAGTGACTGCAACCTTTTAAATGCTCACGTATGTGTGCTCATTCAATTCAACTGTTGGATATATTTGAATATTGAAGAGTACAACCATTAAGACAGTAAATAGGTTTTTGACATAGTGTACGTCGTGTATTTCACTTAATACTAGAGGATATCTGCGACTCAGGATGTTCATCGATCGCTCACGAAAGTGGAGAAATGTGATACCCTTTACTTTCCATACATTAGGTGACCAATGTCATGTAAAATTAATAAGGACTATCTAATAATTACATATTATTCTACGTTAGTGACAAAATAATACTAATAACATAATTAAATAACCAAACAAAGTAATACAACTGAAATTTATTATGAAAAAATATTAATACGATAAAAGTCTTCACTATAAAACCAACTTCACAACACAAATATAAATAAATAAACTTCATAAATATTCTTGTATCCAACATGAGTCCATAACCAATATCTCAAAATCAAAGACAAATAAGATATACAGGGATAATGTAACACTCGATACCTACATCATATGTGAATAAGAATTGGAGTAATGTTGAATATTGCAGTATCAACCATTGTATTAATGTTGCTTATGACTCAAAATTGATTCAGCATAAGATGGCTCAAGCCCACAATTAGAGGTAAATATAATAGTAATATATTTATGTAATCCTTACGGTAAATACATGCAAATATACCACCCTAATGCTATAAGATGTAAACCAATCTAAATAACCCATTAAAATGCCATCAATATAACTATACAGTTTATCATGCTTCTAACATAATAAGGATACAACTACCATTAGTAATCCTAATCGTATAGTCATCACCATAATATATAATCAGCATAATACAACTATTATGGTGATCAACACGAGTACTCTTGATCAATGGTCATAAAGAATAGAGCCTTCACACGGCCCTCACATAAAATATCTCACTAAGATCTATACCTCTAGGGATATCACGTGCCTATGCTAGTACCGATTAAAGAAGATCTCGATTTCTAAAGTCTCAAAACAAATAAATGGAAAATCACTATGTCATCACACTAACAGTGCAACCATATATGAACCTCTACACGAAAAGATCTAACCCCCATTGTCCCAATATGTAAGACGACGACCTTAGCACATGGAATTGGGATGATATAAACCTATGCACAACTGGCATCATTAGTCCGAGATGTAGTGCATGGCACCAAGGTAAGTGTCCCATTCAATCCTCGCCTAGTAGATTCGCCATGAGCCTATAGACACACACATGTGACACGCATATAAAGTCATACAAGGAAGGTTTACATAACCTAATGATCCAAAATTATCCATCTAATTAACTTTGGTCCCTTATCGGTACCTTAACTCCCATTAGGTATCCTAACCCAAATTTACTTAATTAGGTACGTAGAAGTCATAAAATCATCCCTATTTGTAACCTCATCAAATATTGAGAACAACCTATCTGGATTAACACTTTTTGTGAAATACATTCCATTCACATTGTGGAAATACGTCATTGTGCGTACACCGTTCATCCTACCCTTACATTTCGTTCGCACAATCATAAACCTATGTTGTGCGCATGGTTTGCATCTGGTCTGGTTTTCTTATGTCGTCAAAACAACGTCGTGCGCACGATTTTGTAGATTTCCTACGATTATCCATATTTTATTTCCAAATCATTCATAGTTATGATTTTTTATAATGATATGAACCCTATAATAAATCTTACCTAACTAATCTAATTAATATCGAATTCCTACTATCAACGTAGGTTCTAACATTATTTGATTCCCACTTTCAAAATTAAACAATAGATGTAAATGAAATTACCCTAAATAACGTCACTTTAATATAAACCATAGTTTTATCTTAAAATAGTTTCCATACGTTTACTCTCTAATTTCATTTATAAATTTCTAGAATTTCCTCGAGTTAATAACTAAAAAATCTAATTTAGGGTTCCAACGTCCTAAAAAATATAGTTATAATTATGTAACAACCCCCATTTTTCATGTAAATATTGACCAGAAAAAATACACTGAAGATGGGACTTTTTTAACAACCTATATCATTCTCAGCATCAAAACCATATTATGACATTTGTAAATTCTAAATCAACACGTACAACCCACCATTTAAAATAATAATTGATAAGAAATAAATCCAACACCCAACTAGTAATAAAACATCCACTCAAGTATAACAAATATTCTAAAATACTGAATAATAAACTCCGGGCTCATGCCCATATAATATCCTAAACAATAATGTAGTTGGAAAGGTAATAACAACCTAAACTAGAGTAAAATGATCTGAATGACAGATAAGCAAATTTGACCGCAAGTCTGATCTCCAGTCAGCCATGTTGTCCTTGTATAGGCAAACTTGGGGGGAAAATATTTTATAATTTGGGTCAATACCCTAAAGTTGCAAGAATTATCTTACGAAATTAAAATGAAATAATGCAGTTAATTCAAAGTACGCACCACTCATCGACACTCACATGCAGTAAGTATCTAACTCTCATCTAAGTGCAATGTTGTACGAATATCAACCCAAGTCCCAAACATGAAAGTTCGATAACTATAACAATAAAGTAATAATCGATGCATCTAGCTTAATTCCTATACTAAATCTAATCGTCACCACATGTGCGTCTAGTTCCCAGAGTAACCCCTACGATGCTATCCACAAGAAGTAACATAATATCCATTATGCAATGCATAGTATTGGGTTTATTATCACCTGTCTACATCATTAGACTATAAGAATTCATTCTTAATTAATTTACATAGTTATATTATTATATGTGTCCTTACATATATATGATACATAAAGTAATCTACTTTCAGTGTCCTGTTTCTGTTTTATTGGTAAGTCTGGAGTAGTCACTCATCCAAAGGGACATCACAAAACACACACAAGCGGGGTGATCCATACGCAGTGCACCATTGCACGGTCCATACCCTCGACGATGACAATGGATACTAGCATCTACCTGGCGCTACTATGTGGTACCTAAAATAATGACCTATACAACGCCTAGCCCATATGTGCCGACGCGTGCTTGGTCCCGAGACATACGCAACCCCAACCGATAGGCCGTCCACGAACATGGGTATCTTCACACAAATAAGTAAATACGAATTTTTAGTATATAATATATATAGGTAATTAACCCTAAAATTACCCCCAAGAAGTCTAATTAATTTCAAATTGCTATTACTTCTTTAAGAATTAACCATTCAGTTAGTTGTTAACTTTCCCACCTAATAAATTAGTGACCCAAAATCCATTTTTAAGAAATTATCCATTCCCTTGGATAACCTCTCGCATACTCGTGTAAGTTTGTAAAAAATTTCTAAACCTTCCCCGGTGCTAACCTGGCCCAACCCCTACACTTAATTCATCCTCGTCTAACTTAAGGTACTTCCTAACCTTCCCTCTATGTTTCAGAAATTCAAATCCATCTCATGAACTCCATAATCCATGCCAAACCCTAAACGATCCATAAAAAACCCAAAAGACAAAGGTAACCAGCATAACCAACTGAACCGATTCACTGACTCGCCGAACTGGTTAGGTCAACGAATTGGTTCGCCCCTCCCAGTGAACTGGTTCGATTTGCTGGGCTGCCATGACGAACAAATAACGAAATTTTGACTTCTCCTTTCATCCAAAATGTCTCTAACCTTCACCTAAACCCTATGTGTGAACTCTAATCCATTCCTAATCATAAAACAACCGTTCTTTACATGAAAATCATCCCGAAAACATATCAATTCACCCACTAACGATTTATGTCAAGAATTATGCACTATAAAATTCCCAGTTTCCAAGATTTAATCCTTTCTCTTTTAACCGGATCAAGAACCTTTCTTTCTTATTGGTTTACATCAGATTTGTCATTCCTACAATATGAGTTCGAAAATTTCATTCCCAATCAACATGATTATCAATTTTCGGGCTCGTTACCAATTAGTTTAATCCTTAAACATTATAATTTCATATTTGTTCTTTAATATTTATGAGGTTTATTCCAATCATATAAACATCCATTTATCTACTTAGCCCGGAATTTTCTATGATAAATACACAATTGAATTAAGAAATACATTGAAAATTAATTTATTAAGAGAATTCTTACGTTAAACTGCCGATTGGAGTCTCCCTCTCTTGAATCCTTGTTCTCCCTTCCTTCTCTAGCCTTGGTAACCTCTCACATGGGTGTGGGGTTGCTAGGTTTATGTTTTGGTGGATGAGAATAGCCTCTTAAGTTGTTAATCGTCCTTTTACAATCCCTAATCTCGATTTACCCATAAGCCCCCAACTTTGGACCCCTAAACAAGCCTGAAATCATACCCGAATTGAACCAATAACTCCCTTAATAGTTTATTTATGCCTCAGGCCTAATTTTAGACTTATAAAATACCAAAACGAGTTCTCAAATGATCCCGAAATGTGGCCAAATTATATCTACCCAATTTACACACTTTTATTATGTTGAACACCACATATTAATAATTTAATTATCATGCAATTTATTTTCTACGACTAAACATAACATGCATAAATCAATCAAATAAATATGTAATTACAACTAAATAAATTACTCACCAATTTATTTAATCAATTTCTACCAAATTAATTTAAATTTTACCAATTTCATTTATTATGAAGACATGGGATATTACAAATTAACGTCCCTCAGCGGCTAATGCTAATAGAACTGATGCGCCTCAGAAAGTGTCCTTTCCTTCTCAATCAATGCCCGAGCATTCCATACATCACCATCGAACTGACATTCTCTGCCTTATTTCAATAGTCATTCTCTCAGGTTCCAAAGCGTAGACTTGAAGTTTATTTTCTTGTTTGGTGTGAATGAAATTCTCAATTAGCTTTTCAATATCTATGCTTCATCCTCCCCCATTTCCTCTCGATTTCTCCCGAGTTCTAATTCTTTCTAATGGATAAGGTTAGGGTTTTAGAAATGAAAAAATGTACTAATTTAACCTAATTTTATGTTAACATAACAGTAACTCGAAGGATCCTTTATTCCTAGAAATAAAACTACCATATGACCTACGAAATCTCACCTAAATCATTCTAGGCCTAACCCAATGGGTCACCTAACCCATAAGTTTAATCTTGATGTTATTTGTGCATTTTAATAACTCACGAGTCCGACCTAAACACAACCCACTAAATTCACTCCAAAGATAAAATAAAATAATAACCACACAAAGTACTCAAGAGGTTTATTAATTTTTATTCAATTTCAAATTAGTTATCACCGATTTATTTTATTTAGCACACAAATAAATTATTTAGCACATAAGAATTATTAATTTTCCCAATAAATCTATCACATAAATTCAACATGTAATTTTAATAATTAAAATAATTATTTAATGTCATGAGTTATTACACTATGAGGTTTATCGGGCATGCTAGGAAGTATAGTAACTATGAATTGGGAGTGAAAAATTATTCGGCAGCTTGACAGATGACACATCGAAGTCAACACAAATGGATACAACCATATTTTTAATCATGCCTGACCATGATCTATGTTTTTGGCATGCATTTTTCAATATGTCGGGGTCTAACAATAATTTAAACTTTGTCGACTAGTTTGACATTTCCAAAGAGCTTATACACATTGAAGCCCCTAAATTCCATTATGTTATCAACGGATGTTCTTATGATATGATTTTCTACCTCTCTAACGATATATACCCGAAATGGTCCACTTTTATCTATATAATGACACAACTGCAAACAAAAATACTTAGTATAGTATCGAAAAAATGTGAGAAAAGATGTGGAACGAGCTTTTGGTGTTTACAATCTCGTTTTTCCATTGTCAAATACCCAACTTATTTTTGGTACCAAGATGATCTAAGGCACCTCATTATGACTTTTATCATTCTTCATAACATAACTGGCGAATATTAACAAGACAAAGCTCATCTTGAGGCGTGGCAACCCAATATCTAGGAAAGCGAGTCAAAACAGGCTGAGTTGCTCAACCGTAATGACATAAATGTTAAGGTCCAAATATTTTTCACATTCTCGTATTTGGAACTCTGGAAAAAAAGTGTCTTTGAACTATAATTTGCAAGAGCATTTGTGTAATTTTAGTGGTGTCATCTAGTCTTTTTTTTTTGCTCATATATGTGTCGAACACATAGTGTGTAATTGTATGGTTTTATTTATATATTGTGTTTAATATTATGGATTATATTAGGAGTAATTAACGTTTAGGATTGTAAATTTGAAAAAATAAAGTAAGGCATAATCAGAGCATTTCAACTACAACCCTCTACCTCCCCGTGACAATTGATCTGTTGTGCTGATCTTCAACTTGCTCCGCCAGAACTTGCAAATGTAGGAGCATTTTGGTCCAAAATTTCAAGTTTTTAGAGGAAATGTTATTTTTTTCCATTCTGTGGAGAGCCAAAACAAGCAAAAGTATATTAATATAATATTTGGTTTGATGCCTTACATATGGTCTAAGTAAGTTGTTTGTTAGGTATATTAATAAATTTCTTGTTTTTTCCATTTTTATTCTTTACAATAAAGTACGGAAGAGAAAATTTCTCAATCCCTTAAATTTACAAATAAGGAAAATAATTTTACTATACTTTATGCTATTTTATTTACCTTTTTTGCATTTAAACTCTCTCCCATCACCACCACCACCACCAATAATATTTCAGACATTACTTAAGACTCCGTTTGGTTTGAGGTAAACAATGTCTTGCTCAGGTAAAAATGGTGAACCATATATTAAAATTGTTCAAAGTAGTTATTTGTCGTCCATATCATATAATGTGGGCAGTATATTTACAGCTTTATACTAATATAGTTTTTAACTCCAAATAAGTTAATATATGTTGATACCAAATTTAGTCAGCTGACATGGACAAATCATATGAAGACACGTGTCAACCTACGTGGAAAATACAAATATTTTCACCGAGCTACTCAAGCATACCGAGTAACCCAAGCAATACGAGCTACTCAGGAGGTCCGAGCTACTTAGCGTGCAGAGCATCCAACTAAGAAAACCAAAAAGCAACTACACATTCAGTGAACGTCAGATTTAATTCGCATTACTATTGTACAGCTGTATATGCCTACTAAATGACAGCTTATTACTTTTGATACGTACAGCCTCAAGGCTATAAATACATTGTAACCCCGTCATAAGAGGGGACTTTGGATCTCTTTGTCAACATATCATTGAGATTCAAGGCAAACAGTCAGCAATACACCAACAGTGGACGTAGGCCATTTTTCATAGTCAAACCACTTTAAAAATTCATTGTCTTATTTATTCATTTTTATCTGTGATTGATTAATTAGATAAAATCTAGTTTTTTACATCAACAGATTAGCGCCGTCTGTGGGAAACGACTATACTTAGCATTTCTTACCAAAACTCATCATCTATGGCTAAGATCCCAGAATTCAGTAATCGAAACACTGGGGTCCCACAAAATTCCTCTACTCCACCAAATATTCAAGATCTGGCTGGCATTATGGCTAATTTAGCCCAAGGGCAAACAGCTATGCAAGAAACCATGCGTCAACTTATACAAACTGTTCGAGATGGAGTTCCTGCCCAATCAGGACAACGAAGTGTTCAAAGAAATATCCATCTGCCATCCTCAAGAACTAAACAAACGCTGTTCCCGGGGGTCTCTCAATCTAGTCGTACTGAGAGGTCTAATGATCCTTCGTATCAACTTGGTCGGACTTCATCTGTACGAGATACAGATTCTCAACGGAATGTCACTCTAACTCCAGAGCGGACTAGTGCTCTGGAAAGGTTGAGTAGAGTCTCTCCTTTTGATCGATTGGGCCCTAGGAAGAACAGAAACCCTCCTAGGATTGCGTCGAGAAACTCTCAATGACTATCCGATCTAAGGGAAGGTTCTACCCAATCACGCCCGACAGTCCGTAGCGAAAGGTCCCAAGAGGAAAACTCAGCGCGATCAGTTGCTCGACCCTTTCAAACATTTTGGCGCACTCAAAACGACCATACGGATAACTTAAAAATATTTCACTTTTATTAATTAACATTTATTCCCGACGCGACACAGGCGCGTCCCGGCTTAAATTTCCAAAATTATCATTCTATTCACTCGTGACATTTAATAGAACCAATATTATATATTATTTTGCTCATTAGTAATATTCAACAAATTTCCCATAATGACTAACTCTCATCACGTTAATAATTATAACATAATTAATTTTCGGATTTATATTAAATAATTAACTCACATTAAATTTAATAAATCCCCAAATTAATATAGCATAAAGATACAGGGTATTACACAAGGCAGCCTAAGCGCGAGGTATTTTCAATCCATTTTGGATCATTTGAATGTAATGTCATTACAGGTGGAGACGCAAGAGGTGGAGATCTTACCGCAAAGAGAAAAGCTTACCTCAATGAGGCCCAAGCTTGCTCTTACATACAACGCATAAACTTGGCTGAAGATGATCACCCGAGGAAGGTAAATAGGGACAAATTGGTCATCGACTTTTCTAAGAACGACCTGGCAGGTTTACTATATCCTCATGATGACCCATTGGTGATCAAGATGAGAATGAAGGAGGTGGTGATTTCACGAGTACTGGTGGATAATGGTAGCTCTGCAGATATCATGTTCTTCCCATGCTTCGATAGTTTCAATCTGAAGTTAGCCCAGTTGGAGCCATATCATAGGCCCATCCTCGATTTTACTGGAAAAAAGGCTTTTCCACTTGGGACGATCAAGTTGGACATGCTTATTGGTACATGGTCTGCTTGCCAAGCAAAAAGAGTACGCTTTTTCGTAATGAATAAAAACATCTAATCAGCCTACAACATCATCGTGGGGAGGGTAGGTTTGAAGAAGTTCGAGGCAGTGCCATCTACCATACATCAATGTTTAAAGTTCCCAACCAATTTCGGAGTGGGAGTTGTGAAAGGTGACCAGAAAGTAGCTCGGGAATGCTACTATTCATCTGCCGAACAGAAAAAACTAGAAGAATCCAGGAAAAAGACTACTACATATCAAGTGGATGAAACAAAAGATGCAGAGATTGAAATATTATACCCTAGAGACGAGTCTCAGCTCGTAAAGGGCCAGGTTGTGGAAGCTATCGAAAATATCATTTTGGACGATGAACACCCAGAACGAACAACCCAAATTGGTGCGTCATTGGACGTATCGATAAAACAGGAACTGGTAGCATTTCTAAAGCTCAGAAAATAGACTTTTGCATGGAGTCACGAAGACATGCCAGGGATAGACCCGAGTTTCTTTTACCACGAGCTCAACGTTAACAAGGAAGTTAAGCCAGTGAAGCAGCGAAGAAGAGTGTTCAGCCCCGAGAAGAACCAAGCTATACAAGAAGAAGTAGAAAAACTGTAGAAAGCCTTCTTTATTGAGGATGTCAAGTATCCTGATTGGCTAGCAAATGTAGTGATGGTAAAGAATAAAAATAATAAGTGGAGGATGTGTATGGACTTCACTTATCTTAATAAAGCCTGTCCAAAGGATCATTTTCCTTTGCCTCGAATCGATCAACTGGTTGATGCTACATCGGGGCATGAATTGTTGAGCTTCATGGATGCTTATTCTGGTTACAACCAGATTAAAATGAAACTAGAGGATAGGGAAAGTACCTCTTTTATCACCCCAAGGAGAACTTATTGCTATAATGTTATGCCTTTCGGACTTAAAAATGCAGGTGCAACATACCAGAGGCTAATGAATAAGGTGTTTGCAGAGAAAATTGGTCATAACATGGAGGTTTATGTTGACGATATGCTAACAAAAAGCAAGAAAGATGCTGATTATTTAGTTGACCTGGGCCAGACTTTTGATCAGCTAGAGAAATATCAAATGAATTTGAACCCCACCAAATGCATATTTGGAGTACGATAAGGCATGTTTCTCGGATACATTATTAACCAACGAGGCATAGAGGCGAACCCTGAAAAGATCAAGGCCCTACTGGAATTACGATCTCCAGTTACGAAAAAGGAGGTGCAAAGTCTCATTGGGTGAGTTGCAGCACTTAACAGATTTGTGTCACGAGCAACAGACAGATGCATCCCATTCTTCAAAACACTTCGAAAACTTTTGAGTGGAATGATGAATGTGAAGAGGCCTTTCAAGAGTTGAAGAAATATCTGGGGACACCTCCATTGTTATCTAGACCGGTGATGGGAGAAAGGCTATACTTATATCTGGCGGTTTCAGATAATGCAGTTAGCTCAGCATTAATAAGAGTGGAGGACGAAGTGCAGAAACCAGTCTATTACACCAGCAAGGCCTTCCGAGGAGCTGAGATCAGATATCCACAATTGGAGAAGTTAGCACTAGCACTAATCAAAGCAAGCAGAAGGATGAGGCCATACTTCCAAGCCATGCTATAGTAGTGTATACTGATATGCCATTAAGACAAGCTCTGCATAAATCGGAGAAATCGGGAAGACTGATGTACTGGGCGGTAGAACTTGGTAAATATGACATAATTTATGAACCTAGGTCATCACTTAAGGGGCAGGCAGTAGCGGATTTTATCACAGAGTTTACTCACTCTAATACATCCGAAGAGCGGGAATTTAATACAGACCAACCCGTGGATGTTATGGGATCATCGAAGATAACACCCGACCAACTCCCATCCGTGAATAAACAAGAAAAGATAATCAACGAGCAGCGAGGAGTGTCAGGGGAAGACAAAATGAAGTATCAAATATTCCACCGAGGAACTCTGTCTGACCAAGAGTTTGATAATGATGTACCTGTATGGAATCTACATGTGGATGGCTCTTCGTGTGCCACAGGCAGTGGAGCTGGAATAATCTTAAACAGTCCTGATGGGGTTGATATGGATTATGCTTTACGTTTTCAATTTAAGGCTTCCAATAATGAAGCTGAATATGAAGCTATGATCGTGGGTCTAAGTCTTTCCCAAACCATGAAAGCAAAGCAAGTCGTTGTATTCAGTGATTCACAATTAATCGTAAATTAAATTCTTGGGTTGTATGCAGCGAAGGGAGAACTAATGGTCAAGTATCATGCAAAAGCTATGGAGGTTGTCTCGACCTTTTCCGCAGTTCAGTTGATCAGAATACCGAGATTAGAAAATGCAAGAGCTGACGCACTAGCTCGGCTAGCCTCAGCAACACGCACCGAGCTACGAAGAATAATCCCAATAGAAATCCTGGTATATCAGAGCGTAAATGAAGATTTGATGATGAACTTCATTACCCTTGATTTGGGACCATCCTGGATGGATCCCATCAGGGCCTGTATCGAAGAAGGGGCTGTGCTAACTGATAAACTCGCAGCTAAGAAACTGAAGTTTAAAGCTTCTCGCTACGTATTGACTAGTGGCATTTTATATAGAAGAGGCGTTATCGCAGGATTACAGAGATGTGTCCATCCCTCCGAAGTTAAAAACTTGATTGAAGAGGTTCACAAAGGCTCTTGCGGAGCTCATATAGCAGGTCGGACGCTTTTGCAGAGAATAAAAACACAGGGGTATTACTGGCCAACGATGAGAGCTGACTGCGCAGCTTATGCTAAGAAGTACGATAAATGCCAACATTTCTCTTCCATCCGAAGAACTCCCCAAGCATTATAAACACCCATTACGTCCCCTTGGCCATTCACCATGTGGGGGATAGACTTGGTCAGACCACTTCCAACAACCAAAGGGAGGTTTAAATATCTCGTAGTTGTTGTGGATTATTTTACCAAATGGGTGGAAGCTGAACCTCTCATTGATATGAAGTATGATAAGATCTATCAATTTATTTGGAAAAGTATTATTTACAGGTATAGTCTCCCATATGCATTCATTACTGACCATGGAACCCAATTTAATAATGAAGAGTTCGCTGCATATTGTCACCAATCTAATATTCAGAAGATCCACTCTACGCCAGGCCATACCCAGAGCAATGGGCAAACTGAAGTGGCAAATAGGACCCTACTGAATGGTTTGAAAAAATGGCTGGATAATGTAAAGGGAAATTGGATTAACGAGCTACACTCAGTGTTGTGGGCTTATCGCACTACATCGCGAACAGCAACTGGGGAGTCTCCGTACATGTTGACCTTTGGGAGTGAGGCTGTCATACCTGCTAAATTGGGTCTACCCACACATAGGGTGCTTAATTTTAATTCTCCTGTAAGCGACTTGATGAGACATTTAGACCTGGATATGCTCAAAGAAGTTAGGGAAGAAGCAACAATCAGGAATGCAGCCTACCAATAACGAACAACCTTGTTCTACAATAAAAGGGTGAAGAAGTGTGATTTTAAAGAAGGGGATTATGTGCTGAAGAAGGTGATCCAAAAGCATAACAAGCTGGAGGCCAACTGGCATGGACCTTACAGAGTAACTGAAGTTGTTCGTCCTGGGACATACAGAATTGAAACTTTAGAGGGAGAAAAATTCAAGAACATATGGAATGCAGAGCATCTACGCAAGTATTATCAGTAATTAAAATCCATATGTAATACATTTCTTTCAATATGAGTGACGTTTCACCAATATTTCCTCTTTTGTTGAATTTTCTTCGGAATATTAGTGCTACACACTACACAAACACAAATTCAGATCAACAACCACCAACTCCGGTTGGTCGGCAATTCAGCAACCACCAACTCCGGTTGGTCGGCAATTTAATAACCATCAACTCCGGTTGGTTGGTAAATAAAAATCATACAAGGCAAAAGTCTGTTTGATCACGGGTGATCTCAAGGGACACTCCAAACTAGGCAAGAAGATGGGTGACCTCCCGAGGCATCCACTATCTAGGCAACAAGGTAACCCTGGCAAGATTACTATAACTAAGCAGGAACATGGGATGAAAATTATTCAATTACTTAGGCCCAAGGAGTGACAAGTCACTATAATCAGACAATCACTACACCAAAACTGGCGATTGGTCACGGCCAAAATCCCTGACTAAAGCTGTGGGTCGCGGACTTGGGGCGTGACCATTTTCGTGGGTCGCGGCCCAAGTCCGTGACCAAAAAATGGTCACGGCAGATGGTCGCGGACTTAGGCCGTGACCCATGTCGTGACGGGTCGTGGCCAAAGTTCGCGACCCACGACCGTGACAAATTGATCGCGGCCAAAGTCTGCGACCCACGATCGTGACAAAAAAATTAAAAAAAAATTGGTCGCGGCCCTGATCTGTGACCCACAACCGTGACAAATTGGTCGCGGCCAAAGTCCGCAACTCATTACCGTGATAAAAAAATTGGTCGCGGTCCTAATCCGTGACCAACAACTGTAATAAATTGGTCGCGGCCAAAGTCCGCGAACCACAATTGTGACAAAAAAAATAAAAAAAATGGTCGCGGCCCAAGTCCGTGACCCACAACCGTGATGAAAAAATGGTCGCGGACTTTGGCCGCGACCAGTTTTATGCGTGACGAAAAAATAAAAATGGTCATGGACAAAGTCCATGACCATATTTAACTATAATTTAAAAAAGATGTAATTTTTTGGTCCAATCCTAAAACTAGGGGTCCTGCGAGTGCACCATGAGTTGCTACGTGTAACGTTTGACGCGTACGAGGTGTTACAAATATTTATTATTGGCAAAATAATAAAAAAAAATCACAAATTACGTATCGAGAACGTTGTAAATAAACAAATATATATTCAAACTTATAAATATTACACGTCTTAATAATTCACAAACCAAAAAAATATTACACGTAGTTTTACAAAAAATTTAACCAAGCTAAAAAATTGCATATATGAGTTAAAATTATTAGTAACCAAGTAGAAATATACAAATTATCGTCGTATTCTCAAACCGGGAGTCCCGCGGCTGTGGGGTCAGTTCCTACAAGTTACATTGGTCCCGTGGGAGGTGTCGGCGCCACCCACGGCGCCATTCAGGGGTTGTTTGGGATTTTCACCCTCTAACGCCATGTTTTTAAGCCTAAGCCTAGAAATATGCAAATTACCGTCATATTCTCAATTCGGGAGTCCCGCGACTGCGTGGTCAGTTCCTACGAGTTAGATTGGTCTCGTGGGAGGTGATGGTTCCACCCACGGGGCCTTTCGGAGGTTGTTTTGAGTTTTCATCCTCTAACGCCATATTTTTAAGCGTAAGTTTAGAAATATGCAAATTATCATCGTATTCTCAAACCGGGAGACCCGCGGCTGCGGGGTCAGTTCCTACGAGTTACATTGGTCCCGTGGGAGGTGTTGGTGCCACCCACGGGGACGTTTGGGGGCTGTTTCAAGATCTCACCCTCTAACGCCATGTTTTTAAGCCTAAGTGTAGAAATATGCAAATTACCGTCGTACTCTCAAACCGAGAGTCCCGCGGCTACGGGGTCAGTTCCTACGAGTTACATTGGTCCCGTGGGAGGTGTTGGTGCCACCCACGGGGCCGTTAGAGGGTTAGTTCGAGTTTTCACCCTCTAACGCCATGTTTTTAAACCTAAGTCTAGAAATATGCAAATTATTGTCGAATTCTCAAACCGGGAGTCCCGCGGCTAAGTTTTATTGCCAGACTAAAAGTTTACCACGTACACTTGATCACTGATTGATCATCACCATATGATTGATTTTGGTTACTCTAATGAACTCACAGCTCATGACGAGGACAGCTGGTGTAGACCCCATGAGTAAACCTATTATCGCAGTAGCTTTCCTTGGTGCCATTACATCTCACAGACCATTTTTGTTACTCTAATGACCTCATAGTCCATTTTTGTAGCTCCGTGATTACGCGTTCGGTTTCTACAAGTCACATTGGTCCCGTGCGACGTGTTCGTGACTCTTACCGGACCGTTTTGTCGCTATTTTACGTTTTCACCCATCGATGGCATGTTTTTATGCTTAAGTCTAATTTTTTGCAAATTTAAGTCGTACACTCAAATCGGTAGCCCCGTGACTACGCGATCGATTCCTACGAGTCAGATTGATCCCGTGCGAGGTGTTCATGACTCTTACGGGACCGTTTTGTGGTTGTTTTATGTTTTCACCCTTCGATGGCATGTTTTTATGCTTAAGCCTAATTTTTGCAAATTTATGTCGTACACTCACCCGGGAGCCCCGTGATTACGCGGTCGGTTCCTACGAGTCACATTGGTCCCGTGCGAGGTGTTCGTGACTCTTACGGGACCGTTTTGTTGTTATTTTACGTTTTCACCCTTCGATGGCATGTTTTTTTTATTAAGTGTAATTTTTCGCAAATTTACGTCGTACACTCAAACCGGGAACGCCGTGACTATGCGGTCGGTTCGTACGAGTTACATCGATCCCGTGAGAGGTGTTCGTGACTCTTACGGGACAGTTTTATGGTTGTTTTAACATTTTTACCCTATAAAAGTATGTTTGTATGCCTAAGTCTAACGTTTGACAAATTTACGTCGTATGCTCAAAGCGGGAGTGCCTTGACTACGCGGTCAGTTCCTACGAGTCACATTGGTCCCGTGCGAGGTGTTCGTGACTCTTACGGGACCATTTTGTGTTTGTTTTACGTTTTCACCCCTCGAATGCATGTTTTTATGCTTAAGTCTAATTTTTTTGTAAATTTACGTCGTACACTCAAATCGGGAGTCCCGTGACTACGCGGTCGGTTCCTACGAGTCACATTGGTCCCGTATGAGGTGCTCGTGACTCTTATCGGACCGTTTTATGGTTGTTTTATGTTTTCACCATTTGATGGCATGTTTTTATGCTTAAGTCGAATTATTTATAAATTTATGTCGTACACTCAAACCGGGAGCCCCGTGACTACGCGGTCGGTTCCTACGAGTCACATTGGTCCCGTGCGAGGTGCTCGTGACTCTTACGGGACCTTTTTGTGTTTATTTTACGTTTTCACCCTTCGATGGCATGTTTTCATGCTTAAGTATAACTTTTTACAAATTTACGTCGTACACTCAAACCGGGAGCCCCGTGACTACGCGATCGATTCCTACGAGCCACACTGGTCCCGTGAGAGGTGTTAGTGACACTTACGGGACCGTTTTGTGGCTGTTTTATGCTTTCAGCCATCGATTGCAATTTTTTATGCTTAAATCTATTTTTTTTTTGCAAATTTACGTCGTACACTCAAACCGGGATCCCCGTGACTACGCGATTGGTTCCTACGAGTCACATTGGTCCCATGTGAGGTGTTCGTGACTCTTACGGGACCGTTTTGTCACTGTTTTACGTTTTCACCCTTTAATGTCAAGTTTTTATGCTTAAGTCTATTTTTTTGCAAATTTACGTCGTACACTCTAATCGGGAGCCCTGTGACTACGCGGTCGATTCCTACGAGTCACATTGGTCCCTTGAGAGGTGTTCGTGACTCTTACGGAACCGTTTTGTGGATGTTTTACATTTTCGCACCTCGATAGCAAGTTTTTATGCTTACGTCTAATTTTTTGTAAATTTACATCGTACACTCAAATCGGGAGTCCCGTGACTACGCGATCGGTTTCTACGAGTCACATTGGTCCCGTACGAGGTGTTCATGACTCTTATCGGACCGTTTTATCGTTGTTTTACGTTTCACCCTTCGATGACATTTTTTTATGCTTAAGTCTAATTTTTTGCAAATTTAAGTCGTACACTCAAACCGGGAGCCCCGTGACTACGCGGTCGGTTTCTACGAGTCACATTGGTCCCGTGCGAGGTGCTCGTGACTCTTACGAGACCGTTTTGTGGTTGTTTTACGAGTTCACCCTTCGATGGCATGTTTTTATGCTTAAGTCTAATATTTTACAAATTTACGTCGTACACTCAAACCGGGAGTCCTGTGACTAACCGGTCGGTACCTACGAGTCACATTAGTCCCGTGCGAGGCGTTCGTGACACTTACGGGACCATTTTATGGTTATTTTATATTTTCACCCTTCGATGACTTGTTTTTATGCTTAAGTCTTATTTTTCGCAAATTTACGTCGTACACTCAAATCGGGAGTCCCGTGACTACGCGGTCGGTTCCTACGAGTCACATTGGTCCCGTATGAGATGCTCGTGACTCTTACCGGACCGTTTTATGGTTGTTTTACATTTTTACCATTCGATGGCATGTTTTCATGCTTAAGTCTAACTTTTTACAAATTTACATCGTACACTCAAATCGGGAGCCCCGTGACTACGCGATCGATTCCTACGAGTCACATTGGTCCCGTGAGAGGTGTTAGTGACACTTACGGGACCGTTTTGTGGCTGTTTTATGCTTTCAGCCATCGATTGCAATTTTTATGCTTAAGTCTATTTTTTTTTTATAAATTTACGTCGTACACTCAAACCGGGATCCCCGTGACTACGCGATCGGTTCCTACGAGTCACATTGGTCCCATGTGAGGTGTTCGTGACTCTTACGGGACTGTTTTGTCACTGTTTTACGTTTTCACCCTTCAATGTCAAGTTTTTATGCTTAAGTCTATTTTTTTGCAAATTTACGTCGTACACTCAAACCGGGAACGCTGTGACTACGCGACCGGTTCTTACGAGTTACATCGATCCCGTGCGAGGTGTTCGTGACTCTTACGAGAACATTTTGTCACTGTTTTATGTTTTCACAATTCGATGGCATATTTTTATGCTTAAGTCGATTTTTTTGTAAATTTACGTCGTACACTCAAACCGGGAGCCTCGTGACTACGCAGTCGGTTCTTACGAGTCACATTGGTCCCCTGCGAGGTGCTCGTGACTCTTACAAGACCGTTTTGTGTTTGTTTTATGTTTTCACCCTTCGATGGCATGTTTTTGTGCTTAAGTCTAACATATTACAAATTTACGTCGTACACTCAAACCGGGAGCCCCGTGACTACGCGATCGGTTCCTACGAGTCACATTGGTCCCGTTAGAGGTGTTCGTGACACTTACGGAACCGTTTTGTGGTTGTTTTATGTTTTCACCCATTGATTGCATTTTTTATGCTTAAGTCTTTTTTTTTTTTGCAAATTTACGTCGTACACTCAAATCGGGATCCCCGTCACTACGCGATCGTACACTCAAACCGGGATTCCCATCGTACACTCAAATCGGGATCCCCGTCGTACACTCAAATTTACGTCGTACACTCAAACTGGGATCCCCGTTGTACACTCTTTGATGGCATGTTTTTTATGCCTAAGTCTAACTTTTTGAAAATCAAATAACAAACCAGCGAACAGTTTAAAGACAAAGAGAGTAAATATATATGTAATGTATAATTGAAGAATTAAGCCAATAAATCAAACCTTGAGCATCCACCAAAAGAATTGAGTTGACAGTGCACCTCACACTTTAACCATGGCATTTTCTCGAGAAGTTTCTGGAAGCAAAGAAAACAAACACTTGAAACAATAAATGTTTTCTCTCATCAGCTACACATTAAACATAACAATGTAATGTTGTGAATGTTTCTTAAAATTATTATCATTTCATATTTTATTAAACAATTGAATTCTTGTTACTTAGGAGACAACATTTACGACTTAATCGTAAATAATCAATTTCATCATTAATAATTTGAGGAGAAACATTTCTAAATAACTTGAACTAGTAAAAATTGCACATTTAGATGTCAGAATCTTAAAAGCGCATAAAACAACATAAAAGTTAATAAGGACCATAAGAGTTATGGGACACCCCTTAAAAAAAATACCCGACAAATTCACCCCCTTAAATATTAATTCGTGTGGGAGAGGTAGATATAGGAACCTTCTATAGTGGTTGGTGGAGTGGAGATTCAACCGGCGGTAGAGCAGAGATCAGCCGGCCGTAGTGTATTTGTTCTATGTCAAGTTTTAGCCTCATAATATCTTGACGTAAACGTCAAAAAATGCACATTAATCGTAAGATATGTGACATTCTTTTTCATAGGCAAATCAAGAACACACCCAACAAATTTAATAACATGTACATTTATCGACACTAGTATAAATTCAATATATACAACATAGTATCCAACAACCAAGCCAACAATATCTCACTATAGTAATGTGCACACGTGTTTGCGACTCCTATGTCAAAAAAAATTATTTAATTATATTTTGTCAAAAAAAAACAAGACAAGCATATTTTTTCAAAAAGATACACACACATACAATCTAGGATTTATTGACATAATCTATACATATACATACATATAATCTAGGGTTTACTTAAACCTTAATATGTTTTGACATAAATCTATGCATACATATAACCAACAACAAGGCGGTTGTAATTTTTTTTACTTATTATAAATACATTTAATTATATTTTGTCAAAAAAATATAATGTCTAGAGTTTTGAATAATATTTTGTCAAAAAAATACACACACATACAATCTAGGGTTTATTGACATAATCAATACATACACACATGCACACACATATACATACATAATGTCTAGAGTTTTGAATACTATTTTGTAAAAAAAATACACACACACATACAATCTAGGGTTTATTGTCCTAATCTATACACACACACCCATATAACCACAAATAGCTGCCATAAATAAAAACAAATCGAAATGCATACACACATACACACACACACACACACATACACTCACATACACCCATAGCTGCCACAAATCAAAACAAATCGAAATGCACACACATACCTTTCACGAATCTTAAATGAAATAAAAAAAAAACCCCAAATCGCCCAAATCGTCCAAGCTAAACCGCGAATGGCAAAAATTTGAGTGCTTTGTCAGTAAATCGTATATTAATATTGACCTGGTCATTGACCTGGTCACGGCCTAGAGCCGTGACCTAACCTCCGCGACCAATTAGTTATCCCCATGAGCACTGGTCACGGCTATAGGCCGTGACCCACCATGTTCAACCAACAGCAATCCACCATGCGCGACCAACATCCCTTCGAATGAGGTATGGTCACGGTCCGAAGTCGTGACCCACTTCCAAATTTGGTTTCGACCCCTAGCCGTGACCCCATTTGTGCGACCAATTTTTTACCCTGGAAGTGGTCACGGCTCTAGGCCGTGACCCACCATGCGCGACCAACAGCAGTCCCACCTGCGCGACCAATAACCCTTCGAATGAGGTATGGTCACGGCCCCAAGCCGTGACCCTCTTCAAAATTTGGTTTCGGACCCTAGCCGTGACCCCAATTGCACGACTAATTTTTTTTCCCGGAAGTGGTCACGGTCCAAGTCCGTGACCCATTCGCGACCAAGCTTGGAGGGAATTTTAGCGCGAATTTGGTGCCAATATGGTCACGCCCTGGTCACGGATTTGGGCCGTGACCCACAGTAGTCAGGGTTTTTGGCTGTGACCACTTCCGGAGCATCCATGACTCAGTGTGGCAATGAATATGGTCACGCCAAAAATTGATATGGTCACGGCCCAAGTCCGCGACCCAAGTCCGCGACTAGCTAGTCGCGGACTTGGGCCGTGACCCACTGGGCGTGACCATTCGCAGGATTTGGTGTAGTGAATAAATTGGATAAGTTCCATTGTCTAAAAATGAAACAGGACATTTCGTCCTTCTACATATATATGTGTGTATATATATATATTCACCAACGAATAACAAAAATATGAAATTTGATTAAATCTTTCTTTATTAAAACCAAGCAGATTACATACGATATGAAATTTGATTCATTATAAATGTCTTATTCTATGAGTTTCTTTCCTTCTGCTTTTGAAACAGGTTCCACCCCAGCTGGAGGATCATCTAGTGCATAAGGAGAGTTTATAAAGTTCATATCTTGCATCATTAGGCATTAATTATAGATGGTCGATCAAGCAAGTGCTCTGGACGAGATATCTCAAAATCCGAATGAAGACTATAATCACTGAGATACTTGGAAATCAAAACTCGAGGAATAGCACGAGATGGAATTCAACTAAGGTCAAGTTTGAAGGGAGGCACAGGTAAATCAAGAACTCCAGGTTCATAATAATCCCATAAGAAATGACCTTGCTCCAGTTTCAGAACACATAAGGCATTTAACCATCCCTGCTTATATCCTTCGTTGTTTGATTGCTGCAAACGAGCATCAAGATGATACAAAGCTTCATTATACCCCGCCATCCAGAATTCTCTGGGTTGCTTATGAAATTGATAGGTCAATCTATCAAGCTGCTCGTGGAGCTTCTTTACCAAAAGATCCTTATTTTCCAATGCAGAATTTTGATTGGAGAGTTGGTCGGTAAGAACTTGCATTTTCTGAGACATTTCGACCAAGGCTTGAGTTTTGTCTTTTATCTGAGCGGCTTGATTTATCAAAGTCTGGTCAGTCCTCGTCTCTTCAACAGTTTTTTGAACAACTCTGCCTCTACCCCTTGAGGAGGATGTAGGTTTAGCTCATTTTAAAGTCTTCAGCTCCTCTCTCAAGGAAACATTTTCAACTTCTAAAAAGGAATAACCCTCATCGTCGATTGGAACCAAGGCTCCCGAGGAAGAAGAGGCAACAGTTTTAAGTCGTTTTAGCTCCTCCTGCAGCGTAACATTTTCTTCTTCCAACAGCTTGGCAATGTGCCTATGCTCTTCAACCTCATGACTTAGAACATTTTCTCTTCTCTTATGTGCAGAGAGATACTTGTCGTAACCCCGATCAACGCTCAGTTGTTGGCATTTTTGCTCGTAACCCTCATGTAGGAGTTTGCTAGATTCTTTGTACTGCTGTTGAAGTTCCTCGATCGTTGCTTGAAGATCTTCAATCATTTCGTAATAAGTCACATTGTTAGCTACAGCACTATCAAGTAGTCACTTCAAGTACTGGTAAGCATCAATTGCTCGTTCAGAGGCATCCGATCCGAGGATGTCAATTACTTGGGCCTCAGAAAGGTCTGCATGACCAGTTTTAAAATAATCATTGCATTTCTTCATCAACTCTGTATCATTAGCTGATAAGAGTTCCATCCTGGCCATAAACCAGCAAAGAGAAAATAAAAAACAAAATAAAAAATGATGTGAACAGAGCAAGTAAGAGAAAAATTCAAGACGAACAACAAAAGTTCATTTCTATTCATCACGACAAAGGGAAATACATTTCAAGGTTACATCCAAGAAATAACGCAATAAAAGAACCGAACAACTTTACACCTTCTCATTATTTTCTACAACATCTTCGGACGGTTTGGAGGAAGGGGTTGATTGCTCGGAGGGCAATGCCAGTTGATCGACAGATATGCTAGCTTGTTGGAATTGCTCGTAGGGTTGAATAATAACAACAATGGGGACTTGCTCTCCTATCATCATAGAAGACTCATCTGATGCATCTTCATCTTCGTCTTCTTCTCTAGGAGAGGGAGGAGGGCCATGAGTATGCTCCTGGAACAACTCAGAATTTTTAGCAACTTTCAATTTCTTCAAAGCTGCTACCCATCCATCCCTAAAATACTTAACACTGGCATACTCTATCTGAGAAGATATAACAGCCAGGCCTTTATTCTAACCCTTGTCCCAACCAGCACTAAAAGATTTTTTAACAGCAACTTTCCTTTTTGCTCTCTCCGAGGAAGTCTTTTCCCTAAGGAGCTCTTCGACAGATTTTAGTTTTTCTTCTACCTCTTTCTTACGTCGTTCAGCATCTTGAAGCTTGGCGACATCCTCCTCGGCAGATTTAAGCTTTCCCTCAAGCTCCTTCTTACGTTGTTCAGTATCCTTTAATTTCTGCTCCAAATCTTTGGAGGCATTCACAACTTGATCTCGATTTATTTCAACAGACTGGAGTTTTTTCTACCATGCATTTTTATTTTCCTCGTACTTCTGACGAGAATCCTTCAAAGATTGAGTTAATCTAGCAAAAGCTTCTTCTATCTACCCGAGGAAGTTGAAGCCCTGATGGCTTCATCTTTCTTCAAAATACTATTGAAACACGTCACGAGCTGAAAAAAGAAAGAGGTTTAATTCAATATATTAATATAGTACTAGAGGATAAAGGACTCAGGTTAACAATACTTACTGACGTAATATGTTGAGCATCCAAAGTAGTAATTCTCTCACGAGAATAGATGTCTTCAATACCTTGGAATTCTGGGACAGTCCAAGATCTGATCAAGCCCATGGCAGAGCTCGGAGGAATAAGAGCTGGAACATTACCCTCTATATTTGAAAGTTGAGAAACAGAGTCAACAGGTTTCTCAGTAGGACCTCTTTTCAATCTCCTCAGAGGAGCACTTTCAATCAAAGGTGCTGTCTCTCCTTGTGGGATGGCAATAGTTTCAATCGAAGGTACTCCCTCTTTTGGAGGCACAGGGGTCTTCTTGCCAGTTTCCTTAGTAGAAGTAGATGAGGGTACATCTACATTTTTTGTCCCCTCAGTTGGAGCATCCTGTTTGTTCTTCTTCGCCCCTTCAGCGGCAAAGGCAGACTTGTCAAAAAATGTGGGAGCTTTCCTCTTCTTCATTAGATCAGTAATAGGAGTACTTAAATCAGAAGAAGATCCTTCCACTCTGGTTTCGAAAGATGGTATCCGATCAAGATCAACCACCACAGGACAAGCAATGAAAGATGAAGTGGAGCTTCTGTATCTCAACAAATATGAAGTGGACCTCACATGCTCTCCATTGATCAACTGATGCAAACTCCAGATAAGTTTCAAATCATTTAAATTAATATCAATTTCCCTTGGAGATTTCCTTTTACTGTCAACTGTAACGAACGAAATTAATGTCAGTGATGCATTTCATCGAATATAAAGAAAACAAGATTTCAAAAATAAAAACAACCTATCCCATTGCCATAAAGCGGACATCTGGGACCTTGGCACACATCATTTCCATTTAATGGGGGGTGTTGTCAATTTTTCATCATAACCCCATGATCAAAATAGTCCCTACTGGCATCGGGAAGATTGGCAACTAAAGCTCTATTCGAAAATCTAGTTTTTAAATAAAAAGTAGTGTCGCTGGTAACCCATCTATAACAATACATAATTTATGGAATTTCCAAAAAAGTTCCATGAAGTTGATTCAACTTATATACGCCATTAACTACCCTCCATGTATTTGGATCTACTCTTGCAGGTATAATATCGAAATATTGGCAAAACTCCAAACACAGGGGATTTGGTGGGAAAGAAAAGCTGCACTCAGCTACAAAAAGAGTTGGGAACCAGTGCCCCTCTGCCAAAGAAAATAAATCAGAAGGATAAGGAGGTTCTTCCAAAATAACCCACGAAGGGATTGAAAAATCAGACTGAAATTTACCCAATGATTCAACAAGATAAACCATGGCGAATAAAGTAAATAAAGAAGAAGGAAGAAAATCTTACAGAAGAAAGAGAGATCGATTGACAATGAATGATGGAAAGAACGAAGGCACAAGAAAGAGCGAAAATGAAGAGTTCAGAAATACAGATTTGAAAAGTAAAAGACGTTAGGATTTCTGTCTCACTTAAATACTTTACCTCGGGAATAAAGAAAAGAAATGATTACAAGGGAAGACGTTTGCGTTTCCGACAGTTAAAAGAGGAAAAAGGCACAAATATCGAAGTGATCGTGAAAAATTCAAAATATTTACGAAGTTTGACATTATGCGCTCAAAAAGAACTACATACAATGAAAATATTCCTAAGCTCTGAAGACCAACAACTTTCAAGCAAAATGTTCCACACTCTTCTTCAACCTCAACTGTGAAACATTGGGGGCTTCTGTTGATACCAAATTTAGTCAGCTGACATGGACAAATCATATGAAGACACATGTCAACCTACGTGACAAATACAAATACTTTCACCGAGCTACTCAAGCGTACCGAGTAACCCAGGCAGTCCGAGCTACTCAGGCGGTCCGAGCTACTTACTTAGCGTGCAGGGCATCCAACTAAGAAAATCAAAAGGCAACTACGCATTCAGTGAACGTCAAATTTAATGCGCATTATTATTGTACAGTTGTATATGCCTACTAAATGACAACTTATTACCTTTGATACGTACAACCTCAAGGCTATAAATACATTGTAACCCCGTCATAAGAGGGGACTTTGGATCTCTTTGTCAACCTATCATAGAGATTCAAGGCAAACAGTCAGCAATACAACAACAGTGGACGTAGGCCATTTTTCATAGCCGAACCACTTTAAAAATCCATTGTCTTATTTATTCATTTTTATCTGTGATTGATTAATTAGATAAAATCTAGTTTTTTACATCAACAATATATATGACATCATTTTACTTGTCAGATGGGTCAAAGTTTCCTGAACCAAATGGGGCCTAATGGGGAATAATTGTCGCTCTTAAACTTTTAGGACTTGTTTGGTTGCACAAATGATTTGATTATGTAAATTGGTTAATTGCGAATTAGTGAATTGTAAATGAGTGAATTTGAAATGAGTTTAAATCCAATTTTACGCAATGTTTGGTAATCTAAAATTGATATTAAAGTTCTATGAGAAAAAAGATAAAAACAAATAAAGAGGGGGGGGGGGGGGGGGGGAGGAGCATGCATTTTATGTGACTCCTATTTCAAATGGATGGATTTCATATTTTTTGTGAAATGATCCAATTTGAGATTTTACACATGAACTAAAATATGGCAATTAATGAATCATTTCATTAATGAAACCAATCACAATTAATGGATCAATTTGTAAATGGACCAATTTATAAATAGACCAATCTACAATTTTGGGACAATCAAACGGAGTCTTAGGCCTAGTTTGGTTGCACAAATTGCTTGATTATGTAAATTAGTTCATTTCGAATTAATGAAGTATAAATAAGTGGATTTGAAATGAGTTAAATTCAATTTTACGCAATATTTGGAATGAAAACAAGTTAAGAGAGAGGGGAGGAGGGGGAAGAGGAAGGAGTGGGGGAGAGAGAGGGTCATGCACTTTATATAATTTATGTTTCAATTGAATGCATTTCACGTTTTTTATGAAATGATCTAATTTCAGATTTTGCACATGATCTAAAATGAGACAATTAAACCCTCTTTAATTGTCCCAAAATTGTAAATTGATCCATTTATAAGTTGGTCCATTTACAAATTGATCCATTAATTGTGTTTGGGTTCATTAATGAAATTATTCATTAATTGTCTTATTTTAGCTCATGTGTAAAATCTGAAATTGGATCATTTCACAAAAAATGTTAAATGCATCAATTTCAAATAGGAAACTCATAAAGTAAATGCTCTTCTCTCTTTCCCTCCCTCCCTCCACCCTCTCCCTCTCCCTCCTCCTCCTCTCTCTCTCTCTCTCTTAATTTGTTTTTAACTTTTTTTTCTCATAGAACCTTAACATTAATTTCAGATTACCAAACATTATGTAAAATTGGATTTAAACTCATTTTAAATCCACTCATTTATAATTCACTAATTTACAGTGAACTAATTTACATAATCAAACAATTTGCACAACCAAATAGGGCCTTAATGAATCATTTAATTAATGAAATCAAACACGAATAATGAGTCAATTTATTAATGAATCGATTTAAAATTTTGGAACAACCAAACGGGGTCTTAGAGGTTCGTCCTTAAAAAAACTTAGAGAATAGAAAATTAATAATATACGGCTAATTTTGCCTAAATTGTAGAATAGATCTCAGAGTTTTAGAATTTAAAATAATGGTGGGACGATGTCTAAACAATGAAAGCTTTTAGAGGTTAAAGGTCGATGGCGAGAGTAAAAATAAGTGATTCTTTCTGTAAAAGTTATGTCTTATTTAGAAATATAACTTACCCCCCTAAATTTTAAAGCAATTGATGTTAATGTTTAAAATATGGGGTCTAGGAGATAACCAATGAAAGACAAGAAATCAAGCTGTTTGGTCCAGTGGTATAAGGTGGTCACTGTGACAGTCTTGAAGATAGATTAGGTTTGATTCCTAGTTCAATTTTCAGCACTATCAAAATAGTGATTGTCCAGCAAAAATCACGAATCGCAAATAAAAATTGATCGAGGTACTCATAAACCGCTTCGAACATGTCATGATATACTACTAAAAAAAAAAAATGAAAGGCAAAAGTTGATGAACAAGGATTCAAAAGTCAAAATTAGATTATTTCAATCAATTCTTCCTCTATTTTCCTGTAATAAAACAAAAGATCTAATACGACAATTAACAATTATTTTCTCATTTTCCTTCAAAATGCACTATCAAAATATCATAAGTCACTGAATCGTAAAATTGCATGCCGCGCTGGTGGCACAAATTCACCATCATGAATTAGAAGAAGAAAAAAAATATCTCCTCACAAACAAGACAAAAGATTTACTTTGGCAATTATATATCTACCAGACTACCACAATAAATAGAAAACCCACAAATTATTCATGCTTTACTATGCAAAAAAAAAAAATTACAAAAGGAAAATGAAATTTTGAAGACGTTCCAAACGGTTGATTTTAAATATTAAATCTTGAAAGGAACTTCTGGCTCCAATCCTCAAAGCAAAGATATTTTCTGAAAGAAAGGGAAAGAGAGAATATTTGAAAGCTTTTCATATGCTAAAGCTCATCAACTCAGTTTTTTAATTTTTTAATATTTTTTTTGTCCTTATTATTATTATTATTATAAGTGTGTGCTTTGAAAGAGTGTCTCTTGTTGTTCTTTCTCCTTTTTTGGGGAAATTCTTATGTTCGGATTTTTTTTCAATTTTTTTTAATATATATCGGTTGAGTTTTTTTAATAAAAAAATAAAAAAAATTAGAGAGTTAAGAAATTGGTGGTGTATTACAAATATTTTAAAATAGGAACTATTGCAAAACTAATCGTAAAAGTGGAGGATAATTTTAAATGACCACTTTTAAGAAAGTGAGTATTACAAAACTGATCATAATTATGGAAGGAAAATTCACAATTGCCCTTCTTTTTACAAGGGACTTTTGAAATCCCACAAATTATGCTTGCTTTAGTATGCAAAAAAACTAAGGCGGTGTCTGGGGTACATGGTAAATGTGATAAACGATGTCAAATAAAGGTTTTGTCCATTATTTTATGTGTTTTATAGATTTTATTTGTTATGAAATTTTTTGCATAGGTTCTCATGTTCACGTACATGTTTTGTCATTTTTTTTTTCACTTTTGTTGACAAATTTTACTTTAGTATATAGGATGACAACATTTTTCCATAAATTTGCCATCCCTTTGAAAATTATTTTTTTTAACTTGTTTTTTTTGGTTAAAAGTTTTTATTATTTTGGTAAAAATGTTTTTTATTTTTCAATAAAATTGTTTTTTGTGTTAAAACTGTTTTTTGTAATGCTTTTTTTTGTTATAATCTATTTTTCCTGAAAAATTATTTTTTATCTCATTATAAACAATTTTTATTATTTGAAACTCTATTTTAAGAACTGTTTTTTGCTTTCGTTATAAGTTGTTTTCTTGTTAAAATTATTTTTTAGAAACTATTTTATGTTAAGAATTTTATTTTTGACTAAAAACTATTTTTTTATATATCAGTTTGTTTATATTTGCCACTTTTATCATTAATTTAATCAAATATCTCATTTTTGCTATATGAAAAATTAATATTATCAAATACTTCTATTGAAAATATTATAAAATATATTATAAATTTTTTTGTCATGCTACCGAAAAATTTGCAATTAAGCCCATTTCTCACTTTTGAATCAATCGAACCTAATATTAAAGCAAATTGAAAATTTTGAAAACTTTCCAAAGAGTTGGTATTAAATATTAAACTTTGAAAAGAACTTATGGCTTCAGCTCTCCTTTGACAGCAAAGATGTTTTCCGAAAGAAAGAGAGAATATTTGAAAGCTTTTGTATGACATTAAAGATAAGTAAGATCTTCAACTGTTTTATTCTTTCTCCTTTTTTGGTGTTAGTCTTTGCAGTGAGGATCCAGAAATATGAGTAAGAGATCAAAACTATAAAAATGTAATTTTTTTTCATAAAATTTTAAAATTTTAAGGTCAAAATTTGAAATTCTTTAAAGTTTGGGGGTCCAATGCCATCTCTTGCCCCTCCCTGTATCCGCCTCTGAGTCTTTGCTAATTTACAGGTCAACACTAATATTTTAATTTATTGAGCAGCATAATTTAATAATTCTTGATTTTCTCTTGAGGATCCTAATATTATGGACAATACATATTTCCTCCCATATTCTTCATATATTTAAAAAAAAATTGCATTTGATAAAATAGATGGAAAAGTAAAAAAAAATGAAGTAAAGTTTTTCCACAATTTTTTTTGCAAAAATAAAATTTGTTTAATTGTAGTTGTGTAAAAATTTGGAAATGAATGGGTTCATGTAGGCTAAATCAAAACATATTTTCCTTTAAAAAAAATTCTTAGAAGGGGTTCACAAAATAAAAGTTAACAAGATAAATTTTCATTAATCTTTATGGGAAAAAAAAATTGTGCACCCACACATGAGTAAACTGAAAATAAGAAATCTTTAATAAAAAATATTGTCAATTAAGCACACCCAAAAAATAAAACATTATATTTTATACTATTTTTGTCCCAAATTAATATTTGATACTTGAAAACGACGTTTTTTAAGGATAACTTAATCAATTGCTAAAATCAACACTTTCTCACAATTAGGGGATTAAGTTTGTTTTTATATACAAAAAATTAAAAAAGACTATTAATTTGGAATCGAGAAAGTATTATTAATATTTACTTAACTATAATTTTTTCAATGCCAAGTAATTTTCGCATTCTTTTATTTGTCACCATGTTATATCGAGAATAGCATTGCGGATTTTATGCTAAAAAAGGCTCCAAATAACAATAGATTTGGCTTATTTGCAATAAAAATAAGCATACATTGGAATGTGGCATTGCAAGACAAGAATTATTCTGTGTTGCTTGTGATTGGCACTATGTAGTTTCTTTTAGTGAAACTTTACTTTTTTTTTTATATTAAATCTGTTAATTGTTTTGATTAATTCAGCCGAGACCTATGCAAAGGTTTGGAGAAAAAAAAAAGAGGAATATCTCTATCTCTACTACTTAAAAAGAGGAAGTTTCTCTTCAAATTTTAAAGTACTAAACTATCCTCATTAAATTAACATTTTCTATCATTCCTTTAATATTAGTGTCACGCATTCATTAAATTAAAATCATTCCATGAATCTTAATTTGATACGTTCTCTCTCCTAATACATTCCTCTAACAAAACGTCCAAATACATTCATCTTGAAACCCTAGAAATCAAAAGTCAGTTGTCCAAGTTCCTTCATCTTCCCATCAGATTCATATTGTATAGTTTCTTCGTTGGTGTTTCTTGTCCATAAAACAAGGTCAATACTCCTAAAAAGAGGGAAGTTTCTCTTTAAATTTCAAAGTACTAAACTATCCTCATTAAATTAACATTTCATATCATACCCTTAATATTAGTCTCACACATTCATTAAATTAAAATCATTCCATGAATATTAACTTGATACGTTCTCTCTCTTAATACATTCCTCTAACAAAACGTCCAAATACATTTATCTTGAAACCCTAGAAATCAAAAGTCAACTGTCCAAGTTCCTTCATCTTTCCATCACATTTATATTGTATAGTTTCTTCGTTGGTGTTGTTTCTTGTCCATAAAACAAGGTCAATACTCCTAATTTTCTCTCTAATTTTTTACTCATTTTTCATTTGCCATCAAAAGTATACATTTGTTAATTTGAAAGCAATTACATAATTTTTGTAATTATATCCATCTCATTCATGAATGTTGTCTCTCTTTTATGCTCAGATTTTGTATTTTCAATTTTATTGTTGTTCTATTCATGTTTTATAATAATTCTAAATTTAATGTTAATTTCAAAAAAAATTATATATATTTTTTAAGTTAAGGAATTACCAAGTTCACACCTTATTAGATTATTGTTTTTTATGCATTCATAGGACATGTTTGTATTCATGTTTATTTCTTAAAGATTCTAAATATTCTTAAAACACTCCAATTACTTTTTAAAAGACAAACTTGCCTTTTGCTCTAAAGATCAAACAAATACTTTTTTATTTGTTAATTTTTTTAATAAAAAATAGTATTTTAAACTGTTTTTTAAAACATTTTTTTTATTTTTTTAAATTAAAAAATAACTATTTTTTATAAAAACGGTTAAAAAAAACTGTTATGATAGTTTTAAAAACCCTTTTTTATTTAAAAACTGTTATGATACTTTTATATAAGTTTTTTTTAAGATAGATTTAAAAACTGTTTTTTTTTTCAAAAAAATATTTTTTTTCAAAAAAATATTTTTTTACATAAAATTGGGAAAAAAAATTAACAAATAAAAAAATATTTTTTAAATTGAAAATTATTTTTATAACTGAACACGACTCAAATAAAAGCAACTCCACACAACACGACGCGATAATTTTTTTTTTCAACAAACATGAACACGATCCTAATAAAAGTGACACGACACAACATAAAATATTATTTTTTTACAAAACACAAACACGATCCAAGTAAAAGTGTCACGACATGCCTCAAAATCTTATTTTCACCTATAAAAGTAATATGACACAACACGAAATCTCATTTTTTTACCAAACACTAACGCAACCCACTTCAAATGCAACACGACAAGAGGTTCGTGTTCGCATTTCGTAAAAAAAGGGATTTTGTGTCGTGCCATGTCACTTCATATGTGTTATATTCATTTTACGTAAAATTAAAATTTTGAGCCATGCGGTGTTAATTTTATTTTGTGTTGTCTTCTAAGTCGGTTTACTATTGAGCTTAGCATCTTTCACTTAATATAATTCATGGTGAAATTGAGTATATTTTCCTAGAATTTGTGACAACTTGGTAGTTGTGAATATTTGGAGTAATAATTTAATTGGTGAGATAGGAAATTTCATTGATGTATTCTCTAATATTCAGTATGTTGATCTGAGCGCTAACAAATTGAGTGTAGATTTTGCGTTTGAATTTGAGAAGCTGAAAGAGTTTTGGGAATCGGAGAAGAGAGTAGGAAGCATAGTGTCACTCACGAAAAATTGCACTTTACAAATTCTGGACCCGTCGAAAAATGATTTCACAGGATAATAACCTAGGGGAATTTCAAACTGCCAAAATTTACATGTATTGACTTTGTGGGGTTATAGGGTCAATTCAACAAGAGATTGGTTTATTTTCAAATCTCCAGGAGCTTTTGTTGGGTAACAAATCCTTAATTCTAGAGTCATTATTAAGCCTGAGAAGATTGTCTTTCCCAGATCTAAGTACGAACAAATTTTATACTCCATATTAACATCCCCTCATTTTTTACCCATTTGATGAGCCACATAAATCGTCTCAACCACTCGGAAGAGGTATTTTTACCAAAGTTTTTGCAGTACCTCTGTTGCAGTTATAGGGATTCTAAATGTCTCATTGTGGTTTGTCGAGGAGAAAATTTTGAGGATTGATTGTGAGTTATTTCGGCTGGAGGTATTAACCTATCATATGCTTTAAACTGATTTCAACTGACATTTTTTTTTTGTGATTATTCGATAGATCATGATATTCAGTTCGCTCTTCTTACTATCTTGTTGTATATGTCTTAGGTTTATGTTATATATATCATATGTGTATGTTATGTTTGATCAAATGTACCAAACACAAACTCCTTATTATAAACTCAACTCCATAATTAATTTGTAATTTGGTGTATAGTTGTATTATAAAGTAATAATATTTCTTAAGTAGCTACTGTTACTCTTTGTTTAAATTTAATGTTCTCTTTCAGATTACACATAACATGTTTAGGTAAAATCTTCAATGAAGAGAAATAAAAGGAATATTTTTGGTTTTCTAATTATTTAAAATAGATACCATGATGTTAGATTTTTTGGTTTGAGAATTCAAAATCTCAAATCTTTTGATTGTTAGTGTTTTTGTAATCTAATTTAATTCTAATTTCCTCCGTGTTGGAATTTTTTCACACTGTATGGTTCAATGTATTCATTTTGTCCCTCTACATACATATATTCTTCTTATTAAGTCGTACGTCGGTTCAGGTTGTAACTTCCCAGCTAAAAAAAATACAACTTCCAAGAACAACCAAATAAGTGAGCAAAATGAGTCCAAATTACCTTACTGAAGCTGCAATTACATGCATTGGTTGAATTATCTTTGTCAACTCAAACACACACTCTAAACTGTATATTTAGCATCTTTAGATACATAGTGTTCAAAAAATTTCAGTTTGTTCTTCCCTGCTTCTAATATTTAGTACTGAGTGTTAATTATTTAGTTCATGGTCTATGGATACTTATGGAATACATTGCACTTATTCAAGTCTCATAATTTTTTTTAATTTTTTAAAATTAATTTACAATTGTTGTCTTCAATTCATCTTATTGTTGAGTAAATTGTTTTAATTTCTTGGAAACTTAGGTTTGGCCATACTTATTAACCGGATTGATTCTCTTTGTTATTTTGTAATTTCTATTCAATGAACATAAATGCAGTTTCTCTGTCTCACGTAATTTATCTTTGAAAGTTGTTGTATTGATATGTTAAGACTGATAATCCATCCATCATATTATGTAAATGTAATTACTAAAAAGAACTAATGCCCTGTTTAACTTCATAGTGATGATTAAGTAGTTAAACATTTGGGTATCAATTCCTCACTTAGCGATTTCCTTCTAAGGATTGGCAATGGGACGGAAGAATCAACATATGATGAGGGCCCCAAACAGTCTCTCATTGACATTATCTTCCCATTATTAAATATAAATGCCAACTCGCCAAACTTCTTGACAGATCGAGTAATTCTTGTAATAACAAACGAGCACGTAGACTCACTCAATGATATGATGATTGATATATTCTCCGGAGAATTGAAGACATTAAATATCTTTGATGAAGCTGTGGATGATGCGCACAACTATTATCAAGAAGAATTTTTAAATTCTTTGATGCCAAATGGATTGCCACCACACGCATTGAAACTTAAACATAATTGTCCAATCATTCTTCTACGCAATATAAATCCATCAATTGGATTATGTAACATAATAAGAAATGTTGTACAAAGGTTCTTCGGATAATGCCATCCACGTTCATCGCTCATAAAGTTCAAGAGTAAGAAGAACCTTTGAATCCTAACAAACGTCAAAAGCAACATATTTAAGCATTAAATTTTCAGTTTTTAGGATTACACACTGTTTTTATCAAATGTCATCTTTCAATAACTGTGATTTGGAATTTGCTTGCTGAAGCTTTTTTTAACTTCTTTTTTTTAATGATATTTTCCTATAAATCATTTCAAGCTAATTTCATTGTGATATATTTATTCGGATTATATATACATACACATTTGTGTGTATTTCTTCCTGCTTTGGAGTAGGGAGTTATGAGTTCGTTTATGATAGATTTAGAGTATTTCACAGGAATGTCTTGTATAGTTTATAGTTGAATGGAGGTTTGATTTTTGGGGGTAATGATTGATGTTTCGTACTAGGTACTTTATGTTATATTCTAACAAAACAGATTCTACATAATATGTTGCAAGTATTTTTATTACTTTGTCCTTCACAGATTTGCAGTGGAAGATTAATATCTGGAAACGGCCACACGTGAAATAAACGTGGGCCAACTAGTATACTAAAAAGTCCCTTAAATATTTTTTAATATATATTTAATTCAAACATTTTTATTTTGTTCTAAAAATTTTCTCACCACATAAAAACACTTTAAAAAAAATCTTCGGTGAGAGTCACCGGAGCTCCGACGGTGAAGATTTTTTTTGGGTTGGGGGGGAGGGGCCGGAATGGCACTAGCGCGAACCTTTAAAAATAAAAAAATATTGGTTAAATGAGTGTTCGAGAGACTTTTAAGAACAAATTAAAAAGACTTGTACTAAATGTGTATTATAAAACATTTAAGGAACTTTTTGTCAATTGATCCAAAAAAATAATGAACAATTGAATAAATTAGAAAAACAAACAAGTGTGATAATTAAGGTTACTGAAATTAACAAAGGATTTATGTACCCTGAAAGCTAAATAACGTTTGTAAAACACGCTCCATTATGATACCTATTCATTAGGGTATCCACAATTGAACGAGCTCAAAAAAGTTAAAACTAGTCTGAAATGGGCGGCTTCCAGCAGAGGGGACTGTGTAAAAAATTAATGAAAATGATTTGGGAGAGAAACTATTTCGTGTGGGAATGGAGTGGAAAATGAGCCACGCTTTGCGCAGGAAAGTATTTAAGGCGAAAGTGATATTTAAAATTTTCTTTGGAATTGAAATTAGTAAAAAATTAATAAAAATTGGGATAGAAACCTTTAAGATTTTAAATACAATTTTCTCTAAGAAAAAAAAAGTTTGGGATAGAAACTCTTTTCATTCCAAATGACTCATCAACTTTAGGATAGAAATTATTTCACAGGGCAGAAGTGCGGGCCGCTTTACACACCGCTTTACACATTGTAAGTTTACACGACCTTCACATTTTTTTTACATTGTGAGATACACTTTCTCTTACTCATTGTGAGAAGCAAAAGTATAGTTTACTCAAAATGGTCATCCCATTGTGGATGACCTTAGTGACCGAAAATTTACTAACATGTTTAATTAACTAATAATTTCATGTAAATTCATATCGTGTTATCACATTGTCTAATTGTAAATGATTTTATAACTTATCTCTATCTATCACACTTTAGTCATGGAATTTTTTTGAGTAAATTACACCGGTGACCCTGAACTTTGGACAGTGCAATATTTTTACCCTTAATTTTTTTTATAGTATTTAAGCCTTTAAACTATGCTATTTTTTCACCAATGACCCTTCTGTCAAGGTTCTTGTTAAATCTAATGTAATTCCTTATCAAGAATATCTTTATGACCATCATAATCAAACTTCATACAAAAAATAATTTCAAACCATACCCCAACCCATTATTTGCAAAGTGATAACATATGCTATACATGTTTTGTTTGTTCTTTTAGGTATGATTTTCGGGTTATTTTGAGCATAAGTGGTAAGTATGGTGTTGATGTAAAAAATTAGACTTGATCTAATTTTCTAATCACAGATAAAATACGTAATGGCAAATAAAGAAAGAGATTCTTAAAGTTATTCAGCAATGGGAAATAGCCTACGCCCACTGATATTTTATTGATGTTTGTTGTTACAGAAAACTAGACACTCTTGTAGATAAAAACATCCCATAATCCGTTCGACCGTGCCCTTGATGAAAGGGATACAATGTATTTAAAGTGACTCGGAAGTCAAGGGTTGGAATGTCAAGGGATGGAATTCTATTATATAATTAAGCATTTATATCTTTACATAATAATTGTGTCGATTGGTTATATAAATCAAGAGTAGTATGGACCTTGGTATGATGATGCTTCGTTGTCCCATTGGTCGGCCTTTTTTGAGTTGATCGGCATTCCGTGCATTGGTCGACTGATTTACTTCTTGTTAACTAGGACTTTGGCCACGTAGGAGAACACGTATTCACTTCTAATTGATCCACATTGGTGAATAATTTTTGGCATTAACAAAAGCTCCTGATGTTCCATACTTGGCGCTTGCGTGAAAGTATGGAACATTTGATTCTAGAAATTCCTCGGAGTATTTTCATGATGTGTAACACCCCGTAATTTTGAGGACTTTAAATTTGATTATTTTTTAGAGAAAAAAAATTTATTTTATTTGTGAGAGATCAAATTTATAATTTGGAGAATTTATTTAAATTAGAGGATTTATTTAATATGGCGAAATGAGATTTAATTGTTCGGATTATTTTTGTGTTGCATTTTGAGGTAAAAAAAATAGAGAATGTTATAAAGTAATCCGGATGACAATTCTGAGTGCACGTTTGAATCCGAATGGGTCAAAATAGTTGGAAAATAGTACCAATGGGTAGTAAATGGGTCTCAAGGTGTTTTTAGGCATATTTAAGCTCACATAAGAGTGTTTGAGCCATTTTTATAAAGCTCACAAGCCTAAAAATGGGATTGAGTTATTAAACCCTAAAAGTGTGAGGGTGTGGCATCTATAACACATTTTAGAAATCCCAATTGAGAGAGAAAAAAGTGGGTGTAATTGGAGAAACCATGAGAGCCAAAATCAAGAACAAATTAGTGTGTTCTTCACCAAATCATCATCTACACCAACCGATTCAGACCTTACGAACCCTAAGGCAAGTGGTTAAACTTGCTTTTAAATTAATTGCACTTTTCAATTCATTTCATAGTGGGTGTGATAGGATTATATGGTTCTTGGGTTTTTTGACATCTAAATTAGGTTAATTAAATTTAGATTTATAATTTGTAGAAGATTTGAGATGTTTATTTATTAGGCTTTGATCTGTGTGTGATACTTATGAATATTTGGGAAATTGTGAGAATTTAAATTTGGTGTATGTTTTAAAAGGGGGTTTATGTGAAGCAAATCTGGGCAGCGAGTTTTTAGATTTTGTCAATGGCGGAAGAGACTTGGGTGAGGAAGAAGAATAAGGGAAATCCAAGGTCGTTCGAATGACCTAGGTTTGGTTCGAACGACGTCCAGAGTCGTTCAAACGACAGATGTTTGGTTCGAACGACGGGTGTTAAAATTCAGCGAGTTTCGTTGCTTCTACTGTTTAACCGGAGAGTAAATTGAGGGGTTTCATTTGTGACAGTGGGTGCCACTATTTTAGCCTGGGTTTGTTTGAGGCTTTAATGGAAAAACAGTACAGTGGTATATAGGAGTTAATAATGTTGAAAGATGAACATTAGGAACATTAAATTAATAACTGTGTCAAACTTATTAGAGGGGAATTTGGATAATAAATCTTGAATACTATATTGTGGGTAACGTGAGCGAGTCCAGGTTTATTGGTTGAGGGTCACCAAAGTAATAAATTAACACTAGATTGCATAGTTAATTAAAGTTTAGAGTCTAGGAATTGACTCAGATATTTTAGGGCTAGTGCTACGAGTGCTTAGGCATGGACTTGGCTGAGTTAATTTATTATAGGATTGTATAATAAATTATGGAATATTCAAATAAAAAGGGAGTTAACCTTAATAAGTGGAATTTGAGGAATAAGTTCTACAAGATGAAATTTCGGACCGAAGGAGCAAGTATGGGTAATTTAGTTGGGTGACACAACTCGAGTGATAAATAAATAAATAAATAAATGTGAAATTTGTTTAAATTACAAGTCGGTATATAGACTTGGAAATGTTAGGCTAATGTTACGGTAAATTGTGCACGGAAAAGCCTGGATTAATTAAATATATATATATGCGGTGATTGTATAGTATATATGTATTTGTGTGCTTTATAAATATCAGTGTGAAATATTATTCATAGGAATACATACCCCTCTAGTGATATCATGGGAGGTTGCGCGATATGGGTGAATCCCCTAGCTTGAGGAGCAGGGCGAGTATAGTCCCCGGGCTATAGCGTCCGTAGTTAGGGGTGAGATGATTTGGGTATGATTCGATCTTATTTTCGGAGGGAACGATGACCGCCTCCACTGCGTTTATTTTGTTTCACTAATTCGGGGAGCTAAACGTGTCAGGGTGTCCGGGTGGATGAGTACACCTGGATTGGTAGCATGGTAGAGAACATTCGGTGAGTGCCTACTCGGGATGATGGTTATATATTTACAACATGTGCGTGAATGTTGTAATATGATGATACGTATATATGGTGAAGATATTTATATACAGATAAAAATACATGATGAGAATTGTATTGATAATATATAACTCGTGAGAATGTTATATGGTCTCAAATGAAAATATAGATTAGTTAAGTTAATGAGATATATAACTTATAAATAAGATATGAAACATACTCGGGTTAGAGTAGGGTGTTAGGAAAGAACTATATAACCAGAACTAGATATGGGGTAGATGACTAGGTTGGTTATGAGAAAAATGTTAAGTGTGCATAATAGTTTAGGGGTGAGCCGGTCCTCAAAGGAGTGCGACACTATCTTAAATATGAAGAGCATTCATGCATTTTAATTTACTGCAATTTAATTCACTTGCTAAATATTTTCAAAATGTTTTGGGTTCTAACCCTTGCTATAAAATATTTTCAAAACCTTTTAGGTGTCCAGCCACAGGGATGCCAAAATTGTTTCTATTCCAGGGTTATGCACACTACACCAAAATGGGTAAATTAACACCCTTCCAGTGGCTAGCCTTGTCACGGTCATTGACCGTGACAAAAAAATACGTATTTTTTGTCACCGACAATGACCGTGACAAGTCCATGACAACGACTTGTCACAGTCAATAACCGTGAAAATTCTTATAATATTGTCACGGTCAAGAACCGTGACATGTCCGTGACAAATGTTACAGCAAAAAACCCTTTCCCCTCCTTTTTTCCCCACCGACTTCTTCCCTCCTTTTTCTCTCTCTCTCTACGCTGCTCTCTCTCTCTCTTCCATTTATATATATATGTGTGTCTGTATATATATATGTGTGTGTGTGTATGCGTGTGGGGGGTGGGTGGGGGGTGGGACAGGGTGGGGGAAGGGGGTGGGGCATGGCGGGGGAGGGGGCAGGAATGGGGGGTTATTTGTGTGTGTGTGTGGTGTGTGTGTGTGTGCATGTGTGTGTAGTGGTGTGTGTGCATGTGTGTGTGTGTGGTGGGGGAAGAGGGTGGGGCAGGGTGGGGGTGGAGGGGAGGGGGGAGGGATGGGTGGGTAGGGGGTGGGGTAGGGGTAGGGGGTTGTGTGTGTGTGTGTGAATGTGCGCGAGTGTGTGTGTGTGTGTATGTGCGCGTGTGTTTTGTGTGCGTGTTTGTGTGTAATTGATTGCCCCTCATTGTAAATTAGTAAATTAATTTTTAGTAATTGATTGGTTATTAATTTTTTTAGTAAATTAATATATTATTGCCCCTCATTGTAAATTAGTAAATTAATATATGATTAATTATGAAAGTAGGATTGGCCCTCATTTTAAATTAGTAAATTAATAATTGTATACTTTAATTGTTAGTTTAATTGATGAAAATAAATAATTGAGTAGATGAATTAGAAGGAGTACGGGATACACATTTGTTGTTGACATTATTGATGGATTATAGTGGATCGACGTTGGGTTGATTAATTTTAAAAGTGGCATGACCACTAGATTATTGTCCATATGGGGGTGGGATTTTTTAACTTTTTTTTAAAATTACTTTGTATATCGAACAATATATATATATATAGTATGATAATTAAATGAAACATACTTGAAATTACATATAGTGCGCATAGATACTAGCCTTCTAGTTCTTATGCGTAGGCATTCAATAGCCCTTAGACCCGTTCGAGAGTCATTACCCCTATAATGAGATCTCTCGAATTGTTCCGTTTTAACAGTTTGGGACTGCATAATTTCTGTATAATATTCTTAGTGGCTTAAAGTTGTTACTTTTGGAGGAAGTTCTGCAGTCGTATCCTAATGTTCTCTGGGTACATACTAGATTGGCAAGTGTGACTGTTATTTCAATTGATCAATTGAAATAACACACACACTTGCCAATCTACGTCGTGTACTTGGAGAACTACGGGGATATGCTGCCGAATTTTTTTCAAATCGTAACAATGTGCATGAGCTGTTAAGTATATTATAGAAAAATACGGTCTTGAATGGGATATGACCACTCACCCTTTATAGGAGATGGAGGAAATAGAAATTTCTATTATAAATTAAATTTGAATATAAATAAGACATAATTAAATGAAACATACTATAAATCTAAGTTTTGTTTATACTAATCCATGAATATACGCTTCGTACCTTTAATAGGTGATTAGTTGTGGTAGCTGTGATGGGATATCTGAAATACAAAGAGTGAATGGGTGAGACAAATAGAATGGGGGATGTGTTTCGTAGAGGTGCTAATGAATTTATGAAATATGCAAAGATATGTCATAATGATGAAGAGTTTTCGTGTCTGTGTGATAGGTGTAAGAATGGTAAGGTGTTTGAGTGGAAAACAGTTGAACTACATTTGTTAAGATCGGGTATGCAAGATAGTTATCGATTTTAAAGTTTTCACGGTGAATTGAAAGTTCCTTTTGTCCCCGACCAACCTTCACAACAACCTTCAACAACTAGGATAGATGTAGAAGGGGACGACGTAGATCATAATATGTTAGAGGATTTAGTTGATGATGCGTAAGGAGTTTATGAAGGAGAAGAGAGTGAAGTTACTAATGATGTAAAAGGTTCAAGTGCTCATGAAGATATCACGATAAAACTTGACGATGACCATCAAAGTTTAAAATTTAAGGCAACCCAACCGTTATACTCTGGTTGTGAGAAAGATCAAACAACTTTACATGCCATGGTTGGTTTGCATAGTTTGAAGACGCAATACGGTTTGTCTGGAAATAGCATGACAGGAATTCTGAAATGGGTGAAGGGCTTATTACCCAAGGAGAATACACTTCCAAATAGCTATCATGTTATGAAGAACAGTTTGAAAGGTTTGGGAATAAAGTATAAATTGATTCATGTTTGTGTGTATGACTGCATACTATACCGAAAGGAGTATGAAAATCTCAATCGTTGTCCGGTATGCGATGAACCTAGATATGTCTAATTTACTAGTAAATAAGGCACAAGCTCAAAAGTGCCTAAAAAGTATTGAAATATTTGCTCGTTGGGCCTAGATTAAAGAGATTTGTCACATTACCTTGGATAGTGGAGGCAATGACTTGCCATGCTAGGGCAAAAGTAGGGGGTAATATCATGCGTCATCCTATTGACTCTACTGCCTGGAGGAGGATGAATTATGAGCATCCCGATTTTGCTCGAGAATAACACAATATTCGTTTGGCTATAACAACAGATGGTTTCAATCCATTTGTAAATCTAAGCACCAATCAGAGTGTATGGCCAGTGATCCTAGCCCCACTCAACCTTCATCCTTCACAGTGTAAAAGACCTGAATTTTTTATGATGGCTTTGTTGATACCTGGGCCCAAGGCACCAAGTGATGACATCGATGTCTACCTGGCTCCTTTGGTAGAAGAATTAAATGAGTTGTGGAAAGAGGGTATCCAATCATTTGACTCTTTTAGAAAAGAAGAGTTTACGCTGAAAACTATGTTGATGTGGGCAATTCATGAATTTCCAGCTTATGGGACATTATCCGGTTGTGTAGTACATTGTTATTTGGGGTGTCCCATTTGTGGAGAGGAGACTGAATCTCTTCGTTTATCCTTTAGCTCAAAAAATGTATACCATTTCCACAAGAGGTTTTTACCCCCGGCTCATAGTTTTAAATTTGAGAAAGGTTCCAATTTTTTATTGGGCGGGGTTGAACATAGGCTACCGCCGAGATAACTTTTGGGTTTAGAAATTGAAAGTAAATCTTCTGAATGTGGTCCTAATATGCTAGGTAAGAATACCAAATTTAAGAATGTCAAGCATAAGAAGACCCCAACTGGGAATGAAACTGAGACAAGAAAGGCATGGCATAGGAGGTCAATTTTATTTGACTTACCTTATTGGAAGAATAACCCGGTGTGCCATGTATTGGATGTGATCCATGCAGAGAAGAACTTCACTGAACATATTGTGGTCACTTGCCTTGGGGGGAGTCATTCGAAGGATGGAGAAAATGCACAAAAAGACCATAAATCGTTGAAACTTAAGCCACAACTATGGTTGAAAGAAGATAGTAGGGGAAGGGCAATAATTCCCCCTGGTGCATTTACTTTGACGAGTGGGGAAAGGAAGGTACTTTTAGACACAACATATAATTTGAAGGGCCCATCTACTTTTTTGTCCAACTTGCAAAGGATTGTGAATTATGCTACTCATGATTTACATAAGTGTAAGTCCCACGATTGGCATGTGATCATGCAATTGGTTTGTCTATTGTTTAAGCACTGTTTCTCCAAGCACAAGGATTTGCGGAGGGCTATTATGCAAATTAGTATTACCTTCTCACTCTTGTGTGGGAAGGTAGTCAATCAAGAACACATAGTGGCCGCAAAATTGGCGGTGACCGAAGTGATTTGTGTGTTGGAGAAGTCATTTACCCTAGCATTCTTTGACATAAGTGTTCACTTATTGGTACACCTATGCAACGAGGAACTTCTTTGCGGTCCAGTTAGATATCGGTGGATGTATCCGTTTGAAAGATTGATGAAAGTTTTTAAAGATTACGTCAAGAATACGCGATACATTGCAGGATCAATTGCTGAGGAATACATCACCGTGGAGTCATTAATATATACTTGGGAATATATGCCTGACTCTCGACTAGAGTTAATGACACTGATGAGTTCGTCGATGATGGTGGTCATGTGATGGGAAAACGAGTGAAATTAACGAGTTTGCAACATGAACAAGTAGCTCATTATCTATTTGACACGCATGAAGATGTCGAAGAATGGAAAAAGTAAGTTTCGATTATTATAATGTTTAACATTATTTTAGATTATTTTATACATGATTAATTTTAGAACGAGGTGCCATATAAGCTCAAGTTAGCTGTTTGGGTGGCATCACAGGTAATGTATTTATACTTATATTTATATTTATATTCATATGAATATTTCAATTTTGATTTCAATTTCATTTTATATTTATATTTATATTTATTTGCAACTAACATTGTATTTGTTGGACAGGAACAATTCACCCTGGATCCAAAGCTACGCAATTTCGTCTTAGAGCAGTTGAGGGAGCAACACAAGACATGGAAGAAAAATATGCAGACCCCGTACTTTGGGAAGACACGAGAGTCTATTATTCAAAGGCGCGAATCCTCCCCACCGAAGGAGCCGATCTCATTGGCACAATGGCAAAAGTTCGTTGACAATGAGATCGGGGAGCGACAATTGGCATCTTGCCAATCGGGGAGGGAAAACCGGGTAAAAAAGACGGACGTGCACTACTCTGGCTGGACATCTTACGCCGAAATAGAGCATAGGATGATGGTAAGATTTAATTTTTCTATAACTACAGAAATATATTAGTCTGCATTATTTTACTTTGCGGGGCCGATACTAATTTTAGTTTATTTTATTTCATGGGACATGGAGTGGCCCTAGGGGTAGGCCACATAGGCTCAATACTTATGTGGATCTTCGGACGAAGAAGGGGAAGGACAAGGAGGTGTCCCCGAGCGTCGCGACCACGATTGTAAGTAATTCGACAATTTATTTTTTGTTAATTACGTTATAATTTTTTAATTTACTTATTTTACTAATCATGTGCTTTTTGTCATTTTAAGCAAAGCTTAAGGAAGTGAATGAGTCGCAGTCTGATGCCGATAAGGCATCTTTGTTCGCAGACGCACTCATCAAGGTATTTGGCTCTGATCGCAAGGGGAGGACAAGGGGGTGAGCTCGTGGGTGGCTAAATCTAGGATCATCGGATTGGAGACGAGCGACACCGGGTTAGCTCGAACGGTGGACTCGCATGATGCGAAGCTGTCCCGTTTGGAGGCGACGGTCCAAGATATGTTCTCATTCATGAAGCGTTTGTTGGACGACGGAAAATGTAAGGGGAAAGGGAAGGAGAAGGTGCGGGAGGACGAGGTGTAGGATGAAAAGGATGTGGACCTCGTTGCTTCATCACCGACACGTGCGGACTTTGATGATCCACTTCCCTATTTGACTCCCTTCGACCGACCAATGTCGACACTTGGTTGGCTAAGCATGTTTATACTGGACATATTTGATGTCCAACGGATAAGGTGGGGGTTGAGGGACCCGAATATCGTCCAGGGTGGACTAGTTCATGGACGTGAGCTTCAAGACATCGAGTCGAAGGTGCTTATCACGTATGTAATACTCGGGAAGGAGAACTCCCCGTTGTGGTTGCGCGAAAAATGTGGCACGATGTATATCAGTGGGTGTGTCAATTCGTATATCGTGTGGCCTACTCACCTCCTCGGATTTAACCTTACCTAAGACATGTAGTGACATTATTTGAATTGAATTGTATTGTTTTTAAGTTGGTACATTTGAATTGTTTTTAAGTTGGTACATTTGAATTATATTTAGATTATATCGTGATGCATATTGTCTCTATTTTGAATGTATATTTGCACTATCTCTATTTTATTTGGATATATAATGTTTGAACTGGAACAACATTGCTATAACAGGCACAAATATACTGCTGGGCAGTGGCAATGGCCATACTGCCCAGCAGATTTTTTTACAATTCTGCCCAGAATTGTCACGGTCATTGACTGTGACAATTTTTTTATTAAATGTCACGAGTTTGGCACGGTCCTTAATTGTGACAAAACTTGTCACGGTCAAGGATCGTGACATGACCGTTACAAGTCTAATGAACTTATCACGGTCAATGACCGTGACAACTCCATTACAAAAACAGTTGTCACCCCCAAAATTATCATGGTCATTGATCTTGACAAGTCCAACTTGTCAAGGTCAAGGACCGTGATAATTCGTCAGATTTGGTGTAGTGGCAACTGCGGCATATGTGGATGTTGCGGGATTTAGACTTAGTCACTTCAATTATTTCATTCCAAGATTAGGATGCAGTCAATATTTCATTTGGGCATGTCTCCCTAGTTCTTTTATTTGTTTTAGTCAGATAATGTACTGAGTTTATTATTTTGGTGGTTTATATTTTTTTGATTTGGGTTTTGTAGCCAGTGGTTTATTTGACAAAGACTGTATTTATTCATTTTAGTATGGTTTGACTCAGTGATTGTGTGAATGATTTAAATTATATTCATCCGCATGATGTGTATGAATCCCCTGGCTTGAGGAGCATGGCGAGTATAGTCCCCAGGTCATAGCATCCGTATTTAGGGGTGAAACATTTTGAGTATGATTTGGTCTCATTTCCAAAGGGAACTATGACTGTATCCACTGTGTTTATTTTGTTTCACTAATTCAGGGAGCTAACCGTGTCAGGGTGGATGAGTCTACCTGGCTTGATAGCTTGGTAGAGAACATCCGGTGAGTGCCTATTCGGGATGATGGTTCTATATTTACGGTATGTGTGTGAATGTTGTAATATGATGATACATATATATGGTGCAGATATTTATATACGGGTAAAGTGCATGATGTGAATTGTATTGATAATATATAACTCATGAGAATATTATATGGTCTCAAATAAAAATAATGATTAGTTAAGTTAATGCGATATATAACTTATAAATCATATATAAAACATACTCGGGTTAGAGTAGGGTGTCAGGAAGGAACTATATAAACATAACTAGTTACGGGGTAGATGACTAGATGGGTTATGAGGAAAACGTTAGGTGTGCACAATAGTTGAGTGGTGAGACGGTCCTTAAGGGAGTGCGACAATAACTTAAATATAAAGAGCATTCATACATTTTAATTTACTGCAATTTATTTCACTTGCTAATTATTTTCAAAATGTTTTGGGTTCTAACCCATGCTATAAAATATTTTCAAAACCTTTTACATGTCCATCCACAGGGATGCCAAAAGTGTTTCTATTCTAGGTCTACGCAGCTGCGACATATGTGGATGTTGTAGGACTTAGACTTAGCCGCTTCAGTTATTTAATTCCTAGAGTAGGAAAGAATCAGTATTTCATTTGGGCATGTTTTCGTTGTTCTTTCATTTGTTTCAGTCAGAACATGTACTCAATTTATTATTATGGTGGTTTATATTTTTCTGATTTGGGTTTTGTAGCCGGTGGTTTATTCGGCAAAGATTGTATTTATTCATTTTTAGTATGGTTTGAGTCAGTGATTATGTGAGTGGTTTAAATTATATTCATACGCATGTTGTGTTGTTGTTTAGTAAAAATATAAATTTTGGCACCGTTTGTTTTTTAATACTAGATGGTTAGTAAGTTTTAAAAAGTTTTCGAGAGTGATGCTAAGAATGAACCAAAAGAGATACTTGTTTAATTTGATGTCGGATTGATCACCCGGTATATTACTAAGCGGGGTGTCACATGATGCTTAGTCGGTAATCGACCTCCCACACTTGTAAAATTTAATGGCACCGTTTGAAAATGACATTTTGGCAAATAATTTGAATTTTAGCAAACCGCCAAAGGGTAAATAGGTATTTTTAACCTTATAATTTGCAAAGCCATCGGAATGTCAATCGTTGGTACATTTAATCATTTCATTTGCTATTTTTGAGGCAACCTATAAAAGGCGGGAGGTGTTTGCTAGTTTTTTTTTACCCCAATTTTTTTACTGTAGCAGCCATTTAGTGTTGAATTTGCCCGACTCTAATAAAGATTATTGGAGTCATGCTTTAATAGTTAAATAATGGCAGCATGCCCCACTTGAGGGTGAAGTGGTCTAGCAGGGTCCTAGATGCCCGCAATCAGGGAATGGGATATATTGTTATTTTAATTTTTGACTTTCTTTATTTATCTCCATTATGATGCATACTAACTATTATTGCTTATCACTTTGTTGTAGAAGAATGTAAGAGGAAGTGTCCCAAGCCTACTGAAGTAAATTTGGAGGAGCTAAAATTCTTGAGGGGTATTAATCAGATAACATGATAAGATCACCCCCGATCAGCTTCTATATTACTAGAGTATAATACCTCCATCACCTCATTTGTAGCCCGACCAATAATTAACATTCCATCAATTGTAATTGACTTGGAGAAAGATCCAGTATCTACTTCTTCTACCAATAAATCTGTTGGAATTGCTATTGAAGTTGGTACTTCCACCTCTTTTGACTCTAATCTTCCACTTTTTGTCAGTATTGGCAAGAGAAAAATCCCTAACTTTTTAGAAGACGACTCTGCAGCTGGTGCTAAGAAACCAATTGATACTGCTGCCCAGAAGAAGAATATTGATGTTAGCAAGAATCCCCCAGCTAACAAGGGTGATGAATCCCCTTTGAAGAGATTGAGGAGGGGTCCTGCTAATAAGCAGGTTAATAGAATTATTGATGCCGATCAATAGGGTTTGGTCGGCGTGGTTCAACTTGTTACTGGATCATCTGTAGCCTTTAGTCCTAGCTTGTATAGGAAGTTGATTAAGTCTGGTACACTCCCTAATCATAGAGCTGCTGCTTCTTCAATGTCCCGATCTCAATTATCTGTAAGGGCTTCTCAAAGCCGCCTTGGTATGTTTTCATTTTTGACGTTGGTCGGATGCTATTCATGACTTTTTAATTTTGTATTAATTTGGATTTTTTTTTACAGTTCTTGGTTGATTATAATCAACTAATAGAGAAGGACGATAAACTACTTTCTTCCTCGTGAGAAGTAGAAGAAGCCTTTGAAGGTTTGAGCCATTCTTTGCTAGAATCCCAATAAGCTCTGGAAACTGAGAACAATGCTTGGGAGGAAAAATTTAAAACTACTGAAGAAACTCGATAGAAGGTTGAAGAAGCTTGATACATGGCTAATAATACTATGGTTGTAGATAATTCGGTTGTTATTAAAACTGAGCGCGGGGCAAAGGCTGTTGAAGGTCAAGTAGCCAAGATGACCACAAACCTTTTTGCTAAGAAAGCCAAGAGGAATAAGTCCAGGGAAGATTCCTTCAATAGGGGTTGGGATAAAGCTATCTCTGCTACTTCTACCCAAGTTGGGTATGCTAAGAAAAATACATTTCAATGAAGGTTGGTCTGTGGCATTAAAGGAAGTTGGTACTGCTGAAGATTCTAAACTCTTCCTCAAGCATGATCCAGGTCCCCCACATAACCTTGATGATGAAATTGACGATGAAGCTGGTTCAGGGGATTCTTCCTTGGCTGTTGACTCTACTATTCCTCTTGCTGACCAAGGAAATACTTTAGCTATCATTCCTACTGAGCAAGAGTTCCCTGATATGGAGAAGGATAAAAAGAAAGTGTAGACTTAGTCGGCCTCTTGTATTTTGTACCTTTTTTGGATCTTCCTTTTATTTTCTCATGATGTATTTGTATAATAATCTTTTATTAATAAAATAACTCTTTTTCCAATTTCCCTGTCATCTTTCCATTTTCTTTTATTATTGATTAATTATTTCTTTATCCTTGTTATTTTTGGCCAAGATGGAAAAAAATTATTCAAAGGATGCCTATGCTTATCTCAAATTTCTTCTTGATTTATCTGTGGCCAATAATATTGCATACTTTGAGATGATTGAAAATTTTTAAGTAGAGCATAATGAAAGGAAATCTCTTCTGCATGCCAACTACGAAGCCAAGTATAAGGCCTTGAGTGAAGGTTGGGGTTTTGAGGAAAAACTAGAAAAATATGCCTCTGCCTTCAGGAAGAAGGAGTTCTTATTGAACAGTAAAATTGATGAAGCCATGGAGATTGATAAACTTCCGAAAGAAGAAAATAATAGGCTGAATGATGAACTTGGGGCCTCAAAGAAGTCTTCTGCTGCTGGTGTCAATGAAAGTGCCTCTTTTCTAGAGAAGGAAAAGGCTAAATTAAGGAAAGAACTTGAAGCGTTGACAAAATCTAAACCTGCATCATGTTCTAGGTAAAGAGTTAGCCGACCAACTATAGAAGAGACTAGAACCAAAAAAATTTTATCTAATCTAGTTGACCAGCTGAGGGCGAAGAGTCAAGATGTTACTGATTTGTCCTCACAACTGGAAGCTAAAGGCAAAGCTCTTGCTAACCAATCCTCTAAATTGAAGGTGAAGGATGGGGATTTGAAGAGACTTCAACATCAAGTTGAAAGATTAACCTTCCAATTTCATAAATAACCCAGCGAGGTATAGATGGATGTCTATAATGAAGCTTTGGGCCATATCGATGATCACCTCGTTCAATCTAATCGTGAAGGTTATAAGTGGGGTTGGACCAATTGCTTAACTATGATGAAGGTTGATCAAGATAGTGAACTCTGGTATTAGCACGATCCTAGTTTCTTAGATTGCCAATAACCTCCATTCAAGTTGGATGTCAGTTAGATTCCTATTTAATCAATGCCCCAATGCTTGATATCAAAATACTTAGGGGATTATGAGTTACATGGTGATCTTGAAATAGTGAGATCCCCTTATCTGACCAATAGGTCGAGCAGCAGCAACAGAGGGATGCTTAAGGATTTTAACTTTATCAATTCTCCTTATATGCGGGATGATCCTCTTGCTAGTATGGAAAAAGTGCAATCATCTTTCAAAGCTGAGGGAAAATGTCCAGTTAAATGACTATCCTGTATTTTGTAATTCATTTTAATGTAATACAGTTTGTATGAATAAAATGTGTTTATTTTTGTCAATTTATGATTATTTTAATCATTCAATTAACTTGTGATTGTAATATCATTGGTTCCACTAATACACTTAGATATATCAATCCAAATTTCATATTAGTTACCAGTTGTTATGCTATTGATTCTACTAATGCACTTAGATATCTTTATCCAAATTTAGCATTAGTTATTAGTGGTGACCAAGTGTGTGAGGAATGTACATTTATATTCCAGTATCTAGGAATTTTTACATGTCGTCCTACATTTAACTTAGTCGGGTAAAACTTGTTTGTAAATTTTTTAGTTTTATAAGAAGTTTTACCCTTCTTATTCTTAACTTGTTTATATAAAATCATACATGAAGTAATCAACCCCTTGTTCATGATTATATTTTTATGAAGTGATACATGAAGTAATTTTCTGTTGCCGACAATGTGTTGAGGATCACTACAAAAAAAAATAGCTTTTGAGACGGTGGCCTAACAGTCCTAAAAGATCATTTATAAGTCTCAAATACTTTTTGTGACGCTATTTGGGACGGATAGGGGGGTCTTTTTGATAGGGGGTTATAAATACTTTTTGTGACGCCATAGCCGTCTGAAAAGTGTTTTTTGAAACAGGAACAGCTCCGTCTCAAAAGGTTCTCATTTTATATGACCCTTTTGAGACGGCACAAGAGCTGTCACAAAAGATTGTTTTTGAAACGAAAATTAATCTGTCTCAAAAGATTACTATTTTAAAAAACCTTTTTGAGACGGCAACATAGCCGTTTTTAATATATTTTTGGGACAGTTTTATCCATCCCAATATAGGTGAAGGGATCTTAAAATTTTTGCACCAATATTTTGTGGAGAATAAAATCTACCGCTAAAGTTTAATATAGAATTTAATTACATTTGAAACAACACAAACAACGAATAATCATAAAATGTAATACATAAGATGATTTTCAACCAACAGAACGAATCATTTTCATTTAACAATAAATAGAGTTCTTACAACCATCTCCAAATATTCATCAAAACAAGAATTATAACACTAAGTTCAAATATTTGACTTGACAACAAAAATACATTAATTTATTAATACTCCAAACACGAAATGCTTTTATCAAACTAATTCCGCAACACTGAAGCGTACGACCTCCAAAACCACTGATTAACATTTGCATGTTCTACAAAAATTGTCACCTGCACAAAAAAAATATAGTTTCGATTATGTCAGAATTAATACCCCTCGTCAACAATACAATGTGCAAAATGAATCAATATAGTATATTTTCATCATTAACAATATAAATATCCAACTATTATTATTTTTTTAAAATTCGGCAGAGTCTCCTTTGTTTATTCATGAAAACCACAGGTAGCCAACCTGTTTTAAACATCAAAATTGATTCTAAGAATGATATACACCAACAGCAGAAAATTTTAACCACCACCATAGTAAATTCTCACCACCATAACAAATTTTCCCCACCGCCATTGAAAATTTAACTTTAAACAAGAGAATTTTTCATTATATATATATAAGTAATTATATGTATGAATTATATTGTATTACCTAGTCGGACTGAATCGTCGAGGTAGTGGAAGCTTGCTGAAGGGTAAAACTTTGGAACAAACTTTACATTTCACTTCGCATATCATTCTTCATCTGTAATAAAGCTTGTTGGTTGCGAATCTCTAACTCTTCAAGCTCCTGTAGATGTCGAGTCTCTCGATCTTCATCTTCTTTCTTTAACTGATTAATTTCTTCTAATAATAACTGAGATGAACATGCTTTTGTCGATGTTGGCCTAATACCTGCTCCCTTTAGTAAAGCATACCCATGCCCTCCATATCCTACTACACTAGTAAAAATCTTGTTCCGGACTTCTGGGTCATTTTGTTGCTCTTCTGGTAGCTCATTTAGTCGTCTTTCAAGCATTTTCTACCAATTGAATTAATATTATTACTAATGAACATAAAATAATTTTCAAGAACACAATTTATAACAAATATTAAATAAATCTTTCAATCATCTCTTACGAATTAATATTTATACATACCGCTCTATCAAATGATCCATCTTCAACACTAAAAGGTTTATTATTTGTAGCTCGAGTGGCTTTCCACATGCTAATATTGTCGACGGGCTCCCTCAGTTCTATCCTCTGACAAAAATAATGTATGTATATTAATACTCTTATATTAAAATCAGAAATATTTATAATAATAAAAATTCCAACCTCCTTGGCTATTTTAGCATGTGGCTTTCGTCCTATCCTTGAGTAAGCGCATTCAACTTCACGGTTCTTAGTGTTTTGATCGGCAATATCCTAAATATTTGAAGAAATAAAAATAAAAATTATGATACTAGTGAAGAAGAATGTATGTATAAAATTCTTAATAAATGTGGTATTTATACCTTAATCTTCTTTAGACCCCAGTATTTCACCAATTCAGGCCACTGATCTTTTTCGACTCGTTCAGGCGTATAACTCAACCGCTCTTCATCTGTTTGAAACTTTTTATAGTGATTCGCCTTCACTCGATGCTTCCATTTCTTCCACGCAAGTCCCATCCTTGCAAAGCAGATTTGTTTAAAACCTTCCGGTGCATTTGTGTTATTCTAAGAACAAAAAGAATAAATTAGTTAAAACTTGACAAGCTAATGTACAACAGAACAAATAGATAAATCAAACTAATAAGTTACCTTCACTTCCTTCCAAATATTATCAAGTGCTTCCTCGTTCGCCTCTCTCCAATCCAACATTGTCAATGGAAATAAATTTCCACACCTTGCGTAATAACCTAAATGTGACATCAATTTACTTTCAAGTTTACGAACTGGCTGACAAAGTTCATTCCATTCCGATATCTTCTTTTTGTTATCATTCCATTCGAGCCAAGGCCTTGCCCCCTTTCTAACCCTTTTTTTACTAGTAAGGGTAGCCATTGTACCTGGAAAAAAAGTTGATAAATAATGTTTATACATCTTATTCAATATGAATATAAACATAATAGTAATACAAATGGAGATATACAAACACTGTGTAACACAACATACCTGTGAGATCCTCACCATCTAAAGCGAATAGAGGATTGGCATTCCCAACTGAATTATCAATCTGCTTAATATTTGGGGAAAGTTGACTTGTAGGTGTTTGAAATAAAGAAACTTGAGCTCTTGAGTTGCGGTGTGTATTATGGTATATTAATTCAATATTTAGGGAAAGTTGTGGTTGCATCTCTCTATTTCCATGGTCCTTATGTTGTGTTGCACGGAAGTAATTTGAGATGTCCTCTCTAAATCATTTCTCACTGGAGTTGTGAGTGGTTGCTTCTCGAGTAGTCTTTCCTCGCCTATGAGGTCGGACATAGTCAACCGACGACGACAACGACGCCTCAATGTCATGGATCTGTATATTTGCATTTATCATAGCAAGAAGTTACATTTCAGTTATATATCACATTTCAACATCGGTTATAAAACTAATCAAACATGAAACAAAATATAAAATGATCGATCATTACATTAAAATGATCATGTTCATTTCAAAATCATTTCCAAGAATAAGAGGAGCAACTTAAACCCATTACTGATGAATACTTATTAATTTGAGTCATAGAGATCTTGATTTCATCCATCTCTGTGTAAAACGAACAGTTATATCGAAGACAAGAAAGTAATAACTAAATTGCGCACACTTTAGTAAAAAAAGAAGGGGTTGCCCTCAAGGGTGCCTATTTATTTAAGATGTTGAATTTCAACTATCCTAGAAGTCTCAGTATTTAAAAACTCATGAAATGTTTTTTATAAAATTGAGACATTCAAGTCTCAATATGCATATCTTTAATGGAAGAAAATATAGTTGATGAACATAAAGACTTTGTAGAATTAATAAAACCTGTCATAGATGTGCTGCTAGATTGAATGAAATTCAATGATAATGATTGATCAGTTTGGGAATCAGTGGATGAAATTGCAATTTGCGAATTTAGAAGCTGCAAAAGTTGTTGGCATTGGGATGATGTCAAGCATATTTGAGATGTAGTCTCATTTGAAACTAATCAAAGATCATAAGTTCCCTTTCTTATCCTTACTTAAGCTCAAAATATCTACTGATAAATTTAATAAAAATTTTGGAATGTTATACACACACTGAACACATGTACAATTTTGGAATCAAAAGATGTTATTTCGAAATAATTATCTGATATAATTGGCGATATCACATGAGGATTGCAATCTACCTAAATTATCTCAGTCTCTTAGTGATCGTTTCATTCAATCTTTTTTGCATTCCTGACATTCTAAATTGGTAAATTTATAGATAAATTTTGAGCTATAGAAAATGAATCTTGTTTTTTTAAGTTTTGAGATGGTTATGACACTTCGTAGATTCCCAGAAATCACAAAAACTCAAGCAAACGAGGACTAATTGTATAGATGCAGACTCTATCTTTTGCCATACAAATAATGTTGTTAATGTGGTCCACTATCATGAGTATGCCCCTAATTTTCAATTCCTTAGGGATTTTAATGTTGACGATTTATGGAATGTGGTGAAGCATCGAATGCAAGTGGTAAATTCTCACCCATACTTGTATTTTTTTAATTTTGTTAAAATATTTGGCATGGTGTGATGGGTGCCACCATTTTAAGGGAGAAAGTAACACCGTCTCCAAATGCTTATGAGGACGAGAGATAGGCAAATTATATGCTCCTTACCCACCATGGGACCATGATTGAGGAACTGAAGACTGCGCAAGCTAATTATGAAAAGGCCTGAACTGAGATTAAGGAGAAGTATGATCAGTTTGTAGTGAACGTTCAAACCTTAAGTCAGTCCGAGGAAAAGAATAAAAAGTTGAAGGAGCAGATCGACACTGAGGTTATGAGGCACAGGAGTTTGGATGAAGCACTCAAGGTATGAGGAGCTTGTTCAGGGTGATGATGCTTTTACAAATGAAGCCCTTATATATGCTGAGGAGGAGGGTGTTAGGAAGTATAAAACCTTAATCAAATATACCTGGTGACCATCTTCTCAAAAAATTATGACGGGCTAAAGAAAAGTGTCATCACGCATTACCCTAACATTGCTAATGGCATATAAATGTGGGAAAGGGATGACGATGAAGCCAAGGCCTTAGTTACCGAATCGGAGGTGATTGAGATCGATGACTTGGAAGATAGTGATGTCAAAAACTAGACCATGGTTGAGGCGAAGAAGAATATTACTACCGCTGTACTCTTATCGCACCTGAGGATACTCTTGTGTCTGAAGTTGATGCTACCCATGCTTCTGAGGCTTGAGTTGTCTGCTTTAATTAATCTGTTATTCTTTTCATTGATCTTTGTTTGTAAACACTTCAAATAATTATCTCTGATGAATGTTTAACTATTTCTGTTTGATTAATGATGATAAGTCAAGTGTATTCAAGATATTTATCTTCCTGCGCATATATGTTTTAACTTTCTGTCAAGTATTTTGCTAGACAAAATTTTTAGCCACCACTTATAGATAAGTTTTTGTGCAAAATTATTTTTGGCAAGTAAACATGGTCAGATCTCATTGACCTCCCAGTTAGTTCTAGTCTTCCAATCGTGTGTTTAAAGACATATTTCAAAAGATTAGAGATTTAGAGGATAATATTGCTCAATTGGAGCTGTTATATGATCAGGCTAGCTCAGATTCAAATATAGAAGCCCTTAACCAAGCACAAGCTAAGTTATTTGAAGCAAACAAGATCGAAGAAATGTATTGGAGGCAGAAATCATCAATTAAGTGGCTCAAAGTGGGGGTTGCAATTCTTCCATGCCAGTGTTAAAGTTAAACAAAAAAGCTGGGGATCTTCTCTATCAAAGATGGTTCTGGGAATCTTTTGGAGGAAGACCAAGCTGTTAAATCTCATATAGTTAAGTACTTTGAGGATATGTTGTCTTCAAATGTGTCTTTAAACATGGAGTAAGTCTCTAATATCATCCCATCTATTATTTCTCCCGAGATGACCCTTGCCCTCGAGGATTTTCCTTCTGAATTGGAGATTTGTCAAGCTATTTCTGCGCTCAATGATGATTCAGCTCCAGGTCCTGATGGATTTGGAGGATCCTTTTATAATAAGTGTTCAACAACTATTAATTAGAAAGCATATGATATAGCGAATTCAGTAATCACAAAGCAAATTCATCAAACTAGCTAATTCAAAAAACTAACAAAATATATGTTCAGATATGCAAAAAACTATATGTTCAGTTATGCATTTGTTATAATAAACACTACTCAGTTATGCATCAGTACAAAACCAAACTACAAATGCTCCAGTTCAAAAACAAAAATAACTAGTTTATGACTATATCTCCCTCAAGCATTGTCCCTCTAAATTTCATCTCCATCTTCGTCTTCATCTGCATTTGCATCTTCGTGATCATTAGCTTGAACAACACTAGTGTCAACTATTAATCCATATCCATCCCTCACCCACCGTAAGTTGTGATCTTCATTCAAATTTTGCATGACGAACGGCTCATCTCCATTAAGCAATAATTCTTCTCCAGTTTCTTGAACTGTCGTGTACCTATCAAATTGGTCTCTTGGTGTCATGGGAACAACAACATGTCAATCTGTATCGATAGGGTCCTGCACGTAAAATACTTATTCTACTTGGGATGCTAGTATGAAAGGTTCGTTACTCTCTCGATCATCTTTATATTTCAAATGCTTGAAATTCACCAGCGTATAGTTAAACTCGTCAACTTTTATACCCATGAGATTTTCAACCTAATCACACTTGAATAACACAAACTTCATGCCATTAAGATACTGAATTTCAATAATATCCGTTAGTTCCCCATAGTATGTAATATCACCCACAATGGGGGTTTTATCCTTCCGGCTAGAATAACTCATTTGTTCGGCTTTTATAAAAACTCCTCTATTTTGAGTTTTCTTTCCCTTATCAAGTCTCTTTGTTCGAAATCTAAAACCACTAACAATATAAGTGTTGAATCTGACCGCATCCTTAAGAGGACCTGAAGACAAGCATTTAATTTCTTCGGATACTTGCATACCGTCACGTCCCAATTTATTAACCTATAGTATATTAAAGTAAATGTCAATATAAAAGTATAGTATTTATTCATAATTCAACTATTAGTTATGATATTTTTGCTTACATAATCCTTAAACCATTTGTGGAACTCATCATTGTGAAGACGATTAACACGATGCTTTTGTGAATCTTGAGGATACTTTGATAAAAGTTCCGCAAGATGCTTTCTACAAGTAAACAAATAGCCATATGTCAATTCCACAAAAAATATAAAAATGGTTTTCAAAAACACCAATTACTTATAATAAAACTTACTCAATAAATGGCGCCACTACCTCAGTGTTGGTAAGAACATGCCGATAAGCTTGCATATACATTACAGAATCAAGTTCAAATTGAACTTTTTCCCAATTGCACGACCATTTATATGCCCTCAGTCATCATTTCTAGCCGGTCGGTTAGACTTAGTTTCCACATCCACATACTGGGAACAAAAAGTCATGCATTCCTGAAGAATAACAGAGTTGGCAATCGAGGCCTCGGGATGAGCCCAATTACCAACGTAGCCTTTTAAAGTGTGGGGGTACCTTTCAATCGGATACATCCAATGGTAAAGGACACAGCCAGCAATTAAGAGTTCGTCCGGCAAATGTATAGGCAAATGTTCCATCACATCAAAAAAACTCGGAGGGAATATCTTCTCAAGGCTACAAAGTGTAAGGGCCATCTGATCTTCAAACCTTTCCAAATCAGCTGCGATAACTGCTTTTGACCACAGTATAACAAAGCAATTGCTCAATTCAATCAAAACTTTGACAATATGAGTGGGCAATACCCTTCTCGCGGCTATTGGAAGTAATTGTTGCATTAAAATATGATTATCATGGCTCTTTAATCCTGAAATATTTCTTTCTTACATGTTCACGCACCGTGAAATGTTCGAAGAGTAGCCATCAGGAACTTTAACATTCTGCAACACTTTTAAAAAATCTCCTTCTCTTTGTTACTCATCGTGTACTCTGCTGGGGGGAGTGTAATACCCCGTACTTTTTGGCTATATTTATTTTTGGGATTAATTAATTAAATGCGTATTAATTGGAAATTAATCCGGGTTATAAATACTAATATGATGCAAATTGGTATTTGATTATGTACATATATGATTATATATGTATTTGGTATTATAACATTTGTCGTGGGATTTATATACGGCGATTTGGAAATTTTGTTGAGACGCGTGGGACCGCCGCGTCACGGTATAATATTTTGATATTAAAAGTGAATTTAAAATCTATAATCCGTATGGTCGTTTTGAGTGCGCCAACGCGTCCGGAAGGGTCGAGATAGTCAGAAAACACTAGCCGGGGGTATAGTTTGGGTCCCGGGGTATTTTTAGGCCATACCGGTAACTTAAAGGGTATTTTAGTAATTTGGTATTTTTGGGTAATTAAAAGTGACGAAAATTGAGAATTGTAATCTGATAAGGAATTGACCCAACCAACCCTTTTTAACCCAACAAGCCACGGAGGTTTATTAAAAATTAGGTTTTCATAAGTTCCCCCAAAGCAAACCCTAGCCACCATAGCTTTTTAGAGAAGAAAGCTTGGAGAAGGAGAGAGAGAGAGGAATTCTGCAGAAATTCTACACCGAATCCACACCAAATTCTGAAATCAAACCAAGGCAAGTGACTTTATTTCATTTAAATTCGAAGAATGTCTTTTCCATGTTAGAAATTGAAGAATCTTGATTGTTCTTGAAAGATTAAAAGAAAACCCATGATATTTGAAGTTATTATTGAATGTTGGGATAGGTTTGCATGTAGAAACATTGTTGGGAGGTTTAATTTCGGAGATTCATATCTAGGTGATGTATAAACGAATTAAAATCTGGGAATTTATGATGAGAAAAAGTTAGGGTTTATGTTCTTGAAGAAAATTGGGAATTAATGTAGGAATTGCGATTTAATGATGTTTAGAAGATATTAAACCCTTTAATGATGTTAGTATAGCCCCTTAACATGTTTGAGGATGATTAGAGAACTCAATATATTGTGGGAACGAATTTTAGAAGAGGTTTGAGGAGTAAAAATGGTGAAAAACGATTTTTGGGAAGTTCTGGGCCGAAACTGGCATCTCGTTAGAAGCAGCCCCAGGTCGTTCGAACGAACTCGTTCGAACGAGCTTCTAATGAGTTGACCAGTCGTTATTAACGAGTAGGATTTTCGTTCGATATCTCGTTCGAACGAGATATCGTTAGAAGAGTCAGTTCGTTCGAACGAACTGGGACCTCGTTCGAACAGCCTCGTTCGAACGAGACTTCTAACGGCCTGACAGTCCAAACTCGTTCGAAGCCTCGTTCGAACGAGACTTCTAACGAGTTGACAGTTTGGTCCTTTTTGGACTGTTTTGACTTTTGGAGTCCCGGAAACTGGTTCAAGGGTAGAGTTAGCATCCCTTTGATGATATAGGGATTGATTTGGGACTTTTGGGTTATTGAGATGAGTAAATCATATACCAGAGTTATATTCATTGAACCATTTGGGTTGAGACGTGAGTGTCTACTACGATGTGAGGATGAATTATAGCGCGTATAATTACAAACCGGTATACTACGAATTGTGATAATTATAGTTAGTACGAGAATACGATATGTACTACGATTAAAATACGGTATTACTAAGATGTGTGTTTACTTAGTATTGATATATGGATTGTATGTATGACATACCTACCATACTTGCTATCACGGGAGGTTTCGTTCGCTTAGGACCCTCTAATCCTTGTGTGCCTACGGGGGGGATATAGACTGGTACCTTGATGAACATAGGTCATAGAAAGACTTATTGTGACATTAATAAGTCCGCTGACCATGGGAGCGTAGGTATGTGCGTGACCCATGTGATGGTGACTGTGTTCGCCTCCACTATTTGTGATTTGTGTTATCTGAACTATTCCTGAGAGATTCGGAATATGTGATCCTTATGTACGTGATGTACTGGGATGGATAGCAGAGTATGTGTGCACTACAGCTTAGATTGCGGGGTGCTTGTATTGTATATTTATGAGATGAATAATATACATTATATTAATGGGAATCCTCATGTTAATATTGTAAAAATATTACGGTAGTGTTTCGAGATATATAATGAGTTAGCTGATAGTTATATCAATGGCATATTTAGTAACTGAGTTTACGTTAAACCTCTATTAAATTACGAGCGTTGTTATGTTAAATTAACCGAGTAAAATGGGTAGAACCTTTGGTAGTCTAGCTAGTTACGTTGTCATTTAGCTAGTGGAAAGGGTAGTTATAGATGGGTACTTACGTTAGGAGTGCACAGTTAGACGAGAGGTGAGGATATCATGCGAGTGTACGTCCTAACATGTACTTTGCATTTAATGTTTTAAATGTTTTTAAAGCACTTGCAGGTTTTTAAAATGACTTCCACTTTCGGGCTCTGACCCATTTGCTTCCAAATATATATTTTTGTAAAACCATTTTAGGTGCCCAGCCACAAGGACACCAAGCATAGGATTCTCATTCAGGTGACGAGCTGTAGCTGTTTGTGGAAGCTACAGGGATTTGCATGTAGACGCTTCTCTCATTTGGATTCCAGTCTCAGCATCTATCAGTCGTAGGGCATGTTGCCCAATTCCATTAGACATTTTTACATTTCAGTTTTCAGACTCTAGCATGTATTGCTCAGTATTCAGTTTTAGTTATTTATTTCAGTTTACTTATCAGTTGTGGGATTTGTATTGAGGAGTTTTTCCTCCAGGTTTTATTTACATTTTGTGATGGTTATTCGTTTCACTTCAGTATGGTGAATGGTGTTATTTATTTCTTCATTACTTTTGTTGCATGTTAATCAGATTTAATAAAATTTGGCACTTACTTTTTAAATACTAGGTGGTTAGTAATCTTTAAAATGTTTTCGACAGTGATGCTATTAACTGAGCCAACTTGGCATTTTGAATTAATTTTATAAAGGAGTAGCTACCCGGTGTTTAATTAGTCGGGGTGTCACAGGTGGTATCAGAGCCAGGTTCTAGTGTCCTTTAGGATCTGTACGGCTATTATGTTTCCGCTACGTTTTCTTTGATATAGAGCCCTATATTTTAGGACTGTTGTGTTCTTTTGTGTATGCTTCGTTCTTCAGCTATGTTAAGTTTATAAAACCGTGAACTTATAAACTTTGTTCTTATTTCAGATGCCTCCACGACGTGCACGACGAGTTCCCAGGAATGCTACGCCCGAACCACAGCCCACTCCAGTTCAGGGCATGTTGAGCGCCGCTGAGGTTGCTGCTATAGTAGCCCAAGCGGTAAATGCCGCGATTGCCGTGATTCAGCAGGCACCACCTCAGGCGCCGGTTGCCGCGCCAGTACAGGTTAATGCATTCCCGTCTGCTTGGGAGCGTGTACGTGACGCTTTTCAGAAAGCGCATCCGCCAGAGTTTGCAGGTAGCTCAGACGTGGTAGTCTCGAGCCAATGGAAGAAGGACATACAGAGGCATTTGAGGATGCATGAGTGCACTGATGTTGAGAAGCAGGTGCTAGCTACTTTCAAGCTAGTGGGATCTGCATTACAGTGGTGGGAGTCTATTACCACTGCGGAGGAGAGGGATACCCTCACGATACAGGAGTTCTGGGTGCGGTTCGACCGCAAGTACTTTCCGTCTGCAGTTCATACAGAGATGAGGAGGAAGCTGATGAGTTTGAAGCAGGAGGGCAAGACAGTGGCCGAATATGAGGCCGAGTTCACTAACCTATTGAATATCGTTCCAGACGAGATTCCAACAGAGAAGAAGAAGATAGAGAAGTTCACTGATGGGTTGAATTGGAGAATCCGACAGCATCTGCTTGGGAACCTATCGTTGGCCACGTATTCTGATGTGGTTAACGCTGCATTACTACACTGCCAGGACCACCGTTTTCATATGGCCGAGGGCAAGCGGTCAGGGGAGTCTAGCCATCAGGGCAGGACTGGAGGGCATGGTGCCAGCGGGGCACAGACCGGTCAGGGGCAGAGACAGACTGAGCAGGGTACCCAGCAGGGGGACAATAAGAGGTTCCGGTCAGGGAACTACAGGCAGGGACAGGGAGGTTTCCGCCAGGGCCATCAGGGTCCAAACGGCCATCAGGGCCAGCAGGGGCAGAATGGGCAGCAGTTCCATCAGGGCCAGCAGGGCCAAGGGAGGAATGGTAACGGCCACCAGGGCCGGGGACAGCAGGGGCAGAGGGGAGGGAACTTCCCAGGGAAGTGCTTTACTTGTGGCAAGACTGGCCATAAGAAGCAGGATTGTCCTGATAGGGGCAGGGCCCCACAGCAGCAGCAGCAGGGTGCTCGCCAGGAGCCACAGAGACCTATGTTTCCCGCCGCTCTTCCTGCACCGCCACAGATGGCAGCATTGCCACCCATTCCAGCAGTCCCAGCTCAGTAGGGGCAGCTACAGTATGGACGTGTCTACAACGTTCACCAGGCTGCAGTTCCACAGGCACCGCCCGCGATCGAGGGTACGTTTCCTATCCATGGCACTATGGGTCGGGTGTTATTTGATACGGGTGCTACACACTGTTTTATTGCTACACACTTCGCGAAAGCTTTAGGATTGTTAGCTACGGCAGAGAGCACAGTGACGTGTGTCGACTCACCATTGGGGAGTGGGTCACTTATTTTCTTTATATGCCGGGGAGTGGGGGTAGAGGTTGGAGGTTTGGTATTGCCTGCAGACATGTTAGTGTTAGACATGCATGTTCACGATGTGATCATCGGTATGGATTGGCTCGTAGCATATAGAGCCATGATTGATTGCTTCAGCGGGAGCATTGTTTTTGCCATTCCGGGGCAGGAGATGTTTATAGTGGCGATGCCTCGCCCAGAGGGAGGATCGACCGCTCATCTGTATTACATAGAGGAGAATACCTCTAAGGAGGTTGTGATTCCTTTGGATTCGATCCCGGTTGTCAAGGAGTATTCAGATGTGTTTCAGGAGATACCAGGCTTACCACCCAGTCGAGAGATAGATTTCGTTATTGATTTGCTACCGGGTACGAGACCTATAGCACGTGCACCGTACCGTATGGCTCCGGCTGAAATGCGAGAGTTACGGGATCAGATAGGGCAGCTGTTAGGGCAGGGCTTTATTCGCAGAAGTACCTCACCTTGGGGCGCTCCATTTTTGTTTGTGAAGAAGAGGGATGGTTCACTGAGATTGTGCGTGGACTACCGAGAGTTGAATAAGGTCACGATACGGAATAAGTATCCGTTGCCTCGAATCGATGACTTATTCGACCAGTTGAGAGGAGCTTCTTTCTTCTCGAAGATTGACTTGAGGTCAGGATACCATCAGTTGCGTATCAGGGAGGAGGATGTCTCGAAGACTGCGTTTTTGTCGAGATATGGTCCTTATGAGTTTCGGGTTATGCCTTTCGGCTTGACCAACGCTCCAGCAGTGTTTATGGACTTGATGAACAGAGTGTTCAGAGATTTCCTAGATCAGTTTGTCATTGTCTTCATTGATGACATTCTGGTTTACTCTCAGACAGAGGAGGAGCACGCCGAGCATTTGAGGCTGGTTTTGCAGACACTTCGTCAGAACGAGCTGTATGCAAAATATGAGAAGTGCGGGTTTTGGCTGAAGGAAGTCCAGTTCTTGGGTCACATTATTTCCGACCAGGGAATATCTGTCGATCCGGGGAAGGTGTCAGCGGTGAGGGAGTGGGGACAGCCCACGACACCAACAGAGATTCGTAGTTTCTTGGGTCTAGCAGGATACTACAGGAGGTTTATTCGGGGTTTCTCAGAGATAGCAGGTCCTTTGACACATCTTACTCGTAAGGGTGTGCCATATATCTGGAGTGATGCCTGTCAGTTGGCATTCAATGAGTTGAAGGACAAATTGACCTCAGCACCTGTGTTAGCATTGCCGAGACCGGGAGTTGAGTATTTGGTTTACACCGATGCGTCTTTGCAAGGGCTTGGAGGTGTTTTGCAGCAGGAGAGACAGGCCATAGCTTATGCATCCCGTAAGCTTAAGCCTCATGAGAAGAATTACCCCACACATGATTTGGAGTTGGCGGCAGTGGTATTTGCCTTACGGATTTGGAGGCACTATCTTTTGGGGGAGAAATTTCAGCTGTTCACGGACCACAAGTCACTACAGTATCTATTCACGCAGAAGGAATTGAATATGCGGCAGCGTAGGTGGCTTGAATTTGTGAAAGACTACCAGTTCGACATCCAGTACCACCCGGGTAAGGCTAACGTGGTAGCAGACGCGTTGAGCCACAGGCCAGCAGATGAGGTGGCAGAGGTGTGGAAAGCTAAGTGGAAGGAATTGGGACACCAAGATGCAGTGGCCCGATCTTTCATGTCTGTGATGACCGTTACCCCGCAGATTGTCACAAAGGTAGTACGGGCACAGGCTAATGACACGTTCTGTCAGGAGCAGATAGTCCGATTGCTAGCAGAGGGAGCCGAGTCCTATACCGTTAGCTCAGACGGGGGATTGCGCTTCAATGGGAGGTTGGTAGTTCCGGAAGGGGAAGAATTGCGGCACGATGTTATGGCTGAGTCGCACGGCTCACGGTTCGCGGTACATCCCGGAGGGGACAAAATGTACCAAGACATGAGACGGCAGTATTGGTGGAGCGGTATGAAGAGAGATATCGCTGAGTTTGTCTCGAAATGCGCCACTTGTCAGCTTGTAAAAGTGGATCATCAAAGACCAACAGGATTACTACAGCCATTGGAGGTTCCGGTGTGGATGTGGGAGAGCATATCCATGGACTTTATCACGGGGTTGCCTACGTCGCAGAGGGGCCACAACTCCGTTTGGGTAATTGTGGACAGATTGTCCAAGGTCGCTCACTTTTTACCCGTTAGGACTGATTACACCGCGGGTCAGTATGCCCAGCTCTTCATTTCAGAGATTGTGAGACTTCACGGTGTGCCCCTGAATATCGTGTCTGACAGAGACAAGATATTTGTTTCGAGGTTTTGGGAAAGTTTCCAGGAGGCCATGGGCACGGAATTGCGGTTAAGTACGGCTTATCATCCGCAGACTGATGGGCAGACCGAGCGCACCAATCAGATGTTGGAAGACATGCTACGCATGTGTATTATTGACTTCGGGGGTGGATGGGAGCAGTACCTTCCACTGGTGGAGTTTGCTTACAATAACTCCTATCAGTTCACGATTGGCATGGCTCCGTTTGAGGCATTGTACGGTAGGCCTTGTCGTTCCCCAGCATGTTGGTTGGAGGTGGGGGACAACAAACTACTTGGGCCGGAAGTGATTCAGGATACTTCGGCAAGGATTGAGTTGATTCGGAGTCGCATTCGGGTAGCTCAAGACAGGCAGAAGAGTTATGCTGATGCGAAGAGGTTCTTCAGGGAGTTCCAAGTGGGGGACCAAGTTTTGCTCAGGGTTTCTCCGATGAAGGGGATTATGCGATTCGGGAAGAAGGGGAAATTGGCACCGAGGTATGTGGGGTCGTTTCCTATTATTGAGCGGATCGGACCCGTTGCGTATAGACTTGGACTACCGGAGCACTTGCATCGGATTCACGACGTGTTCCATATTTCCTCGCTGAGGAAATACCTTAGAGATAATTTGGCTCATTCTCACATTGCTGTGGAGGACATCGATCTCCAGCCGGATAGCTCCTACGAGGAGGGGCCAATCGCTATTTTGGACCGAAGCGAGAGGAAACTGCGGTCAAAGATAGTCCCGTTAGTGCGTGTTCAGTGGCGACATCACAATGTTGAGGAGTCCACATGGGAGCGCGAGGATGAGATGCGCGAACGTTATCCAGAGTTATTTTTAGCAGGTACTTTCTAGTTTCGAATTTCGGGACGAAATTCAGTTATTAGGGGGGAAGTATGTAATACCCCGTACTTTTTGGCTATATTTATTTTTGGGATTAATTAATTAAATGCGTATTAATTGGAAATTAATCCGGGTTATAAATACTAATATGATGCAAATTGGTATTTGATTATGTACATATATGATTATATATGTATTTGGTATTATAAAATTTGTTGTGGGATTTATATACGGCGATTTGGAAATTTTGTTGAGACGCGTGGGACCGCCGCGTCACGGTATAATATTTTGATATTAAGTGAATTTAAAATCTATAATCCCTATGGTCGTTTTGAGTGCGCCAACGCGTCCGGAAGGGTCGAGATAGTTAGAAAACACTAGCCGGGGGTATAGTTTGGGTCCCGGGGTATTTTTAGGCCATACCGGTAACTTAAAGGGTATTTTAGTAATTTGGTATTTTTGGGTAATTAAAAGTGACGAAAATTGAGAGTTGTAATCTGATAAGGAATTGACCCAACCAACCCTTTTTAACCCAACAAGCCACGGAGGTTTATTAAAAATTAGGTTTTCATAAGTTCCCCCAAAGCAAACCCTAGCCACCATAGCTTTTTAGAGAAGAAAGCTTGGAGAAGGAGAGAGAGAGAGGAATTCTGCAGAAATTCTACACCGAATCCACACCAAATTCTGAAATCAAACCAAGGCAAGTGACTTTATTTCATTTAAATTCGAAGAATGTCTTTTCCATGTTAGAAATTGAAGAATCTTGATTGTTCTTGAAAGATTAAAAGAAAACCCATGATATTTGAAGTTATTATTGAATGTTGGGATAGGTTTGCATGTAGAAACATTGTTGGGAGGTTTAATTTCGGAGATTCATATCTAGGTGATGTATAAACGAATTAAAATCTGGGAATTTATGATGAGAAAAAGTTAGGGTTTATGTTCTTGAAGAAAATTGGGAATTAATGTAGAAATTGCGATTTAATGATGTTTAGAAGATATTAAACCCTTTAATGATGTTAGTATAGCCCCTTAACATGTTTGAGGATGATTAGAGAACTCAATATATTGTGGGAACGAATTTTAGAAGAGGTTTGAGGAGTAAAAATGGTGAAAAACGATTTTTGGGAAGTTCTGGGCCGAAACTGGCATCTCGTTAGAAGCAGCCCCAGGTCGTTCGAACGAGCTTCCAACGAGTTGACCAGTCGTTATTAACGAGTAGGATTTTCGTTCGATATCTCGTTCGAACGAGATATCGTTAGAAGAGTCAGTTCGTTCGAACGAACTGGGACCTCGTTCGAACAGCCTCGTTCGAACGAGACTTCTAACGGCCTGACAGTCCAAACTCGTTCGAAGCCTCGTTCGAACGAGACTTCTAACGAGTTGACAGTTTGGTCCTTTTTGGACTGTTTTGACTTTTGGAGTCCCGAAAACTGGTTCAAAGGTAGAGTTAGCATCCCTTTGATGATATAGGGATTGATTTGAGACTTTTGGGTTATTGAGATGAGTAAATCATATACCAGAGTTATATTCATTGAACCATTTGGGTTGAGACGTGAGTGTCTACTACGATGTGAGGATGAATTATAGCGCGTATAATTACAAACCGGTATACTACGAATTGTGATAATTATAGTTAATACGAGAATACGATATGTACTACGATTAAAATACGATATTACTAAGATGTGTGTTTACTTAGTATTGATATATGGATTGTATGTATGACATACCTACCATACTTGCTATCACGGGAGGTTTCGTTCGCTTAGGACCCTCTAATCCTTGTGTGCCTACGGGGGGGATATAGACTGGTACCTTGATGAACATAGGTCATAGAAAGACTTATTGTGACATTAATAAGTCCGCTGACCATGGGAGCGTAGGTATGTGCGTGACCCATGTGATGGTGACTGTGTTCGCCTCCACTATTTGTGATTTGTGTTATCTGAACTATTCCTGAGAGATTCGGAATATGTGATCCTTATGTACGTGATGTACCGGGATGGATAGCAGAGTATGTGTGCACTACAGCTTAGATTGCGGGGTGCTTGTATTGTATATTTATGAGATGAATAATATACATTATATTAATGGGAATCCTCATGTTAATATTGTAAAAATATTACGGTAGTGTTTCGAGATATATAATGAGTTAGCTGATAGTTATATCAATGGCATATTTAGTAACTGAGTTTACGTTAAACCTCTATTAAATTACGAGCGTTGTTATGTTAAATTAACCGAGTAAAATGGGTAGAACCTTTGGTAGTCTAGCTAGTTACGTTGTCATTTAGCTAGTGGAAAGGGTAGTTATAGATGGGTACTTACGTTAGGAGTGCACAGTTAGACGAGAGGTGAGGATATCATGCGAGTGTACGTCCTAACATGTACTTTGCATTTAATGTTTTAAATGTTTTTAAAGCACTTGCAGGTTTTTAAAATGACTTCCACTTTCGGGCTCTGACCCATTTGCTTCCAAATATATATTTTTGTAAAACCATTTTAGGTGCCCAGCCACAAGGACACCAAGCATAGGATTCTCATTCAGGTGACGAGCTGTAGCTGTTTGTGGAAGCTACAGGGATTTGCATGTAGACGCTTCTCTCATTTGGATTCCAGTCTCAGCATCTATCAGTCGTAGGGCATGTTGCCCAATTCCATTAGACATTTTTACATTTCAGTTTTCAGACTCTAGCATGTATTGCTCAGTATTCAGTTTTAGTTATTTATTTCAGTTTACTTATCAGTTGTGGGATTTGTATTGAGGAGTTTTTCCTCCAGGTTTTATTTACATTTTGTGATGGTTATTCGTTTCACTTCAGTATGGTGAATGGTGTTATTTATTTCTTCATTACTTTTGTTGCATGTTAATCAGATTTAATAAAATTTGGCACTTACTTTTTAAATACTAGGTGGTTAGTAATCTTTAAAATGTTTTCGACAGTGATGCTATTAACTGAGCCAACTTGGCATTTTGAATTAATTTTATAAAGGAGTAGCTACCCGGTGTTTAATTAGTCGGGGTGTCACAGGGAGGTACTCTAGATTTGACCCTCGTGGTTGAGGATGTAGCTCTGATCTAATACCCAATTTTTTTAGATCTTTTCGAGCCTGTAAATTGTCTTTTGTCTTCCCTTTAGTACCCAACAATGTAAACAGGACATTATCGCAGACGTTTTTCTCAATATGCATGACATCAAGATTATGGCGAATAAGATTATCCTTCCAATATGGCAATTCAAAAAATATGCTTTTTTTTCCAACCAAATCTACATTTTTGAACTACCTGTTTACTTTTTTCTAACGCCTCTCTTTACCTCCTTCTAAAGACATCTTCCATCTTATATTCACATTCAACGTCAAGATCATTCAACTGTTGCAATACTTGTAATCCCGAAAGTTTAAGTGGGGCTGGACGTAATTCTACCCTCCCATTAAATGGTGCCTTCTGCCTACGAAGCCTATGGCGTGAGTCTAAGAATCGACGATGACCCCAATGACTGAACTTCTTACCCTTATCTAATCGCATTGACTGGTGGTCTTCGTTACAGCAAGGGCAAGCAAATGTACCTTTTGTGCTCCATCCCGATAACATTGCATACGCGGGGAAATCGTTAATGGTCCACAATAACGATGCATGCAACTGAAAGAACTCCTTACTTGACGAATCGTAAGTGCGTACACCATCAACCCATAGCTCAATCAACTCATCAATTAATGGCTGTAAAAATACATCAATCTTATCTCCGGGTCCTTTTGGTCCATCTATAAGAATATATAAAATCAAGTTAGGTTGCTTTATGCACAACCACAGAGGTAAGTTGTAAATAATGAGGATAACTGGCCATGTACTGTGCTTAATGCTCATATTACCAAACGGATTAAATCCATCAGCAGCTAACCTAAGTCTAACATTGCGAATCTCCCTCGCAAAAGAAGGGTTTTTCCCATTAAAAGTTTTCCAAGCAGGAGAGTCAGCGGGATGTCTCATTACACCATCGTCGATCCTTTCTTCAGCATGCCATTTCATTAAAGGAGCTGAATAGGATGACCAAAATAATTTCTGCAATCTCGGTTTCAAAGGGAAGTATCTCATTTTCTTTACGGCTACCTTAGGACCATGGACACCATCAATACTTGAGTCCTCATCTTTATATCGAGGAGATCCGCATATGCCACACTTTTCAAGACCCTCGGTTTCATTACGAAACAACATACAGTTATTTGGGCATGCATCCCATGTCTCGTACTTGAATCCCAAGTCTTTTTTTAGCTTGTTAGCTTGGTCCCCAAAAATTTCAATAAAGCCGTGAGAGAACAATTTGTCCAACCATGAAGTTGCTTCATTTGCAAGAGTTCAACAACAAATGATAATTCGGTAATCCGATGTGGACAATTTTCATAAAAGTCGCATTGAGCCTTTTTCATAAGAGTATAGTACTCTGGAACATCTCCGTCGGATTCAAAGACATCTTCGGTGTTATATTCCTCCTCACGCATATTGTCATGCGCGTGGGAAATAGCTATTCCCTCTTGAACCATTGTAACCATGTTACCTCGAGCACTCAGTTCAATAGGTATATGTATATCATCAACTAACATATCATCCGCCAGAGTATTTATATTGCTGCTTACACCACCAAAAGTTTCTCCGTGAAAAATCCAAACCTTATATGTCTTGTTGAAACCATGCATCTCAAGGTGATCTCTCACAGTTTGTCGGGCGTGGTACACTCGATTTGCACATCTCTTACAGGGGCAACAGATTTTCGTTGTCTCAATGTTTTTATTAGCATATGCATAGTTAAGAAACCCTTCAATCCCATTAATGTATTCCTTTGAACACCGATTGCGAAAATCAATCCAACTCTTATCCATGGTTCCCATCTATGAATCTAAAAAAAAATGTCCGTAAATTTATATTTCATAATATAAAGATAAAGAGATTAATAATGTTTTCGTAAGATGATGAAAAGCTAAAAAGATTAATAATGGCAAACATGAATTCCTAAAAAGATTAGCACATAAAAGGAGAACAAACTATAAAATAAGAACATACTTCATCACATCAATTTAAGTATTATCATGGCTAACTAAACTGAGCAATTCAAATTTGAAATATTGAAGTATTAATGCACGCATGAAATGGAAAGTATCAAACAAAAGTTCACACAATCAACTAATTAACATCTACGTCACTAAACATTTACACATTAAAAAACTCACAAGGCACATATCCATTTTCATCCTCGTTTGAATCCGTATGCTCATTTTCTTCTTCACGTGGCACAAACTCGTCATCATCACCAATGATTTTTTTTTACTCTTTGAACCACTTTTTTTATTTTTATCTTTATTTTGAATTGCCCAATACAATTCATGTATTCCCAATTCCTTCAATTTTGCTCTATTCTCTTCTATTCTCTTGCTCTTTTCTTTCTCGTACTCCTTCATTGTCACAAACTTTTTCTGAGAAAAGATATGTAATTAAAGAAGGAATAAGACTCATACTACTTCTTTAACATGTTAATTTCATTTCTATACTTGCTCCCAAAGTAGTTGTAGAACTTTAATGACTCATTTGGCTCGAGGTTTGGAAAAGGAATTTAGAATTCCCCTCATCTAGAATTACAATGTTTGGTTGAAAATTTGGGAGGAACTTAGAATTACTGGAATTTATAATTCCAACAAAATTGGAATTCTCATTTCCCCTCTAAAATGGGGGAATCCTATATTCCTGGGCATTCTAGTTTACTTTTGTGGTGAGACAAAAATACCACCTCACTTAAACTCACACATACATTATCTCTCTCTTACACACACACACACACACTCTCTCTCTTTCACACACACACACACATATACACTCTCTCTCTCTCTCTCACACACACACACACACACTCTCTCTCTCTCTTTCTCTCTCATACACATACACACACTCTCTCTCACACACAAAACACACACATAATCTCTTTCTCTATCACACACACACGCTATCTCACATATACATACGCTCTCTCACACACACACACACTGTCTCTCTCTTTCTCTCACACTATCTCTCTCTCTCTCTCTCTCTCACACACACACATATATATACTCTCTCTCTCTCTCTCACACACACACACTCACCACACACTCGCGCACACACACTCAAATCAAGTAGAAGGGTATTTTAATTAAATGATATTTATTCCTAATATGGGAAAATAATTTAGATGCCGAAAAAAAAAGAATTCCCGTTCGAACCAAACAATGGAAAGGAATTCAAGATTCCAGGAACTTAGAATTCCTGGAATCAAGAATTCCCATCCCTTTTCTAAACCTCGAACCAAACGATCCCTAAATCATTTTTATCCTTGCCTTTAGCTTTGTAGTAATAAGACCCAATATCATTTAACTTCATTCTTAGAAATACATAAAAAAAAGATCTACCAATCATAACTTTACATCAAAAACCTAATCAATCGTTCTACAAACCTCAAATACATAAAAAAAAAACACAATAATGGTTTGGGAGAAGAATAATTTTAGGATCTTTGAATAATTGGTTCATGCATTTAAGAATTTCTTTAAAAATTAAATAAAAAATTATTATAGAATCATTGAGCCAACATGAACCATAATGCTATATTACATCAAACAAAATAAATAGCCTATTATAGATCTTCTTATTAGGTCACATTGAAAGCTACAGAAAAATGAAAATCAACAAATAAGCCTCCACTCTTTATTTACATTTTATATAAGTATTATACATATAGTTATTTATTTACAGTTTTATGTATATGGCATCATTAATTATGTCTAAAGAATAATTTTTGATCACCCATTGTTACCATTGTGCAACAGACTATTTACAGTAGCATATTTTGAAGAAGAAAAATAATAAATAAATTAATAACAATAATTTCTATGCTGTTTTCCTAAAAAAAAAAGTAAAGATGAAAACTTACCATGAAAAGAAAATAACGGGAGAGATAACGCAGTTGGGGGAGGGAGAGAACGCAGCTCTGGTGGGGTGGGGGGGTGGGGGGGGGGCGGAGCGCGCCGCTGTGGGCTGGAGAAGAAACGGCCGTGGGTGGGGGGGGTGGGGAGGGGGGCGGTTTGGGTTTGTTGGAGACGAGATTTGGGTCTTTTGTTTTTGTTTTTTTTGAGGTGGGAAGTTAGGTTAAAGTGTTAGAGCGGGAGATGAAAACAATTAGTGGTGGGAATCAATTTTTTTAGCCGTCTTATTTGGTTTATCTTTTGATACAGTAAGTATTTACCGTCTCATTTGCTTTACTTTATAAGATGGATATAATTAATCGTATCAAAAAGTGACCTTTTTTTAGACGGGTATAATTAACCGTTTCAAAAAATGACCTTTTTTAGACGGTTATAATTAGCAGTCCCAAAAAATAATAGTTTTTGAGAAGGCTCATTATATCCGTATAAAAAAGTATGTTTTAAAGACTATATTTTGTTTGTCTCAAGGGTCTTAAAAGCAACTTTTTTTTGTAGTGGATTTATAATCCTATTTGGACTTGGTTGGTTATTATTTTTCTTATTATCGACTAAGTGCTAAGGATTTCTAATCTTATTTTGACTTGGTCGGTTCTGAAGATCAAAAGTTGTCTTCATTTTGGGGGGATGTTATATCATCACCATACTTCGAAAAAAATCAAAAAATGTAGAGATTGAAATCAACTTTTTATTGATACTGAACTAAAAGCAAGAGAGATATAATAATGGTCATCTTTTGATTTAATGATAATACTTTTGAAGATGTTCGACATTCCAAGGATTTTTTAATTCTTCACCTTCCAAAGTTTATATCCGATATGTCCTTGTTAAGTGACTGCTGAAATGCGATATAGTCCATGTCAGTTGGCCTCAATATTGTTATTCTTCTGGATAACTTTCTTAAGAATATAATCTCCCTCTTTCAAGTTAGTCGATTGGAACCTTTTATTTTAAAAACGAGCAGTGCGATGTTGATAGGCAACATTTCTCAAAGCTGTATCTTCTCGTACCTCCTCCAATATGTCAAGATCTAATTGCCTCATCAAGTCACTAATTGGGGAATTAAAGTTCAATACCTGTGAGTAGGTAGGATGATATCTTCTTGTACCATTGATTTAGTCCCAAATACAAGCATATACGGTGTTTCTTCAGTTGCCATTGGCAGCATCAAGTCTTTTTTTCAACCCTTTCAGCAAAGTTTTATTTGTCACCTCTGTTTGACCATTACTTTAGGGATGGCCTGGCGGAGAGTGCAGATTTTGGATTTTGGATTGGGACAATATGCTTTAAACTCCTTATTGTCGAACTGGGTGTCATGATCTGTGATGAAAGCATATGGTAAACCATATTTATTCTTCCAGATAAACTTATATACTTTCTCCTAAGGCATATCAATCAATGGCTCAGCCTCCACCCATTTGGTGAAATAATCCACAACAATAACTAAGTATTGAACCTGACTTTAATGGTTGGCTGTGCGCCGACCAAGTCAATTACCCATATAGCAAATAGCTAAGGTGAAGTTTTTATTATTAAAGCAACATTTCATGTTTTATGAATGCTATATAATCTCTGGCAGTTATCACACTTTCTCACGAAGGATGTACAATCTGCCCTCATAGTTGGTCAGTAATATCCCTGAGTGTTGATGCATTGGATCAATGATCTTCCAGTTGAATGAGCTCCATAGTATCCTTCATGCACTTCTTTGATTAAATCTTCCACTTCCGTTAGATGAATACAGTGCTGCATGGATATCGTCAATCCCCTTCTGTATAAAACTCCTTTTTCCAACACATACCTCGCTTCTTTATATCGGAGGTTCTTGGCCTCTTTAGGATTAGGTGGTAAGGTTCCATCTTCAATGTAAGTTTTAATGGGATCTATCCAGGAAGGTCCCAGATCTACAGTAATGAAATTAACCATCAAGTCTTCATCTATACTTCGATTAGCCAGGAGCTCAATTGGGATTATTCTCCGGAGCTCAATTTTTGTTACTTATGCTAGCTGAGCAAGTGAATCATCACGAGTATTCCCTATTCTTGGAATCCTATTCATTTGGACAACTAAAAATTTAGCAATGACTTTCATGGCCATGGCAAGATACCTAGTCATCAATTCTCATTTGGCCTCATACAAATTCAGCATTTGGTTGAGCTAAGTTTAGCCCAATTATCAAGGCTTCGTATTCTGCCTCATTATTTGATGCTTTGTACTGAAACCTAAGAGTATACTCAATATCCACATTATCAGGAGTATTAAGTATTATACCTGCTTCACTGTCGGTAGCACATGAAGATCCATCAACGTATAAATTCCATATTGGAACGTTGTCATTGAAGCTTTCTACTATTAGTGATCTATGTTGGAATATATTTTTACTCTCCTCTACATATTTTTGGGCCATTTCCTGAATTCTGGACGATTCATGTTGGAGGGTAGCTACTTTGGCTTGCTTATGAACTTAACTCTCTTCTTTCGAAGTCTTCTCGATAGGCAAGCTTTATTGGTCAGGAACCTCTAGATAAGTAAATTCAGTAATGAAATATGTCAAAGCTTGGCCTTTTAATGAAGATCTTGGTTCAAAGACTATGTCATACTCTCCCAATTCTACTGCCCAGTACATCAATCTTTTTTACTTCTCAGGTTTGTAAAATGCTTGTCGAAGAGGCAGACCAGTATACACAACTATGGTGTGTGCTCGAAAATAAGATTTCATTCATCTTGAAGCCTCAATAAGTGTTAGGGCTGATTTTTCCAAATATTGGTACCTAATCTCAGCTCCTCTAAATACTTTATCGATATAGTAGACTGGTTTATGGATTCCATTGTCCTGTCTGACCAATGTCGACCTTACTACTGACTCAGAAATTGCTAAATACAAATATAATTTCTCTCCCAATACGGGTCGAGAAAGTAATGGTGGTGACCCTAAATACCTCTTTAACTTTTTGAACGTTTCCTCCCATTCTGCATTCCACTAAAAAAAAATTCTCAACACTTTAAAAAATGGCAAGAACCTGTCTGTTGCTTGGAACACAAATCTGTTTAAGACTGTCGGTCTTTCAGTGAGCCTATGTACGTCTTTCTCGAGAGTCGGTGATTGCATTTCGATCAAAGCTTTTATCTTTACTACATTGGCTTCAATTATCCTTTGATTAACTATAAAGCCGAGGTATATACCTTCTTGTACTCCAAACATGCACTTGTTCGGATTCAACTTCATCTAATACTTTTCCAGCTGATCAAAAGTCTGGCAGATGTCGGCAATGTGATCTGAAGTTATTTTGCTGTTCGTCAACATATCATCCACATAAACCTCCATATTTTTGCCTATATGTTCTTAGAAGACCTTGTTCACGAACCTTTGATATGTTTCACCTGCATTTTTTAGACCAAAAGGCATTACATTATATAAATAAGTTCCTTGAGGGGTGATGAAGGATGTACTTTTCTTATCTTCAGGTTTCATTTTTATCTGGTTATAACCAGAATAGGCATCCGTAAGGCTTAAAAGCTCACGTCCTGATGTAACATCCACCAATTGATCAATTATGGGCAAGGAAAATGATCTTTTAGGCACGCCTTATTCAAATCAGTGAAATCTACGCACATCTTCCATTTATCATTCTTCTTTTTGACCATCACAAGATTAGCCAACCAGTTTGAATACTTCATATTCTTAATAAATCGAGCTTTCTAAATTTTTCTTTACTTCCTCATGGATAACTTAATTCTTTTCAGGACTGAAAACCCGATGTCTCTGCTTGATCGACTTGACATCCTTGCCGACATTGAGCTCATAACACAGGAAACTGGGATCAATCCCAGTCATATCCCCATGGCTCCAAGCATATACATGTCTCCGCTACCTCAGGAACATAATCAACTCTTGTTTAAGGATATGATCCAGTGTTAAAACTGATATGTGGAGTCCTTTCTGGTTTTTCATCGTCTAGAATGATGCTTTTAGTGGCTTCGATAATCTGTCATTTAACTAACTTTGTTTCATCTTATAGGTCTAAAGTTTCAACCTCAGATTCACCATTAGGCTCAGTAGTATCCACATGACAAGTTATAGTCTTCCTCTTCAATTCAATCAGATATTCTTACTCGACTGATGACTAATAACACTCTCTAACCACTTATTGGTCGCCTTTCACAGCACCTACCCCAAAGTGAGTTGGAAATTTCAAGCACTGATGGACCGTTGATGGTACGAATTCAAACTTCTTCAATCCTACCCTTTCGAAGATCATATTATAGGCAAATTGAACGATCTTATCCATCACAAAGACACATATTTTCTCTGTGCGAATTACTAGACAAGTGTCGATTAACACTTTTAGCTTGATTGTTTCCAAAGGGTAAATTGTTTCACTAGAAAAGCCTATTAATAGCCTATGATAAGGTTCTAGGTGGCTGAGCTTCAAGTCCAAACTCTGAAAATAAGGATAAATCTTAATATCGACTGAACTCCCATTGTCAATCAAAACTGTGGCAATGGTAATATCCTGGATTCTGAATTTGACAACCAATGGGTCATCGTAAGGATAGAGTACCCCATAGAGATTATTTTTTGAAAACCCAATCACCAATTTGTCTTTGTTGACTTTCCTTGGCCGATCGTCATCATTCAGATTAATCCTCTGGATGTAAGAATAAGACTGGGCTTCATTCAAGTAAGCTTTCCTTTCAGCGGTGTGATCACCTCCTCCTTCATCGCCACCTATAATCATATGACTCTCAAAAGAACCAAAATTGATCATAACTACCTCACGTTTTGGTTTTTTAGGCTTCTGCGGCAAGTCTGGATCCTCGTCATAATCGTCTTTATGATTTCTCTTTTTGTCCTCTTTAGGTTTGCATGGAGATTTTGACCTTCTTCTAGGTTCTCTGTCATCACGCCGATCAACAAATTTATTGATTTTTCCTCGTCGAATGAGGGATTCAATCTCATTTTGCAAAGCGATGCACTTATTCGTTGTATGACCATGATCCTTATAGAATTCATAATATTTGGATTTATCCCTCTTGTTAGGAGGTGCCCTTAATTTCTTAGGCCACCGCAAATCCTTATTGTGCTTGATTTCTTCCAGGATATGGTGAATGCTAACACTCAATGGAGTGTAGTTTCCATACTTTTTGAGGTTGTCATATTTCTTTGGCTTCTTCTCCTTCTGCTCCTTTTGCTCTTTCGTATCAGGCTTCGTGTTAGGCTTAGTAGCTGGATTCTGTTTTACAGCCATAGCTTCCTCGGCATTAATTATTTTTGCTGCTTTTGCCATGAGTTCAACCATAGTTTTGAAAGTATCTTTAGCTAGAGTATAATAGAGTTTCTCCGGAATCAATCTACTCATAAGAGCAGTGATGGTTGTTTTCTCTTCATAATCAATCACTTCCAACTTTTCATTATTAAAACATGTGATGTATTCCCTGGTAATTTCCCCCACTTGCTGCCTTACATTTAGAAGATGGGCTACTCTTTTCACTGGCTTAACTCCAAAATAAAAGTTGTTAATGAATAGCTTGACAAGATGATTGAAGGTGGCAATTTATTCTCGGGGTAGGTTATCATACCATATTTAGGCTGAACCTGTAATGGTACTTAAAAAAGCTCTGTACTTAATTTCATTAAGAATTGAATAAATATCAGCTGCGGCTTGATATTGCTCAATATGGAGAACTGGATCAGTCTTACCGTAATATTTGAGAGTGACCACAAGAGTTTTAAATTTTGATGGAGTAGGAAAATCCACAATTGCATGAACAAACGGGGATCCTTCAAAAAAACTCCGCTGCAAAGGATTTTTGGCTTTCGCCATTTCACCCAACTAGTACTCTAACCTTTGGATTGATCCTTTTCAAGACGAATTTCCTACCTCAGATTTATGCGAACCATCTTGGCTATGCCGACTATGTGTCTGCATTGAACTCTCCTCCTAAGAGGTTTTCGCGGTGCATACAGATCGTCGAATGCTTGATTTTGATTTGACTGAGGTCTTATATTGGTCGACTGAGTGTTCTTGGATATTGCCCAGGGAGGATTTCTATTTGCTCTGGGTCCTAAACAATCAAAGGGCGAATCTCTTCTTAGCCTTTCCAAGACACCTGGTCTTTCAGGAGAAAAAAATGGACATCATGGAGTTCTGTGGACCTGAGTAATGAACTTGCTCCTGGACGATAAGAGGTATCTCGTGAAGATCTGGAATAACTATATTTGATGGATCTTGGAGGTGGGTGCGACGTTTCTCTTCTGGACGAGGGTTTTCGGGAGAAGGATGGAGACCTAACTTGCAATGACTGAGACCATTGCCTCACCGTGTCTTGCATGGCTTCTTGTACTCTGGCTATACTTGCCAGGATTCCATTTAGGTCTGTCATCGTAGGTGGAACAGACGGAACATGCGGATTGCCTTCATTTCTGAGACCGTACATAGGGGCAATCATTGTGCTTCAAATAATAGTATGTAAGAGCAAGAACGATAATTAAAAACACGTCCCCATAGACGACGCCAATCTGTTGATGTAAACAACTACACTTGATCTAATTTTCTAATCACAAATAAAATACGTAATAGCAAATAAAAAAGAAATTTTAAAGTGGTTCACGTATGGAAAAGAGCTTACGTCCACTGTTATTTCTTTGGTGTTTGTGGTTATAGAAAGCTTGGCACTCTTATAGATAAAAATATCCCAGAATACGTTCGACCGTGCCCTTGATGAAAGGGATACAATGTATTAATAGTGACCCAAAAGTCAAGGGTTGGAATGTCAAGAGATGGAATGCTTTTATATAATTAAGCATTTGCATCTTTACATAACAATTTGTGAAACCCCACCTAATAAAAGACCAGGTGATCAGTCCTATACCAAATTAAAACAGGAATCCCAGTTGGTTCATTCTTAGCATCAACGTTGAAAAACTTTTTAAAACTTATTAACCACCTAGTATTCCAAAAAAAGCAGGTGCCAAACTTTAACTTTTTAATTAAACAAAATAATACATGCGAAAATAAATATAAACCATTCACACAACTAAATTAAATCAACTGAACAAATAATTTAACTACTTGCTGAATAAACCATCGGCCACTAAAATAAAATAGTCCAACAACAATCATCCAACAACTGAATAGATAAATTTGAAAAGTTTGGGCGACATGCCCTAAGTGAACTGAAATTTATAGATGGTTCCAACTCTAGGAAAGAATGGACGATGCGTCTAATCTAAGCTCCCATTAGCATCCACATATGCCGCATCTCCATGTCCCTCGAATAGAATATCAATCCTGGCGTCCCTGTGGTTGGACGCCTAAAAGGTTTTGAAAATAGTTTTATAGCAAGGGTTAGAACCCAAAAAAATTTGAAAATATTTAGCAAGAGAATTAATTGCAGTAAATAAAATGTATGAATGCACTTCATATTGAAGTTAGTGTTGCACTCTCTTGAGGACATACTCACCCCTCCACTAATGTGCACACCTAACGGTTACCTTAACCCCACCTAGTTGTACTACCCTGTCCTACTAGTCTTGGTGTAATATCCCCTTGACATACTACTCTAACCCGAGTATAATAATTCATGGGTTATAATTTCTCACCAATTAACTTAATTAATTCCTTTTAAATAATATCATATAAGCGTGAGACAAGTTATATAAAGTAAGTACATTACACACTGTATTATGACCCGCATATAATATTAGATCTCATTATATACGTACCTTTACTAAAACATCCACACATAATTCATATGTATATCCATCCCTCCGAATATACCCTCACCAGATGATTCCCTCTAAAATGCTATCTCACTAGGTGTGCCCACATAACCTAGTTACCCAAGTTAAAATCTCTCACCAACCTGGCCCAAAAATATAAACGTAGTGGAGGTGGTAATGTTCCTTCCCTGAAAGTGAGATAAGCCCCTCGCCCATATACCGGACGCTATGACCTGGGATATACTCACCTTACTCCTCAAGCTAGGGGATTCACCCACATCGCGCAACCTCCCTTGATAGCACTAGAGTATATAAATTAAATAAATATCTAGTCATTGATATTTAATAGCACACACAATATATACACACAGACATATATATACTATCACCACACCGTATATATATAATATAAACCCCCGCTTTACCGTGTACTCAAAAACCCGTAACACTAGCCTGAAATTTCCCGAGTCTCTGGCCCGACTCAACTTAATTAATTTTCTCACTCATTAATTTATCATCGTTTCGAGTCTATGGCCCGACTCTAATTTATCTAATTCACACATCAATTAATATAATATTTTCCCCGAGTCTATGGTCCGACTCTAATATAAATACTTTACACATTAATTAATATAATATTTTTCCGAGTCTATGATTCGACTCTAATTTAATTAATTTACACATTAATTAATTATTACGCCGCGTCACTCAACCAACATACCCGGACTCGCTCACTCAATCCCTATATAAATAAATTTGAAATCTAATTCCCCAAATTTATCCATAAAGTGCCTCACGTAAATCCTCCCTAATCCCAATTACTTTTCCCTATAATTGTTAGGAGTAGGTGTATCCAATTTATTTATCACTAAATAAAGCATAGGAATTAAATATTAATTTCCCCCTTATATATAAAACTAGGTGAACTGCCAAAAATCTGGGACCATCGATCGATCGATCCTTTCAATCGATCGATCGATCGAGCAGGTATTTTTCTTCTCCGATTCTGTTTCAGCCATTAACAAAAATTCAAGCTTTCTTATCTCAAATTCCAGTCACAATACATCATATTTAACATCTTTTTACATCTATTACGAACTCTAATCATCGTTTAAACCTTTTATCATCAATGATTTTCACAAATCTTCACCCAATTAAGAATACAAATTCCTATGGTAAAATCCCAATTATCATTCACAAATCTCATCCCACAATCTCAATAAATTTATCTCTAACACTGGTGTTCTATTATGGTTCTAATGTCAATCAATTATGAATACTTCTATAACATCAATTGGATTGTCAAATCACTCAACCAATTAATTCATAAAAATCCATTCCATGCAATCGCCCACCCAAAAATGAATTTAGGTTTTTATACCTCCCATAATATGAATTGATTATCATCAAGAATAATTACAATAGTTAACCACTTGCCTCTAATTGTTCGTAGAGTCTGATCCGTTGGTGTAGATAAAGTGTTGATGAAGAATACCCAGTTTGTCCCTCGATTTGACTCCAAAAGATCCCCAATTGGCTCTTGATTAACTTCCTCTGTTTCTCTCTAAAAGCCCTAAGTTTAGAATTGTTAACTGTCATTCAACACCTCCCCAATTAGGTCTAAAATCCCTAATCCCGTTTTTGGCCACATGGGCCTAATTAAAATGGCCCGAATCACCCGGTGTGGGTCCTACTATGCACAAAAATACCCCGAGACCCGATTACTATCCTCGGGTACTCTTTTCTGACTATCTCGACCCATCCGAACTCAATCGCGCACTCAGAATTGTCATCCAAAATACTTTACAATATTTTCAAATTTCGACTTCAAAATGCGACACACATTAATTCGAACAATGTAACTTAAAGTCGCCAATTATAAATAATTCTTCCCACTCAAATAAATTCCCCAAATCATAAATTTAAGTTTCTCCAATTTAAATATTTTTATTTCTCCCAAAAATAATTAAATACTAAATCCTCAAAATTACGGGGTGTTACATATTCCCCCCTTTACAAAGGAATTTTGTCCTCGAAATTAAGACAAGCCTAGTTCTCCAAGCTTCAAATATCACTCTCTAGTCATGTGCCTCTAAGCTAGCTATATCTATCTCTCCCTCTTCTAACTATAAGTTACGCAAATATGCATTTTAATTAACCAGGGCACCCATACACCCTGTACCCGTACTTAACCGCACAAAAGTTACTCTAATTAACCAGGGTGCCCATACACCCTATTCCCATGCTTAACCACACGAAAGTTACTCGATTATGCTAGCCGTGACCCATAATATAACTTCCAACCCGTAGTCATATCACATATATATATAATGGTCGGGGTACTCAACCCATGTACTAACGACCAAATATCTCCCCACTTCCAACGTTGCACTAAGTTTCATGCGTGGGACGTCTCGCAAAGCGAAATCCAAACAAGGAACCCCCCGATACACTACTACCTAACATTATCGGTCGTTGAGATCCGTTAGACCCTCAATCCATAGCACGTACCCCCAAATACTTGTCTCTCAACATAAAAGCATACACGCATACCCTTATGCTACAAAAGACATCATAAAATACCGCGCCCTTAATATCATTAGTTCTTGTGCAAAATAAACCCCGAGCTATCTCTCCCTGCTCAGAAATAAATCTAACCACCATGATTCACTTCAGCAAACACCCCTACTTACCGGGATAAAATATGAGAACACAAGACCTCATTACGTGTCTATTGCACCACGCAATACAACATATATACACACATATTTATAGGCTAGACGACCTCTCAGGTGATACCTAGTAAAATTCATGCCCTGGTGTCACGAACACCAAAACTTATCCCCCACTATCCACAACAGTTCAAATCCATCACTATCCAGTCGATATTTAGGAAAATCATCAACCCTACTCCCATAATTCTCGAAAGTAGTGACCCCTCACATAATTCAAACCTTCTCTCAGTGTACACCTCCACTCTCTTGTGGTTAATACTAAAGGACTCCGCTACCCCCACGAAAATTTTTATCTACATACTATGGCTGCTAGAGCCAGCGCACCCACTAAATCCGACTCACTCGCGAATTCTAATGAAAAATAATTTTTATATTGTGACACCCTCACTGTCACCCAAAACATACCCCATGCCCGTAGGATAAAAATATAATTATCTCAATACTCTTGCTGCACTGGCTGATCCTCGGGTTCCTGAGCAGCTTCCCCTACCCAAACGCACCCATGACTTGTTGTAGTGGCTGTACATCGATGACCTCATCCTGCAGTTGACCCTTGCATCGCTTAGGATAATATCTCTTCATGTGTCCCACTTTCCCCCAAACAAAACACATCCTAATAAATTCACCCTGCCACTGATCCCTTCCTTGCTCGCCTTGTCGAAAGTCCTGGCCATTCTATCGATAGCTCTAGAACTAAATTGCTTGGCCTGATTCCCCTGTCGAAAATCCTTCCCGTGATGCCCCCCTATCTGCTGCTGGGATACCCCACTGGTACTGTTCCCTCCTGCTTTATCCGACTGGCTGGTTTCCACTCCCCTTCTGATTCCTTTCACGTGGAAGCCATATTCCTGGCAGTGCAGGAGTGTTGCATTAACGACATCTGTATAAGCTACGAATGCGGAATTACCAATCAAATGTTGTCTGATCCTCGAGACTAACCCATCCATGAACCTTTCTTTCTTTCTTTCTTTCTTTCTTTCTTTCTTCATCGCTTACCTCATCCGGTACAAAATTTGCCAAACGAGTGAATTCTTCATCGTAATCGGCCACTAAACGGTCCCCCTGAGTCACCTTTCTGAATTTTCTCCTAATTTTGATCTGCACTGCTGGCGAAAAATACTTGCGGTCGAACTGCACCCAAAACTCTACAATAGCTAATGTATCTCTTTCCTCAACTGTGGTGATCGACTCCCACCACTGTAGCACTGCTCCCACCAACCAAAAAGTGGTTAGCATTTTCTTCTAGATAATACGCAAATATTGTGTATTTCATCTCTTGAACCTACGCATTTTAGCCCCCTCGGGTGCCTTAATCTCTATATTTAAGCCCGTTAACTGCACAACCTCGATTTATATTGTTAACATGCTATATGAGGTATAATTGGGCTTTTGTAGGTATTTAGGTACTAAGTATGAAGTTCGAACGCATTCCGATGAAGTTTTGTATGCAATCGCACGTTCAAGGGAATTTTAGTCTTTTCACAGCTTGGGCATATGGCCTGACATCTCACAGAAGTTGTATCCCTTCTCGCTAGCTTCGCGTGGCCGCAAATGGTGCGCGATTCCGAGTCCGTATGAAGAAGTTACGACGATTTCAGCGGAGGGAAAAACAAGGAAAGCAAAAGAGGAGGTGAAAAGAATGCAGAAGCTGCTGCTTGGCTCACCCTGCTTGATCGATCGATCGACGATTTTGGTCGATCGATCGACCATTCTGAAATGCCAAAATTTGGCCTTGATCGATCGATCGACCAAAATCATCGATCGATCGATGCCCTGTTTTCTGCATATATTTTGCATTTGTTTTATTTCTTCTTTTCTTTTATTCCAACTTACTATATAAGCCAATTTTATTGTAATAAGAACAAATTCAGTAGATAAAATGTTTTTAGGTTAGAATATCTTAGGTTTTGAGGGTTTTGAAGAGTTCTTCTTTAATTGTTCTTGGATTGACAACCTTTTGCATTGAATGTTGCACTATTCATCATCCTCTCCATTAATATAGTTTGTATTTCTTCATTTCTTGCTTTCTAGTTAATTTACAAGCTTTCTAATTTAGGTTTACAAGCTTTTATTACTTGCTTTCTAGCGTAGTTTTACCGCGTTTATTTATTGCGTTTATTTACCGCATTTTTACGATGCTTTCTAGCCAATTTAAATTAGGTTGTGTTTGAATTGAACTCACTCGAGTTGACGCGTTGCTTTGCTTTGGTGATGGTGTTTACGGGTTTATTTCGGTTGCGTTTTCCTAGTTATTGCGCCTAGGATATTTGACCGGGCATATCATGTATGTCTCGTGCTTACGACCTTTCGTGTGCAATTTCCGGGATATTTATTGACGCCAAAATCTTATTAGGTTTTATGATGATTTAGGGCGTGACCACCCTTGGTTTAATTAACTGTCTAAACGAGACGCATTCTAAATAACTCATCGATCCATGTATCCATTTTATACTAATTAACTGGGGTGAGGGATATTCGACGCAACCTATAGTTTTACCTCTTTATTAATCTAGTTTAATTACACTCATGCCTAGTTTATCTTTTATTTCTTTTTAGTTAGAAAAATATATTTTACACTTTTATTGAGAAGTAATAAACCATTTAAATTCTAGCAACTCGTCTCAGTGGATCTTTCGATACCCGGACTTGGGCGCTATACTCACTAGTTGAATGTAGTCATAAGTTTAGGTTTTTGTATTGAGGAGGTGAACAGAAAACAACGATCAGCGTTTGACACGCGCTACTTTTCACCCTCAATCAAAATGACGCCGTAGCCGGGAACTAGTTTTCTTTAGACTTTATTTGATTTAATATTTCATAGTATTTTCTTTCTATTTGTATTATTTGCTAATATTTTTCAGGACTTCCACATTTGAGCACTTAAAACGCTCGAATTTTTCCTGCGCGCACTTACTTTGTAGAATCCGCTACTTCGAGCCATTTTTGGGGTAAGCATTTCTTATTCCAATTCTTTCGGTAATCATTGTTATAATTCTCAAAATTCTCACAAGCCTATGACTTTCGGACAATACTTAGCATCCCAAAGTGTAACAAATTCAAACATGACTTTGGGAGAGTATAACGAAAGTCAAAACTTAGGTTATTGGAATTTTGATGATGATGATAATGATTTTGGGCCTTTACCTTCTTATAATAGGAATTTTTAAACGAATTCAAATAGTTTTCAAAATTCCTATAATAATGAGTTTTCGTTTAAGTCCGATGGTAATTTTCAAAGTTCTCATTTTCATGGATCCGCACCTCGACCTATGACATTCGGTGAGTATTTGCGTATGTATGAAAATGAGAAAATTGAAAATCGTTATCGGGAAGAAAATATCTCTGGGAACATGAATTGGATTTATTATTTGAGTCTGATGATGATTTTGCTTCCGAAACTTTCGAAGTCGAGGAATGTTTTGAACCAAATGAGGTACTTGTACCTACTTCGGAACAAACCATTCTTGAATTTGCCTATCTCGTAATAGATATTGAAAGTGAGGATGAAAATGACATAATATCTATTTGCAATGAAATGATTTCTTCTTTGGCCCCCAAAGAAGAACATGTCATTGAAAATGATATTATTTCCTTTGAAACTCAAACTTCATGCGATGATGATTCATCTCATGAGTTTGAATTTCTTTCATCCCTATTTTCATTCTCTATTATCCCATCGTCACAAGTACCCGATGATTCGTATTCAAACTTTAATGTTTTAAACCCTATCGCCGATGAGGAGTACTTGCTCGAGTCGCCCTCCACGATTGCATCTTTTCCCTTATGTGCGCTGCCACCCATTCCAACACCAAAATCCTTAGGAGAATATTCGACTTTTCTGGGTCCCCACTTGCTTTTGTCACACGTGCAATCCAAACCCCCCATCGTCCCTCCAAAACTTTTAATTGGCGATGGTTCATTTCTTCCGCCTTACACATGCCTTCCATTGTTCAAACGGAATTCATATTTTTCAGAAGGCATGCTTGTATGTGAGGGTACACCGGTTATCCTCTAAAGTCAAATCGTTTTTACGGTGGACCCTCAGCTATTTAGACTTCTAGTGTATAGTTAGTGTGAAGCCTAAATAGTAGGTTGTATACAGTTAGCTTTCTTTATTTTTATTTTTTCTTTCTTTTTAACTTAGTCTAGTGTAATTAGTTAACTTTTTGTTATTTGTTTTTGCTATGCTCGGTACTAACTTATTTTGTAGATTCTTTGGACTTGTTCTTATGGGGATCGCTCCAATTTTGGGTAATATCGCTATTTTCCTCTCTTTAACTTGGTTCTTAATTCACATTGAGGACAATGTCAGATTTTAAGTTAGGGGGTGTGGGATATTCTATCCATTTCACATGTTAGTCCATGTTTTGCTCACATGTTAGTTACTTTGTATGCTTTTCTTAGAAAAATTCAAAAATTTTAAAAATATTTTCTTTCTTTTTTCTCCTTTTTTGGGCTTTTTGCCTTTATTTTCGATGATAAATTTCAATAATTGCCCGATCCAATAGACAACCCAATGATGCATGTTCTCGATTTTAGAAATTATTAGATTTTAGTCCTCCATTATTAATATTATGAATAACTTCATGAATTAAACTTTAATCCCATGAGCACATGCACTTTTATGGTTATATTGATTTGGTTTAAGATTTTTATAACTCGGTAATCTTTTGTTGCATTGTATATACTTACACCGAGTAAGCTTTGTACCTTTCGTCATTTGTGAGTGTATACACTATTCTTTCCTCTTTGAAAATGTTGCATTCGTCGGTAATCTCACTATTCTTTCACTTGACCGTTCATTAATTGAGTTCATACTTGAAATGTGTTACTTGAGCATGATTTTCATATATTGTTTTGATTTGAGAATTGCGTAAACTTTTGGAAATGATCATAGGCATTCTTTGTTATATCACCCATATTTACCTTGACCTCACCCTTATATGTTTACCCTCGTTAACCCCTTTGAGCCTAAATATTAACCTTTCATTTCATAACCCAAAATCCCATAACCAACTCCGCATTGGAGTTTTATACCATACATACACTTTCGCACCTTTTTTTGGAATGTTACTTAGGGTTGAATGATGTTGTTTTGATGTCGGTTGCACTTTAGGCATATGAGAGTTTGATAAGTAAAGAAAGAAAAGTGAAAAAGTGAAGAAAAAGAGAAAGAAAAAAGCAAAAGAAAACAAAAAAAAAACATGAGAAGAAAAGAAGAAAAGAAAAAGAAAGAGAAAGTTGGAAATGTTGTATAGTGTTTAATAAGCTTCGATTACTCTCCCCGATGATATATCTAATGCCGTTTTGGAACTTGTTTTCCAATTTTGATATTTCCCGCATTTTCCCATTATCCCGAGTCTTTCATTCCGAGCACTTTGAATCCGTACGTACATATCCTTCATTTCGTACCCTAGCCTAGCCTACATTACAACCCTATCAAGTCTTATGTGATCTTAGGTGCATGTAATTCAAAAGTCATAATAGTTTTGATAATCTGTGAAAATGCATTTCGCCTCTTTTAGTGTGCGGTATCCTTTCATTGAGATTACAATTTTTCATTTTATATATAGCGTTCTTCATTTGTGACATGTGTGCGGCCTAGTTTTCATTTACATTTACTCTTTAGCCCGCATGTTTCGTGTGTTACCTCCCCTTTTCGAGTGAATTCACTTGTTGAGCGTAATGCTCGTGAGGATTGAATGTATGCTTGCTTTAATGTTTATCTGGTTTATATAAGTTTTCGCCAAATCACACTTTGCATGTGCTCACTCCCCTCCCACATTTTAAAGTTTCAATTCTATGAGATGCATTCTATGATGTTAATGATTTGGACTTTTGTTTGAATTCATTCAATGTGCTAATAGTGCGTATGAAATCCTTTTCGCCATTGTTGGGATTTTCGCATGTTGGTTTGGGCATATTTTGAGGAAATCGCGTGATGTTTGTGGGTACCATCCCTAAAAACCCTCACGAGATGACACTTGTCCACTAGGGTGACCTAGGGGTTTAACGGCTTATTGCATACGCTAAATGCAATCGAATCGCCCGCGTTTTGCTTTTATAACATACTTTTGTACTATCTCCTGCTTTTGTTTTGCTTGTAGTTCTTGTTGCATTCTATTTCAATACCAGGGACTAGCAATGTGTAAGTTAGGGGGTGTGATAATATGCAAATATTGTGTATTTCATCTCTCGAACCTACACATTTTACCTCCCTCGATTGCCTTAATCTCTATATTTAATCCCGTTAACCAGACAACCTCGGTTTATATTGTTAACATGCTATATGAGGTATAATTGGACTTTTGTAGGTATTTAGGTACTAAGTATGAAGTTCGAACGCATTCCGGTGAAATTCCGTACGCAATCGCACATTCAAGATCATTTTAATCTTTTCACCAAGGTTCTAAAAAACGCGGGGCGTGATCGAGGCGTGGAGGCCAAGCCTTAAGCCTTAGAAGCCTAGGCGGGCCTAGTCGTAAAAAGGCGTGAAAAGGCGTTTAGGCCTTTTAATATATTTTTATATTTTTTAACCATAACAACGCTATTAAAATACTAAAATTATACATATCATAAAAATATGTCTGAATACTTGCAAATAAAAATACTATTTGATTATTTTGGATGAGATAATGGTCCGATTTGTAAAAAAATCTTTAAAAGGCGATATCATTTCACTAAAGCATTGTTGTTTTTAGATAAAAAGTACCCCTTAAGGGTTTTACTAAGCATAAGGCGTCAAAATCGTAAGGCGGGGCGTTTCTCCCAAGCCTCAAGCCTAGGCGTGCCTAGGCGGAGCCTAGGCGGGTTTTTTAGAACAGTGCTTTTCACAGGCTCGACATCCCACGAAAGTTGTAGCCCTTCTCGCTAGCTTCGCGTGACCGTGAACGGTGCGCGATTCTGAGTCCATATGAAGAAGTTACGACGATTTCAGTGGAGGGAAAAACAAGAAAAGCAAAAGATGAGGAGAAAAGAATGCAGAAGCTGCTGCTTGGATCACCCCTACTTGATCGATCGATCGGCGATTTTGGTTGATCGATCGACCATTTTGAAATGCCGAAAATTGGCCTTGATCGATCGATCGACCAAAATCATCGATCGACCGATGCCCTATTTTCTGCAGATATTTTGCATTTGTTTTCTTTCTTCTTTTCTTTTATTCCAACTTACTATATAAGCCAATTTTGTTGTAATAAGAACAAATTCAGTTGATAAAACGTTTTTAGGTTAGAATAGCTTAGGTTTTGAGGGTTTTGAAGAGTTCTTCTTTAATTGTTCTTGGATTGACAACCTTTTCGATTGAATGTTGCACTATTCATCATCCTCTCCATTAATATAGTTTGTATTTCTTTATTTATTGCTTTCTAGTTAATTTACAAGCTTTCTAATTTAGGTTTACATGCTTTGATTACTTGCTTTCTAATGTAGTTTTACCGCATTTATTTATTGCGTTTATTTACCGCGTTTTTACGATGCTTTCCAGCTAATTTAAATTAGGTTGTGTTTGAATTGAACTCACTCGAGTTGACGCGTTACTTTGCTTTGGTGATGGTGCTTACGGGTTTATTTCGGGTGCATTGTCCTAGTTATTACGCCTAGGAGATTTGACCGGGCATATCATGTATGTCCCGTGCTTACGACCTTTCGTGCGCAATTTTCAGGATATTTATTGACGCCAAAATCTTATTAGGCTTTTATGATGATTTAGGGCGTGACAATCCTTGGTTTAATTAACTATCGAAATGAGAGGCATTCTAAATAACTCATCGACCCATGTATCCATCTTATACTAATTAACTCGGGTGAGGGATATTCAACGCAACCTATAGTTTTACCGCTTTGTTAATCTAGTTTAAATACACTCATGCCTAGTTTATCTTTTATTTATTTTTAGTTAGACAAATATCTTTTACACTTTTATTGAGAAGTAATAAACCATTTAAATTCTAGCAACTCGCCTCAGTGGATCTTTCGATACCCGGACTTGGCCACTATACTCACCAGTTGAGTGTAGTCATAAGTTTAGATTTTTGTATTGAGGAGGTGAACAGAAAACAACAATCAGCGTTTGACACGCGCTACTTTTCACCCTCAATAACTTCTACACCTCATTGCAATCTACCATGCGTAGGTGACGCTGGATATTTCTCTTCCACTGACACGCTAGCACCACATCTGAACCCCCTCGAAACTCTGGCGGATACCCTTTTTGAAAACCCTCTCGTACTTGCTGCCACCCCGACGTCCCCGGGTGGGCCTGAACATCTGGTACTACTAACGCCTGTGGCTGATCTCGTGGAAAGTACCTTGCCATTGCGATCATTGTTGCTTCAACTGTCTGCGCCACTAATTCTGTTACATGTGCTGCCGAAATCATCTCTGGCAGTTCTTGCGGTAACTCTGGTTCCTGATGAGCCTCTCTAGTCTCATCTCCCCCTGCTGCCCTAACAGCTCTATCTCTCCTGGGCGGCATCTGAAATGAGAATCGAATCATATGAGTTCACCCTTAAATATAAAGTAATTGGCAGAAGAACGTAAATGCGCATACGTATGAGAATACACCAATCCTATGATAGGGTTTTACATAAAAGAACGCTAAGCTGAAACGTGAAAAGAAACACAGATCCTAAGGACACTAGAACCTGATGCTCCGAGACCATCTGTGACACCCCACCTAATAAAATACCGGGTGATCAGTCCTATACCAAATTAAAACAGGAATCCCAATTGGTTCATTCTTAGCATCACTGTCGAAAAACTTTTTAAAGCTTATTAACCACATAGTATTCCAAAAAAGTTGGTGCCAAATTTTAACTTTTTAATTAAACAAAATAGTACATGAGGAAATAAATATAAACCATTCACACAATTGAATTAAATCAACTGAACAAATAATTTAACTACTTGCCGAATAAACCATCAACTACTAAAATAAAATAGTCCAAAAACAATCATCCAACAACTAAATAAATAAATCTGAAAACTACAACTGAAAAGTCTGGGCTACATGCCCTAAGTAAACTGAAACTGATAGATGATTTCTACTCTAGGAAAGAATGAACGATGCGTCTAATCCAAGCTCCTTCTATCATCCACATATGCCGCAGCTCCGTGTCCCTGGAATAGATATCAATCCTGGCATCCCTGTGGCTGGACACCTAAAAGGTTTTGAAAATAGTTTTATAGCAAGGGTTAGAACCCAAAACATTTTGAAAAAATTTAGCAAGTGAATTAACTGCAGTAAATAAAATGTATGAATGCGCTTTATATTTAAGTTAGTATCGCACTCTTTTGAGGACATACTCACCCTTCCACTAAAGTGCACACCTAACGGTTACCTTAACCCCACCTAGTTGTACTACCCCGTCCAACTAATCCTGGTGTAATCTCCCCTTAACATACTACTCTAACCCGAGTATAATAATTCACGGGTTATAATTTCTCACCAATGAACTTAATTAATTCCTTTTAAATAATATCATATAACCGTGACACAAGTTATATAAAGTAAGTACATTACACACTGTATTATGACCCGCATATAACATTACATCTCATTATATACGTACCTTTACTAAAACATCCACACATAATACATATATTTATCCATCCCTCCGAGTACCCTCACCGGATGTTTCCTCTAAAGTGCCATCTCACTAGGTGTACTCACATAACCTAGTTACCCAAGTTGGAATCGCTCACCAACCTGACCCAAAAATATAAACTTAGTGGAGGCGGTCATATTCCTTCCCTGAAAGTGAGATAAGTCCCTCACCCATATACCGGACGCTATGACCTGGAGATATACTCACCCTACTCCTTAAGCTAGGGGATTCACCCACATCGCGCAACCTCCCTTGATAGCACTAGAGTATATAAATTAAATAAATATCTAGTCACTGATATTTAATAGCACATAATATATACACACACACACACACACACACACACACACATATATATATATATATATATATATATATATACTATCACCACACCGTATATATATAATATAAATCCCGACATTACCGTGTAATAAAAAAACCGTAACACTTGCCTGAAATTTCCCGAGTCTCTGGCCCAACTCAACTTAATTAATTTTCTCACTCATTAATTTATCATCGTTCCGAGTCTATGGTCCGACTCTAATTTATCTAATTCACACATCAATTAATATAATATTTTCCTCGAGTCTATGGTCTGACTCTAATATAAATACTTTACACATTAATTAATATAATATTTGCCCGAGTCTATGATTCGACTCTAATTTAATTAATTTACACATTAATTAATTATTACGTTGTGTCACTTAACCAACATACCCGGACTCACTCACTCAATCTGTATATAAATAAATTTGAAATCTAATTTCCCAAATTTATCCATAAAGTACCTCACGTAAATCCTCCCTAATCCCAATTACTTTCCCCTATAATTGTTAGGAGTAGGGGTATCCAATTTATTTATCACTATATAAAGCATATGAATTAAATATTAATTCCCCCCTTATATATAAAACTGGGTGAACTATAAAAAATCTGGGACCATCGATCGATCGATCAGGTTTTCTTCTTCTCCGATTCTGTTTCAGCCATTAACGAAAATTCAGGCCTTCTTATCTCAAATTTCAGTCCCAATACATCATATTCATAATCTTTTTACATATATTACGAACTCTAATCATCGTTTAAACCTTTTGGCATCAATGATTTTCACAAATCTTCACCCACTCAATAATACAAATTCCTATGTTAAAATCCCAATTATCATTCACAAATCTGATCCCACAATCTCAATAAATTTATCTCTAACACTGGTGTTCTATTATAGTTTTAATGTCAATCAATACTGAATACTTCTATAACATAAATTGGGCCGTCAAATCACTCAACCGATTAAATTCATAAAAACCCATTTCATGCAATAGTCCACCCAAAAACGAATTTAGGTTTTTACAGCTCCCATAATATGAATTAATTATCATCAAGAATAATTACAATAGTTAACCACTTGCCTCTAATTGTTCGTAGAGTCTGATCCGTTGGTGTAGAGAAATTGTTGATAAAGAACACCCAATTTGTCCCTCGATTTGACTCCAAAAGATCCTTAATTGGCTCTTGATTAGCTTCCTCTGTTTCTCTCTCAAAGCCCTAAGTTTAGAATTGTTAATTGCAGTTAAACACTTCCTCAATTAGGTCTAAAACCCCTAATCCCATTTTTAGCCACATGGACCTAATTAAAATGCCCGAATCACCCCGTGTGGGTCCGGCTATGCCAAAAAATGCCCCCAGACCCGATTACTATCCCCGGGTACTCTTTTCTGACTACCTCGATCCATCCGGACTCAATCGCGCACTCAGAATTATCATCCGAAATACTATATAATATTTTTAAATTTCGACTTCAAAATGTGACACACATTAATTCAAACAATTTAACTTAAAGTCGCCAATTATAAATAATTCTTCCCACTAAAATAAATTTCCCAAATTATAAATTTAAGTTTCTCCAATTTAAATATTGTTATTTCTCCCAAAAATAATTAAATACTAAATCCTCAAAATTACGGGGTGCTACAAATTGTGACGATTGATTGTATAAACCACGTGTAGTATGACCCTTGGTATGATGATGCTTTGTTATCCCGTTGGTCGAACTTCTTGTCGGCATTCCGTGCGTTGGTCGGCTGATTTACTTCTTGTTAACTAGGACTTTGGCCGCACAGGAGAACACGTGTTCACTTCTGATTGGTCCACGTAGGTGGATAATTTTTGGCATCAATATATGGGGTGATAAATGAAATTTATGCATTGGTATAGTAGTCACGTTAACTAATTTCGTTGAATTTGATGGAAAAGTTAACATAAGGGCTACCGATGCAAACATAACAAACTTTAGGGGCTTAATCGTTACAAAACAAACTTCGAGGGCCAAAAATTTATAATGCCCAAAGATCAGGGCCCATCAATGTATTTTACATATTTTTTTCAATAATAGTTCTCAAACAAGAATCATGTTTTCATAAATAATATATAAAAAATAATATAAAATTCAGGTTGCATTTACAATATTGTATATATGTAATCTCTATGAATAATTTAGCATTAACTAGTGGAATAAGACGCTTACTTGAGATAATATATTTCACTTGAAATAATATTTTATCCAACATTAAACGTGGAATGAGATAACTTATCTCACTTGAAATATTATCTTTTCTCACACCAAACATGCACTGAGGTAATATTATCACATCTCACCGACTCAACTCGCGTATCAAACGACGGCTAAGCGTTATTCCGTCAACTCCAAACAAATTTGAGAAGAATTAGTTTTAGAAAGTAAATATTTTTTAAGATTTATGATTTTTCAATAAGAATTTAGTAAAAATATCAATCAATTAAAGTTTAGTATCTAAAAAATCGATCTTTAATATTTAAATTGTCTTATTTTCATAATTTAACATATAACCCAACATAGACATCAGTTGTGCCAAGCGAGACCATTGACATGATAGATGGGGTTGCTTGAAAATTTGAACATGCTACTGTCACATTTATTAGCTCTCCTAATGTAAAAGTCGATACTAACGTGAAAGTACACTTCACTACAACATTCATACAAGTGCAACTAGTGCAACTAGTTATGAGATAATGCCATTATAAAGAAACAATTTTAAAAAAGATATTAACCTACAAATATTTTTTTTTTATTTAACTCTCTTGTTAGTAATTTTTTTGCTCTAATAAATTAATATACCTTTTGGTCACAAAAATCTTTCTCCCTTAATATATACCCTATGTTTACAATACAATTTGTTAAGTATACAATGATTTTTATAATTTTTCTTTTGGAAAAAATAGTAATTTTTAAGTGATTTTTTTTACGTATATAAGAAATATTATAATATACTTGTACACGCATTAAGTTTATGTATATCTTAAATTATAATGTATAAATTAAATTGTGAGGAATCTTAGTATTCAAAAATTATATAAATAAATTAGTGCAAAAAAAAAAATATATGGACCCATGATCGAAATTAAAAAAAAAACTTTAATTAATACAAAGTTGTAATCTTTTTATCTCTACTACTTTAAAAGAGGAGAGTTTCTCTTTAATGATATAAAGACTATTTTACCCTCATACAATTTAAAAACCCATCAATACCCTTCTATATGTCTCTTTCATTCAAGAATATATTATACATTGTATTTTAATCCCACCCACTTACACTGCACTTTAATTTGTACACTGACCACGATCTCCTATGCACAACTTCCAACCCAATACACGAAAAAGCCCAATTTTTGCTATGAAGACTTCCCAAGTGAAACCCACTTCTCAAAATATCTCATCTCTCTCACTAAACCATCCTCTAACTAATCACAAAAAAAGCAGGTGGAGTAGAAACAATCTTAGCAACACTAAACCATCCCAAACATATATGCCATTGTGGAAGGTAACTCAAATATGAGGTTCGAATTTACATTTAAATTTGTGATCATTTTGTGTAGATCTGTTTATCACGTTGTTTATTTTATTTTAGAGATTAATATGTTTCATGTTACATAATAACATGTTTAAAGCCCCAAATTTGAACACATTAATTTATCTTTTTTTTTATTAGTTTACATTATATAATTGGTGTAGTGATGTATATAGGTTTAATTCATGTGCATAGGTTTTAACAGTTTTAAGAACAAAAACTGTTTGAAAATTGATGTTTTAACAATTTATTGAGTTTTTAAAACTTGAGACTGTAATTTAGTATGTTGAATTTTGATCCTGAGACTGTTAAAATAAAGATTTTGATCTTGATACTTTTTAAATAATACCTGAACAGGAATCCACTTGGAACATATTTGGTACGAAATTTACACGGGTGAAGACGTTATTCGATTTTCAATCAAGACTGCGGTTCATCTGCATTATCTTTATTAACAAAAATATATAGAAAAAAATTGTATTTTTTTATATAAATTGTATTTTTAAAAAAAGTTACTTTTTTATATAAAAAAAAATAAAAAAAATTTGTTTTTATAAAAAAAATAGTATTTTATTTATTTATAAAAAACAGTATTTTTATAAATGCATTTTTAAATTGTATTTTTTATGAATACAAATTTTAACAATACAGTTTGATTTAAAAATTAAGTTTTTTAGTAATACAGCTTTTATACACAAGAGTTTTTTTATTGAAAAAATTACAATTTTTATTAAAAAAAAGTGTGTCTTTTTCTTTATATATATATATATATATATATATATATATATATATATATATATATATATATATATATATATATATATATATATATATAGTTTTATAAAATAATATGTTTTACGATTTACTGTTTTAAAAAAATATATGAAATCTTAAAAAATATATTTTTTAATCTTAGGATTAGACCTTGACATATGTTTACAACCTCACTGTTCCAACTTTTCAGGTAAGTTTGTCTTACGTTTTTAACAAATATCTATAAGCTCAATTTTTGTTGTTCATAATTTGGGCACGCTATATTACCATTATTGGATATTGACTCATTGTTCAACCAAACACAATGTACTTACTTCAATTAATGGTTCAAGATGACAACGAAAGAGCAACAGTCACACTGTTCAAGAAAACATAGTCTTTCATTGCCTGCAACATTCAAACTTTCATCGTTTCTAAAAAAAAGGTAATATCATTCTTATTAAAACTTAAAATTCATGCATACATTTCAAACGTTCTATACTAATTTCATATACTTATTTTTTTTATGTTAATTTATTCCACAGGGGATTGTGCACTCGGACTATATTTGAAAGCTATATACGTGCATTGGCAAAATTAACAGATTCTACATTAAAGAAAAATTGCTTAGAGATTCTAATCGAAAGTCTGCACATTTTGTCGCTCATAAAATTGAAGATGAATAAGACATATCGAATTCTAACAAATGTCAAAAGCAACATATTTGATACAGCTGGCAATTTTTGATCCGATAACCCGTTTACGATAATAACCCGAAATGACCCGAACATGACCCGATTAGCTTGTATAGATTTAGGAGTGCCCAAAACATATACTAAAATAAAAATCAATGCGATCCGAAAATGACACGACTAACCCGAATTGCCACCCCTAATATTTGACGATTATATTTTAATATTTTATCATTACACTTTGTTATTATCTTAGTTCTTCCATAAACAATTTGTCTCTTCCTTTGCATTTTACATTTTAAATAACTCGGATTCATTGACATTGATTTTTACTATTTCATGAGATTTTATATCTTATTATGTGATTATCGCTTCATTGTTTTACACATTGATTTCATTTACTTCATTACTTGTACATAATTTGTTATAGTTTTTATGCTTTATATGAATAATTTTAAATTCACAGCTTCTTATTCATTTATTCAGCTATTCCAATTGAATATTTGGATTTGCCCACACGTGCAAAGCACGTGGGCACATCTAGTTTTATTAAATATCCGAATTTTTGGTCAAGAAAGTGCCCACTAAAACTTAATCTACACTCCAATTATTCCAAGAACCAAAGTGTCCTTATCTTAGCCGAAAGGGCTTTCATTTTCTCACTCATTACATTTCACTTCTCTCTCTCTTTTAAGTTATCAAGAAAGCTTAAAATTATATTAATGGCAGACTGGGGTCCTATTCTAATTGGAGTGGTTCTGTTTGTTTTATTACAACCGGGCCTTCTATTTCAGTTACCTGGAAACAACAAGCAACTTGAGTTTGGGAGCATGAAAACCAATGGCAAAGCTATTGCTGTTCACACTCTCATTTTCTTTGCTGTCTATGCTATTCTCATCCTCGCCGTTCATGTTCACATCTACACGGGTTGATTGGTATTTATTTTAAATCAGTCTAACTTACTAAGATCTGTTTTTGTTTTTTTTAATTGGAAGAATTGTTGCTTAAAATAACTTTTATGGCAGATCTATTTAGATTCATGTTGCTACTTTGAGTAGTTTATTTCAATTTGTGTACTAACTTCTGTCTCAAAGGCTCCATCCCTACAACAAAATTTTAGTAAGGAAAATATTACTCTTATCCGAGTTAGCACCGGGTTAGTACCCAATGCGCTCGGTATGAATGCGCTTTATATGATTTGGACTATGGTGCGAAACCTATCGGGTAAAAGCCATATAAATCACATTTGGTACTAGCCCGATACTAAGACAAGTCGCGAAAAGATTATTTTACTCAATTAGTAAAGAAAATTTTACAAGAAACAACTTCCAACTTGAGTTTGGAAGCATGAAAAGTAACTGCCCTCATTTTCTACGTTATTCTCACCCTATTCAAGTCAACACTTTTTGATATTTATATGTTTTTGTTTTTTTTAATTGGAAGGATTGTTGCTTAAAATAACTTTTATGCCAGATCTAATTAGATTAATGTTGGCTATTTTGAATTGTTTATTTCAATTTGTGTAGTTTATTCTCAGTATATTTTTCATATTTTCAGTCCCAAAGGCTCCATCCCTACATCAAGATTTTAGTGTAGAAAATTTTACGGGAAAGAACTCCCAACTTGAGTTTAATAACGGCTTGATTCAAATCATCACTTTTTGGTTTTTATTTAAATCAGTTTTGGTTGATGCTTATAATAACTTTTATGGCAGATCTAATTTGATTAGTGTTCTATTTTGAATAGTTTATTTCAATTTGTGTAGTTTATTATATGCTGATATATTCTGTACCAAAAGGCTCCATCCCTACACCAAAATTTATTCAAATCAATCATCACTTACTTAGTATTGTCTCAGTGAGTGTTTTTCTCTGAGATCTGTACATGTGTTGTTGCGTTTTTTACTTTAATTATTTGGAAGTAATATATTGCAGATCTAACTAGATGAATCTTTGGTTAATGTAGAGCTTGGCTGGATTATATGCTTTTTCATTACGGATATTATTTTTTGCACGCCTTTGCTTTATTTTATTTTATTTTACGAGACGGGCACGTTATCTGCGACGTACTTACGTAAACACCATTCAAACAATGTAGACACAGCAGCTCATTGTCACAAATTATGCGTTGAATCCTCGCTTGAGTTACAATTACTCTTATTTTATTTTAATTTTTTTTATACTTTTTGAGATATCTCTATATTTAGAGCAACCCTTACGAGCAATGTATATTTAGACGTTGCTAGAGTATATTTAGTACACTAAAATGACACTATTGTTGTCAAAGCATAATTTGAAAAAATATACTTTAGCATGAGCGAAACATCATTTTTTTTTCAATGTCAGGCGGAACATCTTGTTCCGCTGAAAACCCTTTCCCACAAAACTCGGCTTGGTTGGTTGCCATGGTATTTTCAAATACGGTAAAGTTTGCAGTACCAAATGTCATATTTAGACATTTGGTATATCCGCAACAATCGTCCAAACAAATGTTTTATTTAGATATTTGACTTACCCACAACAATAGTCCAAATAGTAAAAACTTACAATTGCCTTACCCATAAGGGTTGCTCTTAGAGATATTCATTAGACACTAGATTTTATAATTAAACTTACCTTCGAGGACTGAAATTGGATTGTATTTTGTTCTCTCTTTTGAGAGAGAGGAAATGCTTTTACTCGATTTTCAGTAATTTTCACTCAAAAGTTTAGTTTGGGGAAGGGTTGAGATGTTCTTGCTCAAACTTACTTGAATGAGGCTTTTGGGAGAAATCAGATTGTTTTAAGTCTAGTTAAGTTTATTGTTAAGATGTCCCAAAATACATTTTAAAATACCAGAGTACTGAAGTGTAGGTAAGAGTATTACAATTTTCATGTGAACATACCTATATCAATGTATGATTTTTGGGTTTCCCTAGTATTAATCGCTTGCTAAATTATTAAGTGAGATGGGATATCAGAGGAAAAAAAATGGAATTCAAAATGGGTCAAGTGCAAATGACTAATTGTTTTACATATGATGACTAATATATATATTTCTTAATTTATTATGATTGGAAATGAATTATATCATTCAACTAGAGCCAACCCTCTTCCTTCACTCCGCGCCTCTTCTTCCACCACCACTATCCCACCACAAATTTGCAGTCTTCAAATGTGGACTATTTTTCTAAAATAGTTTTTGTTGATTTGTTTTTTGTTCCATGATTTCCATAATAAGTAGATAATTTAAAAAATTTCAGCAAAAAATTCATTAGGGAATTGAGTTTCATGATTATCAAAAGTTTTAACGCATGAAAGTTAGAAATATGTAGTAACTTTGCATTTCGCCCACGTTTCGATTGATTTTTTGGCGGATGAATAACCCCATTCTCTCTATGTATGTATGTGCGTGCGTGCGTGTATATATATAGGCTATTTCTACTACACACAAATCTTGACCCACTCTAAAACACTTTTAAGGGGTTTTGTGGCACTTTTAAGACAGAGTGCCATTAAAAGTATGTGGATTTGTGTTGATTGAAAATATCTATTTCATACACACACAGGGTAACGGTGCCGATGAAATAATCTCTTGAACACGGGTGAGATAATTTTATAGCATGCCCAAAAGTGCACTTAGAAACTAAAGCAAATATAAACTTAAAAAATAAAAATATTTGGGACTATTTAGATTTTGCCACTCGGCAGTTATTGCTACTTGGGAATGATCCTCGTAAAAAACTAATGCACCATCGTCACCAAGTTTTAGATAGAATTTGTTAGTCGCCAAAATAATTGTTTAATCAATATATTTTTCATGTTGAAATCAGAGAATATCCTTACCCCACACTTCTCTCTTCCTTCCTCTTTTTTCTCCAACTTAAAAACTTTAGCATAACAAAATATTCGAAACTCTAAAAAAAAATAGAAAGACCAAAAAATGTAGTTCTAAAAGACACAAAAACCAACAAAATATTATATGTGTGTGTGTGTGTGTGTGTAAGCCTTCATTTTCACATATGTGCACGCACAAAGACGTATATATATATGGAGAGAGAGAGAGAGAGAGAGAGAGAGAGAGAGAGAAAAGGGAAAAAAATGAAAGAGGTATAGCCTTATACATTTCAATTGCTGAGGTGCATTTATTTCCTTTGTTGGGAGGTAATCAATAATCGAAATTAACTCCTCGCTAATGAATAATAATTCTTTGAAACCCTATTGTCTGTGTTTACCCATTACAATTAGTAGGATACATATCTTCCCAATGTTCGACAAGAATCATGCACACCCTTTCCTTATACATCTCATTTCTCAAGGGAAATGGATAAAGTGTCATGCAGGTGTTAATTGTTATATGTATATACATGAAAATCATATAGTTTAGAAAAATTGGAACGACTAATCTTGATGTTGAAGTGCGTGTTAGGCACACATTCCTTAGGCAGAAATATAGCTCGCACTACTTTGAGTGATGTTCTCGAGCCTCAGATATCTGCTTCAAGGATTCAACAACACAGTTCATTTGATTGCAACACTCAATGAAAAACTTTCGAACCACGTATAATTACCCACGAAATTAACTATTGTATAAAGGATAATTAAGGGGGAGAGAGAAATTTTTTTCATAATCAGAATGAGTTTATGTGACAATATAACTCTCCTAGAAAGGCTAAATATAAGGGAAAATAAAACTACCCACCCCCCCAATGTAACATTCCGACTCGATTTTGGGTCACCATTGGGTCAACCTGTACCGAGCCAAAGAGTTAAAAAGAGAGAGGGGGAGATTTAACTATTTTATTTAAGAAAACCTTTAAGATTGACTCATAAGTTTGGTGCTTGAAGTTCTTGTTTATACTTTAAGAAAAAGGTGGCCATTTTGGGACTAGTTATTTATCATGATATATTTATGAAAAATCAAGTTTATCCAAAATGCTAATTAAACTGAAAATAAGTCACACCATCCTGTATTATTAAAAATTATGGCTAAGGCCCAAATGAAGTCCAAATGTTCAAAGTGCAAACACCAAATATCCATTGTTTAAAAATTAGTACAGAGCATTCTAACGACGCTAGTCACCCTTTGGGGCTTTACTCGCATCATGTTCGACATTCCCGCTCGCGGTACCTGGGGCGGGGCTGAGGTTTTTAACATAGAGAAAAGTAGGTGTGAGCCAATGCTCAACTGGGGATTAATACTAAGCAATACTTTTTCTACGAATTACTAAACATATGACGAATATTTTATTCAATTATGAAAACGTAGGCGATTTAATTACTCATAATGCAACTACATGCAATGCTTAGCCCATTTTACCACCCTTTACCGAGTTTAGAGACTAATTATTCATCTTTAATCCTTTAGTCTGGGTTATTACTCTAATTGGGTTGTTTAAATCATCAATACAACCACTTAGTTTTTCTTTCTTTATTATTTCTCGGAATCTTCCAAATATCGTGTGCTTTAACGGGCTCCTCACTACCGGTGATGCCACCATATGCTTTGACCAGTGGTTTTGAGAATTTCTCTCTAGGGCTCCGAGCCCTCCTTAATTTTTCCGGTGTAATCCGAATCTTAACTTTTACGTGTTTAACATTTATCCAATGTCCACATTATTCCATTTCTCATTTCATCATTTTCATCATCCATGATTTTGAAGCGTCATAACTTTAACAATAGTGCTAAAACTTATCTTTTATCTGCTTTTCATCCAAAATTAAACTAATGAGGTCTCGAGACGAGACCTAACTCTTAGGACCCTCATGTTTATCAAAATCCCTTTTATACCCCTCTTTGTTATATTTTGTGAAAAACATTCATTTTCTTCTATTCTTTAGTGGCACAAAAGTTAACTATTTCACAATACTAAGTTTATCATTTAATATTAAAAACCATATCCTTCCAGTTTATGTTTTACCATATAAAATAATGTTCAACATTCTTAAGACCATTTTCACCAAAGTTCATGGTCTTGTCTTATAATTTCATGTAAATCCCAACACTTATTTCATTTCCATCAACTCCTAACAAGTTTGGGGTTGTTTTTCTTTACTTGTTAGTTTGAAGATAAAATCCATCTTAACATGCTTGTTTAAGCCTACATTATTATATGTTAGCATACTACATACTCCTACATGTTTGTGGAAGGTTTTCAATCATGCATTTATTCTACTTAACTCATAGCTTTATAATTTCACATGCTTTTTTCCAATTGTCAAGGTATAAAATGCCATTGTATATATATATATATATATATAAAGACCCATTTAGGGTTTGTTTTGAAGAAAGTTTTATTTTTGAAAGATAAAATATTTTATGAATAAAACTACATATCTTTGGAATAAAAATCTGTCTAGCACTTCCTACACCAATTTCATAGTTATAAGAACCTTGAAAGTTTGGAAAGAAACCCTAACTTTATTTTTGAGGAGGAGAACTATCAATGGGTGACTTGAAAGCTCCTATATTCCTAAGGTCCAAGACTCTAGCTCCACAATACCTTATCTTCTTCAAAGCTCCACCAAAGTTTCTTCACAAGGGTGATCTACTATCTCATTCTTCAAGAAGAGAGCTTGGAAAGTAGTGAAATGTGCAGAGATGGGTGTTTTATGCTGTGAGAGTGATTGTCACTACTCAAAATGGGAGAAAATAGCTTTAGGGAACGGAAATGAGTGTTGTGGCTCTTAAGAGAAAGAGGAAGAAGATGACAATGGTGGTGGGATTTCACCATCCCATATCTCTCTTTTATAACCCACATAAAACTTATAAAATACCCCATAAAAATCACCAGATTCGTCAGGATCCAAGAAGCTGACACATTTCCACATCTAAGACTCAAATGGTGACAACACATTCGTCATATTCTGATTTCGTCAGGGTCGCGCAAACGAGATCAACCTCGTTCAACGACGGCAGTATCTCGTTCGATGTCCCCTTCTCGTGACCTTCTAACAACTTGCTACTGTAATATTTTCAATGGGTCGCTTAAAGCTCGCTTCTAACGACTCAATTTCTCGTTCGCGCGGGACAGGGATCTCGTTTAAACGATCCTAACCTCACTCGAAGAAACATGTTTCTAAGTTTTACACATTAGCCCAACAATATCTTTAATTCATAAAAGAGTTACCAAACCAAACCGAATGAAATAATCTCTTTAAACAATGATCCTCTTTATCTAAATTCTCATGGTTACGAATTACACCAAAAGAGATACACATTGGGTCGGAGTATTAAATTCTTCCCTCCTTAGGGGATTTCGTCCTTGAAATTAAAAAAAATGACTAAGGGAAGAGTTCCAGATGTTTCTCTCTCATCTGTGACTCGCTCTCCCACGTAGCACCTTCAACACCTTGAAATTTCCAAAGGACCTTTACTAATGGAATTACTTTATTGCGGAGGATCATCTCTTTACGGTCCAAGATGGATATCGTCCTAGTGGGGAACGTGAATCAATAACATGGTGGGGATCCTGGAGATATTTCTTTAGCATGGATACATGGAACACATTGTGTACCTGGGGTAGGGTAGCTGTGGGAGAAATGTTAAGTGATATGACACATCTCCAATCCACTCGAGGATCTCAACGGGGCCGATATATTGTGGGGCTAGCTCCCCTTCTGCCCGAACTGTTTCCTCCCGATTTTGGCTCTCACTTTCAACATCACGTGATCACCCACCCAGAATTTTAAGTGTGTTCGGCAGTTGTCGACATAATTCTTTTGCCGGCTCCGTGCCCTCATTATTATCTGGTGGATTATCCATACCTTATCCGTCATCTTTTGGATCAAATATGAATTAGTGAGGTGTTTCTCTCCCACTTTCGCCCAACAAATTAGTGAGCGGCACGACCCTCCATAGAGGGCCTCAAAGGGGGTCATCTCGATACTTTCCTGATAGCTGTTGTTGTAGGAAAACTCTACCAAATCCAAGTTTTCTGCCCAACAGCCCTGGAAGTTAAGTGCGCAAGCTCTTAGTATATCCTCAAGGATTGTATCATCCGTTCTGACTACCCATCGGTCTCAGGGTGGAACGATGTACTCATGTTCAATTCCCTACCCAACTCCTGTTGAAACATTTTTCAGAATCGGGAATCGAACTGGACATCCCTGTCTGATACGATTGATTACGGAACACCATGCAACCTGACTATCTCCCGAATATACAATCTTGCCCACTTAGTCACACTGTTTGTGATCTTGATTGGCAAAAAGTGGGCAGACTTGGTTAGTCGATCTACTATAACCCATATTGCGTTGTGATCACGCTCCGATCGCGATAGGCTGTAATGAAATCCATCATTATGTGTTCCCGCTTCCACTTAGCCACGGGTAGTGGTTGCAATAGCCCTGCCGGTTTCTTGTGTTCAGCCTTTACCTGTTGGCATGTGTAGCACTTGGACACATACGTTGCCACATCTCTCTTCATGTTGGACCACCAGAGATCCCTGCATAGGTCCTTATACATCTTGGTGGCACCAGGGTGTATACTAAAACGCATGGGACCATCACCTCGTCCTGTAGCTCCTTAATAATTGGGACAATCAACCTCACTTTGTGTCGCACCCTGCCGTCTTTGTCTACGGTGAGGGTGTCGAACACTTCCTCGTTCCAAATGCGGTTACAATACTGGGTGAACTCAGGATCACGTGAATGTGCTTTTAGTACTCTCTGTTGAATGAGGGGATGATCCACCACACCCCAAATATATGCTTTATCATAACCCCGTTGCTGCGAGCCTGAGGTTGGATTTTCGACTGAGAGCATCAACCACCACATTGGCCTTCCCTGGGTGGTACTCCAGTGGGAAATCATAATCTTCCATTAACTCCATCCACTTTATTTGTTGGAGGTTTAGATCCCGCTGAGTAAATGTATATTGACGGCTCATGTGATCGAAAAAAACCTCAAATTGTTCCCCACATAAGTAGTACCTCCAACTCTTTAGTGCAAACACCACGTAGGCTAACTTCAGGTCATGGGTGGGGTAGTTCTTTTCATGCACTTTCAACTGGTGAGATGCATAGGCTACTATTCGACCGTTTTGCATCAATACTTCCCCAAGCCCAAACCTGAAGCATCATAGTACACTGTGTAGCCCTTGCCCCATTCTAAAAGGATAAGAACGGGAATGGAGGTCAATCTGACCTTATCTCCTGAAACGTTAACTCACATTCTTCGAACTAATCGAAATGCACATCCTTTCGAGTAAGCATTGTGAGAGGGATTGCCACCCTTGAGAAGTCCTGTACAAATCGGCAGTATAGCACCCAACCAAACCCAGGAAGCTGCGCACCTCGGTGACTGTCCTCGGTTGACTCCATCCCAACATCGTTTCCACCTTTGATGGATCGACAAAAATACCCTCACCGAAAACCACATGGCCAAGGAACTTGACCTCTTCCATTTAAAATTCACTTTTACTAAACTTGACATACAATTGGTTCTCCTGGAGCACTTGCAAAGTCGCTTAGAGGTGCTCCTCGTGATCTATATCTGACGCAGAGTATACCAAGATGTCATCCAAAAAAACTACAACAAATCGATCTAAATACGGGCGGTAGATACGATTCATTGGTTCTATAAATATTGTTGAAGCGTTCGTCAATCTGAAGGGCATCACCACAAACTCATAGTATCCGTACCGCGTTCGGAATGTCGTCTTTGGAATATCTTCCTCTCTGACACGTAACTAGTGGTACCCGGAGCGGAGATCAATCTTCGAAAATTTGCCTGCCCCTCGCAACTGATCGAATAAGTCATCAATACTGGGCATAGGGTACTTATTCTTCACGATCACCCTATTTAGCTTTCTATAGTCGATGCAAAGTCGCAGTGAGTTATCCTTTTTCTTTGCAAATAGGACTGGGGATCCCTATGGAGAAACATTGGGATGTATGAATCCTTTTTGGGTTAGTTCCTCCAACTGGGTTCGCGATTCCTGCAATTCTGTCGGAGCAATTCTATGCAGTGAGATTGAGATAGGTGACACAACCTGATGTACCTTTATCGCAAAGTCCACCTCTCTCCGAGGCAGCAACTCGGGGAGATCATCCGAAAATACGTCAGGAAACTCCTGAACCACAGGATAATCAAGAATCATACCCTTTGTCTCATCTTGAGCCACCATACTTCTCAACCAATCGAAATACTGCTTCTGCTCACGGACCGTGGAGAATTTGCAGGGGTAATTGACACCCTGCTCACTATTGAAACGATGGTGAGACCCATCCGGAAGTTACGCTAGGACACTGTGCCGATGGCATTCGATAATGTCTTTAAAACATGCCAGCTAATCCATACCCAGGATTACCTTGAACCCATCTATGTCCATTAGGATCAGGACGGACTCTAGGATGAAGTCTCCAGCCATAACCACACACTTATGGCAAACCATGTCGAGGACTATGCCGCTACCCACTCGGAGCCCAATAAAAATGGGGGATGAAATTGATCCACTACCAAACCCAAACTAAAGGCGAAGGAACTAGATATGAAAGAGTATGATGTGCCAGAGTCGAACTATGCCTTTATCTAAGTGCTATATAGGAGAATCTTACCTTCCATCACTATAGGGGTACTAGGAGGTGCAGTCTGCTGGGAATTTGCTTAGGCCCGCCTGGGATTAAATCTATTGGTCTGACTGTTGGGCACTTGGCCCTGCTCGCGGTTATCCTGTCCCTGAAATGGACGCAATCCATCCAAACTATACCTAGTATATTGCTGGTACCTAGAAAAAAATTATTGTTGTTATTGAGTGGGGACCGTGTAGCTGGAACTCTAACCTGGTACAAAGTTAACAGTTTATTAGCTGCCCTGCTGACTGCCCAAAACCATTGGGGGCATTCCCTCTTCAGATGCCCGGGATCCCATAACTAAAGCATATCCTCTCTGTGGGGGCGATAGGGTTTTGATCACTGGTACACTGTGCTGAGGAGGAGCCAACCCCCATCGCGGCCTTAAGCTTCGTGAAGAAGTCTCGAGCCTTGCTTTGGGACTTCTTATGACCACATGAGTGAAAGCCGCATGGTTCGCTCTTATTCTCCCCGATAGACTTGTTATCCTCGACATCAACCTCCATCCTAATCTCCTTGTTTACAACTGTCCTGAAATTGGGCAGATTCATATCTGCTAGAATCCATCGAATGTCCAGGTTTAGACTCTTAACAAGGAGCCTTGTCTTCTCAGCTTCGTCCCTCTGAATAGAGTCCATGTACTTACATAGGCTTTCGAATTTCACTAGATACTCATTCACATAAGTCTTACCCTTAATTAACTGCAATATTTGTCTTTCTTGGCATCTTTAAATGTCTGTGGGAAGTATTTGTCAAGGAAGGCAATTCTAAAGTTGTCCCAGTCAATGGTCTCAGCGGTGCCGGCAGTGTAACCGCTCCACCAGCATTGTACCCGCTTATTTATCTAAAATGTCGCAATCTTGACCTTGTGCCCATCTGGCACATCTAGAATTTCCATTACCCTTGTGACCTCGTCGAGTTATGCTTCGTTTGCATCAGGGCCAGACGCCCCATTAAAGGTGGACGGATTCAACTTCTTAAATTGCTTGAGGATCGATGCAGAAGTGGTGCTTTCGATGGTTCCAATATGATTGACCTACTGTTGAGAGATAGAATCAACAACCTATCGGATGACTTCATACGTTGGAGCTCGCTGGAGCCGAAACCACTAGCGGAATCACGACATGGGGGAATATATATAAATGGAGAGTTTAATACACATTGGTATGTATGAAACGATAGCGGAAGAAATTTACTAAGCCGTACTAATCACGAGTTATGCGGGAAGTAGGGTAAATGTACTAAGGAAACGTAAACACTCTGTCACACCCGAGGACCCTATTTCTCATATACCATTTGTAACGCCACGACCCGATTTTGGGTCACCATTGGGTCAACCCGCACCATGCCATGGAGTTAAAAAGGGGGAGGGGGAGATTTAGCCATTTTATTTAAGAAAACCTTTAAGATTGACTCATAAGTTTGGTGCTTGAAGTTCTTGTTTATATTTTAGGTGGCCATTATGGGATTAGTTATTTAGTAGGATATATTTATGAAAGCTTTAGTTTATCCAAGATGATAATTAAAATGAAAATAAGTCACACCATCCCATATTATTACAAATCATGGCCAAGGCCCAAATAAAGTCCAAATGTTCAAAGTGCAAATACTAAAAGTCCATTGTTTGAACATTAGTACGGAGCATTCTAACGACGTTGGTTGCCCCCTCTGGCTTTTCTCACATCATGTCCAAAATTCCTACTTGCGGTACCTGGGGCGAGGTGGGTTTTTTAACATAAAGAAAAGTGGGTGTCAGCGAAAGCTCAGGAGGGGATTAAAACTAAGCAATACTTTTTCTAAGAATTACTAACATATAAGGAGTATTTTATTCAATTACTAAAAATACAGGAAATTTAATTACTTGTACTGCAACTACATGCAATGCGCCCGAGCGATAAGCTCATTCTCACACTTAGCCCATTTTTATCACCCTTTACCGGGTTTAGAGACTAGTTATTCATCTTTTATCCTTTAGTTTGAGTTAGTACTTTAATTGGGTTGTTTACTTAAATCATCAATACAACCGCTTAGTTTTCCTTTCTTTATTATTTCTCGAAATCTTCTAAATACCGTGTGCTTTAACGGGCTCCTCACCATCGGCAACGCCACCATATGCTCTGGCCAGTGATTTTGGGACTTTCGCCCCACGACTTTGGGTCCTCCTTAATATTCCCTGTGTTATCCGAGTCTTAACTTTTATGTGTTTGACATTTATCCGATGTTCACATTATTCCATTTCTTTTTCATCATTTTCACCATCCTTGGTTTTGAAGCATCATAACTTTAACAATTGTGCCAAAACTTATCTTTTATCCGTTTTCACCCAAAATTAGACCGCTGAGGTCTCGAGAGGAGACCAAATCCTTAGGACCCTCAAGTTAATCAAAATCCCCTTTTTACTCCTCTTTTTGTTGTATTTTCTGAAAAACATTCATTTTCTTCTATTTTTTAGTGGCACAAAAGTTAACTATTTCACAATACTAAGTTTATCATTTCATGTTCAAAACCATATCCTTCCGTTTTATATTTTACCACATAAAATAATGTACGACATTCTTACGACCATTTTCACCAAAGTTCATAGTCTTATCTTATAATTTCATGTAAATTTCGACATTTATTTCATTTTCATCATATCAAGTCCTAACAAGTTTGGGGTTGTTTTTCTTTACTTGTTAGTTTGGAGATAAATCCCATCTTAACATGCTTGTTTGAACCTGCATTATTACATGTTATCATATTACATACTCCTACCTGTTTATGGGAGGCTTTCAACCTAAAACTACCTACATCATGCATTTATTCTACATAACTCATAACTTTATAATTTCACATGCTCTCTTCCAATTATCAAGGTATAAAATGCCATTTTCTTTATATATATATATATATATATATATATATATATATATATATATATATATATATATATATATATATATATATATAACCCATTTAGGGTTTGTTTTGAAAAAAAGTTTTATTTTTTCAAGACAAAACATTTTATGAATAAAACTACATATCTTTGGCATAAAAATCCATCTAGCACTTCCTACACCAATTTCATAGCTAGAATAACCTTGGAAGTTTGAAGAGAAATCCTACCTTTGTTTTTGAAGAGGAGAACTACCAATGGGTGACTTGAAATGTCCTATATTCTTAATCTACAAGACTCTAACTCCACAATACCTTATCTTCTTCAAAGCTCCACCAAAGTTTCTCCACAAGGGTGATCCACTGCCTCCTTCTTTAAGAAGAGAGATTCGAAAGTAGTAAAAATGTGTAGAGATGAGTATTTTATGCTGTGAGAGTGGTTGGCACTACTCAAAATGGAGGAAAATGGCTTTAGGGAAGGGAGATGAGTGTTGTGGCTCTTGAGAGAAAAAGGAAGAAGATGAAAATGGTGGTGGAATTTCACCATCCTATATCTCCCTTTTATAACCAACACAATACCCACATAAAAACATATAAAATACCCTATAAAACTCATCAGATTCTTCGGGCTCCAAGAAGATGACACATTTTCCACATCTAAGACTCAAATGGTGATAACACATTCGTCATATTCTGATTTCTTCAGGGTCGCTCGAACAAGATCAACCTCATTCGAACGACAGTAGTTCCTCGTTCGATGTCCTCTTCTCGCGACCTTCTGAAGACCTGCTATTGTAATCTTTTCAGTGGGTCACTGGAAGCTCGCTTTTAACGATTGAATTTCTTGTTCGCATGAGACAACAATCTCCTTTGAACAGTCCCAACCTCGCTCGAAGCAATAGGTTTCTAAGTTTTACACATTAGCCCAACAGTATCTTTAATTTATTAAACAGTCACCAAACCACATGAAAGGATATAATCTCTTTAAATAATGATCCTCTTTATTTAAATTCTCATGATTATGAATTACACGAAAAGAAATACAATATTGGGTTAGGGTATTACAATCCTCCAAAATGTTGGTAACTTCCTTCCCACTAACCCTCACCCAAACATCTATAAGACCAAATCAAGTATTAACTACGCATTGAATAATTAAATTATTAATCAAAATAGGCTTTGAAAAAGTTAAGTAAAATTGTAAAACCTAATTGTTTAAAGGCCTAAAGTTTAAGTCCCAAGTCAAGATATATATTATTATATTTATATCTATTATCAATGTAATTCCCCTAGTGGGACTTGAACCCACTACACCAAAACAAAAAGCTTGCAAGTGTTATGGAATGGTTCAAAAAACTTGCAAATTAGCGCGTTGCCCAAATTTTGCAAGTGTTGAATACCGTTGTAAGTGCTATTTTAAATGGTTTATTGGGAATGGATGTCTGTTCTGGATAATGGCACACAATTTAAGGAACATCATAACGCGCTTTGGTGTACCTAGGACGATCATCACAAATAATGGCACACAATTTGAAAGTGGTTCGTTCGAAAGCTTCTGCGATTGCTATAGCATCAAGCATCACTTTAACTCTATGACCTACCCTCAAAGCAATGAGGAGAGTTAAGGTCTCTATCAAAGCAATCGACAGCTTAAAAAAGTTATTAGAGAAGGCATAGGGAGCTTGGGTGGACGGGCTTCCCCACGTCCTATTGGCATATCTTACCACGCCCAGAAGAACGGCTGGGGAAAGTCCCTTTGCATTAGCCTATGGAATGGAAGTTTTGGATGCTTATCTTCCAACCATAAAGGCCACCGTTGCCGAGCAGGGCTTGAACGAAGAAATTATCAGGACTGAGATCGACTTGGGTGACGAAAGAAGGGAGTAGGCCTTGATAAAGTTAGCCTCCTACCAATAGCAGTTGGCTAGGAAGTACATCAAGGGCGTAAATCCAAGAAAATTCCAGGTCGGTGACTACGTCATCGAAAAGATGCTCGGGAGCACCAAAAAACTTTCGAACGATAAGTTGGGGCCAAACAGGGAATGACCATTCAAGTTTATCAGGGATGATTTTCAGGGTGCCTACCATTTGGAAACAATATAGGGCAGAGAGATACCAAGAGCTTGGAATGTAACCAACTTGAGAAAATTTATTTCTAGCTTGTTTATTTGTTGCTCGTAATTTTTAGTTCCCAACTCATGTTGCTCGAAATATTTTAGATTTAAATTCAATAAAGTACAAGCCCAAATGGCCGAGTGGTTCATTTTGAACATTGTTCCAAATGGCAGGTTTACACTTTCATTTCTTGTTGGACATTGTCCATTATTACCTTAGTTTGATTGTGCTTAGTAAAAAACTATAAGGTTGAACGGTTTTCCTCATATGAAATACAAAAATCTTAAAAATTCCCCAAACAGTCAAAATACCTATGGGGAATCCCTAGTCACTAAGTAAATTTGACTTTGGTCGGCTATAAATCCTGAACGAATGGATGGCCATAAAACCAGGTGCATTTTTGTCAAAATTTGCTCTAGGCTTAAGGTAGTATGACGACACAACCTAAAAGGTAAGACAAACAATATAAACATGATCAGTATATAGAAATGGAAAAATTCATAGTGTGGAATTATACAAACATCATAATACAAAATTGCACAAGGAAAAGTATACATCACCAAAAAAATTCAAAATTAAATTTGTGGAATACCAAAAAAACTTATATAATTATGTCCCCCGACGAGAAATCACCTCAACAACAACTTCTCTTCGGCCATCATCCGGGTTTGGCTTGAACTTGTCGTCGCTCTCATTAAAAGCCAAATAATATTTGGTCAGTTGAAGAGGACCGTCATTAAGAAGGACCCAACTCTCTTCATTTCCAAATGGTGGATGGCGATAAGTTGGACAGTAACTTGGTACCAGTACCAGAGTTGGGAATCTTTTGGGACCTTCATACCTCCCAAAGCGTTCAACCATCCATGTTTATAGGCCAACTATTTGTCTTCGTCCAGCTTGAGAGTAACGCCTATCCACTCCTCTTCATAACCAGTAGCCTGTGCCGCACGAGGACTTTTTCTAAAGAGGTAACGGAGCTTAAGTATGTCACCGCTTAGCCCCATCTTGATCCCTCCTTACCCTTGCAGGTCTTTATTGGCTTCATTTTCTAAAAGAATTATTCTCATTTTACAAAAGCGTACCAACATCCCAAGTGTCCTTGGATTCGACAAGCTATTTTTTCAAAAAGTTCATCTTATCTTGAATGATCATGCCAACATCACCAAGATCCTTAACATTATCTTTTATCTTGAAAACCAAGGCAAATTGTTATGTGTAAGCCTCGGTCATTTTTTGAAGAGATTTTCGAGCAAAAATAAAAGTACGAGGAGCTTCAACACTAGATCCCTGACCAAGAATGGTATCTCGGTTACAAGAAAAACTATGAATCTCTATAGATGCATAGCCAAGCTACTAGAATAAAAGGAAACTATTCAACAATGAAAAGAGACAGAGTCGAACATTGAGAAAATATTTCATCACAACAAAATGGGGCATAACCCTTACAAATAAATAAGAACGAAAGAAAATACAAGGATCCTCAAGATAATTATTTCTAACTAGTTTTTGGTGTCCTTCTCTTTCACCTGCTCCTGTGTTTCTGGAACTTTGACCTTATTAGCCTCAGAGTTCCTTTGGTCGGAAACTGCCTTTGCCTAACCAATTTCTTCTACTCTTAGAGGAGAACCTGGATCATGCTCGCTAAAGAGTTTAGACTTACCTGGACGTTAGCTTTCATCAAAGCAACATCCCAACCTTTTTTAAATTTAGAATTTGTAATTAAAGTCGACTGATATTTTACATCGACAAAGGCCTCCTCATAGCCGGTATCATAGCTTGCATCCTTGGCAGCATCTATAGCTTTCGATTGATCCTCCTGGGCATTCTTCAGCTGATCGCGATCGACCTTCATTTATTCGCACATGACCGTCAGTTGGTCACACTTCTTCTTCAGCTCGTCAATCGCCGAGTTAATGGACATCCTCTCTGTCTCATAGGCCTTTTGTGAAGAAGTAATGGCCTCTTCAGACTTGTTCAAAGTCGTGATCAGGTCATTAGTGACCCTTCACCGATCAGAGCATTTTTCCACGATGGCGACAAATTCAACCAAAAACTGTAAAAAGAATAAATGAGATTGTGTCAAAGTTATAAAGTCCAAGCAGAGCAAAAAATCAAGAACTAAGAAAAATTTATGCTTACGAGAGACAACACATGATCGACATGTGTAGAGAGCTAATCATGCGCTAGCTTGTTGACTTAGTCGCGGTTAAACACGAGCACCGCTCCCTTCAATAAGCCAGGGGTCAAATACGCATTTTTGGCCACCGAAATTATTTGGTGCTCCTTATTAGAGTTTTGGGAATATCCCTCTTATTATTTTCCCGGATGGGGGAATCTAACACTAGAGCAGAGGGGGACCCAAGCTTTGTCTTTTTGGAAGCCTTAGCCTTGGGGGAGGTGGGTATCAAGTCATCTTCATCAATAGAAGAATCCTATTTTTTGGGGACATCACTTCTTTATCTGTGGTCAGGATATTATCAACGTTTAATAACTCAAAAGAAGAGGAAGTGGAAAATCTCTCACCCGCTGAAAGAAGTGTCATGTCAGGGGATTGAGTCCATTGGACGAGCAGTGAAACTGCTAGTGGAATTTTGTACTCGAGCAGAAAGGATGTAGACCTTGGGTGCTTAACATCTGGAACCAATGGCCTTACCGGCTTCCACAACTTGACGAGTTCTTCCTTTTTAAAATGAGAAAAGGGGGGCTCTTTCTTCTTTTATCGAGTTGGAAAAAAATCAAAAGAAGATATTCATCAGTAATTTATAAAGAAAAGTGATAAGGTTAACCTATGTCCATTCTTCTCTCAGGGTACAGAAACCCTTAGTATTGTTCTCCCTCAAGAAGGGGTAGATGTTGCCAATTCCTGACAATAAAGCCTTGATTCCAATAGCCCTTATTGGAATTAGGAAGGTTGACGACCATGACTCTATCATCCTTTCTCGCCTTCAGATTAAGGACCCCATCAGTTGTGTAGAACCATAAGTAACAATACCTAATTTTTGGGATCCCTATATGGGTCCCATACAGTTCATTGATTCTATGAACGCCATTGGCGATTCACCAAGTATTTGCGGCACACTAGTTAGAAACTACTTAAAAAAATTCACAAAACTCCAGAAATAGTTGATTTGAGGGAAAAGTTATTCGCCCTCAGCAACTGAAAAGGTGTGGATCCAACGTCCACCCTCAACAACAATAAAATCTTCCAAAACTTCACCACACCTAATGTTTACCCATAGAGGAATCAAATATAGTTTTCTAAATTCCTCCATGGTTCTTTCGTTGATAGAGTACACCAGTTTTACCAAGAACAAAGAGGAGATTCAAAGAGAGGAAGAAGCTCAAAAGATAAGATACCTCAGAAAGAAAAAAACTATTTAGGAATGATGGAGGAAAATAAAGTTAAGGATGAAGAAGGCTTATAGGAAAAGTGTGTAATGGCTAAAGCTCGAAGCATTTAATTTAAATGAAGTAAAGTGTGCAAATGACGGTGCAGGCTTTTGATTAAACTTGGATCAAAATCCCAAACATTTAATCATATGGGAATGGAGCCCAAATCTCATTCTTGCAACCAACGGTTCATTTATGAAACATTACCAACATACCCTTATTAAAATAAAATAATTATGGGCATATCCATCCAAGAGTCAAAGGTCATATTAGTATCATACCAGCTCACAATTTCTTTTTAAGGAACTTTTTTACTGAGTTACAATCTCCAACGACAATCAGCCACTTGGATCGACCAACTATCCAAGCCGACCAACTTCTCAAACCTCTCCGCCTCATTCAAGTCCAGGTCTTTGGGGGCAATTGTGGAGTATGAGCCAAGCGAACCAAATAGGTCCAGATCCAGAAATAAGGCCAACCCAATAAATAATAGGCAATGGACGTCATAAGAGATAACCATATAAAGATTAATCCAACAAGCAAAGATCTCAGAGGAGATTTACATAAATCAAAGAGCGGCTTGATCAATAGCTCGAATAAGTCCAACACGATTCTGCCTCCTCTACCTCTATAAATGTAGCCTTTACCCCTAGGGAAAAGTGGGTATGTAACTTCTTGATATCGAATTATAGAGAAGTAATAAAAAAGAGAAAAACACCCTATGGACGTAGACAATTGCCGGACCACGTAAATCCTTTGCAGTGTGATTATTTGATTCCTTGCTTTGCCTTAGTTACTTAAATTCATTTATTGTGATTATTTCACTCACATACATACATATCCAATAACACACATCATATTGTATAAAATTTGTACAAACAAACATTAGAATGAAGTCAAATTTAGGTTTAAAAACAACACAATGTGCGCACCTATTCTAAACAAATACGAAGTTGATTCATAATACCCATGTTTCAAAACAAACACAATATTATCTATCGTGGACTTGGGTATGAAGGTTGAAATTTAGTTCTACAACACCCATGTTTTAAAGCCACCCATGAACAAAAAAAACTAAATAGAAATAGTGAGATATTGTGCGGTAGTCCCATATTCATTCAACTAAAAATAATGAATCATTTGGAAGAGAAAAAAAACTCACTTTAAATCTTTAAAACAAGCCCCATAAAAAACATAGTTACACAAGTAAAAAGGAAATTAAATCTTCTTCATTTGAGTTGCTTCCAATTAAATAAATAAAGACCATCAATCAGAGATAGAAGTGGGGTTTTTCTTACCCTAATATACTTATTTCCCATAACACTTGCAGAAGTTAACTATGAGATTAAAATGGTACAAATTAAGACCCCTCCCCATAGCTTTTCTTACATGATGCGTTATAAACATTGAATATAAAGTTATGAAAATAGAGACATGATTGAAGGATACTTATAAACTGTATTTTTTATATATTTTTAACATCAAACCATAAATGAGATTCAAAACATGATAGCACCCTTTCAAAATTTACACCAATGATAGTAGCATAACAATGAAACAATTAACTTCATAAATAATCAAAGAACATCTTGAAGATACGCATATTACATGAATAACAATTGAAAAATACCAAGACCAAAAAAGTTACCTAGTCATGGTTTAATACCAACTTGAAAAAAAAGATACAAATATAGTGATGAACCATCTTCCTATGTAGTAAATCAGTTCATACCCGAGCTTTCCATAGAAAATAAACTGAAATAATGTAGAATTAAAATTAAACCAAAGAAGAGAACTTGCATTCCTCTTTTTTCCTACCCAAAAGTGCGTGTCCAAGATTGCCATTAAAATCAGTTGATTGACTATATGCTTCAAACATGTAGGCTACGAACATTTACACCTCAAATCCAACCAATCCTTTACCTTAAAGAACATGTAAATATATATTTCAAGGATGTAAAAATGTTATTAAAAAATCAAAATTATTTCCATTTTCCTAGCTTTTCCCGAGAGTGGTAGAAGGCCAAAAATTTCTCTCATAGCCTACAGCAATGCCCCGACCAGTGACATGCGTAATAGAAAAAAAATGCTTAACAGTTAATTTATAATATACGATTTTTTTTTCTTAATAGAAATAGATTAATGAGAAGATGTAGTATGACTCAAGAGTAAAGGATATAATACATTACCAAGTGTCTCATCCAGTCGAAACCCTATGAAAATCAAACTATAACACATCTTAAATATGGGTATCTGTCAATCTAATCAATCATGAATTTAAACATAAATAACCACAACTACAAACCCTTAAAAAAGAACCATTATCCTCTAGCCCATCAATCACAGAAGAATGCACATATAATCTAAATTAAGAATTACATATAATTGATCCCCAAATTAAATAAAGATTGAGCAATTTCGTCTATAAGGGTATTTGTCTCGATTCGACGGGAACTAAGAGAGATACATGGCTTTGATTCTCAATCGCTTGTGTCGACAGAGATAGAAGGGCTTCCCCCACCCTCTCTCGCTCTCTCCCCTTCTTGTTATTGATCGACACAAATAGACATTTTGTCAAACTACCTTTAAGTATTCAAGCTTAGATGGAAACATGTTTGGCGAATGATGGACGACGAAAAGAGAGAGGGGCGCAAACTTAGGAACCAAAAGTAAATTCCCCCCCAAATGATTTTAACCCTTAACTAGTATCATCATGTGTTAAAAAATTCATTTTACAATGGTTTTGAACACTTACAAATATTATAAGTGTTTAAAACACCTTCAAATTTTGTAATTGTTCCAAATCGTTGTATATATATATCATCATCATCATCATCATCATCATCATCATCATCCTCCTTGCCTTAATCCCATTAAATGGGGTCGACCACATGGATTCTCCTTTTCCATTCTAATATATTATAAGCAATATTATCATTCAAATTTAATTTTTGAAGATCTCTTCTAATAATTTCTTTCCAAGATAACTTTGGACGACCCCTTTGTCTTTTACCCTCTATTTTCAATAATCTTTCTCTTGTTATAGGTGCATCTACAGGTCTACGTTGTACATGTTCGTACCATCTAAGTTTGTTTTCTCTTAATATATCACTAATGGGAGCTACTCCTAGCTTATCTCTCAGATAATGGTTTTTAATCTTGTCATTTATAGTGATTTCTATCATCCACCGAAGCATCATTATCTCACCGATATGGATACTTTGCTCATGTTTTTTCTTTAAAACCCAACACTCCGCTCCATACAGGATCGCTGGCCTAATAACGGTTCTATAAAATTTTCCTTTTAATTTATTACTTATCCTCTTATCGCATAACACCCCCACTCGCTTGTCTCCATTTCATCCATGTAGTTGCTATTCTACTCGTAATATCCTCATCAATATCCCCATTACTCTGTATCACTGAACCTAAATAACGAAATTTATTAGTTTAATTTATCACTTTGTCCTCAATATTTAACGTTATTCTATCAGACGCCTCGCCATTAAATTTACATTCCATAAATTCCATTTTATTTCTACTGATTTTCAGTTTTTTAGACTCTAAGGCATTTCTCCAAGTGTCTACTCTCATCGCTAAGGCCTCTTTTGAAAAATCGATTAAAACTGTATCGTTCGCAAATAACATACACCATGGGACCTCTTCTTCTATGTCATTAGTAAACTCATCTAACACTACTACAAATAAGTAAGGACTTAAAGCCAATTCTTGATGTAAACCCACTTTAATTGTAAAATCATTAGTTTCCCAACACATAGTTCTTACTTTAGTTTTTATATTATCATACATATCTTAAATAACTTCAATATAACTCACATGTATTCTTTTTCTTCTTAATGCCCACCTTATTATATCCCTAGGTACCCTATCATATACCTTCTCTAAGTTTATAAAGACTATGTATAAATTTTTATTCTTACTTATACATTTCTCCAACAAATGTCTTATTAAGTAAATAACTTCCATGGTGGTTCTTCCTGGCATAAATCCAAATTGGTTTTCCAAAATAGTTGACTCATTTCTTAATCTTTGTTCTTTAATCTTTTTTCATAAATTCACAGTGTGATTCATCAGTTTTATTCCTCTCTAATTACCACAGTATTGTATATCCCCTTTATTTTTATACAAAGGTATTACGGTACTTTTCCTCCACTCATCTGGCATATTTTCTTCTTTTAAAATTTTATTAAATAAACATCCCTAGTCTTTTAAGGGTTATCCACACCTATAATCCTTGAAAATACTCTTCCCATCTATCTAAAATTTCTTTATCGTTAATTAATATATTTTCATTTATGTCTTTAATACACTTAACTGGACCCATATCCTTTGTCAATCTATCTCTATTCTTTGCCAATTTATATATCTCATTTTCACCTTCCTTGGTACCTAATTTACTATAAATATTGTTTAGTGCATTATGTTGCACATTTCTAATAATATTTTTAACTTCACTTTTTAATTTTTTGTATCTTTCTAAGTCTTCTTTATTTTTAATCTTTTGCCATTCTTTAAAACTTATTCGCTTCTTTTGTATTATCTATTATACATTATCATTCCACCACCAAGTCTCCTTTTTAATGAATCTTTTCTCTTTAGTCTCACCTAAAATTTTCTTTACTATTTTCTCAATATCATTAGTTGTCGTTGACCAAATGTTGTTAATATAATCGTCCCAATTCCACTTCATGTGTGACATGAACTTATGCCTAAATTCTATTTCTTTGTATCCTTTTAAATCCTTACATTTTATATTTTGATAACATATTTTCTCTTTTCGATACTTAAATCCTTTAATAGTTAAATCTATTACTAATAAGTGATGTTGTCTTGTTAAGCTTTCACCTGGTATGACCTTACAGTCTTTGCATGTGTTCAAGTCTCTTCTTCTAAGTAAATAATAATCTATTTGAATTTTATTCTCACCACTTTTAAATGTTATTAAATGTTCCTCCATTGTTTTTAAAATGGGGTTGCTATAGCAAGATCGTAGGCCTTAGCAAGTTCTAGGATAGTCTCTCCTCCTTCATTTCTCTCACCAAAACCACAACCTCCGTATATCCTTGTATAACCGTCTCATTTTACTTCTACATGTCCATTTAAGCCACCTCTTAAAAATATGTTTTCATGCGTAGGAATTTGCTATAATATTTTGTTTAGTAATTCCAAAAATAGTTTCTTTACATTATCATCTAAAGGTCCTTGGGGTGCGTAAGCACTTATAACATTCAATATTGTATTATCTAAGAGAATCTTAACGTTTATTAATCTATCGCCCCATATTTTAACATCCACCACTTTATCTTTTATGTAATGATCAATAACAATACCTACCTCATTCCTTCGATTATCTTTCCCTCTCGAATAAAATAATGTACAGTCTTCTCCTATCTCTCTAGACTTTTCTCCCTTCTATTTAGTTTCTTGTAGGCATGCTATATTGATGTTTTTTTTCGTTCTAAGATATCCATAAGTTCTTTAAACTTACCAGTTAGTGTTTCTAATTTCCAAGTACCAAATCTAATTTTATGTATGTTAATTTTATTTTCATTTCTTCTTTTAACTAGAGAATCTATCATCAAGATTTGACGTAAATTTTACAGTTGGCTGTCACCCTAACGCTAACCCATCTCGTTTTACATCCGGACTTGGGCACGGGCAATGGTAGGGACAAAAGGTTTAATTAATTAATCAATTAATTAGTTAATTAAGTAATAATCTTACAAATTAATTCACTAAAGAAAAATGTTAAAACTAAAGTCACAAATACGTTAAAATAATACAAATGTAACTCTACGAATGATAAAAATAATAGTAACACTAGACCATAAACCTTCTATGCTCGTAAACAAAATTATGTAATATATATATATATATATATATATCATGGTTCTAAAAGACGCGTGACGTGATCGAGGCGTGGAAGTCAAGCTTCAGGCCTTAGAAGCCTAGGCAGGTCTTAGCCGTGAAAAGGCGTTTATGCCTTTTAAAATAAATTTTAGTATTTTTCAACCAAAACAAGGCTATTAAAAGTACTAAAATTGTACATACCTTAAAAATATGTATGAATATTTGCAAATTAAAATACTATTTGATTATTTTGGACGAGATGTTGATCCAGTTTATAAAAAAAGTCTTTAAAAGGTGATATCGCTTCACTAAAGCACTTTTGTTTTAAAAAAAATGTGCCTTGAGGCTTTTACCAAGAATAAGGCGTAAAAGTCTTAAGGCGGGACGTTTCTCCTAAGCCTCAAGCTAAGGCATATATATATATATATATATATATATATATATATATATATATATATATATATATATATATATATATATATATTATAAAATAGCCATTTTAGTACAGTGTACCTATGACCCCAAGTAAGAGAATTTCAAAAGTTACTACTAGGACACATTCACTTATTGTGAGTATTTCATTCACACGAATATAAAAGGACAAATAACATAACAAATCAATATAGGAAAAGATTAAACTTTATTAGTTTAATCATATGTAGGATGTAAATTAACATGGTGGGATAATTGGGCAGTGGTGATGGGCTTTGGATGGAGGGGGGGAATTGTGGTGGGTGGCGCTTGTATGACTTTGGGCAGTGGGACAACTACTTGGATGTGGGGAGGATTGAAATTTTTTTTACAGGGTTGAGAGAGAACGTGTATGGGTGGGTGGGGGGTGAAATAACTTTAGATTATAAATGACAATCAAAATTAGTCAACTAATGGTGCATTAGTTTTTTTATTCGGGGTCAATCCCCAAAAAATAATAATTAACGGGTTTAAAAGCCCCAAAACCCCTTAGAAGCGTAATTGTATTAATACCCACTACACCATATATCGCTAATGGTCATGATTTTGACCTATGACCACAAGTGTGGGTTACGGTCTTCACCCATGACAATATTAAGCGTGATAAAATTGCGGGTCACGATTGCCACCCGTGACTCATAGGGAACAACGCGAGTCATGGCCTCTGTCCGTGACCAGACACCATGTTGGGTCACGATCCCAGGGGGATTTTTGGTCACGCTCATAACCCGTGGCCACTGTCACGGAGATGGTTACGGTCAATAACCATAACCTTTGCCTTTTATTTTTAAAAAATTTCTTGGTCACGGGTCTGATCACAGTTTGTGACTGGGGACACTATCTTTTATTTAAAAAAATTATTTAGGTCATAGTCTAGAACCGTGACCATTGCTATTTTTTATTTAGAAAAAAATCTTCTGATCACGGTCCAAAAACGTGGTCCAATAATTTTTTTAAAATGATAGAATTTATTTTTTTGCTTTCCAAAAAACCCTGTAAAATTTTCAAACATGTTTAGAGGAAAAAATAACGACATATACAACTAGGGGATATGCTTTAGGCATTAACAAAAATCTCATCTATGTTAATAGGCAAGCTCGACCCAATCATACGTGGCAATAGAACAAAGAATATATAGGCTAACATTTAGAGGAAAAACAATCAACAAATTATAACAATATCAACAAAACTAGTGACAACCAACCACTATAATTGTGAGCAACAACAATAAGGACTCAAACAAAACAACATTGAGAAACCAGTAGATTCCATTTATGTATATCTATAGCTAGGCATTTCTAATAGATCATAATGTATATATTTAAGCAGAGGACTTAGATATTTTTCCCACGAAACTCCCAGAGGATACATGATTCCTATGTTTGCAAGATAATCCGATCATTAATTACTCTTTTTGAATACACGAGAAAACCTAAAATTCACTCTCTTTAACTTTTCAAAGAATTTTTCCCAATCAATTCTAAGTGGATAGGAGAATAATAATTTCCATAATTGAAACAAGCTATAACACTAAGGTTATGTTTGATAGCCTCAATTCCAAGGCTTGGAATTGAAATTGGAGAATTTTCAGTACAAAATATTCAAAATTTGAGCTAAAATTTTTCCAATTCCTATTATAAATCATGGAATTAGGGTTCCCAAATATATTCTAAGGAATTTACACTCACATTAACCTTTAGAAAATGCAAACCTTTGTCAAAACCATTAATAAATTTTCTTTTGTCCATTGCACACGTGGTGTTCTCCAAAGAACTGAGATGATTGTTGGGGCTTTTCTCATCCAAGGCTTAATTCCAAACATATTCAAAATCATATTCTCCCTCTTGTCTTTGAAATAACCTGAGGTTTATGGATAATGAGCTTAATTTAAGATTTAACACTATTGCAAATAACATCAAACTTATGAACACTATTTTTATACCAAGTTTATTTTTAGTAGAACATTTAATAGTGTAAATGACATGCATAGAGGCTGCAATCCATAGGTTACTCACTTAAGGGCCAAAATCGTTCTTCAGAATACAAAGATTTTTAAAAAATATCTTCATGCAAAGAGAGTTTATGTGAGAGTGGGAGATAGTCCAATTGCATAAGTTTTGATCAAATCTGCATTACACAAATATGTGTGCATTATTTTCTTCATAACAATGGGCGCTAAGCATCACAAAAATTTTAAACCGCTACACTTCCCGATCAGAAACGAAGTTGTGAGTGGATCTAGTATCAACCATTGTCGAACAATGATGTCATTCATCCGAATTTGAACGTACATCAACCATCTTATAGCCACTGGAATCTCTTCTAGATGAATAATGTTAAGAAGTTGATGAGGATTAACCTGTGAAAGCTCACTACCCTTATCATCGCTATCTTCCACAACCAACACATTTAACTTCTCATTCTTTGGATACTTCTTTGCCAAATGAGGACCCTCGTAGATGAAGCACTCTTTGTTCTTAGAAGGGGCTTTACCCTTAAGTCAAGGATTAGAAATGGTTGAACAAGTATCTTTGCCCTTCTTACTTGTTCTTCTATTTTTGTTTATTATTATCCTTACCCTTTCTTTAATTGTCACCTTCCTTCTTCGTTGAATTCGGTTACGTCTTATAATCCACCAAAGCATCGATGGAAACCATGGTTACAAGAAAGTATTTAACACCTTGCCTCCTCAATTCGACTCGTGCCTAATTCTGAAAACCCTTCATGAAGTTAAAAATCTTGTCTTCATAAAAATGTTCTTGATATCCATCAGAAAGGATGAAAATTCTTTAACAAACTACCTCACAATTGCAGTTTGCTTAAAACGATACAGGTTATCACGAGCCTCCCAAACAGTGTTTATACGGATAAATTGATCCCTAATCTCAGCAATCAATAATTCCTACATGTTTATTTGTGGAAGAGATTTATCCTCTGTGTGTGTTCGCCACCATCATTTCGCATTTATGGCAAAATTACATGCTTGTGAAATCAACCTTCTCAGCATCCTGCGTCCGGCCTGCTTTGAAGTAGTGCGACATATCCTAAAGAAGATTTTTGACTTCCATGGCAATTCGACTGCCTAAAAACAGTTTCCTTTCAAGAATATTCGTCTTAGGCAATAACTCCATATTCTACCACTAAAATAGAAGGAATAGTCCATTGTTCATTAAGTATAAGATCTTTGACTTCGACTTTGAGATGTTATAAAATATAATCATGAAATTGGATCTCAATGTGAAGACTTTTTCCCAGCCAATTGTTAGCCTAAAGACCAATTGTTTATGCCTAAATGCATAATTAGTAAACTCAAATACTTGATCAGTATTTAATAATAAATACTTGCTCAATATGATTACCAAAACTAATAATGTTTACTAGATAAATAATTATTCAAATACTAAATGTCTAGGGTAAATACAAATATTACCATTTAACCCCATATATTTTTCAAACAAATATATATAATACCGAATAACTAACTCTACTGCATTTCCTCCACGCAAATTATTTTTTAAAGAGTTGCAAACTTTAGGGTGGCTCGTAGCATTACAATCTTCTTTAGATTCAATAAGAGTCATAAAAAATGCAGAACTTTGGATACATAGTATTCTACAATTCCACTAAAATTAAAATAAAATCAGAATAAAAAAAGGTAATGATATAAATACAACTACATTATAATAATGCTAGAGTACATAAATCAATAGGGCTAAGATAATTATGGCACAACCAATTTACATACAAATAGATAAAATGAGCTAAAACATGGGTCCAACTTGGAAAACTATATACTGTAACTAAATATATTGTAATCACCTACATACCTATATGATTATGAATAAGAATATAACGAAGATAAATAACCTTCACTTTGAATGGACATCCTTTTTTATCTCTAATATACAATTAACAAGTTGAAAATGCTAACCCATAGATGTAAATTTTTATTTTTAACTTTTCAACCGAATCATAGTAAATTTGTTCACATATAATGGGAATGTTGTTATAGTCTCAATTAGAGTAAAAATCCCAAGAAACTCATGTTATACACACTTCAATCAGTGGTGGAGCCAACAATTATAGTTGGCCTAGGCACGAAAGGAAAATTCTGGGGGTTCGGGGGCGTGAGCCCTCGATTTTTTTTAGGCGTACTTATAATAATCTTGTAAATGCATGGAAAATAACATATAAATAGATGAATTACAATGATTTAAAAAAAATTAAATATCAACAAACTCTAACAATGTTTGTAGTATAAACCAATAACAATAACATTTATACTAATATTAAAAGGAGCAAAACAAAAAATAAGCATATTTTTAAAAATTCAGCAAACTCTTACAATGAATATTTGCTATACAAAATTTCAACAAACTGTAACAAACCCTGACAAGGGATATTTATTAAGGGGGGGGGGGGGGGGGGGCGGAACTAAGAGGAAGGATAAATATATAAACCCTAGATAAAATGGAGAGAGATTGAAGAACCCGACCTTGATTTGGTGTAGAGATTTACCTCAACAAAATTGAAAGAGAAGAAGAGAGAATAAGGAGAGCAAAGAGGGAAAATGTGTATAAATTTTAGGGGTTTTGTTTTTGACCATGAATGGGAGAGCTTTTGTTGTGATTTTTTTTCCTTTAATTCCCTTACTTATATGTGTACATATATAAAAAAAAAATGGGATTTACCTGTTTTGGCCGGGCACGTGCCTAGGTCAGTGACATTGTGGCTCCGCCACTGACTGTAATACAATCAACACGTTAACGAATTTATAGAGTAACGTATGTCTCATAGGTAATTATACAATAGTGAAGACTCGAGTGATACATATAACCTAAAGTCAAATATAACATCAAAATTTAAAGATAAATAAAATGAAGCCAAAAAGTAATTAGAGCTCAAAACTTGAAATTAAAGATATGATCTAATAATCAACCAAATATTTATTTTCATTTCCTGTATTTTTTAAGTGTACAGATGATACGAAAAAGGTACACAAACCTACTTAAAAGCCTAGTAAATAGTCAAATATGGTAAACCTATATTTATGGATTTTAATCCCAGTCAATGGTCGTACATGGTATATTTATACAATTAAAAAGGGACTAACGAAATGAATATTTTTAATTACATATGAGATTTAAACCCAAAACACCAAAAGAATATGGTGAACAAAACATCAGAGATCATTTCTCCCATGATTAAAACATGTCACTTATTGTAATATTTAGTCCTTTAGAATGAGAAATTACAAATTTTTGTACATATCATCAATTACTCTAAGAATCATGGATGGAGCTAAGATCTTTTGTGGGTGGAGGCTAAGTTTATACTGAATTCTGGGAGATCAAAAGACATTTTTTATGTTATTTTTTTGGATTTACGAAATAAATATTTAACAATTAAATAGATATTTAGTCAATTACTAACACTCAAATAAAAAACCCATATAATAGTATGGGTATTGACAAAGAGTAACAAAATTAAAAATCATAAAAATTTCAGCCAACATTAATCCTAGAATTACCATTAAATTTTAAATAACATTAATGCTATAATTACCATTAATTTTCAATCAACATTGATCCTAGACTGTGTCAGATTTTAGCTCTTGATCCCATTGTAAGTAACGGTATAACTTCTCCGAGTTAGTTGTGTCAGAGATTAAGTGTTACCAAAGAAATCAAGTGGACGAATAAGGCAAATTTGAATCACACTACACATGAAGAAATATACTTTAATAATGTGAGGTGAGTTCATCAATTGAAAGAGGAATCAAATAGAATGTGAGTGGTAGGCGATGGGAATGAGTTAGAGTTTAGGAATTATTTTTGTTTTAGTTTTGTAAAAAAAAATCTTTGGAAAAGGGCGCCAAAACCCAAATAATCTTTTTAATAACTGAACTTACTTCACAATTGGATTTCATTGAACCAAAAATTTATGAATAGTTTAATTTAATTCGGATGAGTAAAATTGACCTTGGTTAATTTTCATCTCTCTAGACCACCAAGTTTTTTTTGTATATTATAATATAATGTTTCTCTTTAAATTAAACAATAGAGGGTGGAACGGGCATGGGAGACCAAAAGTCTCTATTGTAAGCATTTTCTCAACAAATGGAGTTGATCCTACAATTAATGTCAATAGGGTGAATAATATTCCCAGACAATTTGTGAAACACGAGCCGAATTTTTTTGAATGAGTGACAGACGAGAATATGAAAGATAAATGGATCTAATAATCGGAAGGAGATTTTGGAGCTATGGAGTACTATGAAGATGAAAATGGAATATAATAGTGTTCCAACAATCTGCAAAAGTAGATAACCGAAGGAAGAAAGTGAAGATTAGAAAAAGACATGAGGTTATGAATACTATAATATGGGATATTATTGAGGATAAATTATTAGAGAAGTATTTCCCAGATATGAAGAGATAAAGTAAAGACATATAATTTATTATTTAAAATATGGAATTATTAATATCACTAAAAACCATAACAAGTTTGAATCCCTATTAAGATTTGCACCACATTTGGTTGATACCCCCAAACAATGTGCTCATAAATTTCCACGAGTATTAACTACATCGATTCAGTGGATGGTAATTGGTGATCGATCGAAGCAATACGAAATAAGAGTCTTTGAAGCCTTAAATTTTGATGTTAATAAGTTTGAGTATAAGAAGAAAATATAAAATAAAATATAGGGAATGCATAGCAATAAGGAATCACATGGGAGCAACCTCTCTATATATAGGGGTAACCCCAACCAACATCTGCCTCTCCCAGACCCTGTAGTTAAGAGGGATTATTTTGCACTGGGTACGACCTTTATTGCAATAAGGAAACAAGAGCTCAAGGGACAACATGCATGGAAGAAACAAAATTTTAACACTTGAACCACCAACGCAACCTTGTCGTTCCAATCAGAAGCTCGGATAAGTTCAAGTGAAAATGTTATAACTATGGAGGAGCGAGGACATCTAGTAAAGTAATCTATCAAGGCACGTGTACTAAGTGGATATTACTTCAACTATGGGAAGTATGACTATGAACAATTTCAAAAGGTAAAAGAAAGGCAACTGAACACAATAATGCAATCAAGGAAAGGGTACATGTAGTGGTAGGATAAAAAGATGGAGTTGAAGGAAACTTACCTGTATTTTAATGATTTAAAAAGGTTGTGTTTGACATAGGTACATATTCTTATATTTTATATGTCTTTGTAATGGTGCTACGATTGATGATTTATAATCTAGGCACTTCTTTAACTGTTGTCTACCCATTAAGTAGAATTAAACCTTTCAAACTAGTATGTAGGGATTGTTTAATATGCATTAAGGGTAGAAAGATGCCAACTGAATTAATAGTCCTCATGATGTGACATTTTTATGCCATTCTTGGCGTGGAGTAAATTATTATCTATAATGTTACATTTGATTTCTTCGAGAATAGTTATTATATGCCAAATAAATGTTTTTATTTTTGGGTATCATTTGAGGGTTTCTCTGGAATGATTGACTGCAAATCAGATTACAGTAATAAAATATATCACATGTTCATGCTTTTATTCCAGTTGAGCTGAAAGTATGAAGTGAAAAATTAAATTATAATGTGACTTATATTAGACCATCTTCAAATTACTGAGGAAAACACCTATTTATCATTTTGCTTACCCAAAGGTTATCCAAAGGAGCTTGTAAAATATACAATAGGACCCAATATGTCATTTTTAGTGGAAAATTGGGAGGAGCTAATACCTATGGAAAAAGTGTAGTTTTTCTCCGCCTTCTCTCTCTCTCTCTCTCTCCCCCCTTCGAGTCTATATATCATCCTTAGGAGTTTTCCCCTTCCTTTTTAGATGTTTTATCTAAGCCTTGCCTATTTTGTCATTATCCAATCTCTCTCTCTGTTCAGTCCCCTCCTTCCATCAGCGCCCTAGTTTTCCTTTAGGTGATTATTTTTTTTCTAATTCAAAACGAGATTCAGTCTCTACTTGGCTCTCTAGTCTGTCTTTTTCAGGTTCTCGACCACTGGCTCATTGTTTTTTGGAAGATCTTCCAGTTACGGAAACATTTATTACCAAAAAATGCAATCCCAAAATTTTCCTATTGTCGAAAATAGCACTGACACGAATGTTTCTCCTTCATAGAAAAAATCATTTCAAATAAAAAGTCCAATATTGCACAAATATAAGGTTTAGTTAAAAAAAACTTGGAAAGTAAAAGGGGAAATTAAGGTTAAAAAATGTGAGTTCAACACTTTCTCTTTTGACTTCTCTCATGAGCAAGAGTTGGTTAGGATTTTTGACCAATCGGCATGATGCTTTCAAATGGGCTTTTAGTACTCAAAAAGTGGGACTTAGACCTTGCAGGTGAAGAAGTAAATTTTGATATCAAGGAAGTTTGGGTGAGGGTACATGGCCTCCTAAAGGATAGATTTCACAAAGAAAGTGGCATGGTGATTGGGAAAATGATGGGAACAAATATGGTGGTAGATATCAAATCAAGACATTATTCCTAAGTCTCCCAGTTGATGCTCACCTTTCAAAAGGCTTTAATATAATCTCAGAGAAGGGGGATAAGTGGATTTATTTTACGTATGAAAAAATAAAATGATTTTGTTTTAGATGTGGAAGAATACATCATATAATGGATGAATATGAAAATATGTTAAATAACAGTGAGGAGGGTGAAAAAATAATTGATTTTGGTCCATGGATGACTGGAACATCCTACTTCAAAGAAGCTTTGGAAGATTTCTTAAAAAATATCCCATGTATAACACCTACCCAAAGAAAACCTCCTGAACAGCTAAATGGACTAGAGCCCTCAAATAACTAAACAGGGCTGACCAATCCAATCAGTTTGGAACTAACTGTTGGAGATTTTTAAAATAAGAGAGTAAGAGTTTTTTGGGTGTAAAAGCCTTAAGAGCTTGTCCCACATTGGAAGTGTGTGGAAGAGGTGGGAAGCTAACCCAACTATAAAAGGGGATAGTGTCCCACATTGGAAAATGTACAAAGCTAAGTGTCACCACTAAGCTATAAAAGGGGTGGGCAACCTTTGAGTCCCACATTGGAAAAATGTTAAGAATTTGTACACTTAATAAGTACAAATGGAAGATGAAGAGTTAATTCATCTAGCATTTAAGAGGCTATTCAAGAGACCTCAATACGGTGCGAAGCACCGTACGCACAGGCACACGCGCGCGCGCGCGCACGTGCGGGTGCGGGGCAGTGGGCTGTAGAGGCGCTAGTGGCGCACTTTGCACTTCGCATGCCGCGTGTCCGCAGTGGTAGTGGGTTGCCGGGATTCGTCCGGATCGCGGTAGCTCGGGCACGGTCACTTTTTGGTTGACCCGTGCAAAACCGATTCGGTATTATTATACCTGTTCGGAATGGACTTAAGACTGTTGGCAATTAACAGTCATACCTGTTCGGAAATGACTTAATTCAACAGTCATGACTCTTGAAGACAAAGCCTTTCATTTTCTATAAATAAAGGCTGCCTAAAAACGGAATTACATTGATTACAAAAACCAGTTTCAGATTTCCAGACCCTGCTATTACTCTCTTACAATTTTCAGGAGATACAAATTCTCTTATTCTGTTTTGTGCACATAAACAGAATAAGAACTTGATTGACTGTTCTTCGCTGCTACATCCAAGGGCTGTCTTCAAATATACAAGTTGCAGACAGTGCAAGTGCTTCATTGTATCTTGAGTACGGATTTGCTGATTCCCGTTTGTATACCGAAATTCTTCGTGTGGGGCAAATACTGTATTTAGGAAAGTGACATCACGCCTTGAAGTTTTATAGTGACTATTCAGAAATCACATTGTTGTATTCAAGTTGACATTTTGAGATATATAAAGAGTTCCATTTCTGTATTTGCATTCATAATTTCCAACAATCTAAATACAGTATTTTGGAAATGGCCGACTCTTCCAAGTCACTTCGACAAATAACAGAAAGCTTTGTCAAGTTGGACCGTTTTGATGGTGGTAATTTTCTGCGTTGGCAGAAAAAGGTTCACTTTCTTCTAACAACATTGAAGATTGTATATGTCTTGTCACAACCGAAACCAAATGAAGATGAAGATGAAACCGTGGAACAGACTAGGCAACGCACAAAATGGGAGACCGATGATTACTTGTGTCGTGGTCACATTCTCAATGCACTTGCTGATAATTTGTTCGACTTGTACCAAAATGTTGGGACTGCAAAAACTTTATGGGAAACATTGGAGACCAAATATCTAACGGAAGACGCTACAAGTAAGAAGTTCCTTATCGGTCAGTTTCTAAGCTTTAAAATGCATGATAATAGGCCTGTGCTAGAACAATTTCATGACATCCAACGCATCATAAATCATTGCAAACTGAAAAAATTAAATATGGATGATAATGTAATTGTTGCTGCCATAATTGAAAAACTTCCTCCTTCTTGGAAAGACTATAAGAAAGAACTCAAACACAAAAAGGAGGATCTTTCACTTGAAGAATTAGAGACTCATTTAAGAATTGAACAAGAGTCTCGAATTCTAGATGGTAAAGAGGAACAAGAAAATTCTGTTTCTAAGGTCCATGTGGTGGAGGAAGGAAAGGAGCAAAAATATGGCAATCATGGAAAAAATAACAAGCGGAAGAATTTTTCAAATAATTCTAAAGCAAACAAAAAGAAGAAAGGAAATTGTTTTCATTGCAACAAATCAGGTCACTTCAAGAAGGATTGTCGTGAGTTCAAGAAACTAAAGGAAAAAGGAGGGACATCAGACACAAAGCAAAAATTTGCTGCTATGATATCCGAGGCTAATATGCTTGGAGAAGACAACTCTTGGTGGGTTGATTCTGGTGCCACAAGGCATGTTTGTAAGGACAAGAACTTGTTCTCTGCCTATGAAACAGTGGAAGGAGATGTTCTCTATATGGGAAATTCATCTACAGCTGCGGTTAAAGGCAAAGGGACAGTGGATCTCGAATTCACTTCCGGGAAAATCCTTAGCCTCACCAATGTTTTTCATGTTCCTGATGTTAGGAAAAATTTAGTTTCTGGAAGTCTTCTTAACAAATTTGGCTTTAAGCTTGTATTTGAGTCAGACAAATTTATTCTGACTAAGAATGGTACCTTTGTAGGCAAAGGATATTTGTATGAGGGCATGTTTAAGCTCAATATCAATGAAAAGGATTCTTCTGCTTATATCGTTGATTGTCTTTCATTATGGCATAGTCGTTTAGGACATGTTAATACAAAGAAAATGCATTTCATGGTTAATTTAAATTTGATTCCTAAATATGAGAATGATATGAATGAAAAGTGTAAAATATGCATGCAAACTAAAATAACAAGATTGCCTTTTCCTAAAATAGAAAAAACTACATCTTTGTTGCAATTAGTACATAGTGATGTTTGTGATTTGCATGGAACGCCTACTAGAGGTGGTAGTAAATATTTTGCTACATTTATTGATGACTTTTCAAAATATTGTTACGTATATCTTTTAAATTCTAAGGATGATGTGCTTAATAGATTTAAGACATATAAAAATGAAGTTGAAAATCAATGTGATTCTAAAATAAAATGTCTTAGATCTGATAGAGGTGGTGAATATCACTTTCCTCAATTTTGTGAAGATATGGGAATTATACATGAAGTTACTGCACCTTATACACCACAACAAAATGGAGTAGCAGAAAGAAAAAATAGGACACTAACTGAAATGGTTAATGCTATGCTTTCTTATTCTGGTTTAAGTAAAGGTTTTTGGGGAGAAGCACTTTTAACTGCATGTCATATTCTGAATAGGATACCTGTTAAAGATAATAAGAAAACTCCTTACGAATTATGGAAGAATAGAAAACCTAATTTAGGTTATCTTAAAGTTTGGGGTTGTAGAGCTATTGTAAGACTACCTGAAACTAAGAGAAAGAAATTAGGAAGCAAAGGTGTTGAATGTATTTTCATAGGTTATGCACAACATAGTAAAGCCTATAGATTTTTGGTTAGTGAACCTAATGATTCTGTTGAGGTAAATACAATAATTGAATCGAGAGATGCAATTTTTTATGAACAAAGGTTTTCTTCTATTCCTAGAATTAATAATGAAAAAGAAGTAAGCACTCCTTCACAGTTACCTGAAACTCCACTAGTAGAACAAGAAGAGATTAGAAAAAGTAAAAGACCTAGGAAAGAAAAAAGCTTTGGTCCCGACTTTGTAGTCTATCTTGTTGAAGGAACTAGAGACACATCTTGTAATCAATATGCTTTGACTCTTAGCGTTGAAACAGACCCACAATCTTATAATGAGGCAATTAAGTCTGTAGATTCAGCATTTTGGAAAGAAGCTATAAATGATGAAATGGATTCAATTTTGGGAAATAAAACTTGGAAATTAGTAGACTTACCTCCAGGATCTAAACCCATTAAGTGTAGATGGATTTTTAAAAAGAAAATGAAAATAGATGGAACAATTGATAAATTCAAGGCTAGATTGGTTGCTAAAGGTTTTACACAAAAAGAAGGAATTGATTATTTTGATACCTATGCACCTGTTGCTAGAACCGCCACTATTAGAATTTTAATTGCATTAGCATCTATATATAATTTTGAGATTCATCAAATGGATGTGAAAACTGCCTTTTTAAATGGTGACTTAGAAGAAGAAATTTACATGGAACAACCTGAAGGGTTTGTTATGCCTGGACAAGAAAACAAAGTATGTAAACTTATTAAGTCCTTATATGGCCTAAAACAAGCACCTAAACAATGGCATGAAAAATTTGATAAAGTCATTATTTCTTATGGTTTTAAAATTCATGAATCTGATAAGTGTGTTTATAGTAAATTTGTTAATGGTAAAGGTGTGATCATTTGTTTATATGTAGATGACATGTTAATTCTTGGTACTGATTTAGAAAGCATTAATAATACTAAGAGTTTTTTGTCTTCTAAATTTGATATGAAAGATATGGGTGTAGCTGATGTCATATTAGGAATGAGAATAATAAGGAAAGATAAAAATATAATTCTCACTCAATCTCATTATGTTGAGAAAATTTTAAAGAAATTTAATCAGTTTGATTGCACACCTGTTAGTACACCTTTTGAACCACAGCTAAAGATGATCCCTAATAATGGTAGAGCTATTTCACAATTGGAATATGCACGAGTAATTGGTAGTTTAATGTATGCCATGACATGTACTCGACCTGATATTGCTTATGCTGTTGGTAAATTAAGTAGATATACTAGTAATCCAAGTTTATTGCATTGGCATGCTGTCAATAGAATATTAAAATATTTGAAAGGAACTATGGACTATGGTATATACTATAGTGGATATCCTTCAGTATTAGAAGGGTTTTCTGATGCCAGTTGGATAACTGAGCGGGAGGATCATTCCTCAACAAGTGGATGGATTTTCACTCTTGGTGGAGGAGCTGTTTCTTGGGGATCAAAGAAACAAACTTGTATAGCTGACTCTACTATGGCAGCTGAGTTTGTAGCATTAGCTGCAACTAGTAAAGAGGCAAAATGGTTAAGGAATTCATTGATTGAAATTCCAGTTTGGCCAAAACCAATGCCTCCAATATCTATACATTGTGATAGTGAGTCTACACTTTCCAGAGCTTATAGTAAAGTGTATAATGGAAAGTCTAGACATATTGGCCTGAGACATAGTTATGTCAGACAAATGATTACAGATAGTGTAATCACAGTGGATTATGTAAAATCAAGTCAAAATTTAGCTGATCCTTTTACAAAAGGTCTTGCAAGAGGATTGGTGTCTAAGACATCAATAGGGATGGGACTAAAGCCCATTAATAATAATCACTCTTGATGGAAACTCAACTTGAAACTTGATATATTCAAGTCTCAAGTTCAATGATTAAAGTACATCATACGACGTGATTGTAAGCACTATGAAATTTAACATCCCAAGGATAAGTGCTTAGAACATGTAATGAATAATGAAAGGGGATGGGTTTAACCTTAATAGATTTATGGTGTTTTAAGTTACATGGACACCTATGATAATCTACCTATATGAGTGTGGAAGTGGTGCCGCTTCCTATGAGTATTGGGCTTGACTCTAAAGCACTCATGAAATCAAGGTACAGACACAAGGCCTAATTCATGTGTCGGCTTATATGGATAATCAGTGACTAAAAGATTTGTGTGTGAAGACAAATCCGGATAATCAATATAGATTGATAGTTCAAAGACAAGTCTACTATACTTTCATGATTAACCTTGACGAACCTTCACAGGGTATTGGTTCAAGTCGTGAGACACCAATGCTTATACACAGTCTTACAGACAATCAAAGATTTACAAAACTTATTTTGAAAATGGTGGAGGAATGTTGGAGATTTTTAAAATAAGAGAGTAAGAGTTTTTTGGGTGTAAAAGCCTTAAGAGCTTGTCCCACATTGGAAGTGTGTGGAAGAGGTGGGAAGCTAACCCAACTATAAAAGGGGATAGTGTCCCACATTGGAAAATGTACAAAGCTAAGTGTCACCACTAAGCTATAAAAGGGGTGGGCAACCTTTGAGTCCCACATTGGAAAAATGTTAAGAATTTGTACACTTAATAAGTACAAATGGAAGATGAAGAGTTAATTCATCTAGCATTTAAGAGGCTATTCAAGAGACCTCAATACGGTGCGAAGCACCGTACGCACACGCACACGCACACGCGCGCGCGCGCACGCGTGCTGGTGCGGGGCAGTGGGCTGTAGAGGCGCTAGTGGCGCACTTTGCACTTCGCATGCCGCGTGTCCGCAGTGGTAGCGGGTTGCCGGGATTCGTCCGGATCGCGGTAGCTCGGGCGCGGTCACTTTTTGGTTGACCCGTGCAAAACCGATTCGGTATTATTATACCTGTTCGGAATGGACTTAAGACTGTTGGCAATTAACAGTCATACCTGTTCGGAAATGACTTAATTCAACAGTCATGACTCTTGAAGACAAAGCCTTTCATTTTCTATAAATAAAGGCTGCCTAAAAACGGAATTACATTGATTACAAAAACCAGTTTCAGATTTCCAGACCCTGCTATTACTCTCTTACAATTTTCAGGAGATACAAATTCTCTTATTCTGTTTTGTGCACATAAACAGAATAAGAACTTGATTGACTGTTCTTCGCTGCTACATCCAAGGGCTGTCTTCAAATATACAAGTTGCAGACAGTGCAAGTGCTTCATTGTATCTTGAGTACGGATTTGCTGATTCCCGTTTGTATACCGAAATTCTTCGTGTGGGGCAAATACTGTATTTAGGAAAGTGACATCACGCCTTGAAGTTTTATAGTGACTATTCAGAAATCACATTGTTGTATTCAAGTTGACATTTTGAGATATATAAAGAGTTCCATTTCTGTATTTGCATTCATAATTTCCGACACTAACCTCGGTCACCACAAATCCCATATACCAAAACCAACACTCTCAGCTTACCTCAGCCTTGAAAAACTCAATAACTAAGCAAAATCGACCCTCTTTATACCCCTGCCAAACCAACAGTGACACTAACCCCTAATCCAATACATCTTTTCTCCCATTTACTATCTTTAACTCAGTATGGATAGAATTCCCCGAATGTCTCCTCACCATAACCTACTCTCCCCACAACCCAACTAAGCTAATAAATAAACCCACCAGCCTAAAAACTAAACCCCTTCCAAGCTAACTTGAGAGGGTCCACCATCTAATTATTGTGTCAGATAGATTTAGACTTAAAGAATACCAAACCCCACACATCCTCTCTGACTCGTCTAACTCCACCAAAAATAGTACCCATAACCCTTAACCAAAAACAACCCAACCAATAGAATACTCAACCAACCCAATACACCTTAATAACCACAAGTTCAAAACCAAAGCCTGCCAAAAGTCAAAAAACCTTTTTAAAGACCTAAGTGTTACCTACCCAAATAAAATATACACTCCCTCTCCACCCAAAAAATCCCCAAAACACAATCCCCTTACCAACCCCATCCATGAACCAAAAGGAAAAAATCCATTCCCCTTATAAAACTAGAACAAAGGGAAAGGAAAAATGGAGATGGGGGATGAAGGAGCTCAAGAGGTTTGGTCTACCAATAGGGAGAGAATAATTACCTGTAGAGACAATCAACAAAGCGAGTCAAATGGAGGAAATCATATGTTGGTATCAAAATTTATAAACTTGTAGATAAATAAAAGGAAGCTTTTATTTACTTTTAGTAAACCAGACCTCCTAAAATAACAATGAAGCTCTGCAGGAAAAATGGGGGTAAGGACCTCAGTGTATTCTGATGAGAGGGAGGAAGTCATTAACCTAGATGCATAATCGAATTTATCAGCACATGCAATGAAGAAAGGACAAACAAGAGTAATCACAAGGATAAATAGCAAGCAATCTATCTTGGAAGTTGAAATAGAAGAGTTTTATGAAGAGAACTCAGTGGAGGTAACCATCAATACCAATTTAAGTTAAGATTAAACAAATCCATATTGGTTCCCTACAAGGGCCCCTCAGAATCAATAAGTATTATGCTTTGGAATTGTCAAGGTCTGGGCAAAACCTTGACAATTCAGTCCTTTCAAAACCTATATGTTTTGAGTGATCCGGTTATAATTTATCTTCTGGAAATAAAAGCTAGAGAGTAGATAATCAAGTATGTACAAATTCTTATTAATTTTGATAACTTTTTAATAGTGGATCCAGTAGGAATGTCAGGGGGATCTTGCCTGCTGTGGAAAAACTCAGTAATTCTGAATATTCTTAAAAGCTCAAATGAATTTATTGATGTTGTTATTGATGTTTGGTTAGGTTCCCCTACCAGTTTAGGGTCACCTTCGTGTATAGTAATACCTCATTTGATCTTAGGAAATACAAGTATGAAAGAATTGCTAGCTCTCAACCCCTGGTCCCCCTCCCCTGGATGTGTTTGGGAGATTTTAATGATATTTGGCCTCAAGAGGAGAAAGAGGGGCTAGTGGATTAACCAAGTAGGGTACTTAAGTGTTTTAAAGGTATAGTTAATCTCTGCCACTTATTTGAACTACCTTCAAAATGGTGCAGGGTGACATGGAATAAAAAGAGAGAGGACAATGCTAATATTAATGGTAAGCTGGATAGGGTTCTCATAAATATGGAATGGGCTATTATGTTCTCTAGTGGTAGGGAAATGGATTTCCCTGCTCTGGGCTCTGACCATAGTCCCATTGTGGTAGATATTGAACCACTTAAGCTCACCCATAAAAAGAAATTCAAATTTAAGGTTTTTTGGCTTAAGGAAAAGAATGCCATGACATTGTAAAGAAAGAATAGATGATAGCAGTTCCCGACTCAGACATGCTTAGGCTTTTTTCAAAAACTTTAATACTGAGGAAGCATTGGTGAAATGGAGTTTTAAGAAGTTTAAGATTTCCAGGGTGGAAATAAAGAAATTAAAGCATAACCTCACAGACTTGCAGTCTTGTCCCTCTAATGAGTATTCTAACGGTGCTATAAGGACTGTTTTTTTTTTATCAATATCAAGGCTCTATGGGCAAGAGAAGAGAAATATTGGGCAGTGAGATTTATAGTGAAATGTCTAAAATTGGGAGATAAGAATTTAAAGTTCTTTCATGCTACTACCATCCAGAGAAGGCAGAGAAATCACATAGCCAGACTTATAAATGAAGAAGTGTCTTGGGTTAAGGGCAAGAAATAACTTGAGGTTATGGCTAATGACTTTTACAAATATCTCTACACCTCCTCAGGAAGTTGTGACTCATCAGTGGTAAGTTCTCTTATCCCTAAGCTTATCACCGAGGCTATGAATGATTCTTTCAATGCCTCTATCACATTAGAAGAACTTAAGATAACTGTCTTTGATCTGGGTCCCTCCATAGCCCCTGACCCAAATGGGATGCTAGGTTTTTTCTATCAAACTTTTGGGAGGAAATTAAATGGGATTTGTTGAAAGTAGTTAAATGTTTTTTCAATACTGGGCACCTGATGAAGCAACTGAATGAAACAAATGTGGTCCTAATTCCAAAAAATCCTGATCTTAAAAACCTATCTTGTTTTAGACCAATTCGTTCCATTAATTTTACTAAAAAATCATTTAAATTTTTTTGGCTACAATACTTAAACCCATTATTGACCTTATCATTAAACCCCATCAAACTGCCCTTATTTCTGGAAGGCCGATTCAAGAAAATATCATAGTGGCCCCAGAGATGTTTACTTTCCTTAGAAAAAAAAGGAGAGGCAAAGACTATGACTGTATTTTAAAGATGGACATGAACAAAGCCTATGCTAGAGTTGAATGGGGTTTTCACAAAGAATCCCTTCTTTCTTTTAGGTTTAATGATAAGTGGGTAGGTTTGATTTTGGAATGTGTTTCATTAGTGAGTTTTAAGATCTTAATCAATGGGGATAATCACACTTCTTTTAAATATTATAAAGGGCTTAAACAAGGAGACCCCCTCTCCCATTTCTTATTTATCATTATGGTTAACAACCTTTTAACCTCCTTAAAGGAGTTAGGATTAAAGTATCAAGCCCTCCCATCTCCCACATGTATTTTGCTAATGATTCTCTCTTTTTCTTTAAAGGCATTGAGGCTAAATGTGGTGCCCTACAGGATTATCTTAACACTTATTATCAAGTGTCTGGTCAAAAGATCAATCTTACCAAGTCTGGACTTATTTGCAGTACTAATATACCACTCCCTATAAAACTATCCCTCTCTGAAAACCTCAATGTCCCGCTCCTTGATAAACCTGTCAAGTACCATGGGCTTCCTTTTGATTGGGAAAATCTAAAAAAGAAACCCTTTCATGGTTGAAGGATATTATCCTTAACAAAGTGAAAGGTTGGAAAGAGAACGATCTTAGTCAACAAGGGAAACGAGTTCTAATAAAGGCAGTTTTACAAGCTTCCCCCTCTTATGTCATTTCAGTTTTCTAAAGGATTTTGTTCCAACCTATCCTCTAGAATTGCTAATGTTTGGTGGAAAGGGAGTAAGAATAGGTAATGAATACACTGGAAGGCTTAGGTATCAATCTCTCAATCAAAGTAGGCAGGGGGTATGGGGTTTAGGGATTTTGAGAGAGAAAACAAAGCCTTTTTGGCTAAACAAGCATGTAGGCTTATTTATAATCATGATTCCCATTGGGGTAAGACCTTAAAAATCCTTTACTTCTAACGTTACACCTTCTCGGAGGTCTTATACTCTAGAAATGGGTCTTGGATTTGGAATAGCCCCATGCATGAAAGAAGCCTTTTGAAAGACCACATCTAATGGTAAGGACACCACCATATGGGAAGACATGTGGGTGAACAGTAATGTACTCCCTCCCCACTTGAACTCTGACCAAGTTAGTAAGGTTAGTGATCTCATTTGCCCATTTTCTCTTAAATGGAACTCACCCTTGATTACTAGACTCTTCCCTATTGATATTGATAATTTAATCCTAAAAATTCCTCTCATCTCCCCTAGTGACAAAGATACTCTACCTCACACTAATGATTGTTAACTCTTAGTGTTTACTTCTTACCAAGTCAGAACCACCCAAAAAAGATTAAGAAATACCCCTCAATCATCCTTTACCCCTATCCTGAGCTGTGGAATAATCTGTAGGCCACAAAAGCCCCTCCTAAAGTCTTAAATTTTTTTATGGAGATATTGCAATGAGGGGTTAACATTGAACCATTCTTTATGGAAGAAAAGGCTCAGAGAGGATCCTACTCGTACCATTTGTGGAAAGGAAAAGAAAACCATTGAACATTTTCTAACTAGATGTGAGTGGACCAAACTATTTTGGGAGAGATCATCCCTTCCGAATACTATTACTCTTTACCCTCACTTTAGACTTGAAAATTGGGTTTTTCATGTTCTAGTTAATTTGGATAAAGCCTCTGATGAAGTACCTAGTCAAAATTTGTTATTTGCTTACACATATTGGATGCTATGTAAAACTAAAGTTGAAACGATTTTTATAAAGACTAACTTCCATATATCCAAGGTGCTTTCTAAGGCTCTGTCCTCAACTGTAAACTACAGTAAAAGTTTTCTAAGGAGTTTATGCCTAAATCTAGGGTAAACCCTCCCTAAACTCTTAGGAGTGTAAGCATTTGTACACCTCCCCCTCAGTCTTGGTTAAAAATCAACTGTGATGGATCTTTTCTCGCTAACTCAAACAAAGTTTCGTATGGTTTAAATTATAGGGACTTTAAAGTTGAGCTTATTTTTGGTAAGTTTTCCTACTTACCTTATGCTACCTTAACTTTTCAGATGGAAACCCTAACTTTGAGCTTATAGACTTCTCATATTAAGGAATCACTGCACCAAAAACCCTTTTTTATCACTGTTCACCCCCAAAGGGTTATCACGATAAAAAACGTTGACAAAAAAACCCAGAGCTATTATCACGGTCTTTGATCGTGACATGATCATGATAATAACTTGTCACGATCGTGTCATAGTAAAAGACCTGGACAAGGCTGTTGTCACGGTCGTGTCAATATTTTTGACCATGACAACTTTTGTTTGTTGTCACGGTTAAAAATCTTGACACGACCGTGACAACCAAAACGAAATTAAAACCCTATTACCTGTTCACCTATCACCCATTTCTCATAACTCAAATCCCTTTCTCTCTCTATCAGGCAAAATCTCTCTACCCCCCAAGCAAAATCTGTCACCCCCAGGCGAAATCACTCTCTTTCAGGTGAAATCTCATCACCCCCATAACCCCCATCACCCCCATCACCATAACAACATACAAATCTCAGGCGAAATTGATTTTAAGGGTTGATTTCAAGGTTTAAGGATGGATTTTAAGGTTTAAATTTCCTAACGATTTCAAGGTTTAAGGTACGAATCAATTTTAAGGTTTAAGGTATTTTCTCAACCATTTTTCACTTCTAGAAATCTGATTATGTTTATATTTCTCAACCATTTTTCACAATTCAAGAAATCGAGCCCCACATCAAAACAAATACCTACATTAATAAGATAAATGTCTTGCCCAACCACAAAAAAAATAACAAATTAATAATGCAGCGAAAATAAACTATGAAAATATGGGCAGGGGTCTTTTGGGTAGGGGATTCAAGTTCGGCCAGCAATTGCTTTGGGGTTGGGAATGGAGGGCAGGTGAGGGTAGGGGGTATTGGGCTATGGCAGGTGGGATCAGTGGGTTAGGAGAGTGAGGGGAGTATGGGTATTTGGTCGGAGCAAAGGCAAGGGTCTTGGGTTGGGTTGGGTTAAGTGCGTGGGAGTGTGGAGTTAAGATATTGTGGGTTAGTTATGGGGTAAATGAGTTGGCTAGAATCGGGTTAGGGTAGAGTGAGGGGTTAGGGTAGAATGGATTGGGACAGGGTTTGGGCATGGACTATGGTGGGTTGGGGGCTATGGTGCATGGGTAAGGTGGTTGTAAGGAGGTGTGCACATACAGGGCAGATGGTGTGCGTAGCAGTTTAATATATCTTGCAAATTTATATTATATTTTTGTGATACATGTTTTTGTGATACATGTTTCACTAATTTATATATATATCTTGCAAATTCCTTATTTTTTTGCTGTAATTCTGTCGAATAATGATGATATTCTTGTTTGGGGTTCTTGACTTATCGTTGATTGGTAAATTTAAACATTTAGGTGGTCATTAAGTTGGTTGGCCCCACGTATTTTTAACATTTAAGGTTGTGATTTTTTGAATAGTGACATGTCATGTGGATTGGCCCTAGGCAAAAATTTAGACATAAGTGAAACATACTTACCATTGAAATATAAATAAGAAAAAAATTAAACATACTTAAAAGTAGTGTAAAATTATACATAGTTATAAGCCTCTTAAGTTACAGATAGTGTGCATAGATACTAGCTCTATAGTTCTTATGTGTACGCATTCAATAGCCCTTAGACCCGTTCAATAGTCATTATCCCTGTAATTAGTGTGACACCTTGCTTAATTAAATACCGAGTTATCAGTCCTTTATTAAATTAAATCAGAATATCCAGTTGGTTTAGAATATGCATCACTGTCGAAAACTTTATTATTAACACTAACCACCTAATATTTAAAAAGGTTGATGTCAAAATTTTATCTTTTAATTATCATAAAATTAAATTAACCAATTACTAAACATACACCATTCAAATTAATTGTAACAACCGGCGTAATTTTTGGGCTATTATTTTAAATTAATTTCAAAAAATAGAGGAAAATTAAGTTTTTGATTTAATTATTTTTCTAGCTAAAAAATGCTGGATTTTATTTTTGAAAACTAGATCTTCAAACGGTTTCGAAATCGGACTTATAACGGATTTTTAGATGATTATCCCTTGGTTTCTTTTTAAATCAGCAGAATCAAAATCCCTAATCGATCGATCGATCGATCGACTCCTTCAGTTTTCGTGCGCTGCAAGTTTTTTTGAAGAGTTTGGTTTTGGTTTAAATTCTTATCTTTTTACCTTATAAAAAGGGGTCGTGGATGACCATTTTTTAACCATCTTTTATCACCAAAATATGCAGTAAACATATTTTTCTTACTCCCTTTTTTTTATACACATAGCCCCTTTATATTATCATGTTCAACGTTACTTTTGGAGGTGTTCTTGGGGTTGTTTTGATGTTGGAGCTTGGAGATGATTTGTGGATCCTTGTGAGTTGATTTTTGGTGGTTTAATCTGAGTTTCTGGGTAGATTCATGTTGGTTTCTTATGATGGTTTAAGGTATGGGGTTTTACACAATATGCTCTTAAATCTCTCGAGAGTTATTCCCTTTGATTCCATGTGATTATTGAACTCATATTTGAATTGCTAAATTCATTTGGATATCTGAAAATTATTGTTGGAATCTGATTTTGATTCATGTGGTATTATATTTGTGTTGAGCATGTTGTCATGAGAATTTAATACGGCATAGAGGTTGGGCACCCGTCAATATTTCAATTTCCTGCTACTTGATAAAGTATGGCGCGGTATGGTGGTGAGGCCCGGTGACCCGGTTAATGTGTTGTTGAAAAATTATATTGATAAAAATGCTTATGAGATTTGCATTTGATTTGAATATTCGTACTCGTATTGTTACACTTTATTCACCGCTAATATTTATTGAGCATCTTTCCTGTCGTATAGTGTACTTCCTCATATTTTTCTGTTAGTGGCAGGTTAGCACGGATTTGGGCGCTATGGATTAATTGGAGATTGATTTTGAGCTTTGATATTTTGGGAAGAATGTATTGAGAGTACGATGAGAAGATTTGTATTTATTTTGTTGTATAGATCATTGACGATTTGTTTTATTTCGAGTTAGATATTTGTATTATTTCAAGAGACAATTGTTGTATTTAAATTTGAAGATTGAGATTAGTGGAGTCTTTTATTTTTATATTTTGGGATTTATTTAGATGCTCTATACCTTGTTGATTGTGGATTTGGTTAGTTGTATCGTAGTAGCACGCCACATGTCTCTTTTCGGGCGCGCGGGGTGTTACACTGATCTCATATGAAGTAAGATAACTGAAATAATAGATGTGACTGGAGTAAACACTTCCAGCCTAAATACCAAATACAATAATCCAATCAAAATAAACCAACAACTGAAATGAGTAAATAAATAAATCCACAATCTTTGACTGTCTGAATAAGTAAAAGGGGCGACATGCCCTAACTGAAGTAAATAACTCAAGATGAAGAAACGAAAGTCATGGAGGCATCTACTATCAAGTTCTGTAACTTCCACAACAGCTACAACTCATCAAATGAATGGAACTCCTATACTTGGTGTCCCTGTCGCTGAGCAAGTAAAATAATTGGACAAAAGAAAAGAGATTTGCAACAAACGGGTAAGAGGTCGAGTTGAAAACAGTATAAAAATCAGCAAGTGCTTAAATGAAAGCAATATCACATATAATGAACATCTTAGATTATCGTACTCTCACTTGAGATACTCACCTCTCATTTAATGTGCACACCTAACGAGTATACTTAACTCATCCTAGTTATGCTACCCGCCTAACTAGTTCGATAATGTACGAACATCACTGTTGATACTAAATTTAGTTTGCTGATATGGACCAATTATGTAGAGACACGTGGCACCCACAAAACACTTATAATGAAAAACGCACTGACTCCGAGGAGCTTAATATCCCCGACCTACTCAGGTGTTTGGAATAACAAGTGTTCTCCGGGGAACTTCATTATCCCGAGCAACTCAGGGGCCCCGAGTAGCTTAAGCGGTGCGAGCAGCTTAGTCGGTATGAGCTACTTAGCGTACAAAGCACTCAAATCAGGAGACGACTGGGCATTAAATGCTCATTATTATGATCAGATGTACATGTCTAGTGGATAACATCGCATTGTCCCTTCATTTGTACAGCCTCAAGGCTATAAATACGTTGTAACCTCCTCATTAGCAGGGGGACTAGAAATTTCTTGGTAAACCTATTATCGAGAATTCTGTAAACAGTCAGCAATAACACAAATAGTGGACGTAGGCCATTCTTTCAAGGCTGAACCACTTTAAAAATCTTTTCTCTTATTTATTTTTATCTGTGATTAAATAATTAGATCAAATCTAGTTTTTTGCATCAACAGATTGGCGTCGTCTGTGGGAAACGACCGTAATTATCGTTTTTCACCAAAACAAGTCATCCACAATGGCTGATCATCCTGAATCCAGCAATCGAAACGCTGGAATTTCTCCAAATCCATCTACTCCCCCAAATATCCAAGATCTGGCTGGTTTAATGGCTAATTTGGCTCAGGGCCAGACCGCCATGCAAGAAACCATGCGACAACTCATACAAACTGTCCAGGGTGGAGTGCCTGCCCATTCAAGGCAACATAGCGTTCAGAGAAATACCCGATTGCTTTCTTCACGAACTAGACGAACGTTACTCCCTGAAGAATCTCATTCTAAACGCACCAATTCATATCATACTGAGAGATCCAATGATCCTTCTTATCATCATGGAAGGACTTCCTCGGTACGAGCTACAGACACTGAACAAAACATCACTCTATCTCTAGAAAGGACCAGTGCTCTTGAAAGATTGAGTAGAGTCTCTCCCTTTGATCGATTGGGTCCTAGGAGGAATAGAATTCCCCCTAGGATGGTGTCGAGGAACTCTCAACGATCTTCTTCTTTAAAGGAAGGTTCTGCCCAATCTCGACCAGCTGCTTGCCGTGAAAGATCCCAAGAGGCAAATTCAACGCGATCAATTGCTCGGACCAATAGACCAGAGGAGAGAAATAATGCATAGAAGGGATCTATCCAGAGGTTGGAAGACAGGTTAGGGGAAATGGATAAAGCCAAGAATCCTTTACAAAGGACTTTTATCTGAGGAACACCATTCATACAAGAAATTGTAGATTTCCCCACACCGCCAAAATTCAAAGCCCAAGTAGTGACACCAAAATATGATGGAAAAACTGATCATGTTCTCCACATAGAACAATACCAAGCAACTGCTGATATCTATGCTGTTCCAGACGAGATGCGATGCAGGGCGTTTTCAGAAACTCTCACTGGATCTGCTCAAATATGGTACAACAATCTTCCTTGGGGAAAGATTACAACTTTCTTTCAACTGGCCGAGCTCTTTATTGGAAACTTTTATTTTGGAGCAAAACCAGTTAAACGAGTAGCACACTTGTTAAGTGTTAGACAAAAAGCAGGTGAGAGCACCAGGGATTATATTACTCGTTTTAATAACGAGAAGATCGAAGTTATTGATTACGAAGAAAAGACAACAATTACTGCTCTGATGAGTGGATTGTTGCCAAATAAACTGTACTACACTCTAGCCAAAGATCCACCCACAACCATGGTAGAGCTAATGGCAAAGGCAACCAAAATTATGAACGCCGAGGAAGCTATGACTGCGAAGAAGAATATGGACCCCAAAGAGACCAAGATTGAGGGTGATAAGGCAGAAAAGAAAGAGCAGAAGAATAATGGTGGTAACAAGCAGTCAAAAGCAAAGCAAGCATGGGAACAGTTGAGGAAATTTGGAAACTATACTCCTTTGAAGGTAGATATAAACCATGTTCTGGAAGAGATCAAGAACAGCGAGGAGTTAAAACGGCCTGAAAAAATGAAGACAGATCCTGACAAGAGGGATAAGTCCAAATATTGCGAGTTCCATAAGGATCATGGTCATACTTTTTGCATAGCTCTCCAGAATGAAATTGAAGAGCTCATCAGGTGGGGAAAATTGAACAAGTATGTGGATTGCCGAAATGGTGGAAAGAGAAACGACCGAGCAAGGCAGAGGTCTAAATCTCCTCATCAAACAATAGAAGATAAGAAGAGAAATCATGAAAAAGACCTGGATGATGATCAAGACGACCCCGATCTCCCCCAAAGACCAAAACATCCAGAACGTGAGGTATTTTCTATCCATTTTGGATCATTTGATTGCAATGTTATTACTGGTGGAGATGCAGGAGGTGGAGACCTTACTGCAGAGAGGAAAACTTACCTCAACGAGGCTCAAGCTTGTTCGTATATTCAACGGATAAATCTAGCTGAAGATGATCGCCCGAGGAAGGTGAACAAAGATAAACTGATCATCGATTTCTCTAAGAATGACCTCGCAGGTGTGCTATATGTAACACCCCGTATTTTTGTACATTTAATATTTAATTAATTCGGGAATTTTAAATTACTTGTGTGTTGTAATTTTAATTGAATTAATTATGAAAATATATAGATTTAAATATTAATCGGGGAGTGAATGGCTAATGTTTATGGAAATTTATTTACTAAGTGAATAGTAATAATTTTATTACGTCATTTCGAGTATTAATGACGAGGTATACACTTATCCCAGCCGGGAGTCGGTATAGACTAAATTGGGTGTGAGATAAGAATTTTTATAAATTAATTCGGATGCCAATTCTGAGTGCGCGGTTGAGTCCGGATGGGTCGAGATAGTCAGAAAAGAGTACCCGGGGGTAGTAATTGGGTCTCGGGGTATTTTTGGGTATAGCCGGGCCCACAAGGGGTGAGTTGGGCCACTTTAATTATGCCCATTTGGTGAAAAACGGGATTGAGGGTTTTAACCTAAGTGAGGGATTAGAAAATCAGCAGCCAACACAATTCTAAGCCTAGGGCTTGAGAGGAAAATTGGGGGAAAGCTTAACAAAAGCCAATTTGGGGATTTTGGAGCCAAATTGAGGGACTACGCCAACGGATCAAACACTACGAGCACTTACAGGCAAGTGGTTAACTGTTGCGATTTCTAAATTTATGATAGTCAATTCATATCATAGTGATGTGTAAACCAAAATTCGTTTTGGGGGATAAATGGGTACAAAAAATGGGGTTTTTGTTCATGAAACTATTGAATGAGATTCATAGTAAAAATTATTGTGTTGAACATATCTGAGTATAGATATTTGATTGGATTAAGAATTTAAAATATAAACTGGGGGGAAATCTAGATTTAGAAATTGGTTTGTAAAACAAGATTTATAAATTTTAATTGGAATACCCATCTTTAAATATAGTGAGATATCGTATGAATAAAGAATGCTAAAACAATTATAGATGATTGAGACTTGTTTTGGGAGTAATTGATTGGCTAAAAATCATCATTTAAGGTTGGAAATGGAGAGGTAAAACCTTGGAAATTCGGTCATGGCTGAAATAGCAAGCCGAGGAAGACAACCACCTATTCGATCGATCGATCGACCCAGGGGGCTCGATCGATCGAGGGTCCCAGAAAATTGGCAGTTCGTCCAGTTTGTTTATAATGAGGGTTTAATTTAAGTTTTAATTCCCTTACTTTTATTTGGTGATAAATTCATATGAGACATATGTCTCCCTAACAATTATAGGGTAATATAATTGGGTTTAGAAGGGTGTGAACGGTATGACATGAGATGAACGAATTTGGAGAAATAATTCAATTATTGATATTGGGCCGAAGAATGATATTCGGGAATTGTAGTTGGGTGACACTACATTATTAAAGGAATTGAGGTGAAATATTTAATTATGGACCAAGTGGGTGAGTCTGGGTGTGCTAACAATTATAAGTAAATTTAATTGGGGAAATTATGGAAATAAATGGGTGACACATTATGGGTGAAAATGTGAGAATGAAATTATGAGATGTAAAATGCACCGAGTGAGCAAGTCCGGAGATATTGGTTAAGTGGCATCACAATATTTATTATTGAGAGAAAGTAATTAATTTGGAGTCGGAACATTGACTCGGGAAATATTGAGGTACGGGCCAAGTGACCGAGTCCGGGGATAATGGTTGGGTGACACCAGGTTATTAAATTAATGGGTGTGATAATTAATTTAATTAGAGTCAGATAGTATACTCGGGTAGAATTAAATTAATGGGTGTGATAATTAATTTAATTAGAGTCGGATTATAGACTCGGGTAGGATTAAATTAATAGGTGTATTAATTAATTATATTAGAGTTGGACCACATACTCGGATTGTGTCGATTAATTAATGTGTAAATTAAATATAATAGAGTCAGATTGTAGAATCGGGGAGGTATTAAATTAATAAGTGTGTTAATTAATTTAATTAGAATAGGATTGTAGACTCGGGTGGGATTAAATTAATAGGTGTGATAATTAATTTAACTAGAGTCGGACGATAGACTCGGGGAGGTATTAAATTAATATGTGTGTTAATTAATTTAATTAGAGTCGGACGATAGACTCGGGGAGGTATTAAATTAATATGTGTGTTAATTGATTTAATTAGAGTCGAAAGATAGACTCGGGGAGTATTAAATTAATATGTATGTTAGTTAATTTAATTAGAGTCGGGTGATAGACTCGAGAAGGTATTAAATTAATAAGTGTGTTAATTAATTTAATTGGGGTCGGGCCACAGACTCGGGGAAAGTATTATATAAATTGAGGCGTGAATTAAATATATTAGAGTCGGACCATAGACTCGGGAAGACGATAAATTATTAAGTGAGAAAACTAATTACGTTGGGTCGGGCCACAGACTCAGGAAATTTTAGGCAGTGTACGGGATTTTTGGTACACGGTAAAGCCAGGGTTTATAATATATATATACGGTGTAGTGATAGTATATATATATATATATATATATATATATATATATATATATATATATATATATATTCATGTATATATTGTGTGTGATATTAAATTACAGGCAGTGTACGGGATTTTGAGTGCACAATAAAGCCGGGATTCATATTATATATATACGGTACAGTGATAGTATATATATATATATATAAATACGTGTTTATATTATGTGGGATATTAAATATCAGTGACTAGATATTTATTCAATTTATTTACTCTACTGCTATCAAGGGAGGTTGCGCGATGTGGGTGAATCCCCTAGCTTGAGGAGTAGGGCGAGTATATCCCCAGGTCATAGCGTCCGGTATATATGGGTGAGGGATTTATCTCACTTTCAGGGAAGGAATATGACCGCCTCCACTACGTTTATATTTTGGGCTAAGTTGGTGAGCGATTCCAACTTGGGGAAACTAGGTTTTGTGAGCACACCTAGTGAGATAGCATTTTAGAGGGAATCATCCAGCGAGGGTATACTCGGAAGGATGGATACACGTATGATATATGTGTGGATGTTAGTAAAGGTACGTATAGTATGGTAGTAAATATTATATGTAGGTGAGAATACAGCGTGTGATGTATTTACTTTATATAACTCGGGTTACAGTTATATGCTGTTAATTAATGAGAAATTAATAAAGTTAATTATTTGTGGGAATGGTCAATGACCTTGACAAGGGTGGCCGGCTGAAAGGTGACAATTTTGTCATTTTGGTGTAGTGTTGCCCCGATTCCCCCCACCCCCATGCGTCGTTACACAACTACTTGGGTTAGAAAGTCGAATTTGGTAGCTTTAGGAATAAAACTTAATAGTTCTCATTTGGTTGCACTTGATTCTTACCATGCTATATCTAAAGGTTGGGTCTGTTACCATGTTTATCATTTTGTATTATATTTTTCATTTATTTCATCTTATTTGAAAAATCCAAAAAGATTTTGTTTTTGATAAATTTTTTGAAAAATACAAAAAGATTTTTGGTGTTGAAAATTTTGATAAAAACACATAATGATTTTGCTTTTATTTGAGTCAAAATATTTTGACAAAGTCAAAAAGATTTTCGGTTTTATTTTTGTTTCGTGAGTTAACATGTTTGATATGGCATATTGGTGTGCTTGGACCCCATTCCTTCCATTATCCATGTGGCTAGGACATTTGGTCATTATTTTCGATACTTAGAATGATCTTAACCATTGTATTATGGGGTTGTTTCGAAGTTGATATGCGTTTTGATTCGACTTTGTATATATGCCATCTTTGCACACATGCACGAGTTTATATAGATGTTTGACTATTCTTGCATATTTGAGTCTGGTGAGACGTTCTTATATGAATTTTGTCATCTATGCGTAAGTAGACATAAGGAGGAGGTGTGCATGTAATAACCGTTTACCGTGAGGATTAAATTGAAAAATGATGAGTGTTCACGAGAAAGGGATGCGAGAGTGTAAAATTGATTCATTGTGAAAGCCACTGTTTAAAAGAGCCTGATAAAATCATAAAGCATTAAAAAGAATCATATGCCAAAAATGGGCCAAATTAGTTTAGTTCATTCAAAAGAAAATATGATATTATTTGAGGGAGTTTTGGATGGATTAAAAATTTAAACGGGCTTTCACAAAGAATCCTAACGTTGAAAAGTCGTGTCATGATGCTATTGTTTGTAGAATCATTAATATTCTGGATTCATGTGCATGATGTTTGTTTAGTTCATTAAGCTCACACTTTAATTGTCATTATAACTAGGATAAAGTTTGATGATAGATTGCTATTGATTAGAGCTTCTTGATCGTTTCGTTTCAATGTGTTGGAATTGTGATTCATTTGTTTTAGTTCACGAACATACACTCCATGTTCATGTTTAGGCACATCGATACTATGATGGCATGTTACTCATATTTTTTTGAGTTCTTTTACTTTTTCTACTGTTTTGCAGTTTTAGAGCCCCTTCCAGTTAGTATTTTCTCATAATTTTTCCACTGGGCAACACTATTTAATTTTCTGGGGAGACTGTGAAAGTTTGATAATGTCGTTCAAACGACATCTGGCTTCGTTCGAGCGATGTTGCTTCTCGTTCAAACGAAATCCCTGGCTCGTTTGAACGACAACTATTTGACCGGTTTTGAATTTTTCTGGTTGAATTCTGTTTCAGTACCCTGCTGCATATTGATTCATATTTTGGTACTGGGTTTCTATTTATGCAGTTTACTTTGATCATTGACATATTTTACTACATTGGTTCATTTATCACACCTGCTTAGACTGATATATTTTTGTGTGGTTCATTGTTTGCTAGCTACTGATTTGACATTGGCTGATTTTTTAGCTGGTTATTGCATGTTTATCTAGCATAATATGAGTTCATGTAATCAAATTGGTATATCACATGCTAGATTTGTTTATTTTTTCACCGGATTGTCTATTCGAGATAAAAAGGGGGGAGAGATGTCTGTGATGTAGGGGGAGTTTTGAGTACTTGATATCCTGATTTATATTTTTTCACATTTGCACATATTGGTATCATGTTTTGCTCACATAACAAATGATTTCGATTTGATTTCTCATACTGATTTATATCATTTGTACCTCCATACTTCACTGGGTATTTGTCTATTTCATGTGTGTAGGTATGCTTAAAGAGATACGATATTTCAAGTCTACATCACATTCAGACATTCGAGACAGTTTCATGCTTGTCGGTCCATTGTTGAAGAGTCTTATCATGTACTGATGATGTCATTTTGTTTTTGAGTTTATGGGATGGGATTTATGCATCATACGGCTTGAAAACCCGGCTAAGTCATTCACTATTGGTTTTGTCCCGAAATAGTCAAAGGGGGATATTTGTGAGGACCAAATTTCCAATTGAGTCTTAATGTAGTTTTGACTTATTCTGGGAACAAAACACGTTTGAGCCATATGTAGATTTTTATTGTCCGATCCAATACGAGACTAAAAATTATCGAAGATTAATTAAAGACGTTGCGGCAAAGCTACAAGGAATTAATCATGCCGAAGTTTAATTGGTGCAATTTCTCGTCTTCAAGGTTTAATTGCATTCTGACATCACACAGGTATGAATGCATAATGTTAATGAAACTTGGAATTTCATTTTACAAAAATAAGGATGTTATTTTTAAGAAGATGCTTTAAATTTTTTTATTTTGTTTACACTTCGTTTTATCAGATATGGACGGATTAGAGTTGGATAATAGTTAGTTTTAAGTAAAAATCTGTTTATAAAGTTGGATTCATTAAAACTCTAATCTAGGCGATGTCTTTCAAACGACAAACATTATCGTTCGAACGAGTGCTACTGTCGTTCAAACGATGCAATATCTTGCTCAAACGAGATCTGCCACCACCTAAAAATTATTATATATAGAGGTATGTTTCTGTTTCCTCGAAGTGTGTGCAGAACGAAATTAGTTTTCAAACAATACGTGATTCTGCAATTGTTTTATAAGGTTTCAAAGCTTAAACACATCCTTAGAGTTTATAAAGTTCTGAGTTATCATTACCATATGTTTATGTGATCTTTGTTGCAGCAAGTTTGAGGTTCTATTGAAGATCCATTACTGGTTTTGCGGTGAAGATTCAGAGGATACCGGTTTCAACATCATAGACGACACAAGGCCATATCGGTGGATACTGAGGCATTCGTGGAGCCGATTGCTGTGGACGAGCATCGTGGAAGAAGGTTACTTTCAGCGTGGACACTGTGAAGATTGGTAGAATATCAGAGGAGCGTCAAGTATCGTGGGTGGATCGAGTCGTTGTATAGGACTACCATTTGACTTTGTAAAACCATTGTTATAGTAATTTTCTGGCCTGGGCCGTCCGTGTTTTTTCCCGATTGGGTTTTTCCTCGTACATCGGTGTTGTGGGTATTTCTTTCTTTATTTTACTTGCTTTAATCATTAGTTGCATGCTTAGGGTTATACAAGATAAAATATGGTTAAGTTAATTTATGTCACAACTTGGTTTGATAAAATTGAAAAAGTGTTTTTCAAAAAGAGAGAGTTGGTTTGCATTCATCCTTAACTTAATTACTCTCGAATAAAAGTTTGTTTTTAAATATTTGGGGACCTACACCATTGAAGCATAAGCCCCCATTTGAGCTCATAGAATAAGACTTTGCCCCCTCGGACAAAAGCTGTACCATCTGATCCCGACAGAACGAGTCTGCTGCTTAAGCCTGTATCACCCTAATAACGATCTCGGGTGTAACCATCATCACTGACATGAATGAGTGGGCAACCTATTCATGATGTCCTTATTCCTTCCATTTTTCCTTTCAAACCTCGGCCACCCCACCTGCTGGGCTACGACTCAACGTGTCTGCTACCATGTTAGCCTTCCTCGGGCTGTAATGGATGTCGAACTGATAGTCCTTCATAAATTCAAGCCACCTTCGTTGACGCATATTTAACTTCGGCTGCGTGAATACGTACTGCAGTGACTTATGATCTGTGAATATGAAAAATTTCTCCCTCAAGAGATAATGTCTCCATACTCGAAGTGCAAAGACGACTGCCACTAACTCCAAGTTGTGGGTGGGGTAACTCCTCTCTGGAGGCTTAAGCTTACGGGAAGCATAAGCTATAGCCTTATCCTCCTGCTGAAGTACACCCCCAAGTCCTAGTAAGGATGCATCAGTATAAACCAGGTATTCCACCCCCGACCTGGGTAGTGCTAGAACTGGTGTTGAAGTCAGCTTGTCCTTCAGCTCATTAAAAGCCAACTGAAAAGCATCATCCCATATAAATGGCACCCGTTTATAAGTCAAATTTGTCATCGAACCCGTTATCTTTGAGAATCCCAGAATAAATAGCCTGTAGTATCCATCCAACCCCTAGAAAATATGTATTTCTATCGACGTCGTGGATTGTCCCAGCTCCCTCACCTCTGACACCTTTCCCGGATCCACGGATATCCCTTCTTCAGAAATAATATTCCCCCAAAACTAAACCTCTCTCAGCCAGAACCCACACTTCTCATATTTTACATATAACGCGTGCTCACGCAGTGTCTGCAAAACTAGCCTCAAATGCTCGGCATGCTCCTCCTCAATTCGAGAATAAATTAGGATGTCATCAATGAAGATAATGACAAACTGATCTAAGAATTCTCTAAACACCATGTTCATTAAGTCCATGAACACGGCCGGTGCGTTGGTTAGCCCAAATGGCATAATACTGAACTCATAGGATCCATATCTCATCGAGAAGGCAGTCATAGGCACGTCCTTCTCTTTGATACATAACTGATGGTATCCCGACCTCAAGCCTATCTTCGAGAAATAGGAGGCACTCATTAACTGGTCGAATAGGTCATCAATTCGGGGCAATGGATACTTATTCCGTGTCTTGACCTTATTCGACTCTCGGTAGTCCATACACAACCGTAACGAACCATATCTCTTCTTTATGAACGGGTACAAGAGCATCCTAGGGCGAGGTACTTCTGCGAATGAAGCCCTGACCCAATAACTGCTTGATCTAATCCCGTAGCTCCCTTATTTCTGCTGGATCCATGCGGTAAGGTGCACGGGCTATCCGCGGAGTGCCTGCCATCAATTCTATCACAAACTTTATCTCCCTACTTGGCGGTAGCCCTAGTATGCCCTGAAATACATCAACGAATTCACGAACTATCGAAATCAAATTAAGTGGTATCACCACCCCCTTCGAGGTCTCCTCCTCTATATAATATAAATAGGAGGGCGAACCCCCTCCGAGCGAGGTATAGCCAATAATAACATCTCCTGAGCTGGTATAGCGAACACAATACTACGAATATAGCAGTCAATCATTGCCTTATACATAACTAGCCAACCCATCCCGATAGTAGCATCATACTCGTTCATATTTAAGACAAGCATATCGGCCGGTAAGATCAATCTCCTAATCTCTATGCCCACTCCTCGACATATAAATAATATCAATGACCCATAGCCCAATGGTGAGTCTACACTAGGAACTGTGCTCTCTGTCGTGTCTAATAATCCCATGGCGCATGTAAAACTAGTGGCATCGAAACTATGTGAAGCCCCCATGTTAAATAATATCCGACCCAAAGTCCCCTAGATAGAAAATTTCCCCTCAACCACGGGTGGAGCCTGTGGAACTGCGCCCTACTGGACGTTGTAGACATGCCCATACTGTAGTTTTCCCTGCTGGATCAAAACTATTGGAATGACCGACAAAGCTAGTATCTATGATAGTGCTGGGAGGGTGACTGGAAATATCGGTAGCTGGGGATCCTGACGAGCGCCCTGCTGCTGCTATGGGGATTTACCCTTTTGAGGACAATCCTGACGTTCGTGGACAGTGTTGCCACAAGAGAAGCATCTCCCTGGAAAGTGCTCTCCCCTCTGCCCCTGATGCCCTCGACCCTGATGGCCGTTACCACCCCTCCCTTGGCCCTACTGAAAGTGATGTTGCCCTACTGTCCAGGCTGGCTCTGATGGGACTGTCTAAAATCTCCCTGTCCCTTCCTGTAGTCACCTGATCTGAACCTCTTAGCAGGGTCCCCCTGGGGGGAACTGTGCTCACCCTGTCTGTGCTGACCCTGAGCTGGTTGTGCCCTACTGGCACCATTACCTTTTGTCCTACCCTACTGGCTGGACTCCCCCACTCGTTTGCTTCCCTTCTGATGGAATCATTGATCCTGGAAGTGTAGTAGGGCAGTGTTAAGTACATCATTATATGTACCCAACGAAAGATTACCTAAAAGGTGCTGATGACTCTTCCACGTCAAGCCGTTCATAAACATCTGAATTTTCTTCCCCTCATTAGGTACCTCATCTGGAACCAGATTAATCAGTCTCGTAAACTCTTCCTTGTACTCCGTAACGGTTTTCCCCTCAGCGGAAGAGAAATATTTGCGATCGAACCGCAGCCAGAAGTTTTGGATAATCTTGTTGTCTCTCTCTTCAGTAGTGGTAATAGACTTCCACCACTGCAGTGTCGCTCTCACTACCTTAAAAGTATCTTGTATCTGCCTCTGAACCTCAGTTCACTCGTGCATCCTTAAGTACCGCTGAATGTCCTTCTTCCATTGGCTCGCTACCACAACATCAGAACTCCCTGCAAACTCCGGAGGGTGTGCCTTCTGGAAGGCATCTCTAACTCTCTCCCAAGTAGAAGAGAATGCGTGAGTTGGTGCTGGGGCCAACATCGGTGCCTGGGGTAGGGCCTGTTGTACCATGACCAAAGCTGTATTTATCGCCTGTGATACGATAGTGGTAACCTCCGTAGTGTTCATCGTGCCCTGGTCCGGAGATGGATGGGGCTCGGGCTGGGCATCCCTAAGAACTCGTTGTGCACATCTGGGAGGCATCTAAAATGAGATAGAAGCTTTATAAGTCCACAGTTAATATCTCAAATAGCTGAAGACGTAAAATGAGAAATTAATGAATCCAACCGTCCTAAATATAGGGATCTATATCAAAGAAAGCTACACTGGAAGCATAATAAACCGCACAGATCCTAAGGACTCTAGAATCTGATGCTCTGATACCACCTGTGACACCCTGCCTAACCACCTAATATTTAAAAGGGTTGATGTCAAAATTTTGTCTTTTAATTAATATAAAATCAAATTAACTAGTTACTAAACATATACCATTTAAATTAATCTCATATGAAGTAATATGACTAAAATAATAGATGTGACTGAAGTACACACTTCCAGCCTAACTACCAAATACAATAATCCAATCAAAATAAACCAACAACTGAAAGGAGTAAATAAATAAATCCACAATCTTTGACTGTCGGAATAAGTAAAAAGGGCGACATACCCTAACTAAAGTAAATAACCCAAGATGAAGAAACGAAAGTCATGGAGGCATTTACTATCAAGTCCTGTAACTTCCATAGCATCTATAGCTCGTCAAATGAATCGAACTCCTATACTTGGTGTCCCTGTGGCTGGGCACCCAAAATAATTTGACAAAAGAAAAGAGATTTGCAACAAATGGGTCAGATCCCGAGTTGAAAAGAGTTTAAAAATAAGCAAGTTCTTAAATGAGAACAATTGAACATATAGTGTACATCTTAGATTCTCATACTCTCACTTGAGATACTCACCTCTCATCTAATGTTCACACCTAACACGTATACTTAACTCATCCTAGTAATGATACCCCGCCTAACTAGTTCGATAATACACGAACATCACGTCAACACTCTTAAGTGTTTATTGACATCGCTCGTATCCTGTATTACCATATGTTTAAGGATCTTTATTCACATGCACAACCATTATTCTCATAGACATTTTTTTCCTCTTTAAGTTAATTTAATAAATATCGTTATTTCCATATCTACTAAACACGCACAGTAGAATAAGTAATAGGTATACATATATTTATCTTCATATTTATATATATATATACTAATTCAGCACCTCTAGGTTAGGGCCCCCTTGGTGCAATGTATACTCTACTATCACGTTCCGGTGCATCGCTCATTACATGAAGGGCTATAGGTTCAGTCTCTCGCGAACCATCAAAACAAACACACATATTCGAGGCGAACATAGTTCCAAGCCTATGGGTTATGCACATACCTACGCACCCATATGACCGTCAACACTATCGTTATCACTGATAGCATGTACCTAGGTTCAATGTTCTAGTGGTGTGAATCAAAATTCCCCCGAAGGCTCCTCAAGATATGATCATCCACAACGCGCAACCTCCACCCGATAGCAAGAAGCGTAGGTATGTTATACACACAATAATTCAATCAATATGTATGTACATAACCTATAATAATCATTAGGTATTCACACAACCCAAATTCCTAAATTTATACATAGTATTATTATCTCTAATACTCATATTACTCTATTCGTATGATTATTCTCTCTATCGTATATATTCCATAAGGCCCTCTTATTCCACCATTTTTCCTTAGAATTTACACAATCATCTCACCACTAGACTATGTAATGAAGTCACTAAAGAATAACGTAGGTCATTCTCTCTCACTTGAACAAACCTTATAAGGTTTTAACTTGTCCGAGCAAATATTGGAACTTCTGAAATCTCATTAGAAGATGGAAAATTATCGTTCGAACGAAACTTCGAACAAATTAAGGCCTGGATTTTCGTTAGAAGATCGTTCGAACGAGGACGTTCGAACAGCTTCGAATGAACCTACTCTCTGAATTCTCGTTGGATAGGTCGTTAGAAATTCTCGTTTGAACGAGAATACTGCAGTTCATCCCTGTCCTCTAAAAACTGTATTTTCTCACCTTTCTCAACACCCAAATCACATAAAACTTTACCTAACTCAAAACCAACAATTCTAAATCATTACCACTAGTAATTGAATATTTTCTAGCACATTTTTAACATCAAATACTTACAATTTCGTCATATATTCAGATTAATTTCTTAAATCCTCATAAAGCCCTATGTTCCCATAATCACCCTTTATGAACAATTAAACCCTGATTTGATTTCGTAATTTCCACATATAAAACCCAAATTTCTTATCCCCAATATATGGTTATTAACCTACATGTAAAACCTATACCACAATCGTGGATTAATACCCAATTTTAGTCCCAACTTTTATAGTATCATTAATAAATCATCAAGTAGTCTAACATGGACATTATATGCTCTAAATGAAGCAATATAAACACTTTCCTTTTTCATGAAGTTCTGATTCGTCGCTTGTAATTGGTATATATGCGTACTTCTCTTCCCGTTCAACACGTTGATGATGTTTTAGGTGAAAGGTGACTGGGTTTGGCCTTGGAACTCCTAGTAACCTCTTCTCCTTCTTCCCCTTGGACTCTCTCTTGATTTTACTAGTTATTTACCCTAACTCTCCCACGTACATGCAAATATATTTCTCCAATTTTCGTCCATTTATTAATCTTAATTTTTTTAAATACAAAAATACCCCTCTAGGGTGTTGGGTTGGCCTAAAGTTGCCCCGGACTCCAAACTAAACCCTCTAATAGAATATTCTGACTATCTAGTCCCTTTCGGACAAACAGGCATACTCAAAATGACCTTCAGAATAACCAAAAATAAAATAAAATTTTAATTCCTTATTTAAGTTCCGACACGACTCACACGCGCGTCCCAACTAAGTGTACCATAAATGCCGTATTTTTCACACGATAATTATAATATATTCAAAATCATATATTACTTTACTCACTAAGTAATCTTCAACATAATTCTCACCAATAAATACTAACTCTCATCGCGCTAGTAATTATTTACTTAAATTCGGATTAATTATAAATAAATTTCTCATTTAAATTAATTAATCCCATAATTAAAATAAAATCTTTCAAAAATACGGAGTATTACAATACGATCTCTCGAATTGCCCCGTTTAGACAGTTTGGGACATCATCGTTTCTGTATAACATTGTACTTAATGACATACACTTGTTACTTTTGGGGGAAGTTCTGCTGCCGTCTCTTAATGTTCTCTGGGTATATCTAGATGATGTAGTGTTGAGTGTTATTTCAATTGATAAATCGAAATATCATGAACACTTGCGAATCTATGTCATTTATTTGGAGAACTACAGGGAGATGTTGCCAAATTTTCCTCAGTTTGGAACAATGTGGATGAGCTTCTAAGTGTATTACAGAAATATGCGATCTTGAATGGGATAGGACCACTCACTCTTTAGAGAAGATGGATGAAATAGGATTCATAGTGAATCTTGTGTTAGCAATGAAACTAATTTATATTGTTTTTATAATATAACACTGAAAAATGAAATATGTTTCTTTGTCTCATTCTTGAAGTAAAACATTTACTAAAAAATAACTTTTCACATTTATTTATACTAATCTATGCATATATGCTTCTTACCCATAAGAGGTGATTGTTTGTAGTAGTTGTGATGGGATATCCTCTATACAAATAGTGGATGGGTGAGACAAATAGACCAGGGGATGTGTTTTGTAGAAGTTCTAATGAATTTGTGAAATACATAAAGAGATGTCGTAATGATGAAGAGTTCCCATGTCCGTTTGTTAGGTGTAGGAATGACAAGGTTTTGAGTGAAAAACAGTTGAACTACATTTGTTAAGATGGAGTATTCAAGATAGTTATCGCTTGTAGGTTTTTCATGGGGAATTGCATGTTCCTGTTGTCCCCGAGAACCTTCACAACAATCAATAAGTAGGATAGATGTACAAGGCCAGGAGGACAATTTAGATCATAATATGCTAGAGGATTTAGTTAATGATGCGTATGGAGTTCATGAAGTGGAAAAAAATGAGGTCACTGACGATGTATAAGGTTTAGGTCCTCAAGAAGATATTGGGATAAACCTTGACAGTGACTATCAAAGTTTAAAATTTAAGGTGACCTAACCGTTGTACCCTGTCTGTGACAAGGATTAAATAACTTTACACGCCATGGTCGGTTTGCATAGTTTTGGAGAAACAATATGGTTTTCCTGGCAATATCATGACATAAATTTTGAATTGGGTGAGGGCCTTGCTACCCGAATAGAATACGATTTCAAATAGTTATACTGCTATATATTATTTGAAAGGTTTGGGAATGAAGTATATATCAATTCATGCTTGTGTGTATCACCGCATACTATATCGAAAGGAGTATAAAAATCTCGATCGATGTCTGGTATGCAAGGAACCTAGATATGTTCAATCTACTAGAAAATAAGTCATGAGTTCAAAAGTGCCTCAGAAAGTGTTGAAATATTTTCCCTTTGGCCCTAGATTGAAAAGGTTTTTCACAGTACCATGAATAACGGAGACAATGAGTTGGCATGTTAGGGAAGAAGTAGGGGTTAATCTCATGTGTCATCTTATTGATTCTTTAACTTGGAAGAGGATGAATTATGCCTATCCTGATTTTGCTCGAGAATAATGTAACATTCATTTATCAACATTAACAGATGATTTCAATCCATTTGGAAATCTAAGCACCAATCAGAGTGTATGACTAGTGATCCTAGCATCATTCAACCTTCCTCCTTTACAATGTATGATACCTAAATTTTGATGCTGTGTTTATTGATACCTGGGCCAAAGGCACCAAGTGAAGACATCGATGTCTACTTGGCTCCTTTAATAGAAGAATTAAATGAGTTGTGGGAACAGGGTGTGAAAGCATTTGACTCTTTAATAAAAGAAAAGTTTATGCTGAAAGCTATAATAATGTGCGCAATTCATGATATTTTAGCTTATGGGACATTATTTGGTGGTGCAGTACATAGTTATTTGGGGTGTCCTATTTGTGGAGAGAAGACTAAATCTCTGCATCTCATCACTAGCGAAAAAAATATATGCCATTCCCATAGGAGGTTTTTACCCATCGCTCATAGTTTGAGATTTGAGAAAGGTTCTAATATATTACCGGACGGGGTTGAACATAGGCTACCTTAGAGAAACTTTTAGGTTCAAAAATTGAGAGTAAATCTTATAATTTTGGCCTTAATATGCTAGGAAAGAATACTAAATTAAAGAATGTCCAGCATAATAAGACCCCAACTTGGGATGGAACTGAGACAAGAAAGGCATGGTCCAGGAGGTCAGTTTTATTTGACTTGCCTTATTGAAAGAGTAACTCGGTGCGTTATGTATTAGATGTGATGCATGCGGAGAAGAACATCACTGAACATTGTGTGGTCACATGCCTTGGGGGGAGTCATTTGAAGGATTCCTTGGGGGAAGTCATTCGAAGGATGGAGAAAATGCACAAAAAGACCTTAAATTATTGAAACTTAAGCCACAACTATAGTTGAAAGAAGATAGTAGGGGTAGGATAATAATTCTCCCTCATGCATTTACTTTGATGAGTGAGGAAAGAAAGGTGCTTTCAGACACAATATATAATTTGAAGGTTCCATCTAATTTTTCATCTGACTTGCAAAGGACTATGAATCCCATGATTTATATAAGTGCAAATCTCATGATCGATATGTGATCATGTAATTAGTTCCTTTATTGTTTAAGCACTATTTTTCTAAGCATAAATATTTGTGGAGGGCCATTATGCAAATTATCATCGGCTGCACACTTTTATGTCAGAAGGTAGTCAATCAAAAGCACATAGTGACAATAAAAGTAGCTATAGCCAAAGCAATTTGTGTGTTGGAGAAGTACTTTCCCCCATCATTTTTTGACATAAATATTTTCTAGTTGGTACACTTATGCGACGAGGCACTTCTTTGCGGCCCAGTTAGATATTGATAGATATACCTATTTAAAAGGTTGACGAAATTTCAAAGATTATGTCAAGAATACATGCAACATTGAAGGATCAATTGCAAATGAATACATCACCATTGAGTCATCAATATACAGTCGGGAATATATGCCTGACCCATGTAGCGTAGATAACAGTGATGAGTTCGTCGATGAGGGTGGTTAGGTAATGGGCACGCGAGTGAAATTAACAAGTTTACAACGTGACCAAGTAGCTCGTTATCTATTTGAAACTCATGAAGATGTCAAAAAATGGAAAAAGTAAGTTTATATTATTTTAACTTTTATATTATTTTAACTTTTATACTTGATCAATTTCATAATACGTTTGTCACAGTCAATGCAGGAAATATGATGTGTGTGGGAACAATAAAAGTCAAAGAATAATGGCACAATCAGACATCAAATTTAGGTTGTGGGTATCACACGAGGTAAGTATAACGAGAGATTATCTTATTAAATGACATATTACAAGCAAGCTTTAAAACGAGCCTAATTAATTTATCTATAATCTCAGCTCTCAAATATAGGTGATGCAACATCAAGGCTTGCTCGTCTAGCCACTGGACCCTTGTTCATAGCACATGAGTACAAAAAGTATCGATTGAGAGGTTATATGTTCGATTCAAGGGTGCACAAGAAAAATATAAATGTACCGAACTCGGGCATTTCATACGAGACCCTTACTTACTTTCGAGCGAGAGCGATAGATATAAACCTCATTGAAGCTGAAATGACTTACTATGGTGTTATTCGCAATATATTTGAATTGGTGAGAATGCGCTTATGTTCAAACAAAGAAATTATTTAATTAAACTCAGTTTTTCAATTAAATCCTAAAACATACATCTAGGTGTGATTGAAGATAATATGATCACACAACAACATTCAATTACAAACAAACACATAAATAAGGAAAAATCCCCCAAAGGAGAAAAACTTTTTATTTTCACTATAATTTATAATGAACAGTTTACACGGATTACAATGAAAACAAAAGTGACATACGAAATACCCTCAAGTGTCGGTTCCGATGTCGTCGACTGAAATCTCCCACAAGAACTCCAGATGGTCAGCGATGGAAAAGAGACGACTTTTCCACAAAGTTACTCCAGATGAGTAGAACGATCCATTGAGGGTTTAGAGATTCACACAAATGATAAAGGAATGACTTGTAAATCAAAAGGATGTTTGTAACATTAAAACTTGAAGTCTTGTTGTGTTTGGACTCTCCAAGACATTTTCCCAAAGACTTAAAATAAATAGCTCCGAAATAGCCCTTATATAATATTTCGAGCCTGTTAAAATAAATCTATCAGATTCGGGCTTATCTGGAGTGACGGTCCGGATCGCCCTGGGGACCCGGTCCGGATCGGTGCCCAATTTCAAATAGAGGGATCCTCATAAATACGGTCCGAATTATTTTCCATAAAAAGGTTTGGATCGGTGATATGCGTCCTGGATCATTTTCCATAAAAAGGTTCGGATTTTTGCCAAAAACTGTCCAGAGCCTTTACCTTTGGTGGTCCGGATCACCTGGAATACCCAGTCTGGATCAGCCTAGAAAAATCACCAGAAACTAGAAGCTTTCCTCTTGTAATTGTGACAACCCTCTCAAAATAATAACAGGTGGCTAGCCCAATACTAAAATAATTAGGAATCACAAGTGGATCATTCTCAGCATCAACTGACGATTCTAAAATAAACACGGCTGCCAACCACTTATCACAAAAAGAGGGTGTGAAATTTTTTATTTTAGAACATCATTAAAACAAATCATGCCACAACTAACTAACGACATAACATTTAATTAAACTAAGAGACACACACATGTTCAATTATATAAAAGAGAATGATATGAGGGTACGACAAAATCTCTAAAATGAAATACCCGAATATGCTATCGGGTCACAGACAATACAATAATCTGAGAAAGAAAATATAAAAGTGTTACGCTACACACTTGGGTATAAACCCGATATACAAATTAAATCCTAGTCTAGATACACAAGGATAGGAATCGACTATATCAAAATGCCGCAACAGTCCGCTATTGCCACAGCTCCACGAATACACTGGATGGATATCATCAATGGCGTCCTTATGGAGGAACACCTAGAATAATACAATATATATAAATAGCAAGAGAAAATATAAACGGGTCAGAGCCCGAGGTGTGAAAATATGTTATAGCAAGTGCATTGAAATGCATAACAATTATAAATGCATTATGACATGATTTAAATGGAGTCGCACTCTCCATAAAATCCAACTCACCTCTCAACTAAAGCGCGCCACTAAACGTATGCACATGATCTCCAAATAATTGCCCAAGTCTATCTAGGGCAATAATCTAACTTACCCCCAAATTATGAACATATAAAATCCATCTTAATCATAACCCTCAACTTTTACTATTCATCTTAATTATTGCCAACTTACTAACATATAAATTATACACGAACATTCTCTTTTACTAGAATTTCTCATATTCTAATTATGACATCAATATATATATATATATATATGAGTTATTAGCATCTAAGTGCTAAGGACTAAACTTCTCTCAATTCTCAATACTGCAATGCGTTTCGTGCGTGGGACATCTCGCAAGCGAAATCCAAACAAGGAACTCCCGGATACACTACTCCTTGGCAGTATTGATTATCAAGATTCATTAGGCCTTCAATGCATGATGCGTGTAACCCAAATTCTCTTTACTCAATTAATTAATGTTATTATTCTCAATTCTCAACAGTGCACGACGTTTCGTGCATGGGACGTCTCGCAAGCGAAATCCAAATAAGGAACCCCCACGATACACTATTCCTTGGCACTGTCGATTGTCGAGATAGATACTAATATAGATATATGAGCACTAAGGACTAACTTCTCCTCACTCCCAACATTGCACTGCGTTTCGTGCTTGGGACGTCTCGCAAGCGAAATTGATCGAGTGGAAAAACCGAGCGTCCGTGTAATACGCTAGTTGTTGTTATCGGCTTCCAACCTCAATACAAAAAAAAACCTAAACTTGTAACTACACTTCTTAATGAGTATAGTGGCGAGTCTGGGTATCGAATCCACAGGGAATTAGGATGTGTGAACATGACGACAAAGGTAAGGTAGTTTAATCCTAAAGTTGATGTTAAAATGAAAGAAAAGAAAAATATGATTGATGGGTTTAAATTTCCAATTGGTGATGAAATAAAATGTGCACAAAAATACTAAGAATTGTAAAGAAATTACATTTGAAAATGAGAGAAAATAGGGTGGGGTACAATCCCTCCAACCTTAACAAATTACAGTATAGAATACTAGAATTGTAAATTATTATTTTTTACTAAATCCAGTTTTTATATATCCTAAGCATTACATATATGAAGGATCTTGCCCGCATCATATGAAATCAAAGGCAAATACAAAGCGGTGAATGGAAAATTACACTTGAATAGCATTCTTAAACATCCCAAGTACCTAGGGCAAGAGGGATTAAAAGATCTGCTAAGTTTGTATAATTTCCATACACGATTCGGTCAATATTTAATTTACCCTCTATTTTCTACATGGGTAATTCACCTCGGAATGAATTCATGTACCCCAGCCCTTGAGAATTTAGCTGGACATGATTTTTCTAGGAAACAAATTCATACTAATACATGGAATTATGGATCTAGCAAACATTGGTAACAAATTGCAAAACAATTGAGAATTGAATTGAAAATAAAATAGAGAATAAATAAGAGAATGAAAAATTGATACTTGTATTCAGCAATAGGGAAAAGAGATGAACTTGAATCTAGAAAAATTCTTCTTCTTCAAACTTACAAAAAGACTCTCCAAAATCTAATTCTCTCTCTAAAATTCTATTCTACTCTCTAGAATTCGACTCCCTTTGAAATGAGGTAGGGCTTGGTCTTTTATAACACTAAGTAGCACGAATTTGATAGCTAGAATCGCTTGTTGCGCAAGTTTTCACCAGCTAATCACCTCAAAATTTGCATAATTAATGCCAGCAATTCGCACCGCCGGACCGGTCTAGACCCATATCGGTTTGGTACCGGATCGGTTCTTTTTTTCCTGACCAGATCGGTCCTGTTCCATCCAGATCAGTCCTGTTCCATCCGGATCGGTTTGGTTTCTGGTCCATTTCTCTTCATTATCGCGCAACTTCAAAACATCGTAACTTCTTCACCGTAGCTCGGATTGAGGTGCCGTTTTTTCCAGTGTTCTTTTAATTTAGAGATCTTCAACTTTATAGTTGGCCCCACCTCCGGACTAAGGCTGAAAAATTACGAAAATGCCCTTCAACTCTCCATTTCTTGGTTTCTTTCACTGTTTTGAGTTCTCTTTCGCACCAATTTGCATGAAATACCTGTAAAACACATGAGAAATACACAAAACACGGAATACTTGCCAAAAGAGGTTAGTAGCATAAATACGAGACAAATTCAAGCTATTTACACTGCACGGGATCATAAAAATACCGAAATTAAGGGAATAAATGTGAAGAATATGTGCCTAATCACACCCCCTAACTTAGAACTTTGCGCGTCCCGAGCAATGTAAATGAAATTAGTTTAAAGTTCAACTCTTGAAAATTCTTTTATTGGGATAGAATAACTTTTTCGCGGGCAAGCGATTGCATTTAGCGTATGCAACAAGCCTTTAAACCCCTAGGTTACCCTAGTAGGACGAGTTTTGTCTCGTGAGGGTTTGCAGTGAATATACCCACAAAATTCTTTATTGACTCAAATAAATATTAAAATACTTAAAAATTGTACAACTTAAACTTTTCGAAAAATAATCATCATAAATTCATATTCAAATGTCTCAAACCATAGTGTGTGTGTGCAAAAGCCAGAAATTCAACCTCAAATTTCCACCGATTGATCATTACGTTACTTTCCGAAAATTCATTTTGATTCCAATTCTTACGGATGCACTCACAAACGAATCACTCGGATTGTGGTTGTTTTCTCTCGGTATGCCTGATATAAAGAGTAAATACAATGGACACAAATTCACGCATACAAAATTGAAAAGAAGGAAATATATGGTGAAACGATCTCATCATCGGAATACAGTTATTAGGAAATGGGAACATCACCTCTATTTCACACCATTTAATCTCTCATTTAATCTTTTCATGTTTTAGCTCTCCACGCGGTAACCAATTTTGCAATTTGAACTCGGTTAGGACTTTTCTTGGGGTTAAAGTGTAAAAGGGAAAAAATGGAAATGGTAGGGAATGTTGGAATTGGAAAATGTCCTTATGATGTCCATTAGTGCTTTTTCGGGCATTTGCTCATTTTTCTCTTTCTTTTTCTATTTTCATTTTTTCTTTTCTTTTTTCTTTTCTTGCTATTTTTGTTGAGCATATCTATTTTTTTTCTTGCCCTTTTTTGTTGCACTTTTCGGACTTACTTGATGAATTTTCTCAATTTTCATAATTTCGGGCTATTTGAGTTTTTCGGGTTATCAAACGAAAGGGAAATATTATATTAGGCTCAAAGTGGGTTGCAAAGGGATAATTTTTTCACAATGTTTTTTTATGGCTAATATTTTTGGGTTAAACAAACGAGGGCCTACTTCATTATCCAAATTGCTAATCACATTACCATATGCATCTCGAGATTAATTAAGTTTAGAGATATATTTAGCACGAATTTTGAGACAACATTTCCCACATTTCCCATAACCGATCAAAATAAAGGATTGATATCATCAACGACTTATTAAAACGCTGAAAAGAACTTTGAGTTAATCATAAACTCGGATTGATTTAAAAACTCATAAAAAATTGAAAGGCTCGAAATCTCACCGGGTTTGATCAATCTCCACACTTATTCGTAAAGTCGTCAATTTTCTTTCAATTTCCATCTTCGGTCAATTTCGGCTTAGTGCAATTGAGATTGTTAACAATTTGAGACTTTAAATAGATTAAAGGTGATATTTTTGATAAATTTAAATTCCAATTTTTATTTATTTTGAACAAAAATATTTTTGGTTTTTTCAACATTTTTCATTTTTTTTTTTGGAAATTTTTGAATTTTTCTATTTTTTTTTGGCATTTTATAAATTTGTGAAGTTTTAGAAAGACGCACTTATTCCCCGGCAACAACGCCATTTTGATCGAGGGGAAATGTATCGATAGTGTCCTGCCATTCGCTTTCCTCTAAGTATTTCGACGAGCCTCTCCCGACACACTCTAAATCTCCTCTTTCACTCTTGTTCATGGGCTCACCCATGCTCTCGAATGCATTAACTAAACATACATCCCCTACCTTGCTCTCAATGCTGCAACCACTCCTCTCACTGTGCGTAACACAACATTCCCCTAATGGCTCTTCCTTGCACGTTCTTTCTTGCTTGTGTGCTTCCCCCAAAAGATCCAACCCTCGCGGTTCCCCTTCATCACCCTCTCTCTTGGAATTATTAAAAATATTTGTTTCGAGGGTCATGTTCCCGAAAGTTAATTGCATACGCCCACTTCGGGTATTGATAAGAGCATTAGCTGTAGCTAAAAATTGGCGGCCAAGGATAACAGGAACATGATTACTTGGGAGAACGGAGGGTTCTTCTTCCTAAATGACAAAATCCATCGGGAAGTAGAAAGTGTTTATTTGGACAATCACATCCTCAACAATTCCCCGAGGAAGCTTCACAGAACGATCCGCGAGCTGGAGAGTCATATTGGTGGGCTTAAGGGCCCCCAATTCTAGTTGGCTATAGATGGAATAGGGCATAATGTTAACATTAGCCCCTAGATCTATTAGAACTCTCTCGATTCGGTTTTTCCCCATGATACACGAAATAGTGGGTGCACCCGGATCTTTATATTTTAATGAAAAGTCACTCGACAAGACTGCGCTGACATTTTGGGCCAAAGAGACGTTATGGTTTACCTTTAGCTTGCGTTTCACCGTGAGTAAGTCCTTAATAAACTTAGCATACGTGGGAATTCTCTGTATAGTCTCGAGAAAAGGTAAATTAATGTTTACTTGCTTAAGGACTTCCAAAACTTCATCACGGGAGGTCGATTTGGAGTGAGAGACCAACCGTTGAGGGTATGGGGCAGCGGTGGGGGTGATGGCCTTGGGTCCACTAGTGTTTTCCTCCTCCTCACTCTCAATTAAAGGGGCATCTTCGGCCTCTCTTGTGCCGGGTGAAACCTCTTTATCTTTAGATGCATTGCGTGGGGGAGGTGACAAATCAACTACTTTCCCACTACGTAGAGTGGTAATGGCGCTACATTTCTCTCGATGGTCGTGGGATGTAGTGCCAACACTGGTTTGTCCTTGGGGAGGTCGTTGGCTTTGAGCAGGAATTTTGCCCTTCTCTTGGACATTCGATGCAGTTTGCAACCTTGAGATGCTAGTATGTATTTCATTGAACATTCGATCATACTTAGCACTGTTCTCCTTTTGAGATTGGATGAGGTGATTTAAGTTGTCCTCAGGAGATCGCCTCGGTGGAATAACATATGAACCAGGAGATGGTGATTGCATGAGGGGCTGCATATGTGTTAAACCAGGATGATTCCTCCAAGATGAATTGTACGCGTTTCCCTGGGGTGTACTAAAATGTCCGCTAACCCCTCCTATAGCTTCCACTTGCTCAGTGTATATTGCCTTGTAAGAAGGTATTGCTGGACATCCTTTGGTAGAATGACCCGCCGCACAAATGGCACACACCTCTTCTTTTTCAGCTGAGATATGTCCAGTAGCTTCTCTAAACCGAACCTCAAGAATGTCTCTTATCCTCTTTTCAAACTGATTAAGTCGACGGTCTAACAAAGTGTCCTTGTCCAATTGATAAATACCGGAAGCAGCAGGAGTGTTGGACACTTGTGGATGTCTATTTTGGCTGTTGGGGTCAGAAACATCCCCTAATTGTGTAGTCTCTGCTACGTATTTCAAATGAGCCTCAGCATCGCTCGAGTCTAATTCCCAAAATGGTCTTTCGCACATGGTTTGAACAAGTTGTTTAGATGCCAAAGTAAGCCTTTGATGAAAAAATGAAATCAAATGATGTTTCTCAAATCCATGATGTGGGCAAGCACTAACTAACTCCTGAAATCTCTCCCAACACTTGTCGAAGGCCTCATTCTCATTTTGTCGAAAAGCTTGTATTTGTGCCTTGACAGAATTGGTTTTGTGTTGTGGAAAGAACTTGGAGAGAAACTTGGTTTGCATATCTCTCCTAGATAATACGTAATTCGGGGGTAGCGACCATAACCAAGTTTTAGCTTTATCCTTTAAGGAAAAAGGAAAAAGCTTTAACCGGATAACATCTTGTGGGCAAGCTTGATCACCAAACGTCTCACATGTATCTTCGAATTCTCGAATATGGAGATATGGTTTTTCAGAATCGATCCCATGAAATGTAGGAAGAATTTGAATCATCCCATTACGAAAGTGGAACTGATCGGCATTATACGAGAGTAAAATGCAACCAGGGGTAACAGTTCTCTCTGGAAATAAAAGATCTTTCATGGGAAGATATGGTATCTCTTCCTCTCCAGCACCAATACCAACACTACCGTGCACCGACATATTGCTACCGAAAGATTCAGAATTCACACTTAGTGTTTGACTCAAAAGTGTGGAACGTCGGTAGTATGAGAATTGTCAGAGTTAGCTTCAGCAAAGGGATTTTCGTGAAATTAGGTTGGAGACAACAGAGGAGTTTGCATGAGCAACTTATGAAAGATGAGATGAGACTTTTTTTTTAAGGTCAAATTCGGGACCTAAAGTCTACCTAATTCCCCGGCAACGACGCCATTTTGATCGAGTGGAAAAACCGAGCGTCCGTGTAATACGCTAGTCATTATTATCAGCTTCCAACCTCAATACAAAAAAAGCCTAAACTTGTAACTACACTTCTTAAGGAGTATAGTGGCGAGTCTGGGTATCGAATCCACAGGGAATTAGGACGTGTGAACATGGCGACAAAGGTAAGGTAGTTTAATCCTAAAGTTGATGTTAAAATAAAAGAAAAGAAAAAGATGATTGATGGGTTTAAATTTCCAATTGGCGATGAAATAAAATGTGCACAAAAATACTAAGAATTGTAAAGAAATTATATTTGAAAATGAGAGAAAATAGGGTGGGGTACAATCCCTCAAACCTTAACAAATTACCGTATAGAATACTAGAATTGTAAATTAATTTTTTTTACTAAATCCAGTCTTTATATATCCTAAGCATTACATATATGAAGGATCTTGCCCGCATCATATGAAATCAAAGGCAAATACAAAGCGGTGAACGGAAAATTACACTTGCATAGCATTCTTAAACATCCCAAGTACCTAGGGCAAGAGGGATTAAAAGATCGGCTAAGTTTGTATAATTTCCATACACGATTCGATCAATATTTAATTTACCCTCTATTTTCTACATGGGTAATTCACCTCGGAATGAATTCATGTATCCCATCCCTTGAGAATTTAGCTGGACATGATTTTTCTTGGAAACAAATTCATACCAATACATGGAATTATGGATCTAGCAAACATTGGTAACAAATTGCAAAAAATTTGAGAATTGAATTGAAAATAAAATAGAGAATAAATAAGAGAATGAAAAATTGATACTTGTATTTAGCAATAGGAAAAAGAGATGAACTTGAATCCAGAAAAATTCTTCTTCTTCAAACTTACAAAAAGACTCTCTAAAATCTAATTCTCTTTCTAAAATTTTATTCTTTTCTCTAGAATTCGACTCCCTTTGAAATGAGGTAGGGCTTGGTCTTTTATAGCACTAAGTAGCACGAATTTGACAGCTAGAATCGCTTGTTGCCCAAGTTTTCACCAGCTAATCACCTCAAAATCTGCATAATTAATGCCAGCAATTCGCACCGCCGGACCGGTCCAGACCCGGATCGGTTTGGTACCGGATTGGTTCTTTTTTTCCTGACCAGATCGGTCCTGTTCCATCCGGATCAGTCCTATTCCATCCGGATCGGTTTGGTTTCTGGTCCATTTCTCTTTATTATCGCGCAACTTCAAAACATCGTAACTTCTTCACCGTAGCTCGGATTGAGGTGCCGTTTTTTCCAGTGTTCTTGTAATTTAGAGCTCTTCAACTTTCTAGTTGGCCCCACCTCCAGACTAAGGCTGTAAACTTATGAAAATTCCCTTCAACTCTCCATTTCTTGGTTTCTTTCACTGTTTTGAGTTCTCTTTCGCACCAATTTGCATGAAATACCTGTAAAACACATGAGAAATACACAAAACATGAAATACTTGCCAAAAGAGGTTAGTAGCATAAATACGAGACAAATCCATGCTATTTACACTGCACAGGATCATAAAAATACCGAAATTAAGGGGATAAATGTGAGGAATATGTGCCTAATCAGAAATCCAAACAAGGAACCCCTCGATACACTACTCCTTGGCAATGTTGGTCGTTGAGGTCCATTATGACCTCGATACCCAAAGTATTATATACTCATAATTAATTTCTCTTTATTTTCTCATAATTGATTCATCACAATTTAAGTCCGGTTACAATCTCTCGGAATGAGATTCAAGCAATCTTCTTATGTCTCTTTACTCTAGAGACAATTATGATATCACATAATCATATAGAATTTGTATACTATTCACACAAGTATAATAATAACCATCCCAACGAGCTATAACTCAAGGATGCAGGTTCTCAATTTCTATCATCTACTAGGGAATCACTCACATATCATCCTGGGTACCAACGGTCGGAATCTCACACCGCCTTGGTAAAACAACCATAACACAACGTACGGGAAGCGGTCATAGCTCCCCCCCGAAAATGAGATGAAACATACCCACCACGTCTCACCCCTAATAAAAACAATCACACAATAATAAATGGACTCTATAACCTGGGGAATATCCAAACCCTGCTCCTCAAGCCAGGGGTCTCACCCTCATCGTGCAACTTCCCATGATAGCAAGGAGGGGGTATGCATCACTATATATATATCATTCACACAAGATATACATACATCATCACATCATATAATTGTATACCATCACGCAAGGTATAGATATCACACTATTTACATACTCATTGTACGCTCTTAGGCGTAGATGAAATACTATCATTATTTAGTATATTTTACTCTCGATATACTATTCGTCAATAACTCACATAACTTCCCCACTTAGTATACACTATAGTATTTCTCACTTGAAGTTCACACCTCACTTCTATTTATATGAATCGTCTTTCAATTCCGTTTACAATGAGGATATTCTTTATATCCTAATGCACCTCGATCAGCATTTATTGTATATGTAAAACATCTCCCAATTCAATTTACATTAAGGATACTCTCTAGATCCATATGCACATCTATCAGCATTTATTATTCTCAATCCATAATATGGTTCAATCAATCATAAGAACCATTAAAGTAATCCCATTTGGGATTTGATCCTACAATCCATTATCACTAAGCACATCCTAAATCTTTCTTATAAGCCCATAATTAACTGCACACCGAATTCTCAATGATAGTGGGCTTCCCCACTTAGTCAATACGATTCTCTAATCGGTATCTCTCAAATTAAGTCCATATGACCCAAACAATTTCTCATGAGGGAAACTCCCTAAAAGTCTCCAAAACACGCTTCTCATAACTCCTATAGAGGTTACCAATCAATAACCTCAAATGAAACGGGATGAAATTCTCCCTAGAAAAACATCCCCAAAATTGCCCTATTTTCGAATCGATTCGGGCCCAATCCGAATCGATTCGGCCCTGCGAATCGATTCGGCCTCCAAGGAGGGTCGAATCGATTCAGCCTCCATGGTGAATCGATTCGGGTCATAAGACCTAGGCTTCTGTCTCAAGCCGAATCGATTCGGTCACTCAGACCTGGGCATCTGCAACTTTCCGAATCGATTCGGTAAGGGGCCGAATCGATTCGGCTCCTCAGAAACTTCGAAAATGGCTATTTTTCCTTAAAAGCAAAACCCCCCAAAATCAATGTAATCCTCTCCTAACCATTTTTTTCAACACAAACATATTATTATCATCAAAACTCTTTATATAATTCAACCCAACTAATTTTATACCCTCAAATCCATATATACACCACAAATCTAAGATTTACCCAAAATCTAGGTTTTAACAAACTAAACCTAAAATCCATAAATTTGATCCACAAACCATGAAATAATTGATACACAACAATTATTTAGCAAGTTTAATCACTTGCCTCAAATTTGTAGGGTCTGAATCCTCCATGAGATCGCGTAATGGCCGAAAATCTCCCAACTTCTCTCTTTCTCTTCTCTTTTCTTCCTCTCTCAATTTCTTTCTTTCTCTTTCTCTCTAAGGAGATTTCTATCTCCCGTAGGCTTAATAAGCCTTGTCTCCCAAAATACACAACTTTAAATGATAATACACACTTTAAATGACTCGGTCACTTTAATTCGAGCCAAACGAACTTAAAATATTTTGAAACCCAAATAGACTCCAAGTACAGTCATTTCGACTTTCTCGACCCTTTCGAACACAATGACACACTCAGAATCGTCATTCGAATCACTTTCTAACAACTTAGTTTTGACCTCAAATGCCAATTTAATTATTCTCCAATTAAAGTAATATTTATTTCTCCCAAAATAAATAATTTATTATCTAAAAAATCTCGGGTTGTTACAGTAATTCGGATCCGTCTTTAAGGCAACTATGAGCATGAACATTCTTGACGGTGTATCGGTATACGACATACAAAACTGAGATGGACATTTATAAATTTATGTCCTAACAAAACTCTCCCTATGTCTATGCCGGTACATACATAAAAACATCCGAATTATGCTATCTCACTAAATACAAATGTCATATAATTTAATATCCCCATAAAACCCTCTAACTGGAAATATTAAGAGACATGTCTTCAAACAAACTCCATCATCTTCAAATGTTCAAAAACTTTCTTTTTCTTTGTCAACATCAAGGAGTACAATAAATACCTACACAGATGTGACAAGAAACAAACAAATACCCGTGATGTGCAATAATTTGAAATATAATGATAAACACAAAGAATCATCAATTAAGGTTAAGCAAATCATTAGTAAATCAAACAAACAATTGTCCCCCATAATTCGTTCTCCCCCATTTTATGACGTCTCCAAATAGACAAATATGAGAATCACAAAGAAATAAAAAATGAAGAGTGTCACAAGGTAATAAACTTTCTCTTTTTGAATTTTTCAAAATGTTTCACACAATATATACAACAAAGAATCACACAAAAACAACCAAGACGGTGATAGAGGAAATGTAGGGGTGTGATCAAATTCGATAGGAAAATCAATGCATACAAACATAACATATGTGCACGATGAATATCGAATACTCCTAACGAATGCACTCAACATATTCATTAGGTGAAAAAATGGAATTATAAGAAATTGACTCAATCAAATCAGCAAATCAAAGCTCAAAGTGATTTCCACACCAATAACGTCCAAAACTATTTAATGTTTTTTCAGGACTTTCAAGGAAGTGCAAACCCGTTTAAATTCTCCAACCAAACCCTCTCATATTTATATTTTCTTTTAGAGGAGATCTAAATTCTCAAACATTGGAGAATTGATGTTGAAACCTAATGGCCCATTTTTGGCATGAATTTCTTTTTATTGTCTTTAAATTTTTCAGGCTCTTTTAACCTCTTTGGGCCTTGGATAATTAAAATGCCTCAATTTTTTTGGTCTGATTTAACGGTGGCTTAGTATTCGCAAAGGCTAAATGAGTACCTTTCGCAACCCTTCTCCGTTTTCAAATATCACACAATCTCACCAAACGGTTTTTACATGCATTCCAATCTTGTCAAGTTTTATCGCATATGGTTCATTGTATAGACAAAATTGAGATGGAAACACTCAAGCCAACATGTGATAGACAAGTAAAATAATTAAATAAAGCCGTGCATGTGTGCAATAAAGGATATAAGGAGCCGAACATGTAGACAGATATCACTAATCACATCTCATAGACGCCAAATAATGTAAAGCACATGGATGAAATGATGTAGAGTCTCAAATCACTATCAAACAATCACATGGAGTATGGACATGAAGTTGAGACTCGGCTATCTTAAATTCTCACCCGTAAAAGGTGTAAACAAAATACAAAATCTTTTTGAGTTTTTCAAAAGTTTATAAGAAGAAAATATTTTTTTCTTTTTCAATTTTGCCAAAAGAAACGGAAAATCTTTTTGGATTTTTCAAAAAAATATTAAAAAGAAAGCCAAAAAAAATATAAATGATACAAACTAGCAATAAGAAACATAACATATGAACATGACAATGCATCCTATCCTAGACAAAAACTAACCCCCTCAGTCAACTGTGCAAATACCTAGAGACTTCCTAAGACTCGTATCTTAGGGCATCTAAAGGCTTCGTCAGAATATCGTCTAACTGGAGGTCGGTAGATCTTCTCTTCAAATAACTCACGAATAAAGTGCTCGCGTATCCTAATGTGTTTTGTGCGCGAATGTTGGACTGGGTTATGGGATATGTGTATCGTGCTCGTATTATCACGAGATGGTCATGGTGTACTGTGATATCCCATAATCCTCTAACATCTGCTTCATCCACATAAGTTTTATGGAGTAACTTTCGGCAGCTATGTACTCAGCCTCCGCAGTGGATAAAGAGATGGAATTTTTCTTCCTGCTCAACCAAGAGACAAGAGCAGAACCAAAAAAGACACAACCACCAGAAGTGATCCTACATCCATCTGCATCCCCAGCCCAGTCGGCATCCGAATATGCAGACAAACGGTCAGTGGTATCAAAGGAATACCAAATGCCTTGGGAGAGAGTCCCACTTACGTATTTGATAATACATTTAAAAGAGAGTAAGTGCGACTCTTTAGGGGACGCCTGATATCGCACAACACTAAAGGAGATATCAGGACGACTAGCAGTCAGATAGAGAAGACTGCCTATCATACTCCGATATAAGGTTTACTCAACGTCCTTGCCTGAAGTGTCCTTTATAAGCTTTGTAGATGTACTAATAGGTGTACGTGCGTGCTTAGCGGAGTCTAAACCAAATTTCTTCACTAGGTCTCTAGCATACTTAGATTGGGAGATGAACAAACCATCCTCTAGCTGACGAACCTGGAGACTAAGGAAGAAAGTAAGATCACCTATCATGCTCATCTCAAACTCACTTTATATCTCCTCCTTAAAGTAGTGAGCATGGTGAGAGCACATGGACTCAAAGACTATATCATCCACATAGACCTGGGCAACCAAAATAGCACCGTCATGTCTCCTGACGAATGATATCATATCAACTCCCCCTCTCTTAAAGCCACTGGATAAGAGATAGGAAGTAAGCCTCTCGTACCAAGCATGAGGTGCTTGCTTCAAACCATACAAGGATTTTCTTAGATAGTAGACGTGTTCAGGCTGCTTAGGATCTTTAAACCCTTTTGATTGTTCCACAAAAACCTCCTCCTGTAGAATGACATTCAGAAAGGCACTCTTGACATATATCTGATGTAACTTGAAGCGCATATGACATGCGATGGCGAGCAGTAAATGGACGGACTCAAACCTCGCAACAGGAGAAAATATCTCGTCAAAATCTACACCCTCTATCTGTGTATAGCCCTGAGTGACGAACCTAGCCTTATTTTTTATGATAGTACCTGTCTTATCCATCTTATTCTTGAAGATCCATTTGGTACCTATCACATTAATCTCACTAGGTCGGGGTACTAATTCCCAGACATCATTCTTTTGAAATTGAATCAACTCATTTTGTATCACAGAGATCCAGTGTTCATCCTTGAGTGCTTCTTTATAGTCCTTGGGCTTGACTTTAGATGTGTAGCCGATATGGCTAACAATATTCTCTAGCTGAGCACGAGTATTGACCCCTAGGGTGGTATCTCCTAGAATAGACGTAGGGTCATGACTCTTGTGAACCCAAGTAGGTGTGTCCCCTAGAACAGGAGTAGGGTCCACCCTGGGTGTGGGAGACACAGTGGGATCAATAATAGGGAGAGTGTCATCCTCACTCAAATGAGTGAAGTCAACAGACGTCGATGGTTTGTTATCTTGCACAGTGACGTTTATTGACTCCATCACCTTAGAGATTTCTAGGTTAAAAACCCGATACGCTATACTATTCGATGAATATGCTAACAATATTCCCTCGTCCCTTAGGGAGTTAACCTTTTCTAATTGCTCTTTATCCCGTATGATGTAGCATTTACTCCCCAAAACACGAAAATATGCAATATTGGGATTTTTTCTAGTCCATAATTCATAGGGCGTCTTTAGTGTGTGCAGACGAAGGTAAACCCTATTCACCGTATGGCATGCAGTAAACACTGCCTATGCTTAAAATCTCCTAGCAACTTTATGACCTAGAAGCATAGATCTAGCCATTTTCTGAATCATCATATTCTTTTTCTCAATAATTCCATTTTGCTGAGGAGTCTTCACAGCAAAAAACTCATGTTTGATTCCTAGGCTATCACAATAAAGATCTACTTGTTGCTCCGTAAATTCAGTGCTATTATCACTACGCTTTCTATTGATAGCAACACCGTATTAGTTTTGTAGGATACGACACTTGGTCGTCAGAAACTTAACAGCATCTGATTTCTCTCTCAGAAATACCATGATAGAATATCTAGAGAAATCATCTCCCATCACTAGGATATACCTCTTACCGCCCAGACTCTCTGTACAAGTAGGACCCATAAGATCCATGCATATCAACTCAAGTACTCGTGAAGTGGTAATGGAATTCAACTTTCTGTGGGGGCTACGAACTTGCTTTCCCAACCAACAGGGTCCAAAAATCATGGAAGTTGGCTTTCCAAGTGTTGGCAAGCCACGTACTAGGTCCTTTTTAGTTAATATTGTCAAATCTCTAAAGTTCATGTGACCTAGACGTTGGTGCCACAGATCCATAGGAGTGATCATGGCACTGTTGCAGATAAATGAGAACTTGGGCACAGTCCCATAGCAATTATCCTCTGTCCTCACCCCTTGCAATAAAAGTTTAACGACTTGATTATAGACATTACACGCATCCCGGACAAACTTTACTGCAAAGTCAGCATCGCATAGCTGACTAATGCTGAGAAAGTTTGCTTTCAAACCTTTGACGTACAAAACATTCTCTCGCTTAGAAAATCCTGGTAACTCTGCTGTACCTCGTTCTACGATGCTAGACTTGATCCCGTCTCCAAAGGTGACTTTACCTTCCTTATGATCCTCTAGGTAGGTAAAAAATGAGACATCACCTGTCATATGTCTGGAGCACCCACTATCGAAATACCATTGCGAGGTATTTTGTGCTTTAAGAGCAACATGTGCAGCAAGGTCTTTTATGTCGTGCTTAAGCACCCAAGATGAGGTAACCTTTTATTTTCCCTTGTCAATGTTGGTTCTAGTCGGGTTTATGGAAGTATCCACATACGGAAGGGAAATTCGCTGGAATTCTGCCATTAAATTCTGAGATGTGGTGACTAGGAACTCAACCTGATCTCTAAGACTCGAGAAATCGCTAGTGGCGGGTGGCAGAGCAGTACTACGTCGTGTCCAACCCAAACTATAGTAAAACTCTTTGAGGCGGCCCTTTCTTTTGCAGTGGTTACAAAAGTACACAGTCTTAGTCCGACCTTAGTTTTCTTTTCTTGGCCAAACGTTTCTTCTTAGTTTTTTACGAGGGCCATATGGAGTCGTTGTAAACTTAGGAACTGGTCTAGGTGCGATTTGGAACGTGGAGGCACCATCGAAACCTATTCTCTGCCTTTCGCTAAAACCTAAAGCGGGATCGCGGAGCATCTTTTCCATCTTTCTAGATCTGTCCTCAATTTGAACCTTGACTTCCCGTGCTCTCTCAAGACCATGAGTAAGCTGGGCTACAAGGGCTTGAAGTTTCTTCGGAGCTTCCAGGGAGGAATTGAGCTCACTCGTAAGACTTGCCACTTACTTAGTTAAGTCCCCTTTTTCTTTCTCTAAACAAATATCTCTCTCTCTCTAAACTGACTCTCTCTCTCAACACAACTAGTCTCTCTCTCAACATAGGCGGACTCTCTCTCTCTCTCAAGGCAGTGCAGGTGGAGGAATCTCTTTCTCTCGCTTCTCCTAAATCTTCCTCTAAATAGGTGATCCTAATAACTAACGCTCTGTTATGTTTTTTGGTTTTAAATGACTCGGTATATAACTCGGCGTAGACACGTCGAAGATCACTCTCTCTCTCACTTGTGGCATCCTCCCCCTCACTCACTTCATTTTCACTGTCGAGGTGTCCCTGTGAAGTAGCATCCTCATTGTCGTGAGGATCACTAGAGGTACTCACATGACTAGCCATGAATGCGGTGAAGTTACATTCATGCGATGACTCATCTCCAGAGTCCATTGACTCGACCTCACTATCATCACTAAGGGTAGTGTTAAGGAGAACTTTGCCTTTTTCTTTGGCAAGTCTATTCAACCTAGTAGCACACTCAAAAGATCTATGACCCTTACTGTCACACTCATAACATCTCTCACCGTGTTTCTTAGGAGGGTCTTTATTATATTTTTCATTTTTCTTTTCAAACTTGTTTTTCTCAAAATTCATTTTATCCTTGAAATTTTTTTTTTCTTGAAATTGAGATTTTTCTTGAAATTTTTTGCAAACAAGGCCAAATCATCTAAATCAAGGTCACACTCGAAATTTGATGCTTCTTTCTCCCTTTTTCCAGATGACTCTTCTCTCTTTCTTGTCGACCCCTTACTCTTCCTATCCTAGGCTTGAAGTAATATGCCTTTATTTTTAGATTTTATCGTGTGAGGGAACATATCAATTTCATATGTCTGGAGGTCTCCTACCAACTCTTCTAATTTCATATCTCTTAAAGTGTTTAAATATTTTAGCAAAGTGACTTTGGGGATGAAACGCTTAGGCAAAGTTCTCAAAATCTTTTTAATCACCCTAAAATCAGGAATATGCTCACCAAGGTTAAATACTGTTGTTAACAATATCAGACAAATGAGCATAGTAATCATCAAAGCATTCAGATTCAAGCATAGTGATTGTTTCAAATTGTGTAGTTAGATTTTGTAACTTTGATTCTTTAACAACATTAGTGTCTTCATGGGTAAGTTGGAGAACATCCCATGCCGCTTTAGACGTGGTGCACATCATTATCCGACGGAACTCGTCAGGAGTGACAGATCCAGAAATGGCACTCAGACCTTTAGAATTAAATGTGGACCATTTTTGTTCATCCTCAGTCCATTGGGTTACATGTTTTAAGTTTGTCACATTATCAACTGTGACTGTGGGATGTGACCACCATTTTTCAATTAGAAACCACACACGTTCATCAATGGCTTTAAGAGAAGATTTCATATGGGGTTTTTAGTACGCATAATTAGACCCGTCAAAAACTAGAATTTTACTAAACGGTTTTTCCATTTGAACAAACGCCTTTTCAAGAAATTAATTTTTTAACGAAATTGATATTCAGAAAGTTTTTGCGGAAAATTACACGAAAAAGTTGTGTAAGAGTCTCTGATACCAATTTGAGAGTGCGCTTATGTTCAAACAAAGAAATTATTTAATTAAACTCAATTTTTCAATTAAGTCCTAAAGCATGCATCTAGGTGTGATTGAAGATAATATAATCATGCAACAACATTCAATCACAAACAAACACATAAATGAGGAAAAATCCCCCAAAGGGGCAAAATCTTTTATTTTTACTATAATTTGTTAAGAACGGTTTACACGTATTACAATGAAAACAAGAGTGACATATGAAATACCCTCAGGTGTCGATTCCGATGTCGTCGGTTGAAATCTCCCACAAGAATTTCAGATGGTCAACGATGGAAAAGATACGACTTTTCTAGAAAGTTACTCCAGATGAATAGAACGATCCATTGAGGGTTTAGAGATTCACACAAATGATAAAGGAATGATTTGTGAATCAAAAGGATGTTTGGAACATCAAAACTTGAAGTCTTGTTGTGTTTGGACTCTCCAAGATATTTTCCCAAAGACTTAAAATAAACAGTTCCGAAATAGCCCTTATATAATGTCTCGATCCTGTCAAAACAAATCTATCAGATTCGGGCTTATCTAGAGCGGCGGTCCGGATCACCCTGGGGACCCAGTCCGGATCGATGCCCAATTTCAAATAGAGGGATCCTTAAAAATACGATCCGAATTGTTTTCAATAAAAAGGTACGGATCGGTGAAATGCGATCCGGATCATTTTCCATAAAAAGGTCCGAATCGCTGCCAAAAACTGTCCAAAGCCGTTACCTTTGGTGGTCTGGATCACCTGGAATACCCGGTCTAGATCGTCCTGGAAAAATCACCAGAAATTAGAAGTTGTCCTCTTGTAATTCGAATTCGTCTTTAAGGCAATTATGAGCATGAAAATTCTTGACGGTGTATCGGTATACGACATACAAAAATGAGATGGAAATTTATAAAATTATGTCCTTACAATTGGACTATATAAGCTTCAAAGAGGTTGTGTTTTACTATGATTGGGTAAGAGTTGAGGATAAAAATACGTGTAAAGTTGATCCTAGTATTGGTATGATCATGGTTGACTTGTCCAAGTTCAAGATCAACGATCATGTGAATGATGAGCCATTTGTTTGAACTTTTCAAAAGATCAAGCAAGTATTTTACTCAGAGTATATCAACAACGAGCCATGTTCAATCGTCATACACGCGCCACAACGTCTAAATAGTAGCGTAGATGACTTGGCTGCTCCTATAGAATATTAATCCATTTTATATGATAACCCAAATTTGAAACAATTTTTAGATTTGTAATAAGTATTCCAATTATTTAAAACGATATTTAGTTTGGTTTATGATATGGATTTTTATTCTTCTAATGTCATTAATTTGAATTCTTCTAGTGCTTTGTTATTATCGAATAACAGTTTAATGCATTTAATCATTTAGATTTGATTAGTTTTTGTGAATTTGAATCAAAATTAGTTGGTTGGTTAGTGAATATGTTAATTTGGATTCTAATCAGTTTAAGCATTACTTCAAAGTCCGTGACATAACCCGAATTTGAAATAATTATTAGATTATATCTATTCCAATTATTTAAAGCAATGCTTGATTTGGTTTATGATATTGATTTGTATTCTTCTATTGTCATTAATTTGGTTTAGTAGATATGTCAAAATAATTCATTATTTATATTTCTAAATCATTTTCTCATATATATGTTTCTAATAATAATAATTTTTTACAGGAAATGTCTATATCAGGGCGTCAGGGAAGCGAGGGTGAGGAAGGCTCGCCTAGCACTAGGCCCCCAAAGCGGGGCAAGTTGGGGACCTCAAATGAGAATAAGACGACCTTACAAGCTAGGGCATTGGAATTACTAAAGACGATTATTGGGCTCGGGTACACGGATTGAAGGAGGGTGGGTGCCCTATGAGCTTAAGATATGTCCATTTGGGGGGCATTATAGCTACTTGCTTACTTTCTTTTTGTTTTGTATTTATATTTATATTTTATTTTATCTTATATTTTAAATATTACTAGCTCACTTTTTTTTTGTACTTGTTTGATAAGAACAATTCATCATGCCCCCACAAGCACGCAACTTCACGTTGGAATAATTAAGAGATCAATATAAAACCTGGAAGAAAAATTTACGTGTACGGTACTTTGGTCGGGACCGAGAGTCTATCTTACGACGTAGGGATATAGTACCCGAGAAGGAGCCTATCTCATTGGCAACCTGGCAATAGTTTGCCGATAATGAGATCTCGAAGTGGCAATTGTCTTTTCGTGAATCGGAGAAGGCAAATCAGGCCAAGAAGGTCGCCGTGCATATGTCTTACGCCTAGGTGGACCATAAGATGGCCAGTTTTGAATGTCCTTTCATTTTAGCTTTATTTTATTCTATTTAGTGACAATTATATATTACTTCACTAATTTTGCATCATTTTATTTTAGGATACGGGGAATGGTACTGGGGGTAAGCCACATAGGCTGGATGCCTATGTGACAATTCGAACGAAGAAAGGGAAGGATAAGGAGGTGGATCCGATCGTGGCCGCCACTATTGTAAGTTATAATTTTAATTACGTTATAAAAAAATTATAATCACATACTTTTTATTGCTTTATCTAATCGTGTACTTTTTTGTTGTTTCAGAAAAAGATTAAAGAAGTGCACAACTCGCAGAGTGATGCCGATAAGGCATCTCTAGCTACGAATGCACTAAGCCAAGTGCTCGGGCAGTATTACAAGGGCCGTACTCGGGGGGTGAGCTCTCGGGTGGGGAAATCGAGGTTCATTGGGATTGCGCTGAGAAATACTGAACTGACATGAAAGGTGAACGAGTTGACAACCAACAATGCCAAGAAGTTTGCCAACTTGGAGAGAACAATGCAAAAAATGTATGCATTTATCAAGCGTGCTCTTAAAGGCGAGGTTGAGTCCAACTCTGAAAAGGGAAAGGAGAAAGTGGTGGATGAGGGGACCACTGCTCCGTCTTTCACACCCTCACCCTCACCCTCACCGATACCTCTCTCATCTTCATATGACATATTCGCCACCTCCACCCATATTCCCTTGTCCCAAGGCTATTTTCAGCAATTGGTTGTCCTAGTGTGTGTATCGTAGACACACGGGGTGGCGATAGAATAACTAAGAGGTTGAGGGACCCAAATAAACACCTAGGTAACTTGTTGCATAACCATCCGTTGAAACCACACGAGGCACGAGTCTGCGTCACGGAAGTATTTGTGGGGAAAAAGAATGAACCTGTGTGGTTGAGCGAACAGTGCAGCGTTCGGACTATCGAGGGCTATCTCAATTCTTATGTAGTATCACCTACTTTTCACCTTCAAAATAATGAATGAACAATTTGTAATAATTCGATTATTTGTTTAATATTTGATTATTATGAATTTGAATATTGAATATTGTTTATTGTTTATTATTTGGTAATGAATGAATGAATATTATATGTCATCGTTTGTTATGAATGAATGAATGTTGGTTGAGAAAATATATCATATACTCGTTGTAATAGGTGATAATATACTGCTGGCAGTGATCATTCTGCCCAACAGTTTTTTTTACAACTGCCCAGTATTTCCATGGACTTTGACCGTGACAAGTCCGTGTTAAGGAATACTTGTCACGGACTTTGACCATGATATGTTCGTTATATGTTAATAATTTTCAAGGACATATCACGGTCAAAGTTCGTGAAAGTAATCCTTATCACGGACCGTGACACGTTCGTAATAAGAAAAAATGTGTCATGGACTTTGACCATGACACCTCCTTAAAAAAAATATTGTCACCCCCATACATCTCACGGTCTTTGATCGTGAAAAGTTCGACTTGCCAAGGTTTTGATCGTGACAAGTTGCCCATTTTGGTGTGGTGAATCTTCATAAAATTATTTTGGAATCTGACTCTAGATACCTAGTTCAATGCATGTAGAAGGATTCAGATTCTTTCTGGGAGATAAAAAGAAGGAAAAAGCAGATTCATGCACTTACTAACCATTACTGTGAGATCCACTTCAAGTATGTGTCAAGAAAGGCAAATTCGGTGTGGATTGGCTTGGGAAGAGGAGTTTAGCTAGGGATCTGCCTCATGGCTGCCGTCTCCACCTCCCCCTCCTATTGTTGATATTATTAGGCAATATTTTCCACAAGAGGAGTTGGGTGACTTAGTGAAAGTTTGGTTAGATCCGCAAGAGGGCCTGTGTTTTCTTGATTGATCTACTCTCATTTTGGAAGAGAGAACTTGGTTTTTTCTCTGTTTTTTCATCTGGTAGTTTTCTTCTCTCTCTAAGAGGAAGACGAAATGTTAGGTTGTGTAATTGTTTTCTTTTGAGCTAAACGTGTAAGTTGAGGGGCATATGTGTAGGCCAAACAGTGTAAGGCTGAACACGTGTGTCTCATTTCTTAATTTTCACCCACAGTAAATCTCCCCCATTATTGAAAATCATCCTTGGCTGATGATTAAAAAAAATGGAGAAGTGGCAACAAATTTTTCTGAACGTGATAATAAATTCATGGTGGCGCGGTAGTTGAAATGCCATGACGCAACCCATGGAGAAAATGTAGAATATGATCATATGACATTTCCAATTATTACACAAATGTTTTCACGATAGTTGAGTTGTCGCGTGAGTTTACAATTTATCTGACCGATACGAGAATTTCACAATTTTATCAGCATAAAATAAATGTAGTTGTATTCAAGCTATATAACATGGCAAAATTGCATCAACGGTTAGAGATTGTCTACAATCTTTCTTTTTGTCCAACCCAAAATTAGTTGTTAGTCCTTTATTGCTACAAAATTTTCAATGTAGAATATAAATACTACAACCGATTTAAACCATACCCAATCGACTATGTCGAGGGGACACTTTAATATTCTTGATCTTCCGACAAGGCCTGATGAACGAGTCTTTTTTTTTTTCTTTCATTTTTTTCCCTAGTATTAGTGTTGGTACTCAATAGTTATGCATGTTTGGGTATTGACCTCTCTTAAAAAATTATTGCACTATTAGCCCCAGATTTTATCTAAAATTTCCATTGAAAATTCGATTTTTATGTTATTTATGTAACAAAAAGACTCTTACTAGAGATTTTAAACAAAAAAGGAATAAAATAGAAAAATCAACTCAGTGCCCCCTGTGCGCGTGCGCGTGCACGCACACACACACATTTATATATATAAAAAAAATCCATACACACATAGAGATATAGAGCAAGGCTCCTATACATCATGTTCCCTACATCACACCTAGTTCTATGCCCTAAAAGATTTTTTTTTTAATTTTTTTTTATTTTACCTATGGAGTTAACCTTCCAATCAATACATGTTCAAAAAATTAGGTAAAAATATAATTTCTAGCTATTTTTTAAAAATCCAACAAAAGTTTTGAAAATACATCATAAACGTGCAAGCGAATATTTGTGAATTTTTTAAAAATAGATAGAAAATGTATTTTGACCTAATTTTTTTAACACAACACGATTGAAAGGGATTGAAAGGTTATTTCAATAGAAAAATAAAAAATTTGGAGAAATGATTTCTTAGGGCCTAGAACTAAGTGTAATGTATAGTGTAATGTATAGTGTGATGTATAGAATGTAATGTTGGAGAGAATTCCTCTCTCTCTCGCTCTCTCTCTCTCTCACACACACACGCACAAAGAAAAATAAAATTCGAATATGAGCTCTCACTCATCTCGTTTCTTGAAACTTTTGTGGATGTGTTTGCTTTTTCTCACAAAACAATCAACAAAAATATCCAAAATTATGTGATGAATTTCAATTATTTGTTTTGAGATTTATAGAAATTTGTTGGGTGTATCCTAAAAATTTAATGCATTTTTGGGGTTATTCTAAAAAATTTTCATGTTAAAAATATTATTCTTAGGGTTATAATGAGTCATGGTAGCCCATAAAGAAAGAGAGAGACAGAGAGAGACCAAAACGAAACTAATGGGTTTCAAAATCCAATAACTTGTAAGCCTCATTTTGGTAACCTCTGTATGCATTTAAGCCCTGCATTTGGATGTGCAGGTCTGGTGTATTGGGTCTAGATAGTTGTGTGTGTTTTGTTGGGTCTAGTTTTCGGCAATTGTTGTATAATGTGCGAATTCAGTTTTTTACTAAATGTATGGTTAAATATAATTTACAATTTAAGAAATCATTTCACTTATTTGCTAGTCTATTTTATTTTCAAATGTGACAAAAAGTCGGAGAATAACATTATAAAGAGAAGTGGTGACATTAACTTAACTAGGTGTTGTTGAACAGATGATGTGGTAATTTTGCAAGAGAGCTAACTACATTTATTGGATGAATGGTAATTGGTGGAAGGCCGAAGACATACGAAACAATTGTCGAGCCTTAAATTTTTAAGTTAATAACTTTGAGTAAAATAAGGAAATCTAAAATAAAAATACGTGGAATCCGTTACAACAAGGAAGCAAGAACTCGAGTGACAATCACTATGCATGGAATAAACAAAAGGTGAACACGGGAGCTAGACCCGTCAAAATGTCACTTGACACGACAACACGACACAAAATTATAAATTAACGAGTTTAGGTTTATCGGGTTGGGTTAATATCGGGTCAACACTATAGACCCGTTATGATAACGGTTCGTGTTTGAGAATTTGGATACACCCGATTACACCCGTTTGTACCCATAAAAAGCCGCTAACACTAGCTTAACTCTTTATTTAAAACTTATCTTTGATATATTTTGTAATATTTGTAAATTTTGGGTAAAGAATATTTTATTTTTCGGATCCTATTAGTGTTAGCATTTGGAATTTATGATGTAGGAATTAATTATATTGTTTTTTTATGAAGAATTTAATACTTAATGGGTGTTAATGGTTTGAGTCGTGTGACCAGTAATAGTAATGGTTCGGGTTTGGGTTTGTTATTTGGTATCTGTTTGTTAATGGGTCGTGTATAATTGAGATGTTTTTAATACGAACCCGATATCATACGACACGAACACGATCCAACACGATTCGTTAACATGCCTAACTGAAGCCACCAACGCAACCTTGTCATCATAACCAAAAGCCCTAAACAAGTCGAATGGAAAATGTTATAACTATGGAAACTCAGGGAGATCTAAAGAATGATTTTACCAAACCACGTGCACTAGGTGGAGCTTGCTTTCACTGCGTGGAATGTGAACATCAAATCAAGAATTGCAAAAGGAAATAGAATGAACTAGTCGTGTCATAATATGGTGTGTGGTGCTACATTGAATTCAAATAATACTATTAAAAGAAGGGCAAATCCAGTGCATGAGACTCCCGCCACTGCAGGTGGGGGGGTCAGATATATGCAACCTTACCATTGCATACGCAGAGAAGCTGTTTTCGCGCATATAATAGTACTAATATATCTAAAACAAGCATTTACATAATTGTCATCCCCGGCTACACCCACTCACCTTGGAGTTTGAATTGGTCATTTATGTTTACTTTTTTGTTTGCGTGCTTGATCTTGCTAAGGAATACAAAGATTTTTTTAGGGAGCATTTTTTATTTTTTGTTGATATGCAAAGATGAAAGGGTCAATAATCTTCAAATGATATGTAAACCAAATACATTGTTCCTGCCATAACACTAGAAATTTTGCATAATCACTTGATTGCTCATATAAAGTGAACTTAAAACATACACTAATTAAGCAACAAAAAAAGCAAAAATAAGAAGAAAAGGAATGAACAAGAACTCCATAAATTTGGGATATAATATAACCAATTCACCCATGTAACATAAATGGATGAATCAATTAGTACGTATATGAATACCAATTGCAACTATCAATATAGTGTATATACAAAAGTAAAATATTGCATGCACCAAAATTGCAATTCCACTTGTGTACATGTTCCCAAACTCTATCACCCTTGTTCTAGCCGGTATTTGAAATAGCAAACCTGGTGATAATAATATGAACATCACCACTGCCACCACCACTGGTCCCCAATCTGCTCCCATTTTTTCTCTCTCAAATCCTTAGTTTTGGCAAATATATAGCAATTAAGTGGGAAATTGGAAATAAGTAGTTCTAAATTGCTTAGTGAAGAAGGAGATTGGGATATGTGCTAAACTTGGAGAGTGGAAAGGTGTGTTTATAATAGTGGGTTTGCTTTATGGGAATGGAAGGGATTTTTTATTTTTTTTATTTTTTTTTATTTCATGTAAGTTACAAATTATTGAAAGCTTGAAGGCTTCTTTTCTTTTGCTTTAGAGATTAATGGAGGTGGGTTTCCTTTAGGGGACGTCATTTAAACAAAAGTTGGTGTGCATGTGTAAAGGTGGAAGTATTTGGATTGCTTAGTCCTTTGGTATATCTCCTTTGAATTCCTACTTCCAACACAAAAGATAATATAATTTAGAAGTTATGTACAATCAAACCATTTTTTTAATAATTCTGACAGTTCTCATGGTTAGATTCTGGATTTTCTCCCCAGATGTCACCAGTTCGATTCTTGGGATGTGTTTTTTTTTTAACTTTCGATTTTTGTTTCGATTTTTTCAAAATTTGGAATTGAATTTTAGTTTGCCGATTTTCGATTTTCAGATTTTTTATTTAAAAAAAAAAACGGATCGGAAATAATTTTGAATTTTGAATTTTTGATTTTTCCGATCCGATTTTTTTGAAATTATGCCGATTCGATTTTTCCCAATTTTTTCCGATTTTTTTCCAAATTATTTTTCAATTTTTGATTTTTTTCGATTTTTTGAAACTTTCACATATCCCACATCGGTTGGGAGATAGTGATGGCTCCAACGTTTGCTCAATAAAAGGAGATTATCTTCCTAACTTCTACATAAATGAAAACATGGGTAAAATCCTCGTGTATTTACATGTTGGTTTAGACCTTTTTATTTGTTTCTTTAAAATGAGAATTTCGAGTAATAAAAAATCCTAAACTTATTTTTTTGAAATTTTGGAATTTTCAAAATTTCTGGATTTTTAATATATTTTGTGAATTTCCGTTTTTTGCCGTTTTTCAGATTTTTTTGAATTCGTTTTTTTCCTGAAAAAATCGGATTGGAATAATTATTTTATTTAAAAAAAAATCGAAAGTTTTTTCGAAGAGGCATTTTCCGATTCGATCCCGCCTAAACACAAGCCTAATCAGGAACTAGAGAGAAATCTCTCTAAGAGTCTACTCCGAACCGAAGGGATTAGTCTCGTGGTGCGCACAAATTGACCTGGGAATTACTCTTCATTAAAGACATCATTTTTTTAAAAGTAATAAATAAATTAGTTTTGAATGTTCAATAAAAAAATGAGAATGATATGAGATAATACCTAATGTTTGTTGGTGTAAGTCTGCTTTGTGTTTTATAATTGAAAGAAGTAAAGTAAATATAATTATAAATTGATCTTGCGAATATAAATAAAGAAATTAGTGCTTTGTTTGATGTCGCTCATTGTTCCTTGATGTTTGTCTCCTAGGGTATAACTGTAGCAACATTTCAAAATAGAAGAACTAAGCAAGACAGGTCACAAATTAAATTTTACCCTTTAGACGCATTCACAAAGTAATTAGCGTAAAAATTCAATAAATCGAGGGATTTTTTTTTTTGCCTCAAATATAGGTGAATTTACCCCTTTGGAAGCAACATTCAAGCCCTTGCCAAAAAGTTATTTTTTGTGGCACTATTCTTCATAAAATAGTATTTAAATTGATAATAAAGTAAATTTTGATACACAAAAAGATATACAAGTTAACAAATGGAACCCCAAGGGTTCTCCAAGTTGGTAGAGCCAGGGTGTAGCTATAAACCCTGACACCTGGGTTCGAAACTTGACAGCTGTGTCTTGGTGCCACGAACCGCAGGAATTAAACGCATGTTATAGAAAGCCTTGTTCGGGGAGGAGGGATTATTCCGAGGTGCGCGTATGCTGGCCCGGGATTACCTTTCTATACCCAAAAAAAAAAAAAAGTTAACAAATGGGATCAAAAGACCAAATAATCTCAATGTGTTTTTTAAGTAGAATTTAGTTTCTTATTAAATAATATACTAATAGGGTCCCAAAACAAGGCCCAACGCACCCAACACAACTATCTAGGCCAGCCCAACACAAGGCAGTCTACCAAACATCCAGCACCCAAAACCAAAATCTAAGGCTAAATGAAAAAATCTGACCGAGGCCAACTGAATATGACCTATCAATTGGACAAATTAGGTTTTAAGTTGGGAATTTTATAACTTTTACCGGTGGTTACGGTGCATTTTTTTTAATTTTATTTTATCATACTATACCATTTTTGGACAAGAAAATATAGCTTTAATTTACTACTTTTTATTACTGGAAACTTAAATTAATGAAAACCTTTTGGTTGGTTTTGATTTCGACATTGAAAAAAAGATTTTCCAAAATTATTGTACCAAATTCAAATACCAAATATACCGTCCCAAAATAGCAACTTAATATGTCAAGAACACCAAATTTGTATTTAATTTCCACTTTATATAATTAATTATACTCATTTATCACAACAATTGGTATTAAATATGATCACAACCGTTAATTTATCTCCCATATAAGGCTCTCAATTAATTTTTTTCTTCCATCTACTACTACTACTACTTAAAGAGAGCATAAATCTCTTGAAGATTCCTTTTTACTATAATACCCCTATCGATTTTAATATCCCCTTTTACCCTTACTAATGACCCCTCACATCTCTCTCAACAAATTCCCCTCACTTCTACATCTTTTTATAATTATTCCTTCAATTGCACCTGTGTCTTTTTCTCTCTACTCATCCGAGATTTCTATATTTTGGGGCATTATATATATATATATATATATATATATATATATATATTTTTTTTTTTTTTGCATGTCTAGGACTTTAAGCCTGAAATCTGCAATTGATTAGATCACATTACGTATTTATCAACTGCCCGCTAAACTCTGAGAACAACATGTGCATGTTGTTGAACATTGAGATGCTTAATCTCACAAAGTTTTAAGTAAAGCCATTTAGTTTGAGGTGGTTTTTAGATGAAAATTGTGTTGAAGGAACATAATAAAAAACATAAACATGGGTAAAAATTGTAATATACAAACTTATCCCTTTCAAGGTTTAGCTTAAAGCAACCCCGCATGCATAATGTTATTCCATTTATGACGTCAAACTTAATTTTGAATATACGATGCTATCATATTATGAATTTATGGGACTAAATATAGAAATCTCGAATTTTTTTTGCCATAATCTCGAAATTTTTTTGCCATTATTTCTTTTCTTGATGTTACGAGGGGAAATTATCGGTTTTTTGTTAATTGTGCTAATGTAATGTAATTTGCACTTTATGCCAAAAGCACCGTCATTTAACAACCCAAAATTTAGTTTGTTGGATATTTTTTCGACCTCAATGTTTCTCATTATTTTGGCGGCGCTCAAAAGTGTGGTGATTCGGAGTATGATGCGTGAGTCGTGTGTTGTGGTGTGGTGAATGAGTTGTGGTGGTTTGACGATGGTATGTGCTCCTATATTCTATTTCTTTTTTTAGGGGGTGAGGGGGTTAGGTGGTGGGAGGTGGAGGTTGTGGGTGGTGGAGGTGAAAGTGGCGACGGTGGTTGACTTCTTTAGCGGTGATGGAGATTGTGACTGGGGGACCAACTGCTTTTGTGAGTGTTGTTCTTTGCTTTTGTTTTTTATTTATGTATTTATTTTGGTTTTTGGTTTTTGGTATTTGGGTGTGAATCCTGGAAAATGTGTCAATTTGTAAGATGTTAACATAATTTTTTTAATTATATTATTTTTTAAAATTGCAAGTTAAACCACAATTTATGAAACATTAATAACAAATAATTCAACATCATTTCCTCCTGGAAATTCTGAAGCAATCATCACAATGTTAAAGCCACCAACTACCACCAAAGACTCTAAAATATTATAGCACTCATCATCTCCAAATGGTCCTTAAGGTTGTCTCTCTGTTCTCAAATATTAATCATATGCAAAAGAAAAACAATGGGAGAAGCCAAAATTTGTGCCTTACTTTAATAGTCCCATACAACTACATGATCCAAATGTGACTATTAGAGTTACTAAGATAGCCTTAAAATTCAGTTTCCTTTGATAAATAAACAACTTCTCTATAGCAACCGTGGGCTCCAACATTACATAAAAGGAAGTTATGAATTACGTAAAGCTTTTTTAATCTTCTAATTGAGGGCCATTAACAATGCCCCTAACATTCCAAACTAGGTAATTAATAATTGAGTGTTAGGGAATATGAGTTAGTGAATACCTTTAATCCACTCTAAGTAAATCTTGTAATAGGATCTTGAATTATATGATATTGTTTCGGTTTCTTAGAGGCTTTCTGTTTTTGACACAATAAAATTATTTACCTTACAATAATTTTAACGTCTTTACTTGTATAGGATAACATTAGTATGGACTTATGAGATGGTAATGGATCTCTGTATTTATAATGCCTTATTTACTATTTTTAATGCTTAAATTGAATACTCACATTCGATCGCACGTGCAACGCATGTGGTCACACCTAGTTAAGATAAATGGATAGTATTTTCTTTTGCAACAAATTATATGTTATTTGAAGGTAAGAATATATGGTATGAAGAAAGTATATGTAATATATTTTAAGCCTAATGTAAAAACAAACATGTAAATTATTTGTATAGTTTGTGTTTTTAATTATTACATTTGAAAATAAAAAAATACCAAAAAATCATCATCATCATAGCCTTAATCCCATCATATGGGGGTCGGCTACATGGATTGTCCTTTTCCATTCTAATAAAAAAAATGAACAACACTATGGCCATCCACGATCCTCGCGGAGAGAGGGAGGAGGGTTCAATCTCCGTGGTGAGAGGATCGCGGTCCCGTGCGTCCCTCTCGGGACCGCTTCGACCGTCGTCGGCGATGTGTGAGGTGAAAAATGTAGAGAGATGGAGTCGTCAGTCTATTTTACTCAAAACAGACAAAATAAGGCGGAGCCATCCCGAAGGATCACATCCAAAGACATAATGATACATACGAAATCAAAAATGATTCGAAATGGGTTCGGAGGCTAAGTTACGAAATGAGAAGGTGTTAGGCACCCATTCCGTCCTTGCGGTCTCTCATGGATTTGTTGTTATTTTCCTTTATTTCCTCGTGATATGTGTGCATTTTCATATGTAGTGTAGATAAGAATCATCGAATTGTATCATGGAAGAGATAAAACGAGTCATCCGTAGGAATATTCCTAAAGGTAATATTAGAATATAGGATTTGCGCGATTATCCTTGCATTGATCGTCATAATGGAACGATAACACATATGGAATAATACGCCACTATGAACAAATATATGTATATGCAGATATATAGAATCTAAGAGAATTAAGTTAAAGAATTAGAAGAATAGAAAATGGGAAAAAAGTAGGACTCGAATATCAGGTTTTACCCCGAGACGCCTACGTAGCCTATAGAGGCATCAAAGTTCACGTAGTTCGTATACAAAATGAGGGGTGGGGTTTATCCCATAAATCCAATCGGGGACTTCTCTTATTTGTGTGTGTGTGTGTAAAAAAGTGTTTTAGTTGTGAGAAAAGTGTGAGAATTCCCGTTTGGAATTTATGAGCAAACCCTTTTTTTCTTATTTTTTGGAGTTTTATTTATATGAAAATAAGAGACGTGCAATAATAATAAATAAAAAGTGTAGTAGGATATGTGAGATGAAGATAATAAAAGTGCTAAGTAATAAACACGTTAATGCGAATTTTAGGAGAATTTAAAGAGAGAGTTGAGAAAGTTGGACCTTCTTGAAGATCTTGAGCTTGATCTTGAATGCTGGAGAGAAACCCTTGCACTTGGATGGTGATTAAGGGTAGTTAATTCACTAAGTTTGGCGAAAAAGGTGATGAAAAGTGAAGGTTGGAAGAGGATTTGGATGTGGAAATCACACTGACTTTGAGAGAGGTTTTCCGAGTTCGTTGAGAGTGATGGATTTCAGATCTTGGGTCCTCTTGCAATGAGCTCAGTCCCTCCTTTTTATAGGCCCAGGGAATTTTTGATCGGCATAGGCCTGGTCCTGCCAATCGACATGTGTTTTTAGGCACACTGCTGATAGGTAGGATTTGGAACCTGCCGTTTGGCAGTCTCTTTTAGGTTCTTTCAAAAAAACGATCGTAAAACACAAACCGTTGATCTGAATCGTGCATGGGGCGAACCGCTGAAAAGATATTTTAGAGACCTTCAAAAATCCTTAGACTGCTCTCGAGTCCAGGAGTTGACTTTAGGTCAAATATGGCTCGGAAGGGCTTGTCGGTCCTTTGAACGGGGGATTGTCGGACGCAAACGGATCGTTCATTCGCATGGTAAGTCAGAATCACGCACAGGAAAGACCGTTGGAAAGGTTAGGAGATGTACTTCGACATTCCAAAGAGTTTGACGCAGTTTGGGGAGTTGACTTTGGTCATCTGGGGCCTGAAAGCGTTTGATGACCTTTCAGAGTAAAATGGATCGTTCGTTCATACCGTAAGTCGGAATCGCACACGGGGGGACCGTTGGAAAGGGATTTCAGTGCCCTTTGAAGATTCATTCAGTCTCGGTTGAGATAAAGAGTTTGACTTTTAGTCAAATGGAGCCTAGGAGTGCCCGATGGACTTTAGGTCAATACTCGGGGTATGAATTCGGTTTGTAGTGATGAAGGGAGGTGCTAGGGACCTAAGAAGAGGTTAGGGGGTGCTAGAATGGGGGTGTCTACAGAGCCCATCGATGGGTGACTTTGAAATAAACTATAGCCGTCGAATAGACACTGCATGATGCCTTTGAAAGAGGATGACCAATTCAGAGGGTCGAGGCCGATTCTGAGGACCTAAGGATGAGGATGATTGATTCTGCTGGTCGAAGCCAATTTTGAGGGCGTAAATTGCGATAACCAATTCTGCGAGTTGAAGTCAATTCTGAGGGCTTAAATTGCGATGACCAATTCTGCGGGTCGAAGCTAATTCTGAGGGCTTAAGTTGAGATGACCAATTCTGCGGGTCGAAGCCAATTCTGAGGGCTTAAGTTGAGATGGCCAATTATAAGGGTCGAATCCAATTCTGAGGGCTTAAGTTGAGATGACCAATACTGCGGGTTGAGGCCAATTCTGAGGGATTAAATTGAGATGACCAATTCTGCGGGTCGAAGCCAGTTTTGAGGGCTTAAATTGAGATGACCAATTCTGCGGGTTGAAGCCAATTATAAGGGCTTAATATTGATATGGCCAATTCTACGGGTCGAAGCCAATTCCGAGGGCTTAAATTAAGATGACCAATTGTGCGAGTTGAAGCCAACTCTGAGGGCTTAAGTTAAGATGACCAATTCTGCGGGTGGAAGTCAGTTCTGAGGGCTTAAATTGAGATGACTAATTCCGCAGGTCGAAGCCAGTTCTGAGGGCTTAAATTGTGATGACCAATTCTGCGCGTCGAAGCCAATTCTGGAGGCTTATATTGTGATGAACAATTCTATGGGTCGAAGTCAATTTTGAGGGCTTAAGTTGAGATGACCAATTCTGCGGGTCGAAGCCAATTCTAAGGGCTTAAATTGAGATGACCAATTTTACAGGTCGAAGCCAATTATAAGGGCTTAAATTATGATGACCAATTCTATGGGTCGAAGCCAATTCTGAGGGCTTAAATTGTGATGACCAATTATGCGGGTCAAAGCCAGTTCCGAGGATTTAAATTGTGATGACCAATTATGCGGGTCGAAGCCATTTCTGAGGGCTTAAATTGTGATGACCAATTCTGCAGGTCGAAACGAGTTCTGAGGGCTTAAATTGTGATGACCTCGGGGGATTCTGCGAGGGAAATTACCTCGTGATTTTGATTTGAGTTGGGGAGATGATTGCTGGTGAAGTCATCGTATCTTTTGGAGACTTTATGGGGGAACAACCAAGTTGATGTTATAAATTCCACTAGGGAAGTGATTAGGTAGTCCAAGGTTTGGACGTTTTGCTCGGGAAAATTTGATACTTTTGGGGAATAAGAGATAACTTGAGGTTCAGGATACTTTAGAGGTTCTCTGGGGATGTTGACGGGGGGAGATTCACCTAGCTTTTGAGAGTTCTACTGGGGAATTAGGGGTTTCGCTTGAGGGAGTGTGAAATTTTCTTGGTGAAAGTGTTCTAAATCCTCCACGGGATTTTTAGGAATTTCCTGAGGATTTTTCAGGGTGTTTTGGTATTTTCTGGGAGTTTTTTTAATGAAAATTTAAGGGGGTGTGCCGATCAGCATGGTGTGGAGGGTTCCATTCGGCAGTGGCACGAATTTTTGGACTGTCTCGAGAAGGTGAAAGGTCAGTGTCGATCGGTATGTGGGGGTGTAGTTCCGATCGGCATGAACCTTGGCTTCTTATAAAAAGGGGGCGGGTTCCCCTCATTTTTCACAACTTCTTGCCTTCTCTCTTTCTGTGATTTTCTCCTGTGAATTGTTCTAACATTCCGCAACCTAAAAAATGGTCGTTTTTGTGAGCATTGCGGTACACAGGGAGTGGTTGGCTATTGATGACTGGGCGAATGTGGAGTGGAGGGTCAGGGCACCTCTTCCTTTGGGGAGTGAGAACTATTTTGATGCATTTGAGCTAGTGGCGGATGAGCGGAATTTACTATAGGAGCCGTCGTGTCATCGTTCTTCTAGGGTGGTGAACCTTGGAGGTTATGTAAGTTCAAAATGACTTTGGGCATTCTTTTCTTTTTGGTGATTTCCTTTTTTATTTGATTTTGACAAGTCTTTTCTTTGACAGTCCGATGTTTCTTTATCGACTATGCATGCCCGCAGGACGACGGGGCTTAAGAATGTCGGGAAGCACCTTCTACCTGTGGTGCGCTGGGTAGTATCATCAGCGAGTTTTGGGAGGCTGCCGTCTGTGCTGGATGAGATACCTCGTTCGACGGTGGTCTTATGCGCTTTGGGAGAGAGGTGGTGGGACACTACCCACACCTTCCATTTTGGCTTTGGGGAGATGACTGTGACTTCCATAGATGTGCAGTAGCAACTGGGGCTGGATTGTGATGGAGAGCAGATGAAGGTGGATCGTTCCTTGCGGATGAGGCCAGAGGTGGTACCGGCGACGCTAGGTGATGTGGGGAGGATAGTGTCTAGGGATTCTATCCGTTTGTCCCTGTTTAGGGATATTTTGCTGAGTAGGGTGATTGATGTGGAGGACGAGCTGCAGGTGAGGCAGATTGCCTAGCTATTTATTTTGCTGGTGTTGGGGGGATTTCTGGTTACGTTGAGCGGGGACGTTGTCCACTTATGGTTTTTTCCATACTTGAGGATGTTTTCGAACATACCTCTCTATGATTGGGGGAGCCTGACTTTGGCGACCCTTTATTTTTCTTCGGATGCATTTAGCCGGTGCTGCCGACAGACTTTTACTGGAGCCACATATTTTCTTGAGGTATTCTTTTGTTTGCGCACTTTCCTTTCATGCATTCATATTTTCCTTATGCGTCTCTTTTTTGATTGAGGATTCTTGTCTTTGGCAGGCATGGTTATACGAGGTGATTGTGTGTAATATCCAACTAATTTCTTTGAAGGACGAGGCCGTTGGGGACTTTTGTCGGTTGTATCGATGGTGGAAGGCCAATCGACAGTCAAGGAAGTATTTTTCCCTACATGCGGTGAGTCATGTCTTGAATGGACTGACCAGTGATAGGGTAAGACTTTTTCCTTCTTTAGTCTTGGTTTTTGTGTGTTATGATTCTATATTGACTTATATCTGTTGGGGATTTTTCAGTTTACCTTATACCCTTGGGGGATGGTTGTTCTAGATACGGGGTCGACTGGGGTGAATGCGTAGATGAGGCGTTTGTCGGGGCATGAGTTTGGCCACTCCTGGTATCTTTGGGATAGGGTGGTTCAACAGATTGCTGAGGAGGAGGTGGTGGTCCCACCTGTGAGGCTCCTTATGTCTATGACGCGGGAGAGAATGTTGACAGAGGACGCGAGGATTGTGGCGATGATTGGTGAGTCCTATTTGTTGTATACCGACACAGCTGTGCTGTATGATTATATGGACTTCGTGACGAGTTGGCTGATGGCGCCTAACATATATGATGCACTGCGTTTCCCTCCTGCGGGTTCGAGTCGACCAGTGGGGTCCTCCCACAGTGGTGGTGTTCCGTCGACATCTGCAGCGGTGGTGACTTCAGAGGTTCCCTTTGTGCCGTTGTATACCCCTTCATATAACATTCGGCGGGCTGATGGAGGGATGGTGCCTATGTTGCATCGTCCTCATGTGATGGACCTGGAAGAGTTGGGCTTGATAGAGGAGGTCCTTCGTTCTATGGTATACTTTTCTGTTCTTCTTTTTTTTGATTTCTTTCCTATCTGCTTGACCCTGATTATGCCTTTTCTTGCAGCAAGTCCGGGTGTCCACCACTTGGCTGAGGGACTAGATATCTTCGGAGACTTCCCATATTCAGGATGCAATTCCTGTTCCTTCTTGTTTGGTGCCACCTGCCTCATCTGGGGAGGAGCCTGGTTCGGGTAGCGGTGGTGCGTCATCTCGTCGCAAGGGAAAGAGAGCGCGTCACAGGGATGGGATCTCTTAGAGAGAGGGGAAAGGGTAAGTGAGAGAGAGAGATAATGTGGGTTCGAGATGAGTCCCGTTATTTTTCTGCTTTCCTTTGATTCCTGCAAAACTGATGTAACATAGAGAAATATCAATGCAATGCAATGGAGTTTTTTTTATTATCTTCAGTTGGTAATGAATGAATGCATGCATATGCGCTTTTTACTTTGCAGCTGAGACCGTAAAAAGAAATATTTTTGGAATTTTGAAAGAAGGTTTTATTCACAATGAGAAATTATATAAAGATGGAAGGGGGTTTTGAATTTCTATTGAGAATATCAATTTATTTTTATTGAGTTTTTTTTATATTTATTTTGGCAAAAGAGGAAAAAGGCAAGTTTCCAAAAATAGGGGGTTGCCGATCGGCAAGCCCCTTGTCCTGCCTATCAATAGGTCAGTCCAGTCTAATCAATCAAGGTTTTGATTGGTAATTTCTTCAGCCTTTTGGTACCTTGTAGGCAGGATTCCCTCCGATTTCTGCAAGGGTTGTGTCTTTGTGCGGGTTTTCAAGTATAAAAAGGGGTAAGGGTGGAGTGTTTTCATCACACCTTCACATTCTAACTTTCTTATTCTGTGAGATGGCTCTCCTTGGTAGTGTCGAGTTTGCCAATTACCTCGAGACTTTTGAGGCGATGTGCTCCTACCACGTAGACTACGATGCTTTCAACATGCGTCGAGTCTTTTTATGGCGTAACCGGCCCATAGAGTGGAACATGCTGATGGCGACGGTATAATTTTTGTACCCCGAAGACTATGTATTTCACTTCGGGTTGGATGAGATTTGTCCTACCTACGAGGAATTTTCTGTCTAGTTGGGGATAAATCCCAGCGTTGATGCGGCTCTAATTGAGTTTTCCCATTCTCCCAGGGACTTGTTGGCCGAGCTTCTTCATATTTTGCCTTCAGTGGGAAGACCTTTGGTTACTGGAGGAATGATTTTCCTTTCGGCGGTGTTGCAGTCCATGCATTTGCGGGAGGTTGATGATGCTGGATATGCCGGAGCTATCGTTTTGGGCTTGGTTTTGAAATTGTTGCTAGTGACTGGGGAACTACTGGTGGATCCACAACTTGTAGCCATTACTTCATGGATGTCATACCATCATAATCCTACGGCGGTGATATTGGCGGAGACTTTGAATGGCCTGGATGCCTGGCGAGAAGGTCGTTCTGACTTTCTGAGGGGTAGCCCTGTGATGCTGTTCATGTGGTTGTCTGAAAGATTCCTCCTGGTGACTCCTTCAGAATATCCTTTATTGACTGTGCCCAACTTCTTTTTGCACCGTTTCATCAGTGTTGGCCTGGATATCGAGAGCTGGGAGAAATGGTTTGTGGAGCGTGGGGCTCTAAATTTGCACTGGTCAATGCCTTGGTGGGGACAACTCTGTCTATTCTGGAGCTGGGGGAATACCCGTACATTCGGATGGTTGGTCTCATACAAACCTCTTTATATTTTCTTTGGCGGCTTCTGTGCCAATTTGGTTGGGAGCAAATAGTGCCACCTTGGACACTAGACTTCTTTCCGATAGAAGATCTGACAGAGCGTCTGCGCATGCGGCTTGGCTCTTTGTGGGAGATTCAATGTCTATCGACCCATCTTTCTCAGTCCGTTGGTAGAGTGTGACACATCCCCGAGGATTATATGAACTGGTTATGGAGAAGAGTAGTTAGTAAGATTTTGGTAGTAGAGACTGGACAAAAGTGGCTTGTCTTATCTGATACCATGGAGGGAGGTGTTATGGTTTTTCCGAGGATGGTTCGAGCTTATCGGTCCATGGAGTGTCTGCGGCACTCTACTCAGACAGGGGAAGCTTTGAGACCCAAGGAATTAGATGATGTTGATGATGATGATGGAGCGGGCTCCTCTCGTAGCTATGGGTAGGACTCTTGGAGAGTTTATTTTGTAATGGGGAATAAATTTGAGAATTTATTTGGCTTTTTAGGAAGGTAGGGGGAAGGGAGTTATCCGTTCCTTTTCTTATGTAATTGCACTGTAATTTCTTATTAGTGAAATAAATAAGTTTTTGATCATCCAACTGTTCCTTTTGATGAATTTTGTATTTTTGAATTGTCTATACCGATCGCTAAGGCATGCATAATCCTTTTGTTCAAGTATATGTTAGAATGAACTGTCGTTCTCGCAGATAAGAAAATAATAGTTTTTTTTTATAAAAAAAAGGGCCATGCTCATGTAAGCTGTATGAGCTGCCTACGTACCTCTAGGGGTTTTGAAAAGTTCTAATTTTTTTGCAAATGGTTTTTGTAGAGGATCAGACCCACGTAGTTCTAGGTAGAGGAAAATGAAGATTTTTTTTAGAATAAAAGGGAGATGAGAAGAGTCATAGCGCGCCAAGATTTCGGACTAGAGGTAGAATTTCTTGAGACGATACAGGTTGACTGGACGAACCATCTCTTCTCCATCAAGGTCAGTGAGCATGGCGGCTCCTCCTGACAAGATTTTCTTCACAATGTATGGGCCGCTCCAATTGGGCTTGAATTTCCCTCTAGGCTCCCAGATAGGCCCTACTATTTCTTTGAGGGATAAATCCCCCTCTCGGACACCGCGGTCCTTGAATCTCTTATTGAATGATCGCGCTATACGGCGATGGTACCCTTGTATGTGATACATCGCTTTCAGTCTCCTTTCATCTAGGATGGTCAACTCGTTAAGGCGGCTTTGATGCCAGTCTTCCTCACTGACCTTGCCTGCAAGAATGACATGCAACGAGGGTATTTCCAGCTCCATGGGTAGGACTGCTTCCATGCTATAGACTAGAGAGTACGGGGTAGCCCCAGTAGAGGTTCAGATTGAGGTTCGGTAGCCCCAGAGGGTGTAAGGTATTAGTTCGGCCCAATCTCGATAACTTTCGATCATCTTACTGATGATATCTTTGAGGTTTTTGTTGGCGGATTCGACTGCACCATTGGTCCGAGGTCGGTAGGGAGAAGATTTATGTCTCTGAATCCCATACTCGTTGACCACTTCCGTGACTTTTGCCTCAAAGTGTAACCCGTTATCTGACACTAGTTCGTGCGGGACCCCACATCGGCAGATGATTTTCTTCCTGATGAATTTGGCCACTTTCTTAGCGTTCACAACTACGTATGACTCTTCTTCAACCCATTTGGTGAAGTAACCAATGGCAACTAGGATAAATTAATGCCCTTTGGAAGCCTTGGGTGTAACCTTACGTATGATGTCGATGCCACACGTGGAGAACGACCAGGGAGAAGTCATGTTGTATAATTCTTCCGGTGGTAGGTGTTGAAGGTTAGAAAACTATTGGCATTTGAGGCATCTTTGGACATAGGCGGTGCAATCCTGGATCATGGTGGTCTAGTAGTAACCTTGTCGGATGATCTTTTTGGCAAGCATGTGACCGTTCATGTGGGGCATACATTTCCCGCTGTGGATTTTTAGCATTATCTCTTCAATGTCAACCCCTACAATGTAGTGTAGATGGGTTCTATCGAAGTTTCTTTTGAATAGTGCTTTGTGACAGATGATGTACTAGGAAGCCAGTCTTCGGAGGGTTGCTCGGTCTTTCTTATTAGAACCTTTGGGATACCTACCATGCTTGAGGAGGTGCCAGATATCATAGTACCAGCAATTGGCTAGCTCAGGATCTTTTTTGGTGATGAGCTCAATGTGGTAACATTGGGTTGGTTTATCTTGTTTTTGAACTAAGAAGGGGATCATTATTATTCCTTCGGGCATGTCAACCATGGAGGCCAAAGTAGTAAGGGCATCGACTAGGTTATTCTTTGATCGAGGTAGGTAATGGAAGATAATATCTTGGAATTGGTAGGCTAGTTCTTCTAAGTGGACATGGAAGGGTTGGAGTTTCTCGTCCTTGACTTTCCATTTTCTAAGCACTTGACCGATGATGAGGGAAGAATCCCCATCGACGTCTAGGCATTGAATACCTTTCTTGATAGAAACTTTGAGGCCTACCATACACGCTTCATATTCAATCATGTTGAAATCCAACTTGATAGTGATGGGAGTGCGGGAGTCAATCGGGGCGATCAGAAGTATCCCAATGCCATATCCCTTTTTGTTGGCAGCGCCGTCAAAGAACATTTGCCATCGAAGGTCTTCTTGATCAACACATAGGATGTTTTAATCTGGGAATTCGGAGATCCAGACATCAGTTTCTTCCATGGGGTAGTCAACTAGGTAGTCCGAGATGGATCTTCCTTTTATGGATTTTTACGTGACGTACACGATATCAAACTCGGCTAGGAGCATCAACCACTAGGCCATTTGGCTAGATAAGGCGGGTTTCTCAAGAAGGTACTTGATGGGGTCCATCTGGGATACAAGTTTGATGGGGAAGGTGAGCATATAGTTCCACAACTTTTGAGTGACCCAAATAAGAGCGACACATGCCTTTTCCAAGGCTGTTTGACTTCGTATCTGACCAATTTTCGACTGGCGTAATAGATGGCTCTTTCTTTGCGGGATTCTTCAAGGTATTGGGATAGAAAAGCCCCAGCTGCAGTGTCGGTTATGGTTAGGTATAGGAGTAAGGGGATACCAGGTTGTGATGGCATGAGTACAGGAGGTTGGGTCAGATATTGGTTGATTCGGTCAAAAGCTTCTTGGAAGGCCTCGTTCTAAACCTTAATTGAATCATTTCGGAGGAGTTTGAAAATAAGTTTGCAAATGGAAGTTAGCTGGCTGATGAACCGGTTGATGTGTTGGAATTTTCTAAGGAAACCACGAACTTCTTTCTCCGTTCGGGGATGTGGCATCTCAAGTATGGCTTTAAGCTTGGCTGGATCTGCTTCTATCCCCTTCTCACTGATCATGAATCCCAAGAGTTTTCCCTTTGTAATGTCGAAGACATATTTATGTGGATTGAGTCTCATCTGATACCGTCGTAGTCGTTTGAAGAACTTTCAGATAGCGGGAACATGACCTTATCTAGTTTTGGATTTGATAATCATATCATCCATATAGACCTCGACTTATTTATGAATCAGATCGTGCAGGATGTTTGTGGCAACCCTCTGATAGGTAGCCCCAGCATTTTTGAGACCAAATGGCATAACAATGTAGCAAAAGGTTCCCCACCGTGTGATGAACGAGGTTTTTTCTTAGTGATCTGGGTGCATTTTAATTTGGTTGTATCCGATAAACTCGTCGACGAATGACTTGAGAGAATGAATGGCTGTGTTGTCCATGATTATGTAGATATTGGGTAACGGATAATCATCCTTTGGAGAGGCTTTGTACAAGTCCCCGTAGTCTACATACATCCGAACTTTCCCACCTGATTTCAGCACAGGCACTATGTTGGCTAGCCATGTGGGGTATTCGATCACACGAATGAAGCCCACGTTCAGCTGTTTGACCACCTCTTTTTTTACTTTGAGCGACCATTCAGTGCGGAACTTTCTCAACTTTTGTTTATCTGGCTTGTAATCTGGAAGAGTGGGGATCCATATTGAGCTATTTCAGGATCAATGCTGGGCATATCATCATAGGACTATGTGAAGAAATCCACGAATTCCTTTAGTAATTCTTCGAGTTGTGCGCGCTCATGCTCGTCAAGGGTAGCCCCTATCCTAATCTCAAGCGGTTGGCTACTAGAACCGAGGTTAACAACAACAGTTTCTTCTTCATTAACTTGAACGCGGTTATGTTATTTGTTATTAACCTTGTTTATATCAGTTAAGAATTGTTCATTTGTAAAATCATCATCATCAAAAGTTTGATTAGAGTCTAAACAATTAATGTAAGGCACACCAAGATAATCAAAATATTCATTTATTTCATTGATAGGAAAAACATCATTGAGAACCTAATCAAAGGAGGTCTTGATTACATTAGGGGAAGGATGGACAACAGAAGAAGAAATAGAGTAAATATTGGGGTTATATGGGATTTCAACAGGTAGAACTGGCGCAGCAAGCTAGTTGAGGAGATGTGTATCAGCATCTTTAATCAAGTAGGATGGATCCAGTGATGCAGTACTTAAATGAACCATGCAGAGTGCCAGCCCCAGTGTTTGTAAGTCAAACGAGTCCTCGAAGTCACTTTCCTCAGTCTCTTCAGTATCTTTGATGAGCGGTTGTACATGGTGTTGGGAACATTCGGCCCATGGGTAGCTGTCTTGGAAAAAGATCTCCATTCTAGGCTTTATCTTCTTGTCTATATGGTCATACCATGGTTTTGAAAGGCCACAAAAGGGGAAGTCTTCGCCTTCTTTGTTGAATCGTCCATTCAAGGAGTCACCTGGGATAGTATGGATGAATTCTAATCCTATCTTTGGTCGAGATTGGCAGATCATTTTCTGCTCTTGTTCTGATGGTTGATAGCCCAAACCACAAGAAGGGAAAGCTTTTTTCAGTACAATGGGCTCAATTATCGCTTGCTGTCTTTATCCTAGTCCCTGTTCGGGCATGAAGTGCATGTTTCTGAATATCTAAACCACATTGACGTTGCCATGAGGGTTGTATTCTGGGCAAACCATTTCTTTGAAATCGTCCCCCGCCGGGAGTAGAAGTGTCTCAACTTGAAATCCTGATAGGAGCATATCATTTGACCCGTGTTGTATCGCAAGGATTGGATTACTGGTACTTTTACCCTCGATATTATCGTCATCGCCGAAATTAGTGATAACTCATTCATCGGCGAAGAACTTTAATTTCTGATGGAGCGAGGAAGATACACCCTTGATACTGTGGAACCAAGGTAATCCAAGCAATAGGTTCAAACAGGCTGGGATGTCAATAACTTGGAATTCAAAGATAGGGTTTATAGGGCTAACCCCTATTACACGTTTTATTGATCCCATCACCTCTCGATGAGTATTATCGTAGGCACGTACAGTGGCGGAGGTTGGAGCGAGGTCACTTTCCTTTAGTCCTAGGCACTTGAAGGTTCTTAAGGGGCAAACATTCAAGGCGGATCCATTATAGACAAGAGAGAGTGGTACGATCTTCCCCATAACTTCGATGAAGATGCTGAGTGATTTATTGTGGTTTGGCCCAATTTTGGGGATTTCTTCTTCGAAAAAGGATAGCATTCGAGTAGAGGTCAAGGATACAACTAAATTTACCACTTCTTCTGGTGTGGTAGAAGGAGGAACTGTGGGTTCAGTGAGAAACTTGATCAAAGCATTTTTGTGCAGCTGGAAAGACACGAAAAGCCCCCATAGAGTTATGTTGGCTTGAGTTTTCTTCAGTTGATCGAGGATCTTTCTTTCCTCGAGGGTTATCTCTGGCATAGGAAGGTTTTTAACGCCCTTCCCTTTGTCATTGGCTGATGGTGAGCTTGGGATCTGGTAATGCCTCCCTGATCTATTCATGTGATTTACTGAAGAAGGGAAGAACATGAACTCTGTTTCCTCGTCAATCTCGGGTTATTTTGCCACCTTATTTATTTCTTTGAGGAGTTTTTCAAATGATATCATCCCACATATGTTGGCTACCGGGCTAATTTTCTCTGAAGCTTTCTCTTCATTTGAATCTTCGAACTCTTCCCCCAATCCCGTGGTAATAATTATGTCTTTCCATGTAAATTCGATGCATTACATTACATCAATGGCCTCTTCGTATAGGTCCTCCCATTCTGTAGGGAGATGTAAGGGTGAAAGGATTAGGCGCCCATGTTTCTTCAGAGTATCGAGTAACTCAGTCATACTACAAATATTATTGGTTTGCCTGAATAATTTTCCATGACTTAGACAATGTCATCTAAGATGACTTCATCGGTCGGTAATACCCAAATGTCTGAATCTCGAGCCCATTTATGCGTTTCCAAGAATATCGTACTGAACCTCTAGCAATCAATAATCATCTGCGAGGGCAATTTCAGTCCAAACTCTAGGAGTTGGTTTAATACTTTTGCTAATTCCATACTTTCATTTTCTAAACGAGTACGAATAGCGATGCATGCTCTGGTAAGGAGTGACAGTGCCTAATCAGTGAGGCTAACAGGGTGTAGGAGGAAATATGTGCAAGTTTGGAGAGGTTTGGGGGATTATATGGATATGACTTGAGTTGAGGGATCAAATTCTAGGTTCTCTTCTAGGAAGATGTCATTGGCATGATTTGGGAGTGGGTTGTGTGTAGTGTTTGAATTAGGATTGGCTGGTGGGGCAATGGTACCCCAGTCAATTAGACCTTGGATTATGTTTCGAAGGTGAAAGAATTGGTCGGTGGTATGGCCAACAGTTTGGTGAAAGGCGCAATGGGCATCTTCCTTGAAGTTTCTTGGAAGTGGATTTGGCAATGGACGGGGGTCCAAGGATTTGATGAGGTGTTAGCTTAACAGGGCCTGATAAACTTTGGAGAGGGGAACATGGAGTTCGGTGTATTCTTTTCAGACTGGGACAGGGTGGCTTTCTGTTGCCCATGAGGTGTTGGTTGAGAGATATTGTTGATGGTTGAGACTACAACATTGACAGGTTTATTATATTTTCTGGGAGTGAACTGTCCGTAAACTTTCTTTAGTTCAACTTCTGTTTTAGCATGACCCTCCTCGATTTCTACTCCTGCTTCTTTGAGAGATCGAAAGTGGGGATAGTATTGTCCTCCCATTGTGGCACGGACGTGGGTTAAGAATTTCTTCTTCACTATGTTGACTTGTTGTTCCTCGGATGACCGATTGGTCATGGTGGATGCTTTTTCCCTCCATCGAGCTATGAAGTTACTGACTGATTCCCCAGAGTTTTGTTTGAGCAGTTCTAAATCACGATGGGTGACCTAAATCTCTTCATTGTATTTGTACTGCGACATGAATTCTCGAGCTACATCCTCCTAGTTACGGATTCTGGACTCCTCAAGAGACAAAAACCATCAAAGGGCGCTATCCTTCAAAGTTTGCTGAAATAATTGGGACATCACTTCTTCAGAAGCCTTTAGGAGAGTCATATAATGGTGATAACTGTGAATATGAACAATTCGAGGTCCACTTCCTCTGAATTTCTCGATATTTGGCATCTTAAACTTCTCGAGTAACCTCGCCTTAGGATAAGGAGACATGTGGGTGTAGTTCATATAATTTCCAGAGATTCTGACTTGGTCGAACTTCTTATTTAGCATATTGAGATCTTCTTTGACATTGTTCAACTCTTCCTCTTTTGTATCCGTGATCATAGGCAAGTTAGCCCCAGGTTGGGCAAGGCTTGGCGTAGGAAGTTGGGCAGGCGGCGGCCCATTAGCAGGAGGGGCACGTGGAGCATGCCGATACTCTTCGAAAACCCAAATAGGCTCGAGTGGACGCATAGCGCAGGAGAATAGGGCATTGGGCTCTTGAGGAATAAGAACCTGGTTTCGTTGCATCTCGCGGACTTCAATCTGGAGGTTGTCAATCTTGGATACGAGTTGAGCTAAGACTGCCATCAGATCCAACTGCACAACTAGTACTTGATCTGTGTTTCCATGTAACGCAGATGGATTTCGGACTCGGAAGAAGTAGTTGGGGATCTCACGGAATTCCGGGGTGATTTGACTAAAGACCAAAGCCAATAAGAAGCCAGGCCAAGGGCGTGCAATCGACCTGAGAAGGCGTAAAATGGGATTTATTTTAAAAAGAATGAAAATATTTTTGACTTTTTTTTAGCTTGAAAGACAAAATATTTTTGGATTTTTGATAAGGAAAGGAGAAATACTTTTGTATTTTTTTGATAAATAAAGGAGAAATGTTCTTGGATTTTTCATAAAGAAAAAGGGAAATATTTTTGGGAGACGGGTCTCAGCATGATTATTATATTTCTTATGTTCTCACTTGTATTAAATTCTCCTAAATGCAAAATGAAATGCCGGACGGGACCCGATCCTGGAAAAGTTGGGTTTGTAATATATGCAAAGCTATGATTGGACTTGTGACTAGGCTCATGAGTAGGATCCCATTAAAAAAATGCACAAAATTTTGGGCGGTAGGCTGACCCGAAATTTTGGCAGAGTTTCGGGTCAAAATCGGCAGTCTAACATGTGTGTCCTAGGCTTGACACCTATAAGTGGGTATGCAGTTGGTTGGGTGAATTAGAAAGGGACTTCCACAATATACGTCTTACTTTTGAGGGAAATCGGTACGTGTGGACAATCCATTTGATATACCCGAGTGTACGTGAATTACCTCACTATATACCTCGTGGGGATGGTACATGTGAGAGTCGATATAATCGACGTACGTGAATGAGTTCCCTACGATATACCTCCCGTCATGACTTCGATCAAGCGGTACGATGTGGGGGAACCGTTCGATATACGTCGAAAGTACTTGGACAATGGAAGGTGAGAGTCATATCACTTAGGCTAACTACGCCCTGCCGGACCAGCGCCCATCACGAAGTGACACTCCAGTTACTGGACAAAATTTGGTAAATCACAATGCTCTATGGTGATGTTGTGTGAATCATGCATGATTCTTTTATTAGTATCTTATAATGAGAGTATCTTTATTGATTATGCCAAATAGGGAGCAAAGTATAAGTTCCAATGGTATACCAAGTATGGATGGGTGATGCATGCAATATGTGGATATATGTGATCCTAGGTGCACGTGGTGCGAAGTGTACATGGCGAATCTTCTACAAGTGTGTGAAGAGAAGCATAAGAATGAGGTACACAGGAATAATAAGGGGGACATGTAAATAGGGGGATATACAAGAAAATAAAATATCCATGTAAATAAAGTCTAGCCCTCATATAAAAATTTTCCCAGCAGAGTCGCCACTGTGGCCATCCTAGATCCTCGCGGAGGGAGAGAGGGAGGTTTAATCTCCATGGTGAGAGGATCTGGGTCCCGCGCATCCCTCTCGGGAGCGCTTCGGCCGTCGTCGGCGATGTGTGAGGTGAAAAAAGTAGAGAGATGGAGTCGCCAATCTATTTTACTCAAAACAGACAAAAGAAGGTGGATTCATCTTGAAGGACAAAATCCAAAGACATACTGATACATACGAAACCAAAAATGATTCGAAAAGGGTTCGGAGGCTAAGTTACGAAATGGGAAGGTGTTAGGCACCCATTCCACCCTTGCGGTCTCTCATGGATTTGTTGTTATTTTCCTTTATTTCCCCATTATATGTTTGCATGTGTATATGTAGTTGAGATAGGAATCATTGACTTGTATCATGGAAGAGATAAAGCGAGTCATCCGTAGGAATATTCCTAAAGGTAATATTAGAAAATAAGATTTATGCAATTATCCTTGCGCTGATCGTTATAATGGAACGATAACACATATGGAATAATACGCCACTAAGAACAAATATATGTATATGCAAATATATCAAATCTAAGAGAATTAAGTTAAAGAATTAGAAGAATAGAAAATGGGAAAAAAGTAGGACTCGAATCTCGAGTTTTACCCCGAGATGCCTACGTAGCCTATAGAGGCATCAAAGTCCACGTAGTTCGTATACAAAACGAGGGGTGAGGTTTATCCCATAAATCCAATCAGGGACTTCTCTTATGTGTGTGTGTGTGTAAAAAAATATTTTAGTTGTAAGAAAAGTGTGAGAATTCTCATTTGGAATTTATGAGCAAACCCTCCTTTTCTTATTTTTTTGGGTTTTATTTATATGATAATAAGAGATGTGAAATAATACTAAATAAAAAGTATATTAGGATATGTGAGATGAAGAGAATAAAAGTGCTAAGTAATAAAACAAGTTAATGCGAATTTTAGGAGAATTTTAAGAAAGAGTTGAGAAAGTTGGACCTTTTTGAAGATCTTGAGCTTGATCTTGAATGTTCGAGAGCAGCCCTTGCACTTGGATGGTAATGAAGGGAGTTAATTCACCAAGTTTGGAAAAAAAGGTGATGAAAAGTGAAGGTCGGAAGAGGATTTAGATGTGAAAATCACACTGACTTCGAGAGAGGTTTTCTGAGTTCGCTGAGAGTGATGGATTTCAGATCTTGGGTCCTCTTGCAATGAGGTCAGACCCTCTTTTTTATAGGCCCAGGGAATTGCCGATCGGCATAGGCCTAGTCCTGCCAATCGGCAGGTATTTTTAGGCACAATGTCGATAGGCAGGATTTGGAACCTGCCGTTTGGCAGTCTCTTTCAGGTTCTTTAAGAAAAAATGATCGTAAAATTCAAACCGTTGATCTGAATCGTGTACGGAGTGGACCGATGGAAAGATATTTCAGAGACCTTCGAAAATCCTCGAGACTTATCCCAGGTCCTGGAGTTGACTTCGGGTCAAATGTGGCTCGAAAGCGCGTGTTAGTCCGTTGGACAGGGGATTGTCGGACGCAAACGGATCGTTCGTCCGCATGGTAAGTCAAAATCGCGCACGGGATGAACCGTTGGAAAGGTTAGGAGATTTACTTTGACATTCTAAAGAGTTTGACCCGGTTTGAGGAGTTAACTTTGGTCAACCGGGGCTTGGAAGCGTTCGATGACCTTTCGAAGTAAAACCGATCGTTCGTCCGTACCGTAAGTCAGAATCGCGCATGGGGCAGATCGTTGGAAAAGGGTTTTAGTGACCTTAAAAGATTCATTTAGTATCAGTTGAGCTGAAGAGTTTGACTTTTGGTCAAACGGAGCTTGGGAGTGCCCGATGGCCTCTAGGTCAGTACCCGGGGTATGACTTAGGTTTGTAGTGATGAAGGGAGGTGCTAGGGACCTAAAGAGAGGTTAGGGGGTGCTAGAATGGGGTGTATAAAAATACAAATATGTAGTCAAAGAGACTTGATCCTTCTCAGTAGGGGTGTTCGCGGTCCTGTCCGGTCCGAATTTAAGGTTTTTTTTTACCGAAATGACTTGGTCGATCCTCTAACAAATGGACCGAGACCAAACCGATAATGTCAGTTAATCAACCCTAATCGGTTCTATTTTTAATAGAGTCAGTTCGGTCTAACCCATCGGTCCTCACATCAATGAATTACATCATTTATAAAAACAAAAATATACCCGAGTCTATTTTTTTCAAACATTACGAACTAAAAAATATCAAAATTTGTAATTAAAACAAACCTACTATTGGATTAAATTATAATTTAAACTAATCAAATATTAAAATATGTACTTTTACTATTTATTTATCTTATATATATACATATATAGGTAAAAAAAATATTATTTTATATAGAGTCAGTCCTGGTCGGTCCTAATAGTATTTTTGAAATCGTAAATCGTGGATCGGAACGAGTAGATTGGTCTACCAAAAAATAAACCAGAACCATACCAATTAAGGAAACTTTGTTTTAATTTAGTTCGTCGGTCCGTTTGATTTTTTGAACACCCCATATCTCGCTAAACTTTGTTTTAATCCCCGATTTACATATTGCACATGTTTGTTATAAAGGAAAATGCATGAAAATCTATAGTAAAAATAAACTCATGCAAAAATACTTGATATAAGCCAAAGGAAATAAAGCTTCTTAGCAATTTTAATGAGATTTTTTTAAAATTTTCAGCAATTTATAATGAAAAATTTTAAAATTTTCTTATTTTAAGAGAAATATATATTTTCCCGGTGAAAATTTAATGTTGAAACAGTTAAATTTATATGATAATGTTTAAAACTATAAAACTCAAAGAGTTAAGACTTTGAAAACTTTCCCTAAGGTGTATTTTTATTCAAATGAGACACTCTCTAAAAAATTGTTTAATTACCTCCTCTTAGAATTTTGTTTGAAATACTTGTGATGATATAACATTGTAGTTTCATATTTCTTATCACTACACTATAAATTAATATTATAAAGCTTGGTTGAAATTGATAAAACTTGACAAGGTCCCATACAAAAATTTTAAAATGGGCTCATATCACGTGTATTGATATAAAAGACTGAGCTCTAAACATGTAAGTTTGTGACACCCCGCCTAATTAAATACCAGGCGATCACTCCTTTATTAAATTAAAATCAAGGTGAACAGTTGGTTCATTCTTAGCATCACTGTCAAAAAATAAGTTTTCCACTTTAAACACCCTAATTAATTAAGCTAAGTGTTAAAACGATTTTAGACATTACTTTCCAAATTCTATTTATAACCAATGATTTAAAATTATACATAATTCAATATTAAAGAATCACACCACAATTATCCTGGAACATATAATCCAAATAATTTAAACATTCAACAACTAAATCCCAACATTTAAAACTTAAAGTAAAACATCCAGACAGTAATAAATCCCAAAGTGACAATACTAGAAATAAATGAATCACAATGTTCAATAAAACAACTGGACAATGGAAACGGGCGACACATGCCCAACTGAATAAATATGCTAGGAGTGGAATCAAATAAATAAAGTCGTCTAAGCAAGAGGCCTGCAACTCCCACCTAAGCTGCAGCGCGTTCCTTCTAAAGGATCCTATGCAAGATGCCCCTGTGGTTGGGCACCTATAATATATACATATATATACAAGAGAGAAAAGAAAATGGAAACGGGTCAGAGCCCGATTGTAAAAATGATTTAAAATTTGTTTAGCAAGTATTTAACATGTTTACAGGCCAATGCAACAACATATTAGTGCAACACTTCCTTGAGAAATTCTCACATCTCTTCTAATGTGCACGCCTATCGTACTAACCTCCCCAACGTTTTGACTTATCTTAGGTTACTCGTAAGATTTAAACTGAATAATTCAGCTGTTTAAGAGGTTAATTTCATTTGATCACAAAGTTCTCATTTAAACCTTATTTGTCAATAAAGTTTCCCAGTGTCATATTATACTTTTCAAAACAAGTATTTACAAATTGAAGTCATTATTCATTTCTTACTTACCTTAACCACAGTAGGAAGTTCCAAATTTCAGTATTTCATATATATATTAAATACTCGTATAATATATATATTCCAACAGCACCCCACATAAAAATTATGGTGCGGGCATACTCTGCTATCCAATCCCCGTATCACTTGTACTAAGGGAAATACAAGTTTAGAATCACTCTCGAATTGTATTAACACATACACAAACAATATTGAGGCGAAACATAGATTCTAAGTCTCTAAGAGGTCAGTACATACCCTCACGTCTCTTAGGACCGTCTGACCATCGATCAGATAGCCGGTACCAAGGATTATCTATCTTCTAGGGTACGAGTCAATATCCCCCATAAAGGCACATCGAGATAAGACTGTTCTAGCGCGGTAACCTCAGGGATAGCAAGTAGCGCGGGCATGATTTTCACACGTATATTATACATGCATAAACACAGTCATATAAATGTACTACTATTACCATATCTCTTTAGGTACCTTTCATCGCCCATAATATAATATTTATCCTTATTTCTCAATCTTTAGTTTTCACGTATAACGGTTTGACTCTTACTTTAATTAAGGGATTAATCCAACTTACTACGTAACACTCATGGACTCTCTCCTCCCAAGTGTAGAATTCAGTAGGTACTCATCTAATTTTCCAACGTAACTATTTTACGCGTCTCTCCCTTTAATACACAACCCCATCGTCCCTTATGTGTAAGTATCCCAAAATGTAAATCTCGTCTTAGATTAAAGGTCTCATAGTTCTTAATAAGTCCTACTGGTCTCCTTTACCTTCCAAAATATTTTAATAAGGATGTCCAAAGATCTTTAATCATTTAATTTGAATTCAACAATTTAAAAGGGGAAATATGAGTCTGCCAGGAGGGGTCGATCGATCGATGGCAGGAGCTCGATCGATCGATCGACACTCCTGGTTCTATCGATATATCAAACAGGTATGGTGAATTCCGCAGATTAACAGTTACGGGTTCTAACATCCAACCTCAACCAAATCAAGATTTTTAACACCCAAACTCCCAGAAATTCGTACTACAAACATTAATAACCCAAACTAACAATCTTCTACGTAAAGCATGTGAATTTTCATCAATAACCAAGGATTAAAAGGGCAAAACTTATATAAACTTCATGAACCCTAAAATTTTCTTTAACTTTGTTCTAATTAGTCTTTTTCCAGAATCTCTACTCCTAATACATCATAAATCCGTGGTTCCACCTCTACATACGAAGGGGATTTCCAGATTTCCATTTTGTATCATTACTACATGCAATCTCCTATCTCCAACATGGGTTTTCTTCTATGAAATACATCCTAATCAATCCTAAACTAACATGGATGATGCATTAACGAATTTAAGCAAGATAAATACTTGCCTGGGAATTTCAGAGTTCTGATTTGTAAACAAATTTGGTGTGGTTGCGTTCCCCGTCGCGCGATCTACACGTTGGTGGTGGTGGCGGTGCAACCGGGTGAATTTTCGGCCTAGAACACCTTGGCAAGCTCTCTCCTTTCCTCTCCTATGGACGTCACTTGTCTTTGGTTGTTTTAAACCTAGAAGACAACATTAGACATCTGATATAACCCTTGAAAATTCGTGGGTTTAATTGGCCAAAATTACAAAATGTCCAAAATGCCCTCCCGGGGCGCTAAATAAGCCTAAAAACACCCCGAGACCCAAACTAAACCCTTGGGTACACTTTTCTGACTATCTTGACCCTTCCGGACACTTTGGCGCACTCAAAATGACCATACGAGCAACTTATAATTTATTCACTTTTATTAATCAATATTTAATCCTGACGCGACACGGGCGCGTCCCGACTCAAATTTTCAAAATTGTCATTTTATCCACTATTGACATTTAATAGAACCAATATTATATATCATTCTATTCATTAGTAATATTCAACAAGTTTTCCATAATTACTAACTCACATCACGTTAATAATTATAAAGTAATTAATTTCTGGATTTATATTGAATTAATAACTCACATTAAATTTAATAAATCCCCAAATTTATTAAGCATAAAAATACGGGGTATTACATACTTCCCCCTTAATAACGGAATTTCGTCCCGAAATTCAAAAAATAAGGCATACCTGGTAAGAATAAATCTGGGTATCTCTCGCGCATATCTGCCTCGCGCTCCCAGGTGGATTCCTCCACTTTATGATGCTCCCACTAGACCCGTACAAGTGGAACTACCTTCAACCTCAATCTCCTCTCGCTATGGTCTCGGACAGCCACTGGTCTCTCCTCGTAAGAGCTGTCAGGCTGTAAGTCTATCTCATCTATCGCGATGTGAGTATGGGCCATATCATCCCGAAGGTATCGTCTCAATGACGAGATGTGGAATACATCGTGGATGCGATGTAAATGCTCTGGCAGTCCCAACCTATTTGCCACCGGCCCAATTCTCTCTATAATGGGAAATGGTCCCACGTACCTCGGGTCCAATTTCCCTTTCTTCCCGAACCTCATCACTCCTTTCATAGGAGATACTCGCAGTAATACTTGGTCCCCCAGATTAAACTCTCGGAAGAACCGTTTCACATTGACGTAGCTTTTCTGCCTGTCCTGGGCTACTCGGATACGACCCCTGATTATCTCAATCCTCGCGGAGGTTTCCTGAATCACCTCTGGTCCTAGCAACTTGTTATCCCCCACATCTAGCCAACAAGTTGGGGAACGACAAGGCCTACCATACAAAGCCTCGAATGGAGCCATGCCAATCGTGAACTGATAAGAGTTATTATAAGTGAACTCTACCAGTGGAAGATATGGCTCCCAACCTCCACCAAAATCAAGAACACACATGCGTAGAATATCCTCTAACATCTGATTAGTACGCTCTGTCTGTCCATCTGTCTGTGGGTGATAAGCTGAACTCAACCTCAACTCAGTACCCATACCCTCATGAAAACTCTCCCAAAAACGTGACACGAAAATCTTGTCTCTATCTGACACAATATTCAGGGGCACCCCATGTAATCTGACAATCTCAGCAATTAACAACTGAGCATATTGACCCGTGGTATAATCTGATCGCACTGGAAGAAAATGAGCCACCTTGGCCAAACAGACCATAATCATCCAGATGGAGTCGTGGCCCCGCTGTGATGTAGGCAACCCTGTAATAAAATCCAAGGAAATACTCTCCCACTTCCACACGGGTATTTCCAATGGCTGAAGCAACCCTGAAGGTTTCTGATGGTCTACCTTTACCAACTGGCAGGTAGAACACTTGGACACGAACTCAGCAATATCCTTTTTCATCCCACTCCACCAGTATTGCCGCCTCATATCCTAATACATCTTATCTCCCCCAGGATGTACTGCAAATCGGCACCCGTGAGACTGGGTCATCACTGCATGACGTAAGTCTGCTCCTTCTGGAACCACCAATCTCCCATTAAACCTCAAACCCCCATCAGAACTAACTGAATAGGACTCAGCACCCTCGGCTAAAAGTCGCACAATCTGTTCCTGACAAAATGGGCCTGCGGTCTGTGCCTGTATCACCCTCGTAACAATCTCGGGTGTCACTGTCATGACAGATATGAAGGAATGGGCTACTGCGTCCTGGTGACCCAACTCCTTCCACTTTGCTTTCCAGACATCCGCTATATCGTCTACCAACCTGCGGCTCAACGCATCAGCAACTACGTTGGCCTTCCCCCGATGGTACTGTATGTCGAACTGATAGTCCTTCACAAACTCTAACCACCTACATTGACGCATATTCAGCTCTCTCTGAGTGAACAGGTACTGCAGTGACTTGTGGTCTGTAAACAAGAGAAATTTCTCACCCAGTAAATAGTGCCTCCAAATCCTCAATGCAAAAACGACCGCTGCCAACTCTAGGTCGTGAGTGGGGTAATTCTTCTCATGTGGCTTAAGCTTGCGGGAGGCAAAATCTATAGCCTTCTCCTCCTGCTGAAGTACTCCTCCAAGTCCCCGTAAAGAGGCATCGGTGTAAACCAGGTACTCCACGGCCGGTTTAGGTAAAGCAAGAACCGATGATGAAGTAAGATTGTCTTTCATCTCGTCGAAAGCCAATTGGCAAGCATCATCCCAAACATATGGAACCCCTTTGTGAGTCAGGTTCGTCAATGGCCCCGCTATTTTGGAGAACCCCTGAATGAATCTCCTGTAGTATCCCATTAATCCCAAGAAACTATGCACTTCCGTCGGTGTCGTGGGCTGTCCCCACTCCTTCACCGCTGACACTTTACTCGGGTCGACTGCTATCCCCTACTCAGAAACAACATGCCCAAGAACTGTACTTCCCGCAATCAGAACCCGCATTTCTCATACTTAGCATACAGCTGATGCTCTCGTAGAGTCTGAAGAACCTGCCTCAAGTGCTCGTCATGCTCCTCCTCGGAGTGTGAATATATCAAAATGTTATCTATGAAGATGATGACAAACCGATCCAAGAACTCTCTGAACACTCAGTTCATTAAGTCCATGAACATGGCTGGAGCATTTGTGAGGCCAAATGGCATCACTCTGAACTCATACGACCCATATCTCGTCAAGAAGGCAGTCTTTGAAACATCCTGCTCCTTAATACGTAACTGATGGTACCCTGACCTCAGATCTATCTTCGAAAAGAAAGTTTCTCCCCTCAGCTGGTCAAACAGATCATCGATTCGAGGCAACGGATACTTGTTCCGTATCGTGACCTTTTCAGCTCCCGGTAGTCCACACATAGCCTCAGTGAACCATCTCACTTTTTCACAAACAATACTGGAGCGCCCCAAGGTGAGGTAATCCTGCGAATAAATCCCTCACCTAACAGCTTCTCTATCTGATCTCGTAACTCTCGCATCTCCACCGGAGCCATACGGTATGGAGCGCCTGCTATAGGTCTAGTATCCGATAATAAATCTATGACAAAGTCTATCTCTCGACTGGGGGTAGGCCTAGTATCTTCTGAAATACATCGGAATACTCACGAACAACTGGGATCGAGTCTAAGGGAATCACAACCTCTTTAGAGGTATCCTCCTCTATGTAATACAAATGAGCGGTCGAGCCTCCCTCTGGGCGAGGCATCGCCACTACAAACATCTCTTGCCCCGGAATGGCAAAAACAATACTCCCACCAAAATAATCTATCATGGCCCTGTAAGCGAGCCAATCCATACCGATAATAATGTCATGCTCATGCATATCTAAGACTAACATGTCTGCAGGTAATACCAAGCTACCAATCTCTACCCCCACACCCCGGCATATAAAGAAAATAAGCGAACTATTTCCCAATGGTGAGTCTACACACGTCACAGTGCTCTCTGCTGTGGCTAATAACCCTAAGGCCTTCGCAAAATGGGTAGCTATAAAACAGTGCGTCACCCCAGTATCAAATAAAACTCGACTCATAGTACCATGGATGGGAAACATACCCTCAATCGCAGGTGGTGCCTGCGGTACTGCTGCCTGGTGGACGTTATAGACACGCCGTACTATAACTGCCCCTGCTGCACTGGAGCTGCTGGAATAGCTGATAGGGCTGGTACCTGAGCTGGTGATGGGAGGGCGGCTGGAAAAAGTGGCCTCTGAGGCTCATTACGGGCACCCTGCTGCTGTGGGTCCCTCTCTCCCTCTAGACAATCCTGGCGCCTATGGCAATTCTTGACGCACCCGAAACATCGGCCTTTGAAATTTCCTACCCTATGACCTTGTTGACCATGACCCTGTTGGCCGTTACCACCCCGCCACTGGCCCTGATGAAATCGCTGTTGGCCCTGTTGGCCCTGCTGCTTTCGGTGTTGGCCTTGCTGGCCCTGCTGATTAGGCTGGCCCTGCTGACCCTGCCTATAACCCCCAAATCCCTGCCTGGAATCACCTGATCGGAAGCGCTTGGCAGGGTCCACCTGATGGGAACTCTGCTCATGCTGACGAGTCTGTCCCTTGGATGTTGGTGCTCCACGAGCTCCACTACCTCCTGTCCTTCCCTGCTGGCCGAACTCTCCTGCTCGCTTGCTTCCCTGTAGATGGAAGTGGTGATCCTAGCAGTGTAGTAAGGCAGCATAGAGTACATCTATAAAGGTACTCATAGATAGATTCCCTATAAGGTGCTGATGGATCCTCCAAGCTAAACCGTCCACAAATAACATTATCTTCTTACCCTCAGTAGGTGCCTCATCTGTCACTATAGTGAGAAGTCTTGTGAACTCCTCTTCATACTCAGCAACGGTAGAATTTTCCTGCTTCAAGTTCATTAATTTTTGCCTCATCTCAGTCTGCACGGCGGGTGGGAAGTACTTACGATCAAACCGTTCCCAGAATATCTGAATCGGAATAGTATCCCTCTCTTCCAAGGTGGTGGTGGATTCCCACCACTGCAAAGCGACCTCCACTAACTTCAAGGAAGCCAACAACTGTTTTTGCACGTCTATGCACTCATACATACGCAGATGCCTCTGGATATCTTTCTTCCATTGGCTGATGATGATGATGTCTGAACTACCCAAGAACTCAAGGGATGCTCCTTTTGAAAGGCATCCCTAACCCGTTCCCATGCTAATGGAAGTTGTGCAGGTACTGGCGCCAATGCCTGAATCTGAGGTGGAGCCTTCTGTACTACCGCTAATGCGGCATTTACCGCCTGAGCAACAATAGCGGCTACCTCATTAGCATTCATCGTTCCCTGACCCGGCGCTGCTGGCTGCTCGGCTTGGGCACGCCTATCCTTTGGTGCACGTCTCGGAGGCATCTGAAACGTGAAGAAATTTATTAGTCTACAGTTATTATCAAATCTCAAATAGCTGAAGACGTAAACGTAAAAGCAAGAATACAAGAATCCTAAAATAGGGCTCTGTAGCAAAAATGCTAAGCTAAAAGCGAAATAAGCGTACAGATCCTAAGTCTCCTAGCATAGCAACCATCAAAAGAGTGACCGTATATATCACAGTAAGAGCAATAAATATTTCTCAAGGTTGGGGTCTCCTTAGGAAAGTCTCTAAACAACGGTTTTGAGGAATTTTGAGGTTAGACTCTATTCCTAGGTAGGACAGTCTTAATATGGACTCACTCTTCCTAATAGGGGGGCAGACGTATTTAGCCTTAGTCTAACTTTCATGTTTAGAGTAACTTGATTCCCCAATGTTAAAATTTTAATGTTTTGAATCAAACTCAGTTTTTAGGGAATGGAAATCTGGGCAGGTTTCAATAGGTCTTTTACCTCCAGACACAAACTTGATAGTTTCAAAAGATTTTGTTTGTGTCTTCAAATTAGGGCAAAACCCTATTCCAGTTCGATCATCAGAATTGGTTTTAGATTCAACAACAAATTCATCAAAACAGTTTGAATTATTTTCAAATTTTATAAATTTTTGAAAACAGTTGCTGTCTTTTCTTTAGTTTGTTCCAATTCTAACAATGTCCCTTCGTATTTTTTCCCCAGAATTTCATTTGTTTCAATCAAATCTTTGAGTTTTTGATCAAACATTTTAATATCACTTTCATGAGTTAAACATTGGGTAGTATACTCTTCAGCATTCAGTTTGACTATCAGGCTTAGATCTTCCAGCTTTTTGGTGAGATCTTTCATAATTTTTTCTAGTCTAGTGCTTTTCTTGAGAGTTTTAGCATAAAGTGTGTGAATATCTAGGAGGTCTTCATTGTCCGAGTCACTAAGTGTAGTGTGTGAAGTGACCCCTAATGCTTCATTCTTAGAACTCACACACCCATTGACATCGTCATTATCGCTTTCCCTTTGACTCACACACCCCGAAGAGTAGATAGCAATATTCTCAGTAATCAAGGCATCTAAACCAGTAACATCATTATTCGAAACATCAGTAGTAAAATTACTAGATTCATCCTCACTCACAAACACAGGCATATCATCATTATAGATAATCTTGTCAAAGAAGGACATGCAAGGATCAAAAACATCAGATGACTCCGGTTCCTCATTTTCAGAGTCACTTGAATCATCCCATGTCTTGCAAATGTTGGCTCTAATGTGTTTGTTTTGAGTGTTCAAGTTAACTCTGCAGTTTTGTGCAATGTGTCCTAGTTTTCCACATCTATAGCATTCAGTATTCTTAAGGTCTCTGTTAGGTCTGGCGTGAGAGTCCTTGTGATTTTTGTCATGGCTTTTCTCATGAGGTCTGTGATTAAAGGGAGTTGGATAATTAGACTTGCCTTGTTTATTTGCCATGTTGTTTAAAAATTTAATGATTTTCTTAAACTGTTTTAACATCAAGGCAATCTGATTGTCCAAACTCTCTATATCGCATTCCTCATCAGAGTCATTATTGGAAGTATTAAACTCAGGCTTAATCAATTTAGAAGAGAAGCTTAGATTGGAACTAGTTTGTTTCCTATGGGACTGGGTCAATTGCATATTAAATTCTAGTTCTATTTCCACAGTTCTTAATTTACTACCGAGTAATTCAGGAGTGAGATTTATATCACACATTTCCTCAATAGCATATCTCTTGTTATCAAATTTCTGTGGTAATGATCTTAGAATTTTAGATACAATTTCTTGTCTGTCATATGTTATCCTATTAGCATGCAGTTTTGTCACAATATCAGTCAGGTTCATATAGAAGTCATCAAATGACTCAGTCTCAGACATAATTAAAGATTTATACTGTTGAATGAGAATTTGAGTTTTAGCAGCTTTAACTCTAGTGTCACCTTCATGAGCAGTGACCAAGGTGTCCCAAGCTTTCTTAGAAGTGGTACAAGATGAGATTCTTTTGAACTCATGTTCATTTATGGACATAAATATGGCATTCTTTCCTTTGTTATTATTTCGAGAAAATTGTTTCTATTCTTGTGTGAACTCACTTAATACTTTCTAAACCCTCTCATTACTTCCTTCAGTGGCTAGTTTTGTAGGAAAAATGTAACCATTTTCAACAATGTCCCAAACATCATCTCCAAGAGTTCCTTGAATGAAAGCAATTATTCTTACTTTCCATTAAGCAAAATTGGTTCCATCAAAGATAGGAGGTCTGGTCAAGTTACCAAATCTTTCATTTTTCTCGTCCATATTTGATTTTCAGAAAACAATTTTAGAAACATAGGATCTCTTTAAAATAAGTTTACCAAGCTCCGATACCAATTGAAAATCTGTTACTAAAGCCGTTTAATAAAATTAAACTATTTAATTAACTCCGAACAGTTATTTGAAGAAACTATTTTCTTAAAAACCAAAACTATTTTGAACACAAGATGTGTTTATAAAAGTATGTACGAGATCTATTCAAGATTTGATTAACAGGTTTATAAAACAGTTTAAACAAACTTTAAACTCAACACAACCAAGAATGATATGAGAAGATGTAGGAAGATTAAGAACAAGATTTTTTACGTGGTAAAACCTCACCCAACTGAGGAAACATCCACGACTCCCTCTACGGAGTAAAAACAAAAATTCCACTATAAAAAAATTTTAACAGATACAAACTATATAACAAACATGCATACAACTCAGACCTATATAAGTTTAGGAATGTACCCTCTGGTGTCCTTATAACTTCTCTGCAGTTCTGATTGTTGATGTTGTTCTCCCAGTTTGTTAACTCCCAATTTGATCAAGCTCTTTACGTCGACTCTTGTTCACAAGATCTTATTACCAACACTTTTCGTGTGGTAGGGTGAAAGTGTTTGTAGAGGTGCTCTCTAACACATGCATGCACACACACACACACTTATTATATACAATCAGTCCTAACAAATTACATATAAGTCTATATGCAGTGACTTTTCTTTTTCTCTCTTCTCACAAAACTCAACCTTTTTTACCTTTAAAGCAATCCCAGAATCCACGGCTATCTTGCTCAGAAGACGTATCAAGATCTTAATCAATCTCTGTTTTTGAAAAGATTTTTGAGATTGAAAACCACTAAGTGCGATTCCAAACTAGGTCAAAGGTCATGTTTCAAGAGAACTAGAAATAGAGAACGTTATTGTTGATTTCAAAGTTAAAAATCTTTTTTAGAAAAGAATCAACAATATATTTCTCAAGCTGAGAAATAAAAATGCCAACTAAGTGTAAAATATCATGAAGAACTCAGATATGAAATTTCTATATAAAAGAAAAATAGATCTAAGAAAATGATTAAGTTGGAAACAAGATCTCAATAACGAAGAGGTTACAGCAACAAACCAACTCTCAAATCACCTCTCAAAACACTCAAACACTCAAGGTTGTGTTTGGGAAAATACAGGGGTTTGAAGATTTATATTTGGTTTGAAATGTTTGGACGATTTAGGGTTAGGGTGAGGTTTACTAACTCTTTCTCTCTCTTCTAGTTTCTCTTTTTCTCTCTCTTTTCTCTCTTCTCTCTCTTCTCTCTCTACTCTCTTTTTTTTCTCAAAGGACGAAATGGCCAAAAGTCACTAAAGGCTGAGAGTAGGAGCCTTTTATAGGAGGCTGAGAAGGTTCGAGAATGAGGATTGAAATCAAGGGATCAGATTTAATCAAGATCAATTGACTTGGATCCAATGGTACACGATAAGCGGTGGTAAAGACTCTCCTGATTGGTCCACAAGGGGATTACAGGGATTATGAAGGGGCACATGAAGATCGTTGATAAAAAAGATCTAAGGGTTGAAAACGTGTGCTGGTTTACGCTCTATAAAGAAACACACTTTCCACCAATCAGAAAGCAAAAAATGTTGGACAATGAATAGAGATAAAACGCGCGTCTGAAAGTAATTACAATGTACACCCTGAAGTCTCTGCCGCTTTCGAATTCTTCCCAAGGTAACTTTAGGTCAATAGAACCAACAATATGAAATAGCAGATTGACCCCACAAACTTTTAAAACCAAGTTTTAATTAATTAAAACCTTATTTTAAAATGTTTATAAAATCCCAAAAAATATTTAAAAAGCAATATTAGGGATTTAAACACACTCAACATATGTACACACATTAATATGCAATAGGACATGTATATGATCCATTATACTGTGTGTGAGTGTTGGTAATGAGGTTTAGATCACTTCAATCAAAGATGAAATAGTAGTGCAAGCTCTGAGGTTCTTTGGATTCTAGGTTAGACATAATTTTGACACAATTTCCAAACTAGATGAACACTTATACAATATAGACTCAAGTGAGTCAAGAGTATAAGGTGATTCAATCTCCCCCTTTGGAAATATGAGACACAATTTCCTTTGAGTCATCTAGAACTCATAGGGCAACAAGAATGAGGAAACCTATTCCTACAACAATCTATCTACCCAAATTCTAGAAAGCAAAAGTACATAACTCAACTATTTACAATTGAATACCCTAATACAACTGTTGAGAATAACTGTACAAAAACCTGCAATGAAGCACTAAGATCAAGATGTTTAGCATATGTAAAGAATCATTAGAGACTCAAATTTCTCTCCCATTTTGTCTCAAAAAGACAAAGGAAAAAAAAAATAAAGAGATCAAAGAGATTAATCAGTACACACCATACCAATAGATTTACGCAAAGAAATAAATCGATTGTATTCTAAAGATTTGGTAAATATATCTGCGAGTTGAAAATCAATAGGAAGATAATTGATTTCTAATTCCTTAGTTTCAACTAATTCGCGTATAAAGTGATGTCTTATTTTTATGTGCTTTGTTCGCGAGTGTTGACCAGGGTTTTTAGAAATATTGATCGCACTTTGATTATCACAATAGAGATGCAATTAGTTTTCTTGAATACCGTAATCATTCAGCATTTGTTTAAGCCATAGTAATTGAGAACAACAACTGCCAGCGGCTATGTATTCAGATTCAACTGTTGAGAGTGATGTGCAGTTTTGTTTCTTACTACTCCATCCTACCAAGTTATTACCTATATAATAACATGCTCCTGATGTGCTTTTACTATCATCAGTACACCCAGCCCAGTCAGCATCAGTGTACCCAATTATAGTGCTTGGTGTGTCATTAGTGTACCAAAGTCCTATATTCAGAGTGCCTTTTACATATTTAATGATTAGTTTAATAGAATTCAGATGGATCTCTTTAGGGTTATTTTGATATCGAGCACAAATACATACATCATACATAATATCAGGACGCGAGGCAGAAAGGTATAGCAAGGTTCCTATCATACTACGATATAGTGTAGGATCTATGGATTTTTGGATTTCGTCTTTAGAAAGTTTTACCGTAGTACTCATCGGTGTTTTAGCATTTTTAGCACTCTCAAGGCCAAATTTCTTTACTATCTCTAAAGCATACTTAGATTGCGAAACAAACAATCCTTCTGAATTTTGTTTGACTTGAAGACCTAAGAAAAATTGAAACTCCCCCATAAGAGACATTTGAAACTCCTTATGCATTATTTCAGAGAAGGATTTCACTTCTGAGGGAGAAGTTGATCCAAATATAATATCGTCAACATAAACTTGAGCAATAATGATGTGTTTGTCAAAATGTTTGACAAAAAGGGTTTGATCATTTCCACCTCTTTTGAAACCTTTATCTAAGAGGAAACTGGAAAGACGCTCATACCAAGATCTAGGTGCTTATTTAAGCCCATACAAAGCCTTTTTAAGACGAAATACATGATTTGGATATTGAGGATCAATGAACCCTTTAGATTGTTCTAAATAGGTCTCCTCAGTCAATATTCCATTAAGGAATGCAGATTTTACATCCATTTGGTAGAGTGTAAAATGCAAGTGGCAAGCTATAGCAAAGAGAAGACGAACAGATTCTAAACGAGTAACAGGAGCAAAGGTCTCGTTAAAATCTATTCCTTCAATTTGAGAATATCCTTGAGCAACTAATCTAGCTTTGTTTCTAATGATTATCCCACTTTCATCAGATTTATTTTTAAAAATCCAACGTGTTCCAATAACCTTTTTATGATCAGGCCTAGGTACAAGATACCAAACATCATGAATGACAAATTGAAGAAGTTCTTCCTGCATAGCAGAAATCCAGTGAGAGTCATTCAATGCCTCATTTACATTCTTTGGTTCCACTAGGGAAACAAAACATGCATAATGTGCATAATTTCTTAGTTGAGATCTTGTACGCACTGTCTCACTAGGGTTACCAACTACGTTATTTATGGTATGATCTTTAGAAACCCAGTTAGGTACTTCAGGTCTCTCAATTGGTAACGAATCATCTATTTCAGGAGAGTCATTTTCTAAAATGTTTGTAGGCTCTTCTACAATAGTTGATTCATTAATCTTGTTCTCTACAGTAGCGTCACTCACAATTACATTTATGGATTCCATCAAGGTGTTAGTGCGAAGATTATACACTCGATAGGCTCTACTGTTAGGTAAGTATCTTAAAATATAGCTTTATCTCCCCGGATCTCAAATTTGGACAAGTGTTCCCTATCTTTGCATACATAACAAGTACTACCAAAGGTTCTAAGGTACTTAAGATTAGACTTTTTATTATACCAAAGTTCGTAAGGTGTTATTTTGGAATTCTTTCTAAGATAGACCTTGTTTATGATGTGACATGTAGTACGAATGGATTCTACCCAAAAATATTTAGGCAAATTCTTGGCATGTAACATAACACGTGCTATCTCTTGAAGTGTACGATTCTTTCTTTCGGCAATTCCATTTTGTTAAGGAGTCTTAGGAGCACTAAACTCATGTTTGTAACCATTATAGTCACAATACTCTATTATACCAATGTCTTTGAACTCTCCACCTCTATCACTACAGATTCTATTTACTTGAGTTTCCTTTTCATTTTCAATCCGAAGAAGGATTTTTAAGAAAGTTTGAAAAGTGTCAGACTTTTGTTTTAAAAAGGCTACCCAAGTAAATCTGGTGAAGTCATCAACCATAACTAGAATATAACTGTGTCCACATAGACTAACAGTTTGGGAAGGACCCATTAGGTACATATGGATGAGCTCCAAGGGATTAGAGGTAAGAACATCATTAACTTTCTTATGAGGTGCCTTAACAATTTTACCTTCCTGACAGGAACCACAAACAATGTTAGGAATGGGTTTGATTTTAGGAACTCCTCTAACTATTTCTTGAGAGGTCAGTCTACTAAGATTATCGAAATTTAAGTGACCCATTCTGTTATGCCATATCTCATTGTCATCCATTCTGGAAACATTACAAATTTCAGAATTATTCATGACAGTATAACAATTGTCAGGAGTTCTGAATCCTGTAATTATGCATTCACCTTTTTCATTTAAAATTTTGTAATTGTTCTTTGAAAAGGTTACAGTATGATCTGAGTCACAAAATTACGAGATACTAAGTAGATTGGACTTAAGTCCTTTAACTAGAAGAACATTTTCAAGAATAGGAAGTCCATCTTCTTGGAGAGTTCCTTTGCCTATGATTTGAGATGATACTCCATCACCAAAAATGACTTTTCCACCAGCGAAGCTGGTTTTGTTCAAAAGTTTAGTATTATTCCCCGTCATGTGCTTAGAACATCCAGAGTCTAAATACCAACCAGATGATGTGTGCTCAGCTTTTAAGGCAGTAAGAACTATATTACACTTCATCTGAGGTACTAGATCTTCTTTTCTAACCCAAATTGCTCTAGTTTTCATTTTGTGCTTATTAGCTCTCAATTGATAAAATTTGCGAGCATTGGATTTTTGTTGAAAAATATTTTGCGCATGATTTTGAATTTTATGAAAGACATGAGCATTTGGTTCAGTAAAGCTTTTAGGAGTCCTTCTAGGAAATGTTCTTTTAGGTTTGGTCTTTCTCTTTCTATAATTAGAGTTTTTGTCTGGTTGTCTAGGAAGTACATAATTGTTGCGGCTCCTCCTAGAATAGTTAAAGTTCTGATAGGTAGGAGGATAACAGACAGGTTTAATAAGTCTCCTAGCATAGCAATTATCAAAAGAGTGACCGTATATATCACAGTAAGAGCAATAAAGATTGCTCAAGGTTGGGGTCTCCTTAGAAAAGTCTCTAAACAACGGTTTTGAGGAATTTTGAGGTTAGACTCTATTCCTAGGTAGGACAGTCTTTAATATGGACTCACTCTTCCTAATAGGGGGGCAGACGTATTTAACCTTAGTCGAACTTTCATGTTTAGAGTAACTTGATTCCACAATGTTAAAATTTTAATGTTTTGAATCAAACTCAGTTTTTAGGGAATGGAAATCTGGGCAGGTTTCAATAGGTCTTTTACCTCCTGACACAAACTTGATAGTTTCAAAAGATTTTGTTTGTGTCTTCAAATTAGGGCAAAACCCTATTCCAGTTCGATCATCAGAATTGGTTTTAGATTCAACAACAAATTCATCAAAACAGTTTGAATTATTTTCAAATTTTATAAATTTTTTGAAAATAGTTGCTGTCTTTTCTTTAGTTCGTTCCAATTCTAACAATGTCCCTTTGTATTTTTTCCCCAGAATTTCATTTGTTTCAGTCAAATCTTTGAGTTTTTGATCAAACATTTTAATTTCACTTTCATGAGTTAAACATTGGGCAGTATACTCTTCAGCATTTAGTTTGACCATCAGGCTTAGATCTTCCAGCTTTTTGGTGAGATCTTTCATAATTTTTTGTAGTCTAGTGCTTTTCTTTAGAGTTTTAGCATAAAGTGTGTGAATATCTGGGAGGTCTTCATTGTCCGAGTCACTAAGTGTAGTGTGTGAAGTGACCCCTAACGCTTCATTCTTAGAACTCACACACCCATTGACATCGTCATTATCGCTTTCCCTTTGACTCACACACCCCGAAGAGTAGATAGCAATATTCTCAGTAATCAAGGCATCTAAACCAGTAACAGCATTATTCGAAACATCATTAGTAAAATTACTAGATTCATCCTCACTAACAAACACAGGCATATCATCATTATAGATAATCTTGGCAAAGAAGGACATGCAAGGATCAAAAACATCAGATGACTCCGGTTCCTCATTTTCAGAGTCACTTGAATCATCCCATGTCTTGCAAATGTTGGCTCTAATGTGTTTGTTTTGAGTGTTCAAGTTAACTCTGCAGTCTTGTGCAATGTGTCCTAGTTTTCCACATCTATAGCATTCAGTATTCTTAAGGTCTCTGTTAGGTCTGGCGTGAGAGTCCTTGTGATTTTTGTCATGGATTTTCTCATGAGGTCAGTGATTAAAGGGAGTTGGATAATTAGACTTGCCTTGTTTATTTGCCATGTTGTTTCAAAATTTAATGATTTTCTTAAACTGTTTTGACATCAAGGCAATCTGATTGTCCAAACTCTCTATATCGCATTCCTCATCAGAGTCATCATTGGAAGTATTAAACTCAGGCTTAATCAATTTAGAAGAGAAGCTTAGATTGGAACTAGTCTATTTCCTATGGGACTGGGTCAATTGCTTCTTAAATTCTAGTTCTATTTCCACAGTTCTTAATTTACTACTGAGTAATTCAGGAGTGAGATTTATATCACACATTTCCTCAATAGCATAGCTCTTGTTATCAAATTTCTGTGGTAATGATCTTAAAATTTTAGATACAATTTCTTGTCTGTCATATGTTATCTTATTAGCATGCAGTTTTGTCACAATATCAGTCAGGTTCATATAGAAGTCATCAAATGACTTAGTCTGAGACATAATTAAAGATTTATACTGTTGCATGAGAATTTGAGTTTTAGCAACTTTAACTCTAGTGTCACCTTCATGAGCAGTGACCAAGGTGTCCCAAGCTTTCTTAGAAGTGGTACAAGATGAGATTCTTTTGAACTCATGTTCAGTTATGGACATAAATATGGCATTCTTTCCTTTGTTACTGTTTCGAGAAAATTGTTTCTATTCTTGTGTGAACTCACTTAATACTTTCTTAACCCTCTCATTACTTCCTTCAGTGGCTAGTTTTGTAGGAAAAATGTAACCATTTTCAACAATTTCCCAGACATCATCTCCAAGAGTTCCTTGAATGAAAGAAATTATTCTTACTTTCCAGTAAGCAAAATTGGTTCCATCAAAGATAGGAGGTCTGGTCAAGTTACCAAATCTTTCATTTTTCTCATCCATATTTGATTTTCAGAAAACAATTTCAAAAACATAGGATCTCTTTAAAAGAAGTTTACCAAGCTCCGATACCAATTGAAAATCTGTTACTAAAGCCGTTTAATAAAATTAAACTATTTAATTAACTCCGAACAGTTTTTTGAAGAAACTATTTTCTTAAAAACCAAAACTATTTTAAACACAAGATGTGTTTATAAAAGTATGTACGAGATCTATTCAAGATTTGATTAACAGGTTTATAAAATAGTTTAAACAAACTTTAAACTCAGCACAACCAAGAATGATATGAGAAGATGTAGGAAGATTAATAACAAGATTTTTTACGTGGTAAAACCTCACCCAACTGAGGAAACATCCACGACTCCCTCTACGGAGTAAAAACAAAAATTCCACTATAAATTTTTTTTAACAGATACAAACTATATAACAAACATGCATACAACTCAGACCTATATAAGTTTAGGAATGTACCCTCTGGTGTCCTTATAACTTCTCTGCAGTTCTGATTGTTGATGTTGTTCTCCCAGTTTGTTAACTCCCAATTTGTTCAAGCTCTTTACGTCGACTCTTGTTCACAAGATCTTATTACCAACACTTTTCGTGTGGTAGGGTGAAAGTGTTTGTAGAGGTGCTCTCTAACACATGCATGCACACACACACACACACTTATTATGTACAATCAGTCCTAACAAATTACATATAAGTCTATATGCAGTGACTTTTCTTTTTCTCTCTTCTCACAAAACTCAACCTTTTTTACCTTTAAAGCAATCCCAGAATCCACGGCTATCTTGCTCAGAAGACGTATCAAGATCTTAATCAATCTCTGTTTTTGAAAAGATTTTTGAGATTGAAAACCACTAAGTGCGATTCCAAACTAGGTCAAAGGTCATGTTTCAAGAGAACTAGAAATAGAGAACGTTATTGTTGATTTCAAAGTTAAAAATCTTTTTTAGAAAAGAATCAACAATATATTTCTCAAGCTGAGAAATAAAAATGCCAACTAAGTGTAAAATATCATGAAGAACTCAGATATGAAATTTCTATATAAAAGAAAAATAGATCTAAGAAAATGATTAAGTTGGAAACAAGATCTCAATAACGAAGAGGTTACAGCAACAAACCAACTCTCAAATCACCTCTCAAAACACTCAAACACTCAAGGTTGTGTTTGGGAAAATACAGGGGTTTGAAGATTTATATTTGGTTTGAACTGTTTGGATGATTTAGGGTTAGGGTTAGGTTTACTAACTCTTTCTCTCTCTTCTGGTTTCTCTTTTTCTCTCTCTTTTCTCTCTTCTCTCTCCACTCTCTTTTTTCTTCTCAAAGGACGAAATGGCCAAAGTCTCTAAAGGCTGAGAGTAGGAGCCTTTATAGGAGGCTGAGAAGGTTCGAGAATGAGGATTGAAATCAAGGGATCAGATTTAGTCAAGATCAATTGACTTGGATCCAATGGTACACGATAAGCGGTGGTAAAGACTCTCCTGATTGGTCCACAAGGGGATTACAGGGATTATGAAGGGGCACATACAGATCGTTGATAAAAAAAATCTAAGGGTTGAAAACGTGTGCTGGTTTACGCTCTATAAAGAAACACACTTTCCACCAATCAGAAAGCAAAAAATGTTGGACAATGAATAGAGATAAAACGCGCGTCTGAAAGTAATTACAATGTACACCCTGAAATCTCTGCCGCTTTCGAATTCTTCCCAAGGTAACTTTAGGCCAATAAAACCAACAATATGAAATAGCAGATTGACCCCACAAACTTTTAAAACCAAGTTTTAATTAATTAAAACCATATTTTAAAATGTTTATAAAATCCCAAAAAATATTTAAAAAGAAATATTAGGGATTTAAACACACTCAACATATGTACACACATTAATATGCAATAGGACATGTATATGATCCATTATACTGTGTGTGAGTGTTGGTAATGAGGTCTAGATCACTTCAATCAAAGATGAAATAGTAGTGCAAGCTCTGAGGTTCTTTGGATTCTAGGTTAGACATAATTTTGTCACAATTTCCAAACTAGATGAACACTTATACAATATAGACTCAAGTGAGTCAAGAGTATAAGGTGCTTCACGGGCATGATTTTCACACGTATATAGTATATGCATAAACAAAGTCATATAAATATACTACTATTACCATATCTCTTTAGGTACCTTTCATCGCCCATAATATAATATTTATCCTTATTTCTCAATCTTTAGTTATCACGTATAACGGTTTATCTCTTACTTTAATTGAGGGATTAATCCAACTTACTACGTAACACTCATGGACTCTCTCCTCCCAAGTGTAGAATTCAGTAGGTACTCATCTATTTTTCCAACGTAACTATTTTACGCGTCTCTCCCTTTAATACACAACCCCATCGTCCCTTATGTGTAGGTATCCCAAAATGTAAATCTCGTCTTAGATTAAAGTTCTCATAGTTCTTAATAAGTCCTGCTGGTCTCCGTTACCTTCCAAAATATTTTAATAAGGATGTCCAAAGATCTTTACTCATTTAATTTGAATTCAACAATTTAAAAGGGGAAATATGAGTCTGCCAGGAGGGGTCGATCGATCGATCGATGCGTCGATCGATGGACACTCCTGGTTCGATCGATTTATCAAACGGGTATGGCGAATTTTGCAGATTAACATTTACGGGTTCTAACATCCAATCTCAAACAAATCAAGATTTTTAACACCCAAACTCCCAGAAATTCGTACTACAAACATTAATAACCCAAACTAACAATCTTCTACGTAAAGCATGTGAATTTTCATCAATAACCATGGATTAAAAGGGCAAAACTTATATAAACTTCATGAACCCTAAAATTTTCTTTAACTTTGTTCTAATTAGTCTTTTTCCAGAATCTCTACTCCTAATACATCATAAATCCGTGGTTCCACCTCTACATACGAAGGGGATTTCCAGATTTCCATTTTATATCATTACTACATGCAATCTCCTATCTCCAACATGGGTTTTCTTCTATGAAATACATCCTAATCAATCCTAGACTAACATGAATGATGCATTAACGAATTTAAGCAAGATAAATACTTGTCTAGGAATTTCAGAGTTCTGATTTGTAAACGAATTTGGTGTGGTTGCGTTCCCCGTCGCGTGATCTACGTGTTGGTGGTGGTGGCGGTGCAACCGAGTGAATTTTCGGCCTAGAACACCTTGGCAAGCTCTCTCCTTTCCTCTCATATGGCCGTCACTTGTCTTTGGTTGTTTTAAACCTAGAAGAAAACCTTAGACATCTGATATAACCCTTGAAAATTCGTGGGTTTAATTTCCCAAAATTACAAAATGTCCAAAATGCCCTCCCGGGGCGCTAAATAAGCCTAAAAACACCCCGAGACCCAAACTAAACCCTTGGGTACACTTTTCTGACTATCTCGACCCTTCCGGACACTTTGGCACACTTAAAACGACCATATGAGTGACTTATAATTTATTCACTTTTATTAATCAATATTTAGTCCCGACGCGACATGGGCGCGTCCCGACTCAAATTTCTAAAATTGTCACATTATCAACTATTGACATTTAATAGAACCTATATTATATATATTACTCTACTCATTAGTAATATTCAACAAGTTTTCCATAATTACTAACTCACATCACGTTAATAATTATAAAGTAATTAATTTCTAGATATATATTGAATTAATGACTCACATTAAATTTAATAAATCCCCAAATTTATTAAGCATAAAAATACGGGGTATTACAAAGTTATAACAAATAGACTAGTGAGACTTTGTGCGATGACACACTTGACATATACTCAGGGTACTACATACTATATATTCAATATGTTTAAGTATTAGATAAATAATTTTGACATGAATTTTAATAAATTCAAATTTAAAATTAAAATGTTGATGATTTGCCATGTAATTTGAAATTGATCCATCAATTTCATTATCAAATAGATTGTTATCAACCCCACCCCTGTAAAACCAAAACAATAAATATCCACAATATCTGACCACATATTTTTAGTAAGATATAAATAAACTCCATTTTATTGCAACAAAGTTTCATAATTAAATTTCAAAGACTAGCTTCTTCACTTATAGAGAACCTATTAAGCATCGTAAACTCATGGGAAGCATAATAAACAAGTGTTTTTATTCTAAGCCACTTAATATTTTTATCCACCCCATTTTTATTAAACCCAAGAGATGGGCTGACTTTCAATGTATCCACCGCATTAGGCCGAGATGTTTTAATTAAAAATAAAATAAAATACACCTTTTAGACAACTTCCACCATAAACGTACAAAGCCCAAATTGGTTAATACCCTTCCCGATAGGATGATTACAAACTGCTAAAGGATTGAAATAAAATGGAAACAAGTAACAAGAGAACTAGATTAATTATTTGACTGGAGAGGAAGGGGCATGGTTAGCCGCTCTTCAAAAAGATAAGGGTGAATTGAATATGTGAGTTTTAACAGAGAAAAGAAAAGAAGCTAATGATAAAAGTAGTGGGTGATGTGAGATTAAACCTAAGAAAGAGAGTTTGATTTCATCAAAGTCCAAGGATACTACATGTTGATATATACATACATATATATACATACATACATATATATATATATATATATATATATATATATTTGTGTGTGTGTGTGTATGTGTGTGTGTATGTGATATAAAATATGTATTTCTAGTGTATGTCTAATAATATTCCTCATTATTAAATCGTTTTATGCGATACCATTATTTATACTGTAAATAGGGGTGATACCCCTTAAGTATACAACACAATGAAATTAAAAGTTTATTCTCCATCTAAATTCTCTTTGTGTCCATTTATTTTACAACACGCTATCATCACGAGGCTCGAAACTCATTTTTCTCTCGTCATTGACTTTGATCTACCAAAAGCTTAATGACAGAAGATTTACTAGATACAATGGGTGAGAACCGTGCATTCATATGTAATCTTCTGCCAAGACAATGACCAACTTACACTATTCTGAAAAACTAGAAGTTTTTCCATACTTGGTGTGTAATATAGTAAATGTTTCAACCATAAGTAAAGCTAACGGTCTAGAAGTGCCTATGTGATGTCGTTATATGGTACCCACCCATTCATATGCCATGAGTTATATGAAAATAATTCTTGAATAAATTTGCTTCGTTTTATGAGCATAATAATACATAAGTACCATATTAATACGTAACGAAAAGTAACTCTGCATTACTTCTAGTGTTTGAGGCCATAAGCTTATATTAACAAACCATCATTTCATTATTCACGGGGTTATACTTTACAATATTTATTGTTGTCAAATTGCACTTTGTCATGAGTTTAAAGCTCCGCTATTCAACTATTATTATCAAAAGGATATATATATATATATATATATATATATATATATATATATATATATTCATGGTGTTTATGATTCACCATATATTGAACCATGTACAAATTCCACGTTTATCGCTTATTTTGTGATTTTTTAATGAGACAATTTTTCCACCATTAGGAAGAGGTAAGAATATACCCAAAGTACAATTTATTCCTGAAGAACGATCCGTTCTTGAAGAATGTCAAGAATTATCGTGGAATAATTCCATTTTATCATATTTAAATCCCTCGTATCACTCAATGCGAAAATGAAGTGAAAAAATGATACTGCAACATGAAATTTCACATCGACTAATTGCAAATGTGCTTACAAAATCATTGTCCCAATAGGAAAAAATAAATTCGACAACAAATAAATTTATTACACGTCAGAAGTGTGGAAAACCTATAGGTCTCAACTATATTACTCCCTAGTAGAGGAGGTTAAATAAAATCATACCCAAATAATGCTCCTCGAGAGGTTAAATAAAATCATACAAAAATAATGCTCAAGAAATGGTTATGAAAAAAGATCCACTTTCTCTAAAACCTCATACGATGTTATTGTCTATGAAAAGACACAATTCCATGAAGTAACTATAAAGCCCCTAAAGGGTACTTAATATTAAATGACATCTCTATATTTTATATATATAAACGGGAAAGGTGGGATCGCGAAAGATGATGACATAATTATTTATGGCGTAGATACAGAAAAATCAAAGGGCAATGATACAGAAAATCCACGTATTATAAATGAATGTTGATAAAGAATATATTGGCCAAAATGAGAAATTTCCATAATAGAATAATTCGAGTCTCTTAATATACGTGTTATATTTGGACCTATAGTATAAACTCGATAATATGTTAATGTTGAAGGTTACGAATGTGTGTTTATGAGGAAGTGAAGTTGAAAAATTGATACTAAGTGCACAACCTATTGCATAAGGTTTACTGTAGAAACAAAAGATTGATTATATGCGAGCATACCATCCTGTTATGGCCATAAATACATTTCAGATGTCTGACTAGCTTAGCAGTTGTTGAAATATATTATACATGAGACACATGAGTATTATAAATGCTCATTTATATGGGACTTAGAAAAAGAATACATATAAAATTCCTAAAAGTATTTTCTTTTCCCGAAGCAAAGTGAAGGAGCATGTACTCAATTCGAATAAGACGTTCATTGTACATCAGGAAAATACTTGTCTAAGGAAGGGTATGAAAGTAATAATATATGCCAATGTGCCATTATACAAATATTCTTAAAAAGGATATTCTCCTAAAAAACTCAATTGAATTGCAAATAAGGAATTAAAAAATGAATGAGCTTGGGGTAATCAACTATTGTCTTGGTCTGTAGATTGAGAATAATTTTAGCCATACACTAATCTATAAATTAGATGGAATGAAAAGTCCCGCGATACTTTAGAATATATTAAGAATGCCATTTTATACAAATGATCTACGGTCTTTGGATATTATAATATCCATATCATCCAAAATATGATGAAAAATATAAATTTGGTATAGAGGTACCATACATGTATGTTATTAGTATATTATTATACATAACTCAATACCATATATAGTAATTGTAGTCAATTTATTAGCAAGAAACAATTACCATTTACTTGAAAAGCATAAAACTAATATCAATCCTACTATATGATATTTTTCTATCTAACCATCCCTGTGTAGTTAATTATAAAGATACAAGTTATCTCTGTGATCATCATAAGGAACAATCAAATTACTTATGACTTACCTTCATCAATGCTTGATACTACCACTACCTATGAAGGCAAAGATGTGTGTATAACTCAAATTCAAAGAGTTTACATCAAGGGAGATATGACTGGAACATTTCAATATTTTTTACATAAATGAAGTCCAACATAGCCATGGAATTAATTGAAGTTAAATAGATACGAAAGTGAAATATTCACCCATCTTTACCAAAGTCCAACTTTAGAAGAAAAGTGGGATTGAAATAACAACTTATAAAATATATTCACAAAGTTAAAACAATATTTCAAAAGGTTGTGTATGAGATAGGAATGCATCAACTCAATCATCAGAGAAATTCCATAATCAAGAGAAACATTTTATCAGGGGGAGAATCGAATAAAATAATATTCTGGACATATTCACATTGTACTCTTTTAATTTAATTAGTTTTTTTTCCATTGTGTTTTCATGTTAAAGGTTTAGCGATACATAACTAAATGCGTCCATCATCGATTCAATGATCACAAAAGGTGTACTTTTATTCCCCCACTCTGGTTTTTTTCTCACTAGGTTTTCCTTAGTAAGATTTTAACAAGTCAAAAATCATTGAAAGGTGAAAATAGTATACATACAAGGGGGAATGTTATAAAATATGTTTTTTTAATGGATGTCCATTAGTATTCCTTATTATTAAAGGGTCTCTTGGGATACCATTATTTGTACTACAAATAGGGGTGATACCCCTTGTGTATACAACACAATGAAATGAACAATTTATACTCCCTGTTATACCATAAATATGGAATATGAATTGTACCAATAGTATTGTGACACTTGCCATCATAAAGTGCTTGGATTACTCATTAAATGTGGTTGGCTTATCATATCTTTGGTCGTCTCAGTGCTATTCCTAGTTGTTCGGATAACTAACCACAACAAATTGATGTTATTAGTTAAACCCACCAAGGCATATGTGGACCACAAAATAAATATGGACAAATTCTCTTTTCCACACATGGGTTAATAGCTCGCCCTTTCAGTTGACTGTAACCGAATCATCATTATCCATCTCTTGGAATGTAAAAAAGTGTAACTACCTGATTTGTAAAGGAACTCCTCTTATTCCCCTACTCTCTATCTCGTATAAATAGCACACAATCTCACTTGAAGGAGGACAAGAGATTAATACGCTTTGCATCCATACAAAGTAATACTAAAAAGATCCTTGGGAACTTATATCCACTTCTCTGACAACTTTATTCCAACTGGATAACATACATTTTCATAACACCTGTGGATGTTGGCACCATATTTGGCTAAACCACGTTAATTCCCTGTCTCTTTCTTAGTCTCTCATATATCTCTCAAATATAGACTATTAATCTCTTTATTTTTTATTGTTCATCATTGGTATTTATCATCTAAGATTTATAAATCCATACACCAATTTTAGACAATAATAGATTGGAACCATATGTGGGAACTTAATAAACTGTTTGTTATTTCTTATCATTCCGGATTCGTGTCTGTTTAGATACCCTATCTCTCGAAATCAGAGAAAATACAAAAAATAGCTGTGTGAATTAAATAATTCCACCCCAACCCTTGCCGAAATGGGGGACATACAAGGAATTCTCATGAGTCTTGCCAGAGGCATGTAGGAGAGTGCAAATTAACTAACGTAGACACTCCAGGTCGGGTAAGTTAAACATGAAGTAGAGCTCACCAACGCGATAGGAGATAAGAACCTAAGCATGTGGGTGGAAATTCCACCTCCTTCCCTTTATTGAGAAAGACGATAGGCCTATTGTGAACTGGACTTAGAAAACCTAATGAGGCTGAGTTGGGGTTCACAAGAAGAAGAGTGAAGGTCTAGGTACTCCAAATCATAAGACGACATATCATACAGTCCAGGGTCTACTTCGTCCCTAAAAAGTAAGGGCTTTGACGACAAACAAACCTTCTTCAAAGAGAAGTCAAGTTTGCTGGAAAGGTTAAGCAGAGGTTATGAATTTGATCGTCTAGGTCCACGGGAAGTAAGGGGGAAATATCGCAGGCCTAGACATCATAGGGAAGAATTGAGAATATCTGCTACCAGAGGAATCGAGTATTCGAAAAAACCTATGATAGTTCCATGAAGGTTGTCAGGAGTCGAACAGACTTCCAAGAAATAGAGTTTGGCAAAAATTTATAGCCAATCAGGCAAACCCGTCACAATCGTGGCCGAGTAGGACGACCAACCCTTGAAGGGGTGATTTTAGTGCCTGGAAGATCGTTTGGGGGAAATCGATATGTCAAAGGATCCTTTGCATAGAGTTTTTATGAAAGGGTCTCCATTCACCCCGTCAATTGTGGATTATCCCACTCTCGCAAAGTTCAAACTACCAGTGGTGATCCCTAAGTATGATGACAAGACTGAAGCGGTGTTGCACGTATTGTTAGGTGCGTTGGTGGGTATTCTGATGAGGCGTAAACTTCGTATTTAAAACATATTATTAGGTTTTTACACCCTATACAAAAAGATACGACAACTTGGCACACTATAATTGGAAGTGTAGCGAAAAGTAGGGATCAGATCCACAGGGAACGATATATAGGATTAAATTGGTTTAACAATTAAAAAAAGGGGACAGTGTAAAATATGATATGGTTGATTGTACAAAGAGGAAAAATAAGAAGTTAACTACACAATTAAAACTAAACAAATATTAAGAAAATTAGATTGAAAGAGATAATGGTTTGAAAACATTTAAACGAGCATACTCAATTGATTATAAATATCAAATATGAAAAAACTCAATTGAAAAATGAAAGATTAAAATTTCTCTCGAATATGGTCACAAATGGATTAATTTCGAAATATCTCTATAAACACTACCGTTGCAGGACAAAGGAAGTTAAATGCTGTAACAACTCGCGTAATTTTGGGCTATTTTAATTAATTTAGGAAAATGGAGGAAAATAAAGTTTTTGATAAAATTATTTTTATTGCTCAAATATGTTGGTTATTATTTTAAAGGCGAGAATTTCAAACGGTTTCTAAAACGAAGTTAAAACGGATTTTAAAATGATTTTTAAATGTTTTTAACTCTTGGAGTTGTTTTGACTTCCAACTCTTCATTTCTTTGCCTTATTTAAAGGAGTCTTTTGGATTCCAACTCTTCATTTCTTTGCATTATAAAAGGAAGTCATGGGAAACCTTTTTAACTTACTTTTGGCACAAATTTTGGCAGCAAATATATTTTATATTCCTCTTCTTTTTATATACACATTGGCCCTTGAGATTTGTGAGTTCCAACATTAGATTAGAGGTGTTCTTGGGGCTATTTTGTTGGAGGTTCTTGGAGAAGCTTTTGTAGATCTTTTGTGTTGATCTTGAGGATGTGATCATTGGTTTCTCATCATGGTTTGAGGTATGGGGTTTTACACAATATGCTCCTTAAATCTTGCGAGTGTCATTCTCTTTGAATTCTCGTTAATTGAACTCATATTTGAATTGATAAATTCATTGAAATCTGGAAAATAATTGTTGAAATTATTTTGATTCATGTGGTATCATTATATTGTTGATGAGCATGTTGTCATGAGATTTTAATATGGCATGAATGTTGGGAACCCGCCAAAATTCCTGTTTCCTGGGCTATCGCTTGATAAAGCATATACGGATGTGGTGAGGCCTGGTGACCCGGTTAAAGTGTTGTTGAGAAATTATATTGATAAATGGTTTGAGATTTTCATTTCAATTTGAATATTCGTACTCGTGTTGTTACGTTTTATTCATCGCTAACATATATTTGTTGAGCATCTTTCTTGTCGTATTGTGTACTTCCCCATATTTTCTTTTAGTGGCAGGCTAATGCGGATTTGGACGCTATGGATTAATTGGAGATTGATTTTTAGCTTGGATTATTTGGGAAGAATATTTTTGGAAGATTTGTATTATTTATTTTGATGTATAGAGCATTGGATATTTACTTTAGTTATATTTATTCAAGAGAATATTGTTGTATTTATTTAAAGAGATTTGAGATTAGTGGTTTCTCTTGTTGTTGTGGGAATTAGATGCTCTATACCTTGTCACTTGTCACTTGTGAATTTGGATTTATTTTATCGCATTAGCGCTCCGTTCGCTCTCCCCGAGCGGGCGTGGTGTTAAAAATGCCTAATATTCCAACTTTAATACACAAGGTTTCAATTAAACACATTTCTAACCAAAACTTGGATTTCAAAGCTAAATACCCATTAATGGTGGAAATATGACCCCATCATTTAAACTAGCTACTAATCCAGCTAAGAATAATGAATACAACTAATTAAAGAAGGAAAATAACTAATTAATAAAGCTAGGAGCTAATTAACAAAGCAACTAAATAAGAAAAGTAATAAAGACAAGTTATATAAATGAAAGAGAGATTGAAAGGTATTACTTCCAAACAAGGGAAATGGAACCAAAAGGGGGAGAAGAGGGGAAGAGCTCCCAAACCAAAAACTAACCAAAACTACAAAATTTGATCTAAAAGGAACCCCCTAAACAATAGAAAGCAAAAACCTATTTAAACAAAACCCTAAGGGTAAACTTGTAAATCAAAAAGTCAAAATCTGCAGGCCCGTATTGATTATGCTACAGGAGCCAAATCGATTCGGCTATAGGAAAAATCCGATACTGGTCCAATCCTAATTGATTCCCCCCAAATGGGAAAATCGATTCACCCCTGACAGTCTGTATTCTTCATCTTGGATCAACATAAAAAATGTCGTAACTTCTTCATTTTATATCAGAATTAAGCACGGTCATAGGCTACGCGAAGCTAACTCAAAGAGCTAGAAATTATATGAAGACATTGGGCCAAAAACCAAATGTTGAAATGACTAAAATTACTTTGAATGTGTACTTGATGTCGGAGCTTTCCCGAATGCGACCAAACTACACGCTAATTACTTTAATACCTACAAAAGGTCAATTATACCTCACAAAGCATGTAAACATACATAAAGGAGGTTGTCTAGTTAATGAGCATAAATATAGGTATTAAGGTACCCCATGGCGCTAAAATGTATACGAAAATTGGGTAAATAAAAACAATATTCGAGGCAAATCACACCCCTTAATTTACACAATTCTAATCCTTGGCAATAAAATATAAAGAAATAAGACTATAAGTAAACCACAAGAGAAGAGATATGTATAAAGGAGATAAATGCAACTTTTGCGGGAGATTGATTGTATTTGGGATATGTAATAATCTGTTAAACCCTTAGGTTACCCTACTGGACGAGTGTTGTCTCTTGAGGATTTTCGGGGATAAAACCCCCAAACATAAAAGTTTCCTTAAAACATGCCCAATCAATCAAAAAGACATGCTCAATAGTAACGAAAAGGATTTCAACATAGTATTTAAAGTGAATGAATTCACACAAAAGTCCGTAGTTACTAACATTATAAAATGAACTTCATAAAATTAAAACCTTAAATGTGGGAGGAAAAGCGAGCACATGCAAAATATGATTTAGCAAAAAAATTATAAATCGGATAAGCATTAAAGCCTACACAATATCAGTCCTCTCTGGATATTACACTAAACAAATGAAATCACTAAGAACGGGAGGTAGTACACCAGACCTGCGGGCATAAAGAGTAAATGTAAATAAAAATAGGTTGCACACATGTCATCAATTGAAGGACTCTATATATAAAATGAAAAATTATAATCTCAATGAAAGGATATCATCATTAAAGAGGTGAAATTCATTTTTACTGATTATCGCAACTATTTAAACTTTTAAAATACATTCAAATTAAGATCACATAGGACTTATTTTGGTTAAAATATAGGCTAGGTTCAGGCTATGAAATGAATGGAATATGTACGGATTCAAAGTTGTTCAGGGATGAAAAACTTGGGATAATGAAAAATTGTGGGCAATATCAAAATTGGAAAAATAACTTACATAACAGGCATTGGATATAACAATGGAGGGAGTGAACAAAGCTTATTGAACACTATATACAATATGGAAATACTTTCTCTTTTCTTTTCTTCTTTTTCTCTTCCTTTTCTTTTATTTTTCACTTTTTCTTTTCTTCTCCTTTTCTTTTCTTTTTCACTTCTTTTTTTCTTTGCTTTCACACTCTCACATGCTTAATTGCAACAACAAACCAACAACATTATTCAATCCAAAGTATCATTCCAAACAAAGTTATAGAAGATAATACATATATATATATGATTGATAACTCCAATGTGGAGTTGCTTATGGGTGGGTTTTGAAATGAAAGTCTACACTAAGGCTCAAAGGAGTTTACTAGGTAAATATATAAGGTGAGTTCAAGATCAATATGGGTGTAATAACAAAGAGGGCCTATCATACTTTCCTAAAGTTAACATTATTCTTGAGTCAAAACAACTTTGAAAATCATGATCAAGTAGTACATTTCATATAAACTCAATTAACGAACTATCAATGAAAGAATAGTGAGATTACCAATGAATTTAACATTTTCAAGGAGAAAAGAGTAATGTATAAACACTCATAAATGAAGAAAAATCCAAAGATCACTTGGGGTAAGTATATACAATGCAATAAAGTATTACTGAGTTATAAACTCCTTAAACAAAATCATTTAAACTAGAAAAGCGCATGTGCTCATGGGTTTAAAGTTTAATTCATGAATGATTTGGTTTAAGCCTCCACAGACACTCCTCGAAGGAATCCTTTCGAAGATTAAAGTTATTCAAATAATAATATATTGTAATACGCAGTAGAATGTATTTGATCATATACTTTATCTATTGAACAAGTTTACTTTGTAATTTGTTCGAGGTTGTTCGCTACCCTCGAGGGATCATGCCTGGCAGGGCATGGGAGAGATCACATGCTCTATCGAATGACCTCCTCTTGGGAACCTCACAGGGACATGGCTTGGAGGATTGGGAGCAAGGCAACATTGGGAAAGTAATAGCCAACCCTCTTGTAACACTTGGGAAAAACTTCATTCAGTACAAATGGTTTCTTGAGCCACTTCCAACCGAAATCATGACTTCAACATATTCGAGGGAACCTCCTAGAGGAACCCTAATCTTGTATCTTTAGCCTAGAGATAGTTTTTAGCCAACAAACAGCATACCAAATGCTCGAGCTACCTTCCAGCCGAGCAACCTTAAAGCCATACACTATCCACTTGGTTAATGTGACCACACATCTAGTGAGGTCACTATTCACCTACTTTATAATATCATAATGTGTGGTATTGAGTAACTCGAAGTTATCGCACTCAAGTGAGTTTATACTTAGGACGGTAGGCCTAGCCTACCAAATCTGATTTCATAGCCGTTCTAAGGTAAACCTTTGAGCTTCCATATCACATCGTCATTAATGCCACCATGCTTCCAACTGGTTGAACAATTTCCTGCCAAAATATAATATCCTTTGCATTTAATGCTGTATCTTCGATATTAATGTGACGGTACTTTAACATTTAATGTCGGTCAATCATATTTAATGCCAGCAAGGTTACTCGAGTAACCTTGCCTCCGTATATATACACCAACCAAATAGTTTATAAGGACGACACTCTTGATCTAGAATTGTTATTGGATTTTCCTCATACACGAAAGCTTCTGTAAGAACATTTAATGTCCAAACATTCTACCTACACCCAGTAATAGCCTCATCATTGAACATTAACTGAGCTTGAGGTTCCTGCCTTGCCTTTATTATGTAGAGAGTGCTTGCTCTTTCTCCCTTCGAACAAGTTACATGACGGTCCCATATATTTATTTTATTTATAGTACATTAATGGTACAAATATATCATTTAATAATAGCTTGAGTGTTGAATGTTATTGTCTCTCTTACCCTCATTTATTATCATTATTAAATATTGTCTTAAGCATTAATCCCGATCTTGATAAGGGGTTATGCATTGATTGATACTAACTGTATTCCAAAAACTCACATCTTACATTTGATGACTCCTCTTAGGAGGTATTCTCTTTTGAAAAGATTCCAGAATAAAATAGTGCCAGAACTATTGATTTTGACGCTCAACAGGATGAGGAAAAGGTAGATTTCACTGTATTTCCTGAAGGGGTAAGAGTAACATGAACGGAGCCTAGCACATCTGCTACTAGTGTGATGGATAAGGCATGCGTGTAGGTAAGAATAGGCTCAGCACAAATGGCGGAGCTAATGGGTTTGTTCGAAGAGTTCATCAAAACACCGGCGGCACAAGTGATGTTGGGGATCACCGGCACTACACCAAAACTGGAGAATGGTCACGACCAAAATCCTCGACCAAGACTGTGCATCGTGGACTTGGGTCGTGACCATTTTGGGCGTGAATAATTTCATGGGTCGCGACCCAAGTCCGTAACCAAAAAATGGTCACGGCCCGCAGGGGTCACGGTAGATGGTCATGGACTTGGGCCGTGACCCATACCGCAATGGAAAAAAAATGGTCCCGACCTTCGTCCGTGACCCACAACCATGACAAAAATGGTCATGGTCCAAAGTCCGTGACCCACACCGCGACGGAAAAAAAAAGGAAAAAAATGGTCACGGCCCAAGTCCGTGACCCACAACTATGGCAAAAATTGGTCGCGGCAAAAGTCCGTGCCCTACACCGCGATAAAAAAAAGGAAAAAAATGGTCACGGCCAAAGTCCGCGACCCACACCTCGATGAAAAAAAAAGAGAGAAAAAAATGGTCACAGACTTTGGCCGCGACCATTTTTCGTCACGGTTGGGGGTCATGGACTTTGGCCGTGACCATTTTTATGCGCGACGGAAAAAATAAATATGAATTATAATTTTTTTAAAAAAATCTTTTTTTGTTCCAATCCTAAAATTGGGGGTCCTGTGACTGCACGGTTGGTTGCTCCGTGGAACGTTGGACGTGTACGAGGTGTTACAAATATTTATTATTGGCAAAATAATAAAAAAAATCACAAATTGCGAATCGAAAACGTTAATAAACTAATATATATACAAACTTAAAAATATTACATGTCTTAATAATTCACAGACCAAAAAAAAATTGGGCAGAGTTTTCTCTATTTTTTTGACATTCCAAACCCTGTAAATATAAAACCTGCTTATTATAAATCCCGCACGACCATAAAATTTAACAATCAAATTATAAAAGCCCTCACGGCCATAAAACTAAACAATAAAAGCCCACACGGCTGTAACACATAAAAAACATAATCCTGAATGTCCACAACATTATATAAACTATCTTCATGTTGTAAACCATTGCCTCCTTCATTTGTTCCACGAGAAAAAAAGAAAACAATGTTATCTTGCAAATGATAGGATATAAAAAAAAATGATATCAGTAACCAAGTAGTTTTACAAAAAAATTAGTCAAGATGAAAAATTGCATATATGAGTTATAATTATCAACATATCAATTCCTATGAGTTACATTGGTCCCGTGCGAGGTGTCGGTGCCAGTCATGGGGTTATTTCGGGGTTTCCCCCTCTAGCACCATGTTTTTAAGCCTAAGTTTAGACATTTTAAAATTATAGTCATCTTTTATAACCGGGAGTCCTATTACGTGCGGAGCCCCGTGATCGCAAGGTCTGTTCCTACGAGTTACATTGGTCCCTTGCGAGGTGTTGGTGCCTCTCACGGGGCTGTTCGGAGGTTGTTTCAGGTTTTCACCCTCTAACGCCATGTTTTTAAGACTAAGTCCTAATATTTTCAAATTATTCTCGTGTATTCAAACTGGGAGCCCCGTGATTGCACGGTCAGTTCCTATGAGTTACATTGGTCCCATGCGAGGTGTTGGTGCCTCTCACGGGGCCGTTCAGGGATTATCTCGAGTTTTTGCCCTCTATCACCATGTTTTTACGCCTAAGTCTAGAATTTTACAAATTATCATCGTATTCTCAAACCGGGAGTCTCGTGATTGTGTGATAAGTTCGTACAAGTTACATTGGTCCCGTGCGAGGTGTTGGTGCCACTCATGGGATCGTTCGGGGGCTGTTTCGGGTTTTCACCCACTAACACCATGTTTTTATGCCTAAGTCTAGAAACATGCAAATTATGGTCGTATTCTCAAATCGGGAGTACCGTGATTGCGCGGTCAGTTCCTACGAGTTACATTGGTCCCATACGAGGTGTTGGTGCATGCACGGGGCTATTCGGGGGGCTGTTTCGGGTTTTCACCCACTAACTCCGTGTTTTGCTTAAGTCCTAATATTTTTAAATTATCATTGTATTCTTAAATCGAGAGTTCCGTGGTCGCACGGTCAATTCCTACTAGTTATATTAGTCCCGTTAGTGGTGTCGGTGCCTCTCACGTGACCATTTGGGGGCTATTTTGGGATTTTTACCTCTAATGCCATGTTTTTAAGCCTAACTATAGATATTTTCAAATTGTTGTCGTATTCTCGAATTGGGAGTACCGTGACCACGTGGTCAGTTCTTATGACCTACATTGGTCCCTTGCAATGTGTTAATGCCTCTCACGGGGCCGTTTGGGTGCTGTTTTGTGATTTCCACCTCTAACGCCATGTTTTTAAGCCTAAGTCAAGACATTTTCAAATTATCATCGTATTCTCGAATCGAGAGTCATGTGACCACGCGGTCAGTTCCTACGAGTTACATTGGTGCCGTGCAAGGTATTGGTGCCTCTCACGAGGCCGTTTGGGGTTTATTTCGATATTTCCACCTCTAACGCCATATTTTTGAACCTAACTCTAGATATTTTCAAGTTATTGTTGTATTCTCGAACCGAGAGTACCGTGACCACACGATTAGTTCCTATGACTTACATTGGTCCCGTGCGATGTGTCAATGCCTCCCACAGGGCCGTTTGGGTGTTGTTTTAGGATTTCCACCTTTAACGCCATGTTTTTTAGCCTAAGTCAAGATATTTTCAAATTATCGTCATATTCTGGAATTGAGAGTCATGTGACCACGTGGTCAGTTCCTACGTGTTACATTGGTTTTGTGCGAGGTATTGGTGCCTCTTACGAGGCCGTTTGGGGACTGTTCGGGATTTTCACCTCTAACGCCATGTTTTTAAGCCTAACTCTATATATTTTTAAATTATCATTGTATTCTAGAATCATTAGTCACGTGACCACACGGTCAGTTCCTACGACTTACATTGGTCCCGTGCGATTTATCGGTGCCTCTCACGGGGCTGTTTGGGTACTGTTTTGGGAGTTCCACCTTTAACGCCATGTTTTTAAGCCTAAGTCAAGGTATTTTCAAATTTTCATCGTATTCTCGAATCAGGAGTCACGTAACCACGCGGTCAGTTCCTACGAGTTACATTGGTCCCGTGCTAGGTGTTGGTGCCTCTCACGAGGCCGTTTGGGGGGCTATTTTGGTATTTCCATCTTTAACGCCATGTTTTTAAGCCTAACTCTAGATATTTTCAACTTATTGTCGTATTCTCGAATCGGGAGTCCCGTGACCACGTAGTCAGTTCCTATGACTTACATTGGTCCTGTGCAAGGTGTTGGTGCCTCTCATGTGTCCCATAATGTGAGTACCTATGTTATTAGTATCGTCCGATTCACAATACGTATCGGCCAATTTGGTTCGGTGCTGTCCTAAATAGATACGTATTGGGGTTATGAATCGAAAATGTTAATGTATTGTGTGTATCAGGGCTAAGTTAAAGTTTGCTAATTAAAAGATCCAAATTAAAATTTTTACCCACCCCCGTTCTCTTCTTTTTGTATTACTAGTATGTAATGATAGCTTATTCTCTTCAAAGAAAAATTAAACGTAAACTATGAATATTTAGTAATATCACTACAAGAGAGACAATGCATCTCACATTACATATTGCATAAGGGCAACGCCAATAGTAAAATCGTGACATGAACATTACAATGACACATCTTATAAAGAGTGTTATTAAGACTATAAAAAAGTAAAGTTTTAAGATATAAAAGCTCAAAGAAAGAAGACCTGAAATCCATACGAGATTCCACATTTGAAGCTTATTAGAGCATCCACAATGGGACACTCCAAACATCTAGCAAGTCAACAAACATGGTCGAAATATTCTTATTATCTTTTACTGAGATGACAGTAGGAACTGAGTAAAAAAGCCTACAAGGACAAGGTTTGTCTGGGTGAATCTGAAATGGCTCGGAATGTCCCGTCAGGAGGAATTTTTTCCAATGTTAACTTATCACACGGACAAGGCTTGTCCACGGAAGGATGTCTGCTTCTATCACTGATTGGTTAACTTTTAACGGAAACTTGGCCTATTAAAACCTAAATAATACACCAACTTCATAACTACCTTCTTCAACCACCTGCTTAAAGCTTACAAAAGTTGGATATGGTTTTGAATCTCTGATTTGAAATCTGAAATTCAGAGAGAAAAATGGGATCTAAAATTCAGCATGGTCAGGTGATTTAGTGAGAGGGATTGAGCGTGGTTAGGTGAAAGAGGTTTAGTGCAGTTGATAAGAACGAATGGGCCTCAAGAATGGTTTTTAGTGGAAAAATAAAAGATTAATGAGAATGATTTTTAGTGTTCATAGAAATGAGGCGACAAAATAAATAGGTAAAATACCTATTATTAAGATTCTTCGCGTCCTCCGAGAAGAGGAGTCGCCGGAGAAAATTAAATACCAAAACTTTCAACCCTTAAAAAACAAAAAATAACTCATATATGTTGTTGTATGCATATATGATGACACGAATAAGAACATAACTGTTTAGAAACAATTAGCAGCCTCGTAAGGTCATCTTAATGTAGCAGCCTCGTAATGTAGTAGCCTTGTAGCAGCCTCGCCCCTCGTAATATGCTCGCTGATTCACCCTTGTTAAATAGAACCAAAATGAAAATAGTAGTTAATTGGATATAAAATAGTGCACATTAATTTAATGAAAGAAAACAGAGTTGTTTGGAAGAACAATGCAGATATTTGGCACCAAAACCGAGTTGTTTGACAGGAATTTCAAGATCGGGGTTCATATGAAATAAATATACAAAAACCAATGACAAATAGAAACTTTAAATCAATGCTAAAAAGAGGCAACTGAGTATTGAACATGATATAAAAATGCGTATCCAATCTTGTGATTATTGACACTTCCTTTGCCAGTGATTCACCTAAAGCCCATATATAACATCAAACGCTTGTGATTATTGACAATCAATCAATAAGTTGAATACGATGAACAACATAAAAGAACATAAACCCACCATGTAAATTATCAGTACCTTAAGATTTAAAAATCATGGTGTAAATGATCATTAAGCAATACATCATCAAAACTACAATGAGATGGGAGGTACACCTAGAACTTCCAAAAATAATAAACTTGTTGTCCAATAATAATAAACTTACAGTTGGAACTTCCAAGGCAAACTAAACATATATCACAACATATTGAACCGAAAAAGAGGATAAGAAAAGTATGAACCCACACCATCAACTTTCAATATGCATGCTGATAAAAAGAGTCACATGTTAGTTTATGTGAAAAATGTAAGGATTAAAATGTCGCAACTACAACCTATGACTCAACATAAAAAAATTTCCTGTTCAATAATAGAGTAAGTCGTTTAAAAACTGTGATTGAAGGGAGAGAGAGAGAGGCGCCTTCATTAATTTGAGCGACGCAAATTCTCAACAACCTACTAAAAATACTAACAAATTGTCATGATAACAACATAATAAAGTTCAATTAAACTTCATCCACACTATAACATAATAATATATGGTTGATAATACATCACCTTGAGTGAAGGAAAAAAGTTATATACAAATCTTTTAACCCAAGTAATTGTCTTTATTAGTCGGCTTACCTAATTTCATAGTCCCGCATTACTTGAAAAATAAAATAGAAAAGAATCATTTCATATATTAATTTCATTGCAATGGAAGGAAGGACGAATAATAAAATTAATTCAGAGCTTTATGATTCGACATCCCAAAATTAGAGAAGAACTTATAGTAAACTCAACGATAAACAACAACAAAGAAGAACAAAAAGCATACATTTCCAAAACAGAATTTGAACCACCAAATCCCAAAATCACACAATGTCTAAGGAACGATAGATCAAGTTTGGAGATGTACCTTTATTCGACATTCGCTAAATTTTGACAATGAGGTTGATTAGGCAATCGAATATAGCATTATAAAACCAACACGACACAGATCCAACACCTACAAAACAATTTTACAAAATTATCGTGATCTAAAAAACAAAATGAAACATAGTACCGCATTCAAAAAATTCAAAAATGAATAGGTGAAAGAAATGGCAATAACACAAACTTCACCTATATGCACAAATGTTTATCAAAACAAGATCGGTGTAAATAAACTGTTGAAATACGTATCAAAGTATTAATTATTAACACAAACTTCACCTGAAGCAACCGTATGGTCTGAGGCACTAATCCATTTTCATTGTATGATTCCACTCCCGTGGGGGTCTGAAGGGAAAGAACCAATTATCATATTATTCGATAGAATAGGAATGAAACTTAAATGGTGGAGATGAACCCTTAACGGACCAGGAAATTTGGAATGAGCACGATGTTGTTAACACCAACATCCCAGACTTTTGCCACTTACATCATAAACACTAAATGATAAACTATTATGTGATTCTTAGATATGTCAATTTTATTAAGAGACGACCAAACGTATTACACCCCCCCCCCCCCCCCCAAAAAAAATTAAAATTAAAACATCCATACAACCATTTATATACACATCTTCTTTTTCTTATCTTTATCGTATCCGCAAGATCCTTAGTCACCATGTAGTCCAATCAACATATAAAGAAACCGCTCCTCTATCCATTAACATATAAACTTCTATAAATATGAATTTGGGGAAAACATGAAGATCTTAAATAATTAATCAACACCTAAAATTAATTAAATAAAAAGGAAAAAACTTACCAAATTTAAAAAAGTGAACACACACCCAACAAAATAAAGAGAAAACGGAGCAAAGAGTATACCTCAGATATCTTGAACCCGAAAAACAAATTAGAAACTCCAATTATTGCATGAAAAAAATTAAACACAAAATATAAACATGAATTAGAACTCAAACCATTATCGGATAAAATACTCACATAATTTAGCATATTAGAAGAGTAAGATGATGTGGATGCTTGTAGAGAATTGTAATCTCCATTTGGAAGCCCCAAAAGGGAGGACTCTTTTCAGACTCGTCTGCGTAGTCATGGAGTGGGGTGAGGAAGGAGAGTCAGGGGAGAGGTTGGAGAAGGATTCATCCATTAAATAAGAGATAGAGCCTCAATAAGTTTTAGCTTAATGGAGAGATGGAGATGTCGATTCAGATTATGTGAGAGGGAGTGAACGTTTTAGTTTTCAAGATGAGAAGATTGGGGAAATAAGCGATCAGAGAGAGAGAGAGAGAGAGAGAGAGAGAGAGGGAGACGGATTTAATACTACACTTGTGTATTCTAACTATTAAGAAAGAATGCAAAGTTTTCACAAACATCGTTCGCCTATTTTTTCGTGCATTCCTCTAGTGCACGGATTTGCCAAGTTCAAAACACTTGGATGTTGTCGAAATGCAAGTGGTGTTGAGGGCATACTTTAGTCAATAGTGGAGACTTTTTTACCTTCTTTCGCCAGAAGTATTTTTCAACAATAATAGCATGCTCAATATCCCTCCTTATGAGTATTTAAATAATGGAGAATGTGCGGTTGAAGGAGAGATATACACCTCCTAATGTGTTGCTCCTCACTCTCAAGCAAGGACACCCTAGTGCACAAAATCCCCACATAGACTCTCATACCAATGATGTGTTATATGAATCTAACTCAATAGAGAAATGAACAC